>LR738715.1:120356016-120420593 GCA_902687465.1 Secale cereale
CGGAAGACAGAGCCACATTATACTTGTGACGCAGCTCGGAGGACCGCGGCTAAGCCCCCGAGTGAGAGGGTCGCTCTTCACTCGGAGTAAGCGTTTGAAACTTAGGCGAGACACGGGGTCACAGCTAAGCCCCCGAGTGAGAGGGTTGCTCTTCACTCGGAGTGGATGTTTGTAACTTAGGCGATTCCAAGCTACATTGTATTTGTGGCGGAGCTCGGAAGACAGAGCCACAGTATACTTGTGACGCAGCTCGGAGGACCACGGCTAAGCCCCCGAGTGAGAAGGTCGCTCTTCACTCGGAGTAAGCGTTTGAAACTTAGGCGAGTCACGGGGTCGCAGCTAAGCCCCTGAGTGAGAGGGTTGCTCTTCACTCGGAGTGGATGTTTGTAACTTAGGCGACTCCAAGCTATGTTGTATTTGTGGCGGAGCTCGGAAGATAGAGCCACATTATACTTGTGACGCAGCTCGGAGGACCGTGGCTAAGCCCCCGAGTGAGAGGGTCACTCTTCACTCGGAGTGGATGTTTGTAACTTAGGCGATTCCAAGCTACGTTGTATTTTTGGTGGAGCTCGGAAGACAGAGCCACATTATACTTATGACGTAGCTCGGAGGACCGCAGCTAAGCACCAACTGGGGGATTTTGAAGACCAACGTTTTTAGAGAACATCGATCATTAGAGGACCATTGCTAACTTGTCTTTGAAACAAATTGGGAAATCTTTATTACAACTCGACTGTCGAGCGTCTCAACTGTAGAAGCGGCAGAGCAAGTCCGCGTTCCACGAACGAGGTTCGTCTCTCTTCTTGGCGACATTGTAGAGGTGGTATGCTCCGTTGTGTAGTACCTTGGTGATGATGAATGGACCTTCCCAGGCCGGGGCGAGCTTGTGTGGACGTTTCTGATGCACTCGAAGGACCAGGTCTCCTTCCTGGAATGCTCAGCTTCGGACGTTGCGAGCATGGAATCGACGCAGGTCATGTTGATAGATGGTCGACCGGATCAAGGCCATCTCTCTTTCCTCTTCCAAAAGGTCGACTGCATCTTGATGAGCCTGCTCTACCTCGGCTTCGGAGAAGAGTTCCACTCTGGGGGCGTTGTGCAATAAGTCACTCGGAAACACAGCTTCAGCTCCATAGACCATGAAGAAAGGGGTGCGGTCGGTCGACCGAATTGGAGTTGTTCCTGGACCCCATAAGACAGATGGTAGTTCTGATACCCAAGCCCCAGCGGCATGCTTAAGATCACGCATGAGCCGTGGCTTTAGGCCTTGGAGAATCAGACCATTTGCTCTTTCTGCCTGCCCATTCGACTGTGGATGTGCCACGGAGGCGTAGTCGATTCGTGTTCCTTGGGAAGCACAGAAAGCTCTGAATTCATCCGAGTCAAAGTTGGAGCCGTTGTCTGTGATGCTGCTGTGGGGAACTCCATATCTGAATATCAATTCCCTAATGAAGCTGATGGCGGTGCTTGACTCGAGGTTCTTGATGGGCTTGGCCTCAATCCATTTGGTGAACTTGTCGACTGCCACGAGCAGGTGGGTGAATCCGCTTCTACCTGTCCTGAAAGGGCCGACCATGTCCAAGCCCCAAACAACAAAGGGCCAGACTAGCGGAATGGTCTTCAAGGCGGACGCCGGCTTGTGGGACATGTTGGAGTAGAACTGGCAACCTGTGCATTTGTCCACAATATCCTTGGCCATCTCGTTGGCGCGGGGCCAGTAGAACCCGGCTCGATATGCTTTGGCCACTATAGTCCGAGAGGAGGCGTGGTGGCCGCAAGTTCCCGAGTGGATTTCATCCAAGATCAGTCGACCTTCCTCTGGAGCGATGCAGCGCTGAGCGACCCCGGTGACGCTTTCTCTGTAGAGTTGACCCTGGATGACAGTGAACGCCTTGGATTGGCGGACGATCTGGCGTGCTTCCTCCTCATCTTCTAGGAGTTCTTGCCTGAGCAGATATGATATATATGGCACAGTCCAGTCTGGCGTAATCACTAGGACCTCCATGATCAAGTCGACCACAGCAGGTACTTCGACTTCAGTCGGATCTGACACGCTGACTGGCTGCGGGGGCTCCTCCGTGAAGGGGTCTTCTCTAACAGAAGGGGTGTGCAGATGCTCTAGGAACACATTCTTGGGTATAGGCTTCAGAGTCGACCCAATTTTTGCGAGGTCATCGGCTAGCTGATTCTTGGCTCTGGGCACATGATGGAGCTCTAAGCCTTCAAACTTCTTTTCAAGCTTCCGCACTGCACTGCAATAACTGGTCATTGCCGGGCTCCCGACGTCCCATTCTTTCATCACTTGGTTCACCACTAGGTCGGAGTCGCCATAGACCATCAAGCGACGGACGCCGAGTGAGATGGCCATACACAACCCATACAAAAGCGCTTCGTATTCGGCTTCGTTGTTCGATGAGTCAAAGTGGATCTGAAGGACGTAGCTGAGCTTGTCGCCCCTGGGAGAAACCAGGACCACGCCTGCGCCGGATCCATTCAGCATCTTGGATCCATCGAAGAACATAGTCCAATGGTCCGACTGAACTTGAGTCGGCAGCTCTTGTTCTATCCACTCGGCTACAAAATCTGCTATAGCCTGAGACTTGATGGCTTTCTTCGCTTCAAACTTGATATCTAACAGAAGAAGTTCAATCGCCCATTTTGCCACTCGAACGGTTGCGTCTTGGTTGTTTAGGATCTCTGACAGCAGAGCGTCGCTGACGACTGAGATTGTATGGTCCGAAAAGTAATGGGCAACCTTTTTTGCAGTCAAGTAAATCCCGTACACAAGCTTTTGGTAATGTGGATACCTTTGCTTGGAGGGAGTCAAAACTTCGGATATATAATAGACCGGGCGTTGGACCTTGTATGCCTTGCCCACTTCTTCTCGCTCGACCGTGAGTATAGTACTGACAACTTGTCCGGTGGCAGCAATGTACAGCAGAAGAGGCTCTCCGCTGACTGGGGCAGCGAGCACCGACTGGGTGGACAGCAGGGCTTTGAGCTCTTCAAACGCTGCTTCAACTTCGGGATTCCACTCGAACTTGTCGGATTTCTTCATGGGTCGGTAGATGGGCAGTGCCTTCTCACCAAGACGAGAAATGAATCGACTCAATGCGGCCAAGCAACCAGTAAGCTTCTGGACATCATGTATACGCTCGGGGCGTTTCATTCGGAGGATGGTGCCGACCTTCTCTGGGTTGGCGTCTATTCCCCGTTCGGAAACGAGAAAACCGAGTAACTTGCCGCCAGGAACTCCAAATGTACACGTTGATGGATTGAGCTTGATATCATAGCTTCTTAGGTTTGCGAATGTCTCAGCGAGGTCAGTCAGTAGGTCGGAACATTTCCATGACTTGACCACAATGTCGTCCATGTATGCCTCGACGTTACGACTGATTTGCTTTATCAAGCACTTCTGGATCATGCGCATGAAGGTAGCGCCGGCATTTTTGAGGCCGAAAGGCATGGTGACATAACAGAAACACCCGAAGGGGGTGATGAAAGCTGTCTTGATTTCGTCGGGCCCGAACAGACGGATCTGATGGTACCCGGAATATGCGTCCAGAAAGGACAAACGTTCACATCCCGCAGTCGATTCGACTATCTGATCGATGCGGGGAAGAGGAAAATGATCCTTCGGGCAGGCCCGATTGATGTGCTTGAAATTGATGCACATGCGGAGAGACTTGTCCTTCTTGGGGACCATGACGACATTGGCGAGCCACTCGGAGTGGTAGATCTCACGGATAAACTCAGCTGCTAGGAGCCGAGCCACTTCCTCGCCAATTGCCTTTCGCTTCTCCGCAGCGGAGCAACGGAGATGTTCCTTCATAGGTTTTACCTTCGGGTCGACTCGCAAATGGTGCTCAGCCAGTCCCCTAGGTACACCCGGCATGTCTGATGGTTTCCATGCGAAGATGTCCCAGTTCTCACGGAGGAACCGGATGAGCGCTTCTTCCTATTTGCCCTCAAGTGTAGTGGAGATGTGGGTCGGTGCTGCGTTGGGGTCGGTGGGGTGGATGTGCACGGGTTTTGTGTCCCCAACCGACTGGAAGCCTGACTCGGAAGCCGGTTTCTTCGGCCTCAGCAGATCACTCGGATCCATGCTCTTTTGGTACTCCTCCATCTCTACTGCTGCCATTTGCTCGTCGGCGATCTTCGAGCCTTTCTGGAAGCACTCTTCCGCTTTCTGACGGTTCCCAGTGATGGTTATAACGCCATTGGGTCCCGGCATCTTCAGCTTGAGGTAAATGTAACATGGTCGAGCCATGAACCTGGCGTAGGCCGGCCTACCCAGGATGGCGTGATAAGCACTGTTGAAGTCCACCACTTCGAACGTCGGCTTCTCTTTGTGATAATTCTTCGACTCACCAAAGACCACGTCGAGTGTGATCTGGCCAAGTGAGTCGGCTTTCTTCCCAAGGATTACCCCGTGGAACCTCATGTTACTTTCTCTCAGCTTGGACATCGGAATGCCCATATCCCGGAGGGTCGCTGCATACAAGATGTTCAAGCCACTGCCCCATCCATCAGGACTCTGGTCAGGCGTGTCCCTTCGATCACTGGGTCGACCACCAGTGCCTGCCGCCCGGGGGTGGCAATGTGTGCTGGGTGATCGGACTGGTCGAATTTGATGGGGGTCTTGGACCATTTCAAAAACGTGGGGGTCGCCGGGGCGACCATATTCACTTCTCTGTTGATGATTTTCAGTCGACTTTTGCTCTCGACGTCTGCGAAGATCACCAAAGTGGAATTGATCCGAGGGTATCCTCCGTCCCCATCCTTATCTTTGATCTCTTCTGATTCTTTCTCTTTATCAGTCGACTGATCCTTCTGGAAGCTCTGGATCAGGAGCCGACACTGTCGAGTGGTGTGCTTGGGATATACCAAGTTTCCCTCTTCATCTTTCTTCGTGTGTATGGGGCACGGTTGGTCGAGCATATCATCTCCAGCTTGACCCTTTCCCTTCTTGGGGGCCCAGGAACCTTTCGGCTTCCCTTTGCCCTTTCCTTGATTGACCACCGCAGCCTCTCCCTGAGCAGCTGGCTCGGCCTTGCGCTTGTTCTTTCGATTGGGATTCTGGTCGTCTTGCCCGACCGGTTTCTTGCCGCTGCGGAACCGATTGGCCTCCTCACCGTTGGCATACCGACTGGCAATCTCCATCATCCGTGATAGGGACATGTCGCCTGTTCGACCAAACTTTAGATTCAACTCTCGGTTACGCACACCTTCCTTGAAAGCGCAAACCACTTGGTGCTCAGACACGTTCTCCACCGTGTGATGCAAGGTGGTCCATCGCTGGATGTAATCTCTCTAAGTTTCATTCGACTTCTGCGCGCAGTGCTGAAGTTCTGCGAGTCCAGCAGGCCGCTTGCAGGTGCCTTCGAAGGTCCGAATGAAAACTCGAGCGAGCTCTTCCCAACTATAAATACTCCTGGGGGCCAACTGATTGAGCCACGCCCGAGCAGAACCGCCCAGCATCAGAGGGAGGTGCTTCATGGCCACGTCGTCGTTGCCGCCTCCGATCTGTACAGCCACTCGGTAGTCTTCTAACCAGGTGTCTGGCTTCGACTCACCGGTGAACTTGCTTACCCCCGCCGCTAACCTGAAGTTCGGGGGGATCTCTGCGGTTTTGATAGCACTACAGAAACATTCGGGCCCAGAGGCAGGTGCTCGGCTGCCACTCGGTTGATCTCTGCCTCGCTCCTCCCTGGATGCCCGGTATCGGTCGACCCGTCCCTGCACAAGGATAGACCTTGCATCGAAACCTGGTCTCCGGGGATCTGGGGGAACCCTCCGCTCATCGTCGCGCAGGCGCCTGCCCTCGTGCCGCTGCGGAGAGTGTGATCCGCTTCCCAGAGGAGGCGTAGGCACTCGAAGGCGGTCATGGCATCCGCGTTGACGGTCGAGTGGCTCGTCATTCCGATCCAGATGTCGGTCTTGCCGCGGGCCATGTTCCTCACGCCTCGGGGGCGATCTTCGACTGTCGGCCGACCATACGGTGTCTGCAGCCACCGATCTGCGGTGAATCCTGTTGCGCGACTGAGAAACAGCCGCGTTTTGTTCTTCAGCCGTTCGGAGCAAAGCTCGGATCTGCTGAAGGCCTCTCCCAGCCTCCGACTGAGAGGGTTGAATCGACTCCGCGATGCGAGCCGCGGCTTCGAGGTTCTGGACTGGCGTGCGGAACACCTGAGTCTCGCGTTGGCGCGATTGCCGCGGCCGTCGACTGGAGTCGGGGACCAGTCGACGGGCCTGTTCGTCGAGTGCGCGATGGATGTTTTCCAAGCGCGCGCGCTCGGCCACGGTGGCCAAGCGCATGGCTTCGAGGGCCAGAGCCTCCAGAGAATCTCCCACAATGGGAGTGAAGAGTGCATCTTCGTTGCGGCGACAAAGCACAGCCCTTTGCTCGGAGGTGAGGGGCTGAGGAATGTAGCCGTCGTTGTCGCGTGATCGGCCGCCGCCGCTTCCGCCGTCTCCACCGCGAAGAAAACCCGGCGGGCTGCGGCACGAATCGACCATGAGGATTTCTGCTGCGGGATCGCTGCTCCCGCACTCGGAAACGGAGTCCACGAGCTCAGTCGACTGATCGGCCGGCCCATAGAGGTAACCGTCGGGCTCAATGGCCGCGACTTGAGGGGTGGCCGTTTGACGGGCCACCGCGTGTTTCACCCACCGCTGGAGCCGCGAGCGACCGGATCGCTTGCGGCGGCGTCCGATGGGGATGGGGGACGATGAATATTGAGTCGACGGCTGCCGAAGGAGGACGCCGCAGGCGCTAGCGCGGAAGTGCGCAGCTCCCCGGGTGGGCAGAGCCTCGATGTCAAGAGGGGCCTCCTGGAGCCACACGGAGTCGTCGGCGATGAAAACGAGCGCGCCGAGCCGGATCTCGCGGCCCAACGCCAAACCACCTCCTGACACCATGATGAAGGAGGTCGGGGGAGGAGTCGCAACCTCACCAGATGTCGCTAAGACGCCTTGCCCCAAGGTGGGCGCCAACTGTCGTAGTTCTAAGTCTGACAGTACGAGTAGGGGGTACGAATGGAGAGGTAAGGCCCTAGCTATGGTAGAGTTGTACACAAGGTGTTTTACGAGTTCAGGCCCTTCTCGGAGGAAGTAACAGCCCTATGTCTCGGTGCCCGGAGGCGGTCGACTGGTACGTGTATATATGAGTTACCGAGGTGCGAACCCCTGAACTGGAGGAGGGGTGTGGCTTATATAGTGCACCAAGACCCCATCCATGCTCCACGTTACCAAGGGTTCAATGTACATTAAGGCAGGCATTACTGATAACTCCCGCAGTAAAGAGTAATTAAGGTATTTACTACGACGAGTAAATACCGGACCGTTGCTGCCCTAAGAGACACTTGACCTTTGGGGGTCGAGTGCCTTGGGTTGGTCGAGTCATCTTGTAGATGATGTCCAGTCGAGTGGAGTGTCCTCTTGGGCCGTCTCAGTCAACTGTCTCTGTCATCGTAAGTTTTGTCTTTTGATCTTCTAAGGTAATGACCTTGGGTGGGGTACCTTGGTCGGGCCTGTGACCCTACCCTAGGTCTGTAACCTCGTCACGCGCCCAAGGGGGTAAGCGCGCCTCCACCCTCGTGGGCCCCATGTTGCTCCACCGATGTACTTTTTCCTCCTATATATACCCATATACCCTGAAAACATTGAGGAGCATGAAGAAACCCTAATTCCACCGCCGTAACCCTCTGTTCCCGTGAGATCCCATCTTGGGGCCTATTTCGAAGCTCCGCCGGAGGGGGCATCGATCACGGAGGGCTTCTACATCAATACCATAGCCTCTCTGATGACTTGTGAGTAGTTTACCACAGACCTTAGGGTCCATAGTTATTAGCTAGATGGCTTATTCTCTCTCTTTGGATCTCAATACAAAGTTCTCCTCGATTTTCAAGGAGATCTATTCGATGTAATCTTTTTGCGGTGTGTTTGTCGAGATCCGATGAATTGTGGGTTTATGATCAAGATTATCTATGAACAATATTGGATTCTTTTATGAAATCTTTTATGTATGATTATAATATCCTTGCAAGTCTCTTCGAATTATTGGTTTGGTTTGGCCTACTAGATCTATAGTTCTTGCAATGGGAGAAGTGCTTGGCTTTGGGTTCAATCATGCAGTGTCCTTTCCCAGTGACAGTAGGGGCAGCATGGCATGTATGGTATTGTTGCCATCGAGGATAAAAAGATGGGGTTTATATCATATTGCTTGAGTTTATGTCTCTACATCATGTCATCTTGCTTAAGGCATTACTTTGTTCTTATGAACTTAATACTCTAGATGCATGCTTGATAGCGGTCGATGTGTGGAGTAATAGTAGTAGATGCAGAATTGTTTCGGTCTACTTGTCACGGATGTGATGCCTATATAAAATGATCATGCCTAGATATTCTCATAACTATGCGCTTTTCTATCAATTGCTCGACAGTAATTTTTTCACCTACCGTAGAATTCTGCTATCATGAGAGAAGCCACTAGTGAAACATATGGCCCCCGGGTCTATTCTCATCATATTAATCTTCCATCTACTTTACTTTGCTTTATTTATTTTCTGTTCTTATACCAAAAATACCAAAAATATTATCCTATCTATCAGATCTCACTCTCGTAAGTGATCGTGAAGGGATTGACAACCCCTTATCGCGTTGGCTGCGAGGTTCTTATTTGTTTGTGCAGGTGCGAGGGACTCACGCGTGGTCTCCTACTGGATTGATGCATTGGTTCTAAAAAACTGAGGGAAATACTTATGCTACTGTGCCGCATCACCCTTTCCTCTTCGAGGGAATACAACGCAAGCTCCAGAAGTAGCACATATAATGTCACATATTTTGATTGCATGTGATGTTTATCTTATTACGCTTATTATTTTGCTTAGTACAACAGTAGCATTATAAGATGATCCCTTACAAAATTTCAAGGTACAAGTGTTCTCCTTGAGTATTCACCGTTGCGAAAGTTCATCATGCCGAGACACCACGTGATGATCGGGTGTGATAAGCTATACGTTCAAATACAACGAGTGTAAGACAGTTTTGCACATGTAGAATACTCGGGTTAAACTTGACGATCCTAGCATGTACAGATATGGCCTCGGAACACTGGAGACCGAAAGGTCGAGTGTGAATCATATAGTTAATATGATCAACATAAGATGTTCACCATTGAAAACTACTCCATCTCATGTGACGATCGGACATGGTTTAGTTGATTTGGATCACGTGATCATTTAGATGACTAGAGGGATATCTATCTGAGTGGGAGTTCTTTAGTAATATGATTAATTGAACTTTAATTTATCATGAAATTAGTCCTGATAGTATTTGCAAATTATGTTGTAGATCAATAGCTCGCGTTATAGCTCCCCTATGTTTTTGCTATGTTCCTAGAGAAAACTAAGTTGAAAGATGTTAGTGGCAATGATGCGGACTAGGTCCGTGATCTGAGGATTATCCTCATTGCTGCACAGAAGTATTATGTCCTTGATGCATCGCTGGGTGACAATCCTATTGCAGGAGCAGATGTAGACGTTATGAACGTTTGATAAGCTCGGTATGATGACTACTTGATAGTTTAGCGCACCATGCTTTACGGCTTAGAACCGGGACTTCAAAAATGTTTTGAATGCCATGGAGAATATGAGATGTTCCAAGAGTTGAAAATAGTATTTCAGACTCATGCCCGTGTCGAGAGGTATGGGACCTCTGACAAGTACTTTGTCTACAAGATGGAGGAGAATAGCTCAAACAATGAGCATGTACTCAGAATATCTGAGTATGACAATCGCTTGAATCAAGTGGGAGTTAATATTCCAGATAAGATAGTGATTGACAGAGTTCTCTAGTCACTATCACCAAGTTACTAGAACTTCGTGATGAACTATAATATGCAAGGGATGACGAAAACAATTCCCGAGTTCTTCGTGTTGCTGAAATCAACGAAGGTGGAAATCAAGAAAGAGCATCAATTGTTGATGGTTAACAAGACCACTAGTTTCAAGAAAAAGGGCAAGGGGAAGAAAGGGAACTTCAAGAAGAATGGCAAGCAAGTTGTCACTCCCGTGAAGAAGCCCAAAGCTATACCTAAGCCTGAAACTGAGTGCTTCTACTGCAAAGGAAATGGTCACTGGAAGCGGAAGTTCCCCAAATATTTGGCGGATAAGAAGGATGGCGAAGTGAACAAAGGTATATTTGATATACATATTGATAATGTGTACCTCACTAGTGTTCATAGTAGCCCCTGGGTATTTGATACTTGTTCGGTTGCCAAGATTAGTAACTCGAAACACGAGTTGCAGAATTAACGGAGACTAGTTGAGGGTGAGGTAACGATGTGTGTTCGAAGGAGTTCCAATATTGATATGATCATCATCACACACTCCCGGTACTTTTGGAATTAGTGTTAAACCTAAATAAATGTTATTTGATATTTTCTTTGAGCATGAACAATATTGGATCGTGTTTATTGCAATACGATTATTCATTTAAGTGAGAGAATAATTGTTATTTTGTTTACATGAATCAAACCTTCTATGGTCATACACTCAAGGTGAATGGTTTATTGAATCTCGATCATAGTAAATACACATCTTACATTCTTAAAAAGTTGATCCCCACTACTACCAATTCTCTCAACATGCACACCATCCACATCAGCGTCATGCCACATCAGCGTCCATTACCCTATTCCACGCATCCACCCGAGATGTACAGCCGCATCATCGCGTCCACCCAAGATGTACAGGCACATCATCGGTATTTAGTACATGGCGTTCAACTTTTTGTTTCATCTCCCCATTAGATTTCATTCGTTGCCTGGGCCTATGACCTTCATGTGCCCTCGGCCCATCTAATTAGTTTAGGCAACGTTTCGATTCCTCTTCTTCTATGTTGATCACCTTCTCCACCATAGATACAGAAATTAAATGCAAAGTCAATAATGTGAAACGAACTGATGGTGACTGAGTAGTCGTCCGCACCTTTTATACTACACATCGCCATCACGTGATCGCAGTAGTTTCCGCTTGCAGCCTCACAGGTCTTCTCGTGTCCTCCTTCACATCCACATTCAGGAAAAGCTACTAAAAATCTCTCCTTCTGCCTGGTGTTGCCCTTGCCGATGTGATGTGTGTGTCCTTGAGGCGGAGTCCGTGTTGCCCTACTCCTCATCTCGCTTCTCAGTCTCCATTGCGGAGAAGGTATCTCCCCACTCCGGTCAGTTCACCGGAATCGTACCAACCGCTGGAACCCAGAGCTGCCTTTCTTTACGGCCTGGGAGGACACTCCGGTAGCAACGTGGAGATTGTCTCTGACAGGGATTTTTTTCGGCCTTGGAGGGTCGGCGGGCTGCTGCGGCGGCGATGAGGAGACATAGTCGGGTGGCGCAACCGTGGTCGGCGACGGGCCAGTGCGGCGGCGGTGCACGATGATGAACCTGCGGTAGCTGTCCTTGGACGACCTATCGCGGACGCTGGCAAGGACGAGCCTGCACGACTGCAGTTGCACCCTGAACGAGTTCAAGTCAATCATCTCCACCTCCAACTTGCTTCAGCCCCGTCTACAGAGGCACCGTTGATGGTGGCCGCCGCGGTCCTCGTCTCATCGCCTCGCAGCAAGTTACCGTCAACTATCTCGACCTTGACAGTGACGGCGTCTATGAGCATCGTCAGGGCCTGCTATAAATTTCTACCAGACACCTGGTGTGATCTGCTGCAAATGGCACAACAACACAACAAGTACAGGCAAAACAAGCCAAAGGCACTGATGCACCTTTGATCCTAATTCGCATCCCGTATCCACCTGTATCTCTTTCTACCTTGGTTAACTGTTCATTGTTAAGACCTGCTATATGTTTTACTGTGCAGATTTGTTGCAGCAGAAAGAAAGGAATATGATCCCCTCCGGTGAAAGGGCCAATATATGTGCTTTCGACATGTTGTAAATCACGAGATGCCCCCTTTCTGTTTGTCTCCCAAGACACATGATCTATTTAGATTGAAATGGTACGCATGAGGTCTGCACTCTTCAGCAGTAATAATTTGGCATGCATCTAAAAGGAACAACGAGACTAGCTGTACGGAATCAACTTCTAATCTTGGAAAGATGACTTGGCTACTAACTTTTTTTCCATTTTCCTAAGAAACAACAAATAATAACTTTGAAACCCTTCTACTCTTTCATTATACTTTTTTAGGGAACTCTTTCATTATACCTTGAATATGCTTAATTTTCCGAAGTTTATATTTTACATGTTCCGCAGCAACGCGTGGGGTATTATCTAGTATTCATAATATTGAAGCCAAAAAGATGCAGAGTTGATAATGATAGTGCAACATACTTGTGGCACTGTCGTTTAGATCATATTGGTGTAAAGCGCATGAAGAAACTCCATGCTGATGGACTTTTTGGAATCAAATGATTATGAATCATTTGATGCTTGCAAACCATGCCTCATGGGCAAGATGACTAAAACTTCGTTATCCGGAACAATGGAGCGAGTCGATGACTTATTGGAAATAATACATGCAGGTGTATGCAGTTCGATGAGTGTTGACGCTCGCGACGAGTATAGTTATTTTTGGACCTTCACGAATGATTTCAGCAGATATGGGTATATCTACTTGATGAAACACAAGTCTGAAACATTTGAAAAGTTCAAAAAATTTCAGAGTGAAGTAGAGAATCATCGTAACAAGAAAATAAAGTTTCTACGATCTGATCACGGAGGCGCATATTTGAGTTACGAGTTTGGTCTTCATTTAAAAACAATGTGGAATAGTATCGCAAATCACGCCACTGACACCACATTGTAATGGTGTGTCTGGATGTCATAACCGTACTTTATTAGATATGGTGCGATCTATGATGTCTCTTAGTGATTTACCACTATAGTTGTGGGGTTATGCATTGGAGACAGCTGCATTCACGTTAAATAGGGCACCATCTAAATCCGTTGAGATGACACCGTTTGAACTGTCGTTTGGCAAGAAACCCAAGTTGTCGTTTCTTAAAGTTTGGGGCTGCGATGCTTATGTGAAAAAGCTTCAACCTGATAAGCTCGAACCCAAGTCGGAGAAATGTGTCTTCATAGGATACCCAAAAGAAATTGTTGGGTACACCTTCTATCACAGATCCGAAGGCAAGATATTCGTTGCTAAGAATGGATCATTTCTAGAGAAGGAGTTTCTCTCGAAAGAAGTGAGTGGGAGGAAAGTAGAACTTGATGAGGTATTTGTACCTTCTCCCGAATTGGAAAGTAGTTCATCACATAAATCAGTTCCAGTGATTCCTACACCAATTAGTGAGAAAGTTAATGATGATGATCATGAAACTTCAGATCAAGTTTCTACTAAATCTTGTAGGTCAACCAGAGCACGTTCGGCACCAGAGTGGTACGGTAACCCTATTCTGGAAGTCATGTTACTAGACCATGATGAACCTACGAACTATGAGGAAGCAATTATGAGCCCAGATTCCGCAAAATGGCTTGAGACCATGAAATCTGAGATGGGATCCATGTATGAGAACAAAGTGTGGATTTTGGTGGACTTGCCCGATGATCAGCAAGCCAATGAGAATAAATGGATCTTCAAGAGGAAGACGGACGGTGATGGTAATGTTACTATCTACAAAGCTCGACTTGTTGCGAAAGGTTTTCAAATTTTTTAAGGAGTTAACTATGATGAGACTTTCTCACCCGTAGCGATGCTTAAGTCTGTCCGAATCATGTTAGCAATTGCCGCATTTTATGATTATGAAATCTGGCAAATGGATGTTAAAACTGCATTCCTTAATGGATATCTCAAAGAGGAGTTGTATATGATGCAACCAGAAGGTTTTGTCGATCCTAAAGGTGCTAACAAAGTGTGCAAGCTCTAGCGATCCATCTATGGACTAGTGCAAGCATCTCAGAGTTGGAATATACGCTTTGATGAGCTGATTAAAGCATATGGTTTTATACAGACTTTTGGAGAAGCCTGTATTTACAAGAAAGTGAGTGGGAGCTCTGTAGCATTTCTGATATTATATGTAGATGACATATTGTTGATCAGAAATGATGTAGAATGTTCTGGAAAGCATAAAGGATTGTTTAAAAGAGTTTTTCAATAAAAGACCTCGGTGAAGCTACTTACATATTGGGCACCAAGATATATAGAGATAGATTAAGATGCTTGATAAGATTTTCAATGAGTACATGCCTTAATAAGATTTTTAAGAAGTTCAAAATGGATCAGTCAAAGAAGGAGTTCATGCGTGAGTTGTAAGGTATGAAATTGAGTAAGACTCAAAACCTGACCACGGCAGAAGATATAGAAAGAACGAAAGTCATTCCCTATGCCCTCAGCCATAGGTTCTATAAAGTATGTCATGTTGTGTACCAAACCTGTTGTGTACCTTGCCATGAGTTTGGAAAGGAGGTACAATAGTGATCTAGGAGTAGATCACTGGACAACGGTCAAAATTATCCTTAGTTACTGGATGGCTAAGGAAATGTTTCTCGATTATGGAGGTGATAAAGAGTTCGTCGTAAAGAGTTACGCCGATGCAAGCTTTACACTAATCCAGATGACTCTAAGTATCAATCTGGATGTGTATTGAAAGTGGGAGCAATTAGCTAGAGTAGCTCCATGCAGAGCATTGTAGACATAGAAATTTGCGAAATACATACGGATCTGAATATAACAGACCCGCTGACTAAACTTCTCTCACGAAACAAAACATGAACACACCTTAGTACTCTTTGGGTGTTAATCACATGGCGATGTGAACTAGATTATTTACTCTAGTAAACCCTTTGGGTGTTGGTCACATGGTGATGTGAACTATGGATGATATTCACATAACGATGTGAACTATCGGTATTAAATCACATGGCGATGTGAACTAGATTATTGACTATAGTGCAAGTGGGAGACTGAAGGAAATATGCCCTAGAGGCAATAATAAAGTTGTTATTTATATTTCCTTATATCATGATAAATGTTTATTATTCATGCTAGAATTGTATTAACCGGAAACTTAGTACATGTGTGAATACATAGACAAAACAGAGTGTCCGTTATGTTTCCTAACCATAGACATGTGTTGTCATTTGATGAACGGGATCACATCATTAGAGAATGATCTGATGGACAAGACCCATCCGTTAGCTCAGCACTATGATCGTTTAGTTTTATTGCTATTGTTGTATTCATGACTTATACATGTTC
This sequence comes from Secale cereale, assembly GCA_902687465.1. Taxonomy (NCBI): domain Eukaryota; kingdom Viridiplantae; phylum Streptophyta; class Magnoliopsida; order Poales; family Poaceae; genus Secale; species Secale cereale. Next base: position 120,371,238 of record LR738715.1, read on the forward strand.
CTCTAACTATGAGATTATGCAACTCCCGAATACCGGAGGAACACCTTGTGTGCTATCACATGTCACAAAGTAACTAGGTGATTATAAAGATGCTCTACAGGTGTTTCCGAAAGTGTTTCTGGAGTTGGCATAGATCAAGAATAGGATTTGTCACTCCGAATGTCGGAGAGGTATCTCTGGGCCCTCTCGATAATACACATCATAATAAGCCTTGCAAGCAAACGACTAATGAGTTAGTCACGAGATGATGTATTGTGGAATGAGTAAAGAGACTTGACGGTAACGAGATTGAACTAGGTATGATGATACCGACGATCGAATCTCGGGCAAGTAACATACCAATGACAAAGGGAATAATGTATGCTATTATGCGGTTTGACCGATAAAGATCTTTGTAGAATATGTAGGAGCCAATATGAGCATAAAGGTTCCACTATTGGTTATTGACCAGAGATGTGTCTCGGTCATGTCTACATAGTTCTCGAACCCGTAGGGTCCGCACGCTTAACGTTCGACGAAGATTTGTATTATGAGTTATGTGATTTGATGAACAAAGTTTGTTCGGAGTCCCGGATGAGATCATGGACATGACGAGGAGTCTCGAAATGGTCGAGAGGTAAAGATTCATATATTGGAAGACTATATTCGGACATCGCAAAGGTTCCGAGTGATTCAGGTATTTTCCGGAGTACCGGAGAGTTACAGGAATTCCCCGGGGGAAGTAGTGGGCCTTAATGGGCCATACGAGAAAGGAGAGAAGGGCCTCAAGGGGTGGCCGCGCGCCCCCCATGGGCTGGTCCGATTTGGACTAGGAAGGGGCGGCGCCCCCCTCCTTTCTTCTCCCCTCTTCCGCCTTCCCTTCTTTCTCCTACTAGGACTAGGAAAGGGTGGAACCTACTCCTACTAGGAGTAGGATTCCACCCCTTGGGCGCGCCCCTTGTGGCCGGCACTCCTCCTCCCTCCCTCCATTATATACGTGGGGAGGCGGCACCCCATAGACACACAAGTTGATTTCTTAGCTGTGTGCGGTGCCCCCCACCACAGTTACACACCTCGTTCATATCGTCATAGTGCTTAGGTGAAGCCCTGCGGCGGTAACTTCATCATCACCATCACCACGCTGTCGTGCTGACGGAACTCTCCCGTGACCTCAACTGGATCAAGAGTTCGTGGGACGTCATCGAGCTGAACGTTTGTTGAACGCGGAGGTGTCGTACGTTCGGTGCTTCGATCGGTTGGATCGCGAAGACGTTCGACTATATCAACCGCGTTACTAAACGCTTCCGCTTTCGATCTACAAGGGTATGTGGACACACCCTCCCCGCTCATTGCTAAGCTTCTCCTAGATAGATCTTGCGTGATCATAGGATTTTTTTTTAAATACTACTTTCCCCAACACTTCAATCACTACCACCAAGCTATAAAGGCTTCGTGATGAACTATAATATGCAAGGGACACAGAAGACAATTCCCGAGCTCTTTGCTATGCTCAAAGATGTGGAGGTAGAAATCAAAAAGGAGCATCAAGTGTTGATGGTTAACAGTACCACTAGTTTCAAGAAAAAGGGCAAGGGAAAGAAGGGGAACTTCAAGAAGAATATCAAGCCAGTTGCTACTCCCGCGAAGAAACCCAAGTCTGGAGCCAAGCCTGAAACTGAGTGCTTCTACTACAAAGGGACTGGTCACTGGAAGCGAAACTGCCCCAAGTATTTGGCGGATAAGAAGGATGGCAAAGTGAACAAAGGTATATTTGATATACATGTTATTGATGTGTACCTTTCTAATGCTCATAGTAGCACCTGGGTATTTGATACTGGTTCGGTTGCTAATATTTGTAACTCGAAACAGGGGCTATGGATTAAACGAAGATTAGCTAAGGACAAGGTGACGATGCACACGGGAAATGGTTCCAAAGTCGATGTGATCGTCGTCGGCACGCTACCTCTACATCTACCATTGGGATTAGTTTTAGACCTAAATAATTGTTATTTTGTGCCAGTGTTGAGCATGAACATTATATCTGGATCTTGTTTGTTACGAGACGGTTATTCATTTAAATAAGAGAATAATGGTTGTTCTATTTATATGAATACTATATTTTATGGTCATGCATTCTTGATGAATGGTCTATTTTTGTTGGATCTCGATCGTAGTGATACACATATTCATAATATTGAAGCCAAAAGATGCAAAGTTAATAATGATAGTGCAACTTATTTGTGGCACTGCCGTTTAGGTCATATTGGTGTAAAGCACATGAAGAAACTCCATGCTGGTGGACTTGGAATCACTTGATTATGAATCATTTGGTGATTGCGAACCATGCCTCTCCGAAACAATGGAGCGAGCAACTGACTTATTGGAAATCATACATACTGTTGTATGCGGTCCAATGAGTGTTGAGGCTTGCGGCGGATATCGTTATTTTCTAACCTTCACAGATGATTTGAGCAGATATGGGTATATCTACTTGATGAAGCACAAGCCTGAAACATTTGAAAAGTTCAAAGAATTTCAGAGTGAAGTAGAGAATCATCGTAACAAGAAATAAAGTTTCTATGATCTGATCGCGGAGGCGAATATTTGAGTTATGAGTTTGGTCTTCATTTGAAACAATGTGGAATAATTTCACAACTCGCGCCACCTGGAACACCACAGCGTAATGGTGTGTTCGAACGTCCTAAACGTACTTTATTAGATATGGTGCGATCTATGATGTCTCTTACCGATTTAGCACTATCGTTTTGGGGTTATGCTTTAGAGACAGATGCATTCACGTTAAATAGGGCACCATCTAAATCCGTTGAGACGACACCTTATGAACTGTGGTTTGGCAAGAAACCTAAGTTGCCGTTTCTTAAAGTTTTGGGCCTGCGATGCTTATGTGTAAAAGCTTCAACCTGATAAGCTCGAAGCCAAGTCGGAGAAATGTGTCTTCATAGGATACCCATAAGAAACTGTTGGGTACACCTTCTATCACAGATCCGAAGGCAAGATATTCGTTGCTAAGAATGGATCCTTTCTAGAGAAGGAGTTTCTCTTGAAAGAAGTGAGTGGGAGGAAAGTAGAACTTGATGAGGTAATAGTACCTCCTCCCAAATTTTAAAGTAGTTCAGCACATAAATCAGTTCCAGTGATTCCAACACCAATTAGTGAGGAAGCTAATGATGATGATCATGAAACTTCAGATCAAGTTACTACTGAACCTCGTAGGTCAACCAGAGTATGGTCCGTGCCAGAGTGGTACGATAACCTGTTCTAGAAGTCATGTTACTAGACCATGATGAACCTACGAACTATGAGGAAGCGATGATGAGCCCAGATTCCGCAAAATGGCTTGAGGCCATGAAATCTGAGATGGGATCCATGTATGAGAACAAAGTGTGGACTTTGGTTGACTTGCCGATGATCGGCAAGCCATTGAAAATAAATGGATCTTTAAGAGGAAGACCAACGCCGATGGTCATGTTACTGTCTACAAAGCTTGACTTGTTGCAAAAGGTTTTCGACAAGTTCAAGGAGTTGACTACGATGATACTTTCTCACCCGTAGCGATGCTTAAGTCTGTCCGAATCATGTTAGAAATTGCCGCATTTTATGATTATGAAATTTGGAAAATGGATGTCAAAATTGCATTCCTTAATGGATATCCCAAAGAAGAGTTGTATATGATGCAACCAGAAGGTTTTGTCGATGCTAAAGGTGCTAACAAAGTGTGCAAGTTTAACGCACGGGACACACCCGCCGGTGGTCGTTACTCCTGGCGGGATCTAGACTGGCCCCACAGATCAATACTAGTCTTTTGTGCGCACTTTGTCCTCACTCGTGCGCACCCGGGACCAACTTCCCGGTCGGTCACCCATCCTGAAACTACTCCTAGATGAGCACGCTTAACTTTGGAGCTCTTTCCGAATGGGCTCCCGGAAAAGAAGGAATTCCGTATTGATATGAGTAGTCTATCATCCCTAATAAGCCAGGCTATCACATACACCCCAACTCAGAGGAACCGACGTCCTCGTCGGGCCACACGAACGTTCCCACTTGGCACATACGTTTGTGCATCCAGTCCGATATCATGTGCCATGCCGTGTGCCACGACGGGTCACAAAGTCATGAACAACATGATCGCGCACCTGTACGCAAACATCCGTGTAACCTCGAGTGTCGGCTCTGATACCAACTTGTAACACCCCGGACACACCCGCCGGTGGTCGTTACTCCTGGCGTGATCTAGACTGGCCCCACAGATCAATACTAGTCTTTTCTGTGCACTTTGTCCTCACTCGTGCGCACCCAGGACCAACTTCCCGGTCGGTCATCCATCCTGAAACTACTTCACTATGAGCACGCTTAACTTTGGAGTTCTTTCCGAATGGGCTCCCGAAAAAGAAGGAATTCCTTATTGATATGAGTAGTCTATCATCTGTAATAAGCCAGGCTATCACAGCAAGCTCCAGCGATCCATCTATGGACTGGTGCAAGCATCTCGGAGTTGGAATAAATGCTTTGATGAGGTGATCAAAGCATACGGTTTTATACAGACTTTTGGGGAAGCTTGTATTTACAAGAAAGTGAGTGGGAGCTCTGTAGCATTTCTGATATTATATGTGGATGACATATTGTTGATTGGAAATGATGTAAAATTTCTGGATGGCATAAATGGATACTTGAATAAGAATTTTTCAATGAAAGACCTCGGTGAGGTTGCTTATATATTGGGCATCAAGATCTATAGAGATATATCAAGACGCTTAATTGGATTTTCACAAAGCACATACCTTGATAATGTTTTGAAGAAGTTCAAAATGGACCAGTCAAAGAAAGGGTTCTTGCCTGTGTTACAAGGTGTGAAGTTGAGTAAGACTTAATGCCCGACCACTGCAGAAGATAGAGAGAAAATGAAAGTCATTCCCTATGGTTCACCCATAGGTGCTAGCATGTATGCAATGTTGTGTACCAGACCTGATGTATGCCTTGCTATAAGTCTAGCAGGGAGGTACCAAAGTAATCTAGGAGTGGATCACTGGACAACGGTCAAGAACATCCTGAAGTACCTGAAAAGTACGAAGGATATGTTTGTCGTTCATGGAGGTGACAAAGAGCTCATCGTAAATGGTTACGTCCATGCAAGCTTTGACACAGATCCGGATGACTCTAAGTCACAAACCGGATACATATTTTTGTTGAATGGTGGAGCTGTCAGTTGGTGCAGTTCCAAGCAGAGCGTCGTGGCGGGATCTACGTGTGAAGCGGAGTACATAGCTGCTTCGGAAGCAGCAAATGAAGGAGTTCATATCCGATCCAGGTGTAATACCTAGTGCATCGGGTCCAATGAAAATCTTTTGTAACAACACTGGAGCAATAGCCTTGGCGAAGGAATCCAGGTTTCACAAGAGAACCAAGCACATCAAGAGACGCTTCAACTCCATCCACGATCAAGTCAAGAAGGGAGTGATAGAGCATTTCTTCATCTAATCTTTTTAACCTTTTTGCATCCTATTGTAATCATATTTTCACATTATTTACTTAAGAAATATTCAAATACCCCCATTACGCTACATTTACAACACTCCTTCATCTTTTGCAGAAAAGGGGTGAAAAGGCCCAAATCCTTCTATATTAATTGGAGTGTCTAAGAGGTTCTGGTTGCTGCATCTTGCGGAGGGACTCAAGTGTGAAGAAGAATTAGCCTCCAGGGGGCTAGCTGAAGAAGAAGGGGACTGATAACCCACAAGTGTAGGGGATCGCAATAGTTTTCGAGGGTAAAATATTAAACCCAAATTTGTTGATTCGACACAAGGGGAGCCAAAGAATACTCTTAAGTATTAGCAACTGAGTTGTCAATTCAACCACACCTGGAAACTTAGTATCTGCAGCCAGATAGTTTAGTAGCAAAGTAATATGATAGTGGCGGTAGCAGCAATAAAAGTAACGGTAGGGTTTTTGTAGTTTTTGTGATAATAGCAACGGAAAAGTAAATAAGCGGCTAGCTATATAGGTAAAGCTCGTAGGCATTGGATCAGTGATGGGAAATTACATCGGATGCAATTCATCATGTAGAAGTTATAACCTAGGGTGACACAGAACTAGCTCCAGTTCATCAATGCAATGTAGGCATGTATTCTGAATATAGTCATACGTGCTTATGGAAAAGAACTTGCATGACATCTTTTGTCCTACCCTCCCGTGGTAGCGGGGTCCTACTGGAAACTAAGGGATATTAAGGCCTCCTTTTAATAGAGTACCGGACCAAAGCATTAACACATAGTGAATACATGAACTCCTCAAACTATGCTCATCACCAGGAGTGGTCCCGATTATTGTCACTTCGGGGTTGCCGGATCATAACACATAATAGGTGACTATAGACTTGCAAGATAGGATCAAGAACACACATATATTCATGAAAACATAATAGGTTCAGATCTGAAATCATGGCACTCGGGCCCTAGTGACAAGCATTAATCATAGCAAAGTCATAGCAACACCAATCTCAGAACATAGTGGATACTAGGGATCAAACCCTAACAAAACTAACTCGATTACATGATAGATCCCATCCAACCCATCACCGTCCACCAAGCCTACGATGGAATTACTCACACGCGACGGTGAGCATCATGGAATTGGTGATGGAGGAAGGTTGATGATGACGATGGCGACGATCTCCACTCTCCGGAGCCCCGAACGGACTCCAGATCAGCCCTCCCGAGAGATATTAGGGCTTGGCGGCGGCTCCGTCTCGTGAAACGCGATAATTCTCCTCCTTGATTTTTCTCTCCATGAAACGGAATATATAGGACCTGGGGATACGTCGGTGGAGCATCGGGGGGCCCTCGAGGCAGGGGGGCCGCGCCCTGGGAAGGGGGGCGCGTCCCCCAGCCTCGAGGACAGGGTATGGCCCCCCCGGTGCAGATCTTCTTGCAGATATTTTTTATATTTTCTGAAATAATTCTCTGTTGATTTTTAGGCGATTCCGAGAACTTTTTATTTCTGCACAAAAACAACACCATGGCAGTTCTGCTAAAAACAACGTCAGTCCAGGTTAGTTCCATTCAAATCATGCAAGTTAGAGTCCAAAACAAGGGCAAAAGTGTTTGGCAAAGTAGATACGTTGGAGACGTATCAACTCCCCCAAGCTTAAACCTTTGCTTGTCCTCAAGTAATTCAGTTGATAAACTGAAAGTGATAAAGAAAAACTTCGACAAACTCTGTTTGCTCTTGTTGTTGTAAATATGTAAGCTAGCATTCAGGTTTTCAACAAGATCATGAACTAACCACATTCACAATAACTTTCAGGTCTCAAGACTACTCACATCAATGGCATAATCAACTAGCGAGCAATAATAATAAACCTCAGATGACAACACTTCTCAACACAATCATGATATGATATAACAGGATGGTATCTCGCTAGCCCTTTCTGAGACCACAAAACATAAATGCAGAGCACCTTTAAAGATCAAGGAGTGACTAGACATTGTAATTCATGGTAAAAGAGATCCAGTCATGATCATACTCAATGCAAATTAATAGTAATACATGCAAGTACAGAGGTGCTCTCCTACTGGTGCTTTTTGATAATAGGATGATGACTCTGCATAAAAGTAAATACATATGCCCTTCGCAGAGGGAAGCAAGGATTTGTAGAGGTGCCAGAGCTCGATTTTTAAATAGAGATTGAATAACCTTTTGAGCGGTATACGTTTATTGTCAATATAACAATCAAGAATCTCGATATCTCCCATGCTACGCACATTATAGGCGGTTCCCAAACAGAATGGTAAAGTTTATACTCCCCCAACCACCAACAAGCACACTCCACGGCCAGCCGAAACCACGGGTTACCATCCAAACAAGCAACAACACTGGGGGAGTTTTGTTTAATTATTATGATTTGGAGCATGGGACTGGGCATCCCGATTACCAGCCATTTTCTCGTGAATGATGAGCGGAGTCCACTCATCGTGAGAATAACCCACCTAGCATGGAAGATATAGACAGCCCTAGTTGATACATGAGTTGTTCGAGCATACAAAACAGAATGTCATTTGAAGGTTTAGAGTTTGGCACATACAAATTTACTTGGAATGACAGGTAAATACCGCATATAGGAAGGTATGGTGGACTCATATGGAATAACTTTGGGGTTTATGGAAGTGGATGCACAAGCAGTATTCCCGCTTAGTACAGGTGAAGGCTAGAAACAGACTGGGAAGCGACCAACTAGAGAGCAACAACGGTCATGAACATGCATTAAAATTAATCAACAATGAATGGAAGCATGGGTAGGATATAAATCACCATGAACATAAATATCGTGAAGGCTATGTTGATTTGTTTCAACTACATGCATGAACATGTGCCAAGTCAAGTCACTTAAATTGTTCAAAGGAGGATACCACCTATCATACCACATCACAACCATTTTAATATCATGTTGGCACGCGAGATAGACCATTATAACTCTCAGCTAATTAAGCATGGCATAAGCAGCTATGATCTCTAATTGTCATTGCAAACATGTTCCATTCATAACAAGCTGAATCAAAAACGACGAGCAATCATATTTACGAAAACAAGAGAGGTCGAGTTCTTACAAGCTTTTCTCATATCAATTAGTTCATCATATATCATCCTTATTGCCTTTCACTCGCAAGACCGAACGGTGTGGAAAATAATAGTGCACGTGCATTGGACGAAGCTGGAATCTATAGGCATTTAATTCAAGAGAGAAGACAAGGTAATATGGCTCAAGGTTAAATCAACAACAAAGCATATGAGAGCCACTAAGCATTTTAAATCATGGTCTTCTACTCTTAACCCCAAAGAAAAGAAAAGAAACTATTTACACGGGAAAGCTCCCAACAAGCAAAAGAAGAACGGGAAATCTTTTTAGGTTTTCATTTTTAGTTACTACTACAAGCAAAGAAAGTAAACTAGCTAGAAGCTACAACTGATATTTTTTTATTATTCTGGGTTTTTCTAGCACACAAGAAAAAGACTAAGAAAAAGAAATTGAAACTAAGCATGGATGGTACAGTGAAAGAGTGTGAGCACCGACAGCTAGAATAAGTGTGAACATGAAAGTAAGTTGGTGAGAAACACGTACTACCCCAAGCTTAGGCTTTTGGCCTAAGTTGGTCTATGGCCAGGGATCGAAGCCACTCCCTCCAGTGTACTGAGATGTGTCCTCCGGGTGCCACTGGTTGGCTAGCTCATCCAGCTCCCACCCATAAACAGATTGGCGGGAAGGATCAAATGGTGGTTCTGGCTCAGGCTCTGAAGCTTGTGCCTGGCCTTGGTACTTGTAGAAGGCATCTGATGTAATGAGGTACTTGCATGTGGACAGGTCAAAAAGAGATGGTGCAGGCAAGGTAACAATTTCACAGTATATTTCATCAAACCTCAATTTATAATGTAGCTGCATATTTTTGTCTTTAACAATAAAGTCATGAGCTACCATGCTCTTGTAGTCTAGATAAACAGGGGCAAGCAATTTTTCTTCCTTCTCATGATGCCTAATAGGTATATTAAAATGTTCAGCAAGGCGAGAAGCAAAGATGCCTCCAAAGACGGGCCCCTTTGAGCGGTTCAGACTCAATCGTTTGGCAACGACGGCGCCCAAGCTAAAAGTTGTGTCACGAAACAAAGCATGGCATAAAATGATAATATCAGGGGCACTGAGATTCCCACTGTTCCCATGACCAATCAAACACCTACTAGCAAATAAAGCAAAGTAGCACAGAAAAGGGAAGTGTATACTGGTGATTCTTGCCCCTGAAACTTGTCTAGTTTCACCTAAGGCTATCATATCAATAAACCCTTTGACGTCTTCATGACGTGGTTCATCAAGTCTACCTTCAAAGGGTACTTTGCATATTTCACAAAAGTCTAACAGTGATATCTCCTTAACCATATCATATAAGCGAAACTCCACCGTAGGTGGTGTTCTCCTAGAATGAAAATGAAAGCTTTGCGTAAAAATATTGGTGAGTAAGAGCTACTGTTCTTTTTGGTCGTTTATGAAGTCGGTGAGGCCTGCATTGTTCGCCATCCAATATATGTCTTCGTAAATACCGGCGGACATCATGAAATTATTACAAGGCCATTCACACGGTCGAACTTCCGCCATGCGAGGAAGATGATACTTGGGCTTCTTATTTTCTTCTATCTTATTCTCCTCTGAGCTCTTGCTGGAAGAGCCCCTCAATATTCTTTTTAACATTTTCCTTTTCTGAAAATTTCTGAAAATTTTAGTAACTCACAATAAAAGTTAACCAAACTCAACAAGATTGATAGCAACAACTCCTATAAGTGCCAAGAGACTATATCATGCATTAGAACTACTTGGGACCAAGAAAATTTGACATGCAAGCTCAAGAACAAGGTCACCACAGTAGCATAAATTTGCAACAAACAAAGCACTAGAACAAAAACTAATTGGACCAATGGAGGAGTCACATACCAAGGAACAATCTCCCCAAATAGTTTGGTGAATGGTGCTTTGAGCAAGGAGATCGAAAATGGCAGCAAAATGAGCTAGAACTCGGGTTTGGGCTGGTTGGGGATTTTTTTTGGGAGGAAGAAGAAGAGCATGGGTGAAAGGATAAGTGGAGGGGGGGCACGTGGGGCCCTCGAGGCGGGGGGCGCGTCCTGTGCCCTCGAGGCCACGTGCTGGCCCCCTCGCGGTGTGTTCAGTGCCATATTTTCTTAAATATTCTACAAAAAATCATATTTCATTTTCATGGCATTTGGAGAACTTTTATTTTCGGGGTATTTTTTTATTGCACGGATAAGTCTGGAACCAGACAGATAATGCTATTTTTGTTTTATTTAACCTAATTAACAGAAAGTAAAAGGAGGGTACAGAAGGTTTGTGCCATCTAGATTCACCTATCCCATGTTGATCAAAAGGAATCCATTAACAAGGTTGATCATGTCTTGTCAATAAACTCTTTCTGAGTAACATGAAACCGGAGAATTTTTTAATAACACTATGTTGCCTCAATGGGGATATGTATGTCCCCAACAATAAGTATGTCATATGCCTTATTGATAGTAGGAATAGGAAACTCAAAACCTCCAATAGTGATAGTTGAAGTTTTTCCAATATAATTGATACTATGGACCTGAGGTTGTTTCCTCGGGAAGTGTACCGTATGCTCATTACCATTGACATGAAAAGTGACATTGCCTTTGTTGCAATCAATAACAGCCCCTGCAGTATTCAGAAAAGGTCTTCCAAGAATAATAGTCATGCTATCATCCTCGGGAATATCAAGTATAACAAAGTCCATTAAAATAGTAACATTTGCAACTACAACAGGCACATCCTCACAAATACCGACAGGTATAACAGTTGATTTATCAGCCATTTGCAAAGATATTTCAGTAGGTGTCAACTTACTCAAGTCAAGTCTACGATATAAAGAGAGAGGCATAACACTAACACCAGCTCCAAGATCACACAAAGCAGTTTTAACATAGTTTCTCTTAATGGAGCAAGGTATAGTAGGTACTCCTGGATCTCCTAATTTCTTAGGCCTTCCACCCTCAAAAGTGTAATTGGCAAGCATGGTGGAAATTTCTACTTCAGGTATCTTTCTTTTGTTGGTAATAATATCTTTCATATACTTGGCATAAGGATTTGTTTTAAGCACATCAGTCAAACGCATACGCAAAAAGATAGGTCTAATCATTTCAGCGAAGCACTCAAAATCTTCATCATCCTTTTTCTTGGATGGTTTCGGAGGAAAAGGCATGGGTTTCTGAACCCAGGGTTCTCTTTCCCTACCGTGCTTCCTAGCAACAAAGTCTCTCTTATCATAAAGTTGATTCTTTGATTGTGGGTTATCAAGATCAATAGCAGGTTCAATCTCTACATCATTATCATTGCTAGGTTGAGCATCATCATGAACATCATTATTAATATTATCACTAGGTTCATGTTCATTACCAGATTGTGTCTCAGCATCAGAAACAGATATATCATTGGGATTCTCACGTGGGTGAGCTACAGGTTCACTAGAAGCATGCAAAGTCATATCATTTTTCTTTTTATTCTTTTTAGAAGAACTACGTGCATCTAAATTAGCTCTCTAAGAATCTTTCTCCATTCTCTTAGGGTGGCCTTCAGGATACAGAGGTTCCTGAGTCATTCTACCACCTCTAGTTACAACTCTAACAACATGATCCTTATTCTTACTATTTAATTCATTGAGCAGATCATTCTGAGCCTTAAGTACTTGTTCTACTTGAGTGGTGACCATAGAAGCATGTATACTAATGAGTTTCAATTCATCCTTAACATTAGACAGATAATCACTCAAGCGTTCAATCATATGAGCATTGTGTTGTAGTTGTCTACCAACATAAGCATTGAAGTTTTCTTGTTTCACAATAAAATTGTCAAACTCATCTAAGCATTGGCTAGCAGACTTATAACGAGGAATATCACTTTCATCAAATTTATAAACAGAATTTACCTTTACTACCTGTGTCGGGTTATCAAGACCATGTATTTGTTCAATAGACAGTAAATTCTTAACATCTTCAGCTTTAATACCTTTTTCTTTCATAGATTTCTTTGCCTCTTGCATGTCTTCAGGACTGAGAAATAGAACACCTCTTTTCTTCGGAGTTGGCTTAGGGGCTGGTTCAGGAAGTGTCCAATTATTTTCATTGGCTAGCATATTATTCAATAGTAATTCAGCTTGTTCCACTGTTCTTTCCCTGAAAACACAACCAGCACAACTATCCAGGTGGTCTCTGGAGGCATCGGTTAGTCCATTATAAAAGACATCAAGTATATCATGCATCTCAAGAGGATGATCAGGCAAAGCATTAAGTAACTGGAGAAGCCTCCCCCAAGCTTGTGGGAGACTCTCTTCTTCAGTTTGAGCAAAGTTATATATTTCTTGTAAGGCAGCTTGTTTCTTATGAGCGGGAAAATATTTAGCAGAGAAGTAATACATCATATCCTGGGGACTACGCACACAACCAGAATCAAGAGAATTAAACCAAGTCTTAGCATCACCCTTTAACGAGAACGGAAACAACTTAAGGATATAGTAGTAGCGAATCTTTTCATCATTGGTAAATAGGGTGGCTATATCATTCAACTTGGTAAGATGTGCCACAACAGTTTCAGACTCATAGCCATGGAAAGGATCAGATTCAACCAAAGTAATTAACTCGGGATGAACAGAGAATTCATAATCCTTATCAGTACACATATAGGTGAAGTAGCAAAAGGAGGGTCATGTTTCATTCTAGCATTCAAGGACTTTTCTTTCAGCTTAGCTAATAATTTCTTAAGATCATATCTATCATTGCAAGCAAGAAAGTCTCTAGCAGTTTCTTCATCCATAACACAACCCTCGGGCACAAGAGGCAATTCATATCTATTGGGAGTAGTTTCATAATCACTTTCATAAATATCATCAACATTTAAACTCTCCCTAACCTTAGCAATTTGTTCATCGAGAAATTCACCTAGTGGCACAGTATCAGGCATAGAGATAGTTTCATCATACATAGCAGAAATAACATCATCAAGAACATACGACATATCAGATTCAATAGCAGGAGTAGGTGTCGCAAGTTTACTCATAACAGAAGGAGAATCAAGTGCAGAGCTAGATGTCAGTTCCTTACCTCCCCTCGTAGTTGAGGGTAAGATCTTGGTTTTTGAGTCCTTCAAATTCTTCATAGTGATAAGCAGATATAAATCCCAAGTGACTTAAAGAATAGAGCTCTGCTCCCCGGCAACGGCGCCAGAAAATAGTCTTGATAACCCACAAGTGTAGGGGATCGCAACAGTTTTCGAGGGTAAAGTATTAAACCCAAATTTGTTGATTCGACACAAGGGGAACCAAAGAATACTCTTAAGTATTAGCAGCTGAGTTGTCAATTCCACCACACCTGGAAACTTAGTATCTGCAGCAAGATAGTTTAGTAGCAAAGTAATATGATAGTAGCGGTAGCAGCAATAAAAGTAACGGTAGTGTTTTTGTAGTTTTTGTGATAATAGCAACGAAAAAGTAAATAAGCGACTAGCAATATAGGTAAAGCTCGTAGGCATTGGATCGGTGATGGGAAATTACGTCGGATGCAATTCATCATGTAGAAGTTATAACCTAGGGTGACACAGAACTAGCTCCAGTTCATCAATGCAATGTAGGCATGTATTCCGAATATAGTCATACGTGCTTATGGAAAAGAACTTGCGTGACATCTTTTGTCCTACCCTCCCATGGCAGCGGGGTCCTATTGGAAACTAAGGGATATTAAGGCCTCATTTTAATAGAGTACCGGACCAAAGCATTAACACATAGTGAATACATGAACTCCTCAAACTATGGTCATCACCGGGAGTGGTCCCGATTATTGTCACTTCGGGGTTGCCGGATCATAACACAAAGTAGGTGACTATAGACTTGCAAGATAGGATCAAGAACACACATATATTCATGAAAACATAATAGGTTCAGATCTGAAATCATGGCACTCGGGCCCTAGTGACAAGCATTAAGCATAGCAAAGTCATAGCAACATCAATCTCAGAACATAGTGGATACTAGGGATCAAACCCTCACAAAACTAACTCGATTACATGATAGATCCCATCCAACCCATCACCGTCCAGCAAGCCTACGATGGAATTACTCACACACGGCGATGAGCATCATGGAATTGGTGATGAAGCAAGGTTGATGATGACGATGCCGACGATCTCCACTCTCCGGAGCCCCGAACGGACTCCAGATCAGCCCTCCCGAGAGAGATTAGGGCTTGGCGGCGGCTCCATCTCTTGAAACGCGGTAATTCTTTCTCCTTGATTTTTTTCTCCATGAAACGGAATATATAGGACCTGGGGATACGTCGGTGGAGCATCGGGGGGGCCCCGAGGCAGGGGGCGCGCCCTGGGAAGGGGGGGGGCGCCCCACCCTCGAGGACAGGGTGTGGGCCCCCCGGTGTAGATCTTCTTGCAGATATATTTTATATTTTCTAAAATAATTCTCCGTTGATTTTCTGGCGATTCTGAGAACTTTTTATTTCTGCACAAAAACAACACCATGACAGTTCTACTGAAAACAGCGTCAGTTCGGGTTAGTTCCATTCAAATCATGCAAGTTAGAGTCCAAAACAAGGGAAAAGTGTTTGGAAAAGTAGATACGTTGGAGACGTATCAGGGACCAACTTGGGAAGAAAGAAGAAAACAAGGAGGGCTAAACAAGAAGAAGGCAGATCAGATCGAGGGGATAAAAATCCCTAGCGCAGCTTCTGTTCCCCCTCGGGCCTGGCATCTCATCTCTCTCCCTCTCCCTCTCCCCTCCTTGTCCACCACCAGCCGCCGCCACGGCCAGGCCGGCGTGGTGGTGTGCCACCCAGCACCTCCAGCACCACGCCACCACCAGCATCCACCACACATCACCAAATCCACCAAGCAGCGCCACCATCTCCAGCCATCGCCGCACCTCGCGCGCCCAACCAGACAAGGGGGTCACGGTCGCCTGGTCCTCCGTGTGAGTGACCCCGTGCTGCTACTCTTCTTTTCCCATCTCCACCGCTGCTCCTCTTTCTCTCCTCACACCCGCTGCTGCTTCTTCTCCTTGATCCTAATCCTGCTACTCCCTCTCTGAACCTGCTGCTGCTACTGCGCTCTGCTGCTTCTCCCTTCTCCAACTTCCAGCTGATGCCCTTCTTCTCCAACTGCTTTGTTGCTCCTCTTACTTCCCCAGCTTTTGCTGCTACTCTGAACCTCTCTCTTCTCTTGCTACTGTACTCTGAATTGTTGGTGCCTTGTGTGTTTTATATTTTACTATAGTTTCGGTCAACTTGAGATGTGTAAAACTGTTCAATATTCCGTTTACAATTTCTGAAACTTTTGTGATTTAGTGGTGTCTCTATGTTTTATATATAACATGTGTACTACTTGTTGTAGAATAATTCAGTTTGTGGCCCTAGTTCTATATGTACCTAGGATATATAACTATGTGCATGTGTTTGATGTGAAATAATTAGATTCTGTCATATAATCTCGCTTCTTGCTTCTTTTGCATGTCAATAATTTTAAGTGTTCATGCCCTGTTGCTTCCCTTTGTGTTACTATTTTAGTTTCTCATGCAAATAACAAGTAAATGCCAAAAAGACAGTGATGATAATCTGAACCTCCCTATGCTAGTTTGTTATTTTCCCCGTTGATAATTTTCTAGAACGATCTTAGATACTTTAGGTTTAGTTTTCCCTGCAATCATCGCCCAAAATCGTGTCACCTAGATTTAGTCTTGCATCGTCGCCGTCGCCTAGTCCCTGAGGAGAACACGACACTCACAGTTTGGGCGTAAAAACCCTGCTACATTACAATTGATCATTTTGGCGCCGTTGCCGGGGACTAGCGTCGAGCGATTGTGTTAGTCTATAGACTAGGTTTTATTTGTTTTCCTTTTGTGTCATATATTTGTGATATATCTCTAGCCCCTAACCACTGTTCTAGTTATCTTCTCTTTCTTTCTTGTTCATTTTGTAGGTTGAATTGTCTTCTTGGAAATGGCATTCTACTCAGATCATCATGCTTATGCGAGCAACACCACAAACAACACGGAAATTATTCAAGAACTCATAAGTAAGATTTCCCATTGCTTAGATGATTTAGCTCGGCAGCGAGAAGTAGTTTTTGAGGATAGGCCTAGCTCTATTGATCCTTATTCTAGAGGTCAGCTTTATGTTGCTCCTACATGCCATATTTGTGGATTTCAGGGCCATTCACCCGCTGAATGTCAGCATGGTTACTCTCACCCTCCCGATTGTTATGGCATGAGCTTCGCCCCACAGCCTTGCTCATACCAAAACAATTACTCACATGGATGGCCTGAAAACCAGAATATGTTATATAGGAGCAACAACCCCGAGATCTCACCGTTTGCTTCTCATATGCAGGGATTTAGGTACAATGAGGAGAGCAACATCTATGCACCACAATAGTTTTATTCAGCTCCTATTCATGTACCTCAGCTTCTGGAGATGTGTCCAATGGAGTTAAATGGTCCTCCACTTGGTCAATCAACAACTCCAGCACCTGTTGAGCAATCTCATGTGCAAGTGCCCACACAAGATGAGTTCGATGACATAGACAAGCTCACATTGCTTAGTCTCGAGTTCACTTGGAGTGCGGAAGATGATCCTATTAGGAAGGTGATACTAGATGAAATGAAGAAGATCAAGAGTGGGAATGAGCTAGTGGAAGAAGTAAGGAAGATAGAGAAGAACATCAACGCTGGCAGCACTATTTCATCACAGCTTGAGCTGAGTATTTTTGGGATTTCCCTTGATACATGTGTGGTTCCAATACCGTCACATCCAGCTGAGCAAGATAGCAAGTGCCTTGAGCAAGAGATACCTCATATTGAAGAAGATGAACTAGAAGACAAGGAACAAGATGACCAAGAGATCGATTACCCAAGTGATCAAGTTGAAGACACAATCTCTATCTCTCCTGAAGAAGTACAAGAAGCTGGTGTAGATGAAGATGAAGAACCTGAGATTCATTTGCCTATTGTCATACAAGAGCATGATGTGTCAGGTATCCTCGTGATGACATGAGTCCTTATGATTTCTTTGCTTCTAACTTGCATTGCATGATGCCATCACTTAAGGTAGATTTGAAAAACTATTTGCTTGGACACGATCATACATACCCTGTTACTGGCATTACTCACATTTGTTATGATGGCACTTATTCCCCTCATGCTAGACCTATGCTTAGTGATTCATATCAACCACATGCTAATGATTCATATCATCCTTATGCTAGCATTGAGCTTACTGATTTCTACCATCCTAAACATGTGCTTTATAGCTAAGCTTATGTAATTGGGTACTCTATTGATGATTTAGAGGGCATTACCCCTATCACTCGCAGTTGTTGTTTGTTTGAGTCCTATTTCAGGTTTTCGCTTGTGCACGAATCAATACATGCTGACCAGGTTCGAGGTGACCTTCCTTGGGACCCCGGTGGATTCAAAGCATGGTGACGAGGAGAAGCAAGGATCACACATGAAGAAGAGTAAAGCTGGAGCGTGCACGAGGATAGAGAGCATGAGGATAGAGAAGCAAAAGGAGAGGAGTCACAATGCAAGAGGATGTGAGATGATCGAGCAAGTGCTACATGATCAAAACCCGGTGAGCTGTTTCATGTCCCCAATCTGAATATATCATCCATTGATACATGCTGAAATCATTTGATATTTGGGTTGCTTAAGCCATTTCTTAAATATCATCCCACTGAATTTTACCTTCGACATAGGGTGATTGATGTGAATATGTGAACTGCGTGTTAAATGCCTTGTAAAGTAGTGATCTATACAATGTTTGCTTTGCTGAAAGTAGTGGAAGCTATTAGTTTTGAGTGCTCAAATCCCTAGTACACTAGAAAACTTAATCATTTTCTGCTTTTACTATGATACACCTAGATCACTATGTTTAGATGCTGAACTTGTGCCAAGTGTGTTCCCATTCATAGCAATCACCTAACCACTATGGATTAGCATGTTATGTTCCCTGGATCGGTAGCATGTGAACCAGACATGGTTGAGTGATGATTCTTGTTTTTGTTCATTTAAAAAAATTATCTCTTATAAAAAATAAGTTTGACTACCTACAGTAGCATGTCATGTTACCTGGATCGGTGGCATGTGAAATCGGGTTAGCTTGGGCAGTAATTACTAAAAATATGTAATTGTCGAACCAGGTGTATACCATGTTCTCTCGATCGGTGGTATGTTCCTTTGGGGAGACAAACTATTTTTTTAATAATGATTGGTTGAGCCAGGTGTATACCATGTTCTCGGGATCGGTGGTATGTTCCTATGGTGAGACTAATAATAATAAAATCATTGCTTTATTTCTGTAAATAAGTGATTTGATCACAAGCTTTGTTCTCGGGATCATGCTCTCTTTAGGAACCTTTTGGCACAATCATCATTTGAACTAGTTGATCTTCTTTTATCATTGTAGAAGTTTTAAATGATTGAGTCTACTAGTATCCTACTGCTTTGTAACACTCTTAACCATTAATTTTCACTAGCAAAGTCCAAAAGCATGCACTGTATAGAGATCTACTTCACTTGGACATTCTCTAGTCAGCTCACTATTCACAATCTTGCTCTTGTCATATTCCTTTGCTTGAGGACAAGCAAAGATTTAAGTGTGGGGAAACTTGATAGAGCATTTCTTCATATAATCTTTTTAGCCTTTTTGCATCCTATTGTAATCATATTTTCACATTATTTACTTAAGAAATATTCAAATACCCCCATTATGCTACATTTACAACACTCCTTCATCTTTTGCAGAAAAGGGACGAAAAGGCCCAAATCCTTCTATATTGGAGTGTCTAAGAGGTTGTGGTTGCTGCATCTTGCGGAGGGACTCAAGTGTGAAGAAGAATTAGCCTCCAGGGGGCTAGCTGAAGAAGAAGGGGACCAAATTGGGAAGAAAGAAGAAAACAAGGAGGGCTAAACAAGAAGAAGGCAGATCAGATCGAGGGGATAAAAATCCCTAGCGCAACTTCTGTTCCCCCTCGGGCCTAGCATCTCATCTCTCTTCCTCTCCCCTCCTTCTCCACCACCGGTCGCCGCCACGGCCAGGCCGGCGTGGTGGTGTGCCACCCAGCACCTCCAGCACCATGCCACCACTAGCATCCACCACACACCACCAAATCCACCAAGCAGCGCCACCATCTCCAGCCACCGCCGCACCTCGCGCGCCCAACTAGACAAGGGGGTCACGGTCGCCTGGTCCTCCGCGTGAGCGCCCCCGTGCTGCTGCTCTTCTTTTCCCATCTCCACCGCTGCTCCTCTTCCTCTCCTCACACCCGCTGCTGCTTCTTCTCCTTGGTCCTATTGTCCCTCTCTGAACCTGCTGCTGCTACTGCGCTATGCTGCTTCTCCCTTCTCCAACTTCCAGCTGATGCCCTTCTTCTCCAACTGCTGCTGCTCCTCCCCACATCTCTTGCTGCGCCTCTGCTGCTCCTCTTACTTCCCCTGCTTTTGCTGCTACTCTGAACCTCTCTCTTCTCTTGCTACTTTACTCTGAATTGTTGGTGCCTGGTGTGTTTTATATTATACTATAGTTTCAGTCAACTTGAGATGTGTAAAACTGTTCAATATTCCGTTTACAATTTCTGAAACTTTTGTGATTCAGTGGTGTCTCTATGTTTTATATATAACCTGTGTACTACTTGTTGTAGAATAATTCAGTTTGTGGCCCTTGTTCTATATGTACCTGGGATATATAACTATGTGTGTGTGTTTGATGTGAAATAATTAGATTCTGTCATATAATCTCGCTTCTTGCTTCTTTTGCATGTCAATAATTTTAAGTGTTCATGCCCTGTTGCTTCCGTTTGTGTTACTATTTTAGTTTCTCATGCAAATAACAAGTAAATGCCAAAAAGACAGTGATGATAATCTGAACCTCCCTATGCTAGTTTGTTATTTTCCCCGTTGATAATTTTCTGCAACGATCTTAGATACTTTAGGTTTATTTTTCCCTGCAATCATCGCCTAAAATCGTGTCACCTAGATTTAGTCTGGCACCGTCGCTGTCGCCTAGTCCCTGAGGAGAACACGACACTCGCAGTTTGGGCGTAAAAACCCTGCTACATTACAATTGATTAGGGAGACATGGAGATTTTCAAAATACATACGGATCTAAATGTCGCAGACCCGTTGACTAAGCCTCTTCCACGAGCAAAACATGATCAACACCAGGACTCCATGGGTGTTAGAATCATTATTATGTAATCTAGATTATTGACTCTAGTGCAAGTGGGAGACTGAAGGAAATATGCCCTAGAGGCAATAATAAAGTTGTCATTTATATTTCCTTATATATCATGATAAATGTCTTTTATTCATGCTAGAATTGTTGGGGATCGTGACAAAAATCAAAAAAATTCTACGCATCACCAAGATCAATCTATGGAGTAAACTAGCAACGAGGGAGAGGGGAGTGCATCTACATACCCTTGTAGATCGCGATGCTGAAGCGTTACAAGAACGCGGATGAGGGAGTCATACTCGTAGAGATTCAGATCGCGGTTGATTCTGATCTAAGCGTCAAACAAAGGCGCCTCCGCGTTCAACACACGTGCAGCCCGGTGACGTCTCCCACGCCTTGATCCAGCAAGGATAGAGGGAGAGGTTGGGGAAGACTCCATCCAGCAGCAGCACGACGGCGTGGTGGTGGTGGAGGAGTGCGGGACTCCAGCAGGGCTTCGCCAAGCACTGCGAGAGACGAGGAGGGAGAGAGGTAGGGCTGCGCCAAGCGAGAGAGGTCAAACCGTATGTTGGGCAGCCCCAAACCTCACACCTATATAGGGGGAAGGGAGGGGCTGCGCCCCCTTTAGGGTTTCCACCCCTAGGGGTGGCGGCCAGCCCTAGATCCCATCTAGGGGGCGGCCAAGGGGGAGAGGGAGAGGGGGCGCACCAGATTGGGCCCTAGGACCCATCTGCCCTAGGGTTTGCCCCCCTCCCCTCTTGGAGGCGCCTTGGGCCCTGGTGGGAGGCGCACCAGCCCACCTGGGGCTAGTCGCCTCCCACACTTGGCCCACGCAGCCCTCTGGGGCCGGTGGCCCCACCCGGTGGACCCCCGGGACCCTCCCGGTGGTCCCGATACGCTACCGATAGCGCCCGAAACTTTTCCGGTGACCAAAACGGGACTTCCCGTATATGAATCTTTACCTCCGGACCATTCCGGAACTCCTCGTGATGTCCGGGACCTCATCCATGACTCCAAACAACATTCGGTAACCGCGTACATACTTTCCTTATAACCCTAGCGTCATCGAACCTTAAGTGTGTAGACCCTACGGGTTCGGGAACCATGTAGACATGACCGAGACAACTCTCCGGCCAATAACCAACAACGGGATCTGGATACCCATGTTGGCTCCCACATGTTCCACGATGATCTTATCGGATGAACCATGATGTCAAGGATTCAATCAATCCCTTATACGATTCCCTTTGTCGACTGGTATAGTACTTGTCCGAGATTCGATCGTCGGTATCCCGATACCTTGTTCAATCTTGTTACGGCAAGTCTCTTTACTCGTTTCGTAACACATCATCCCATGATCAACTCCTTGATCACATTGTGCACACTATGATGATGTCCTACCGAGTGGGCCCAGAGATACCTCTCCGTCACACGGAGTGACAAATCCCAGTCTCGATTCATGCCAACCCAACAGACACTTTCGGAGATACCTGTAGTGCACCTTTATAGCCACCCAGTTACGTTGTGACGTTTGGTACACCCAAAGAATTCCTACGGTATCCGGGAGTTGCACAATCTCATGGTCTAAGGAAAAGATACATGACATTTAGAAAAGCTTTAGCATACGAACTACACGATCTTGTTCTAGGCTTAGGATTGGGTCTTGTTCATCACATCATTCTCCTAATGAGGTGATCCCATTATCAACGACATCCAATGTCCATGGTCAGGAAATCGTGACCATCTGTTGATCAACGAGCTAGTCAACTAGAGGCTTACTAGGGACATGGTGTTTGTCTATGTATCCACACATGTATCTGAGTTTCCTATCAATACAATTCTAGCATGGATAATAAACAATTATCATGAACAAGGAAATATAATAATAACCATTTTATTATTGCCTCTAGGGCATATTTCCAACAAGAATTGTATTAACCGGAAAATTGATATATGTGTGAATACACAGACAAAACAGAGTGTCCCTAGTATGCCTCTACTAGACTAGCCCCTTAATCAAAGATGGTTGTGTTTCCTAACCCTAGACATGTGTTGTCATTTGATCAATGGGATCACATCATTAGGAGAATGATGTGATGGACAAGACCCATTCGTTATCTTAGCACTATGATCGTTTAGTTTTACTGCTATTGCTTTCTTCATGACTTATACATGATCCTCTGACTATGAGATTATGCAACTCCCGAATACCGGAGGAACATCTTGTGTGCTATCAAACGTCACAACATAACTGGGTGATTATAAAGATGCTCTATAGATGTTTCTGAAAGTGTTTGTGGTGTTGGCATAGATCAAGATTAGGATTTCTCACTCTGAGTGTCGGAGAGGTATCTCTGGGCCCTCTCGGTAATACACATCATAATAAGCCTTGCAAGCAAATGACTAATGAGTTAGTCATGAGATGATGTATTACGGAACGAGTAAAGAGACTTGCCGGTGACGATATTTGACTAGGTATAATGATACCGACGATCGAATCTCGGGCAAGTAACATACCGATGACAAAGGGAACAACATATGTTGTTGTGCGGTTTGACCAATGAAAATCTTTGTAGAATATGTAGGAGCCAATATGAGCATCCAGGTTCCGCTATTGGTTATTGACCGGAGATATGTCTCGGTCATGTCTACATAGTTCTCGAACCCGTAGGGTCCGCACGCTTAATGTTCGATGACGATTTGTATTATGAGTTATGTTTTTTTGAAGACCGAAGTTTGTTCGGAGTTTCGGATGAGATCACGGACATGACGAGGAGTCTCGACATGGTCGAGACGTAAAGAATGATATGTTGGACGATATTATTCGAACACCGGAAGAGTTCCGGGGGGTCACCGAATAAATATCAGAGTGCCAGAAGGGTTATCAGAACCACCGGAGAAGTAATGGGCCTTATTAGACTTTAGGGGAGTGAGAGAGGAAGGCAGCCAAGGGCTGGCCGTGCGCCCCCCATGGGCCTAGTCCGAATTGGACAAGGGGGAGGGGCGGTGCCCCCTCCTTCCTTCTCTTCTCCCTCCTTTCCTTCTTCTCCTAGTTGGACTAGGAAAGGAGGGTTCCTACTCCTAGTAGGAGTAGGATTGCCCCCTTGGGCTCGCCCTATAGGGGCCGGCCGGCCTCCCCCTTGCTCCTTTATATACGGGGGCAGGGAGCACCCTAGAACACACAAGTTAACAGTTGTTTAGCCGTGTGCGGTGCCCCCCTCCACAAATTTCAGGTCATATTGTCGTAGTGCTTAGGCAAAGTCCTGCGCGGATCACATCATCAACACCATCGCTACGCCGTCGTGCTGATGTAACTCTCCCTCGTTCTCAACTGGATCAAGAGCTCAAGGGACGTCATCGTGTTGAACGTGTGCTGAACACGGAGGTGATGTATGTTCGGTACTTGGATCGGTTGGATCGTGAAGACGTTCGACTACATCAACCGCGTTACTAAACGCTTCCGCTTTCGGTCTACGAGGGTACGTGGACACACTCTCCCCGCTAGTTGCTATGGTTCTCCTAGATAGATCTTGCGTGATCGTAGCATTTTTTGAAATACTACGTTCCCCAACAACTGATGCGTCCACCGGAGAACGCCCACCGAACTCCGAGACTCCGAAGCGCCGGTACCAATCAACACCTCCAAGAAGGGACGTGACGATGACGACGCTGTTGCCAAGGGTTTCCCCCGGTACGCGGTGAGGAGACAGGAAGGGTAGCCTCGACGCCCTCCAAGAAGGTCCGACAGCACCCTCGGGCGCCACCGCGTCGGTGTCGGCCAAGCCAATAGGGATTTATCCTGATCCCAGCCTCCACCTCAGGCATTCCGGAGCTCTCCACCAAACCGACCACCACCCTGCGCCAACACGGACACGAAGCTTCCCACGCTGTCCCACCACGACACCGCAAAGATGGTCTACACAACGAAGAAGAGGAGCCGGGACTAGGGCAGCACCACCGTCGGCATACGGGAGGGCCCCACCTCCACCATCCACGACGGTAGCTGACCAGACGCCATAGAAGGAGCCTACCAGGCACGTGGCCGCATAGGTCCGGCCGGGCCCTCAAAGGCCAGGACAGCTCCCGCCTCCGCGCAACAGCTGGCAAGCCGTTGGCGTCGCTGCCCCAGACCAAGCCGCTCCCCTGCCTCCACATACATAGGGCGTCCCGTTCGCGTCGGAGTTGGCCCGGAATGACCCAGATGGGGCCCTACGGGCCCAGATCTGGACCGGGGATGCGCCGCCGGCCGCTCAGGACCACCGGACCGCCCCGCCACCAGGAGGTTGCACCACCACAGCGAGCGCCGCCGGCCTCCGACACCAGGACGCCGGACTGCCACCGGCCGAGCACCACCGCCGCCGCCTCCCACCCCGGGAAGGAGGAGTGCGCACGAGTAAGGGACGACCCGCCGCCGTCGACACCACCAGGCCAGATCCGGGGGTGACCGCGGCGGCGGCGGGGGGAAGGACGGAGGGGGCGGACGAGGGGGAAGGGGGAGCGCGCCGCTCCGGCCGCCTCCCTGGAAGACGGCGGAGGCGGCGGGACGGAGAGGAGGGGAGAAGGAGGGCGGGACGGGGCGCCCACGCCGGGAGGCTGGCAGCGGCGGGACGGGGCTAGGGCCCGCCGGCGGTGGGGGAAACCCTAGCGGGAGCGGGGGAGCCAACACTATGATAGTTCATTCGTACGACCACGAGGCACATGGTTTAGGAGTTCAATTAAAATGAATGACGAGGCATAACTGTTTGAAAATGCATATTTTGACATATGTCCTAATAAATTAGCTGCATGCATCTTCTAAATGTAGATGCCAGGGTCATTCTTCTTTTCAAAAAAAGAAAGAAAGAAGAAGAAGGTATAAGACCTAGTGCGTGCCAAATACACATTTAGACATGGTTCTTCTGTTTAGTCGGTCCTATTTATTTCAAAACTTTCTAATTTCTGCTTCCGCCACAGTCCCCTGTCGATATAAGTCATGTCGCTTCCTCTGCCATACATGATGCTGTCTTGGTGCTCGGGTTGCTCATGTACAACCTTCCTCAGAATTTAGCTGATCAAATGAAGACAAAGCAGTGGCGATTTCAGGAATTTGTTTTCGGGTATTCATGTGCATTCATTTTGCTAAAATTATTGATTTTTTCTGAAAATTGTCTCTGTTTTATCAAAATCAACACTGTTTTGTACAAATCATGTGTATTCACATGAAGACCCAAGAATACCCCTAGCGCCGCCCCTGAGATAGAGTGATCTGAACCAAAATCACTCACAAGGATGGCAGCAAGTTTTTGATGCGCCTTGATACAACACAAGACCATGCCTTTTTTTTCGAAATGGAGGCAAAAGATTTGCCTCATCGATTAATTAAGTAGAAGAGAATTGCACAGTTAATTAAAGAAAAAAGGGCAAAAACCGAAAGACCATGCGTTTTCAATTGCGGACAGCAGCACATGCTTGTACAGAACTTCTGAAGAGTGCGACCCTCTGCAAAATGAGAAAAATATTTTCCAACTTATGACGAACTTCAAAATGGCACTAACTTCGCTTGAGCCAATCCGGCAACTAGCTTCAGTCCTTCTAGGGATGGCACCCGCCGGGTTTGGATACGGGTGGAGCCACCCCATACCCTTACCCATCGCCCGAAACTTTACCCATCACCCTTACCCATACCCGTCGACGGTATAAGTTTTTCCCATAACCATCATCCGATAGGGTAAATGGGTACCCGCAGGTAAAATAACCCAGATTCGCAACACATCAATTTGAGCACTACATAGTCATAAAAAACAACTTATAATAACAACACGGTCTTCATCTTGATACATTGGGGCAGATGTATGATCGACCCATTTAAAAGGAACAACTACTTGGATGTTGGTGCTTGTATCACTGCAAAAATCAATGTTCACGTATATACGAAAAACATATTTCTGCGAAAATAAAATATTTGTACTCAATCACCAGACACAAAATTTCATATTCATCATGTATATCATGCATCTCTATGCATCTCTATGCAGAAATCAAGGGTAATGTGTACTGATGTACATGAATATATCACAGAACATACATATAGAAGTAATTGGTGTTGGAAACAAAATATTCCATACTTAGGCACTGTTTGGTTCATAAGTCCTAGGATTTTTTTTAGTCCCAACTTATAAGTCATAAGTCCCTAAAAAGTCCCTACCTGTTTGGTTCCTGGGACTTAACATGGACTAGAAGACCATATTACAACTATAAGTCTCTCCTTGAGAGTCTTATTTGATAAGTTCCTAATGCCCACTTTAAGTCCCTATAAGTCCCTTCTGTTTGGTTTAGATGGGACTTATAAGGACTTATTTAAGTCCCTAGACCAATAAGTCCCTGAAAACAAACACCCTCTTAATCGGTCACTTGCGTGCCGAGCTAGGCGTGCGTGTAGTTTCAACAAATATATTCAAAATGTAAATAAGTGCCCATTATCATAAAATCACAAACAAAATTGAAGCTCACCTAGCCAAAATAGCCTTGCTCGTGTTCTTGTGCTTGGCGGCAGCAGCAGATCGACCATTGCTAAGCAGGCTAGGGTGTCGCCGGTTCACAGACGTCTCAAACGTAGTGTTGTGACGGTGCTACTCCTTGGACCCCGGAGCACGAGGTGGCAGACGTTGACGCCGGCACGGGAGTTGATTCTTTCCTGGCGCGCAGAGGTGGAAGGCATCATCTGACGATAGGGTTGGGCTCGAGGTAGGCGTGCCATGCTCCTGGCCATGGTGGTCGCCGAGCTATAGCTCCACCTCGCGCTTCCCATCCACGTGCGAGCTCTGGAGGATATGAACGAGGTGGTGGTGCGAGGCAGCCAGTGGCCGGAGGCGCTAACGGTGGTAGGAAGCGGCGAGAAGATGAGATCGATCTTTCTTTTTTTGACCAAGAGATGTGATCGATCTACTGGCTGCTACGAGCCTGCGAGGTAATTCTGGATGTCAATCACGTTGATATAGCCATATAAGGAAGGAGGCAATTCTGGACATCAATCAATCACCTAGACATTCTGAACGTGGGCTTGCGGCTACGTTGTGGGCTAGCTGTGGCATTTATGTAAAAACTGTTTAATATGTTGCTAAATAGTAATATTTATTGCCTATTAATCAGATTATATGCGGGTCTATGGGTACATGGGTATGGGTTATACTAAACCATACCCGTACCCGCTAAACCCAATGGGTTTTAAATTTTCCTATTTGTTTACCCATAGATATTTTTCTGACCCATACCCTTGCCTTAATAGGGTTTTTATCTGTCGGGGTACGTGGGTAATGGGTACCCATTGCCATCCCTAAGTCCTTCTGACATGGGAGCGTTTGGAAACAGAAATGGTTCAAAAGTTCAGTGTTCGGGCGGTTGCAAATCATATGTTTCTTCTTGTGATTCATAAGCCATATTTGCATATGAGGATGATTTCTACCGGTATGCCAAAGGAGCTAACTAGCCGAACGAAAATGCTTGGTAAGGGTTCCGTCGCCTCCATTTACCTCACAGTCCAAGTACTGACAAGTAAGAGAAAAATCTCCAGTAAAAAAAGTACTCCCTCTGTAAATAATTATAAGATCGTTCAGATCATTCGAGCAGTGATCTAAATGATCTTATATTTGTTTACATAGAAAGTAGAAAGTAGAAAAATAAAATAGATGGAAGCGAAAATGCTGACAAGACGGAACTAGTTGCTTTGTCCACTCTCCAATACCATTTGTGCTTTTGTGCGTAGTTCTTATACACATCTTTCCTTTTTCTCTTCTGAAAGCAACTGTACCTACAGAATACTGCACGAAAAAGACAAAGTAAAGAAAGCACACACACAACGCATGGTGCACTTGTTTCAAGGCCAAGGAAATGGTCATTTTGTCCTTGGCAGGAAACCCCAGGAGTTCCAGCAAGAAACCTCTTTGCCATACGTACGATAGCATAAATATCTATCTATCCGGATTGTGCCGATCCATTCGAGTTATTGGAACGAGGGAAATGAATCACCTGAGTGTCCCGTTTCTTCCAGACCGAATCCCGTTGGAGGAAGATGGTTTGCAATGCAAGCATGCAACGCAGCATATCGCCATTTGTCGACGGGAATTAAGCCGTTGCGTGCAGAGTTATGGGGCGCCATCGCCATGCATGTCAATGCGTGATTACTTTGGATGCGATTGCTTGTCAGCCAACGGCAGGCAGGCTCGCCAGTGATCCCCAAGTCTAATCTGCTCTGTTATGAACGTACGTAACCACACGGTTTAATTATGCTCTGCTGCTAATAATACTGTCACCCTGCTTTGGAACGTCTCTTCGTCAACATCCAAGAGTCGATCCGCTCCGCGCCCGCGCGGACGTGACAGAAGGAAACGATCGTTGACTCCTGCATCATAGGGTACATATAGGTGAGGCAAAACCCATCGCAACCTGGCGGCAAATTTGACTATTTTGACCTGTTGTGACAACCAATTCACAGAATGAACCGCTCGCGAAACTATTTTACTCCCGTAACCCTTTTGTGCAGCGCCCGTCACGACGGCGCTGCACCCTACTGTGCAGCGCCTGCCTTAGAGGCGTTGCACGTCTGTCCACCGTGGCAGCCCACTGGCCCGCACCCGGCCGTGCAACGCCTCCCACTCAGACGCCACACATTGTAATGTGCAGCGCCCCCGAGCCAGGCGCTGCACTAGCAGTTATCCCTTCGCCGCACGCAGGCCCAATCCCCACCCTTCCAGTTAACTCTTGCGGCTGCTGCATCTTCTCCTCCCCCCTTCTCAATCTCAATCCCAAAAACCCTCAGATCTGAAGCTTTTGTCCGTGGATTTCTTCCCCCTTCGATCCTACAAGGTACAATCCTCCGATCCCCTTCTTTCTATCCATACATTTTCTCTTTTTTGCAAGATTTGTGTAATTCTTTTTAGATTAGATTAGAATATTGCATATGTGGGATTTGTGATTTGTAGATGATTATGTTAGATGGTATTTGATGGTATTAGATGGTATTAGATTATGTTAGTGTAGTTAGTATTCAAGTAGTGTTAGTTTAGTTAGATGAGTTAGATGAATTTAGGAGAGGGGGAGGATGATGTTAGTGTAGTTAGTATTGAAGTAGGCTTAGTTAGTTAGTATGTATTGAAAAAACTCTTCTATGTTGGAAACCTACATTATGTTAGATGGTATTAGATGTTATGTTAGATGAGTTAGGATATTATTTTAGATGAGTTAGATGTTATTTTAGATGGAAACCTACATTATGTTAGATGGTATTAGATGTTATGTTAGATGAGTTAGGATGTTATTTTAGATGAGTTAGATGTTATTTTAGATGGAAACCTACATTATGTTAGATGGTATTAGATGTTATTTTAGATGAGTTAGGATGTTATTTTAGATGAGTTAGATGTTATTTTAGATGGAAACCTACATTATGTTGGAAACTCTTCTATGTTGGAAACCTACATCGTGTTGAATACATTTTTTCAATTTTTTTTAAATGGTTAGGCTGATGGAGTGGCTTCTCGATGATCACTGGGACAAACAACACCGGTCTTACGCTATGTCCGTGGATCAACGGGTAATAATGAAATTTGCCGTTGTTAATTATTCCGTTAATTTTCAAACACATACCCCATATTTAATGATTTATTTGTCTTGCAGTAGGAACTTGCACCTCTGAAGCTTCGGGCTCACAGAGTCAACCTTGGGTGGATGCGCTATGATGAGCGCTACACACCTTATGTTAGGGAGGCAGGACTTCTCCCTTTCATTCAGCTGGTCAGCCGGTCGACGCCACCCAACAATGCTGCGGCACTCACCGCGCTCATTGATCACTGGAGGCCTGAGACGCACAGTTTCCATCTGCGGACCGGGGAGATGACGGTGACGCTTCAGGATATAGCAATGATCACCGGTCTTCCTGTCGATGGCGTTCCTTTATGTATGAGCACTGATTCAGATGGGTGGCGCCAGCAGATGGAAGCCCTTATCGGCATGGTTCCTCCAGAGCCTCAGGAACCAGCAGATGAAGGCAAGAAGAAGGAAAGAGTCGCAGCCGGTGCCCCTTACACCTGGATTACCACGCACTTTGGTACTTGCCCTTTGGAGGCTGATGAGGACACGGTGAGGACACATGCTCGTGTCTACATGTGGTATGTTATATCCAGGACTTTGTTTGCTGATGGCACAGGCAAGAATGCTCCATGGATGTGGCTGAAGGCGTTGACCGTCTTCGATAGCAATTGGAGTTGGGGTTCGGCGACACTGGCTTACTTGTATAGACAGGTATGAAGTTGTTCATATTTCATCTCATTGTTACATGCTGAATGCGATCTTGCTTTTAATACGATCATGTTATTTTTTATGTGCAGTTGGACGAAGCCAGTTGCAGGCTATCTGGAGGTATCGGTGGTTGTTTGCTTGCTCTTTCCATATGGAGCTGGGAGCGTTTGCCGGTTGGACGTCCGAAGACCGTGAAGTACGAGCCTTGGGACGAGAAACAGGACCCACTACGGCTCCCCACTTGGGCTTACAAGTGGGATGTGTTAAATGAGATGACGGATGATCCATCGGTCATGTACAAGCTCTACAGGAGCGAGATGGACGCCATCACGGCTGAGCAGGTTAGTCGATATTGCATAAGTTTTTATCATGCTTATATCTTAACTAGATATCAATTTTGCATTTTATCCCCTTTTGCAGGTTGTATGGGAACCGTATGGCAGCGGAGAGAGTTTTGGGAACCCTCATGAGTTCGCGCTGAATCCGATGTGCACTAGGGATAGGGAACTCTGGCATATGCAGTGTCCACTCATATGCAACTGGGCGGTCGAGGTTCACCTGCCACATCGGGTGTACCGCCAGTTTGGTTTGTTCCAGGCATTCCCGCCGGAATGGGAGGACAAGGACCGACTGCTACACGCATAAGATATAACTAACCTTGAGCACCTAGATGCTTGTCGGCCTCATCGTTGGTTCTAATAGTATGTTTATAACTTCCAGGTTGGATAGGAAAAAGCAGCGCAAGATCAAGGACTGGGCCAAGCATCACAGGAAGTATGTTGTGCAGTGGCAGTATGCTGTTGATCAAGCTAGGCGCAACAAAGGAGCCCCGCTTCATGAGCACAGCCCGTTGGCGTTCAACAACTATCTCACATGGTTCCTTGCAAGAACCCGTGTGGAGGTATGCAAGCCGGCGTATGCTGAGGATATTTTGGAAGATCCTACCGTATTCGATGAGATAGCCCAGCACGAGTACAACTCATTAGTTCGTAAAGGAAACTCAGTGATCCCTGCAGGCCCAATGATGAACTTTGTGGTATTTGCCCTTTACTCTTTTCCATTCGCACTATTTACATCTTCGCTTGCCTAACACGTTAATTGTTGGAAATATGCCCTAGAGGCAATAATAAAAGAGTTATTATTATATTTCCTTGTTCATGATAATCGTTTATTATCCATGCTATAACTGTATTGATTGGAAACTCAGATACACGTGTGGATGAATAGACAGACTTTGTGTCCCTAGTGTGCCTCTACAGGACTAGCTCGTTGATCAAAGATGACCGCGGTTTCCAGGTCATAAGACATGAGTTGTCATTTGATAACGGGATCACATCATTAGGAGAATGATGTGATGGACGAGACCCAAACGTTAACATAGCTTTTGATCGTGTCAGTTATCGCTATAGTTTTCTGCATGTCAAGTATAAGTTCCTATGACCATGAGATCATGTAACTCACTGACACCGTAGGAGTGCTTTGTGTGTGCCAAACGTCGCAACGTAACTGGGTGACTATAAAGGTACTCTACAGGTATCTCCGAGGGTGTCTGTTGAGTTGACATGGATCAAGACTGGGATTTGTCACTCCGTATGACGGAGAGGTATCTCCGGGCCCACTCGGTAATACGTCATCTCAATGAGCTCAAAAGTGACTAAGTAGTTGGTCACGGGATTATGTATTACGGTAACGAGTAAAGAGACTTGCCGGTAACGAGATTGAACTAGGTATAGAGATACCGACGATCGAATCTCGGGCAAGTAACATACCGACGAGACAAAGGGAACTGTATACGGGATTGCCTGAATCCTTGACATCGTGGTTCATCCGATGAGATCATCGAGAAACATGTAGGAACCAATATGGGTATCCAGATCCCGCTATTGGTTATTGACCTGAGAGTGTCTCGGTCATGTCTACATGATTTCCGAACCCGCAGGGTCTACACACTTAACGTTCGGTGACGCTAGGGTTGTTAGTGAGAAGAGTGCATGGTTACCGAAGGTTGTTCGGAGTCCCGGATGAGATCCCGGACATGACGAGGGTCTCCGGAATGGTCCGGAGACGAAGATTGATATATAGGATGAAAGGTTTCGGAGTACCGGAAGTGTTCCGGGGAGCATCGGGAAATCGGCGAAATACCGGAAGGGTTTTCGGGGGGTCCGGAAGTTGTTCTGGGCCTATTGGGCCACAAAGGGGGACACCACAGCCCTCAGGGGGCTGTGCGCCCCCCCTGGGCCCTCTCCCCATGCGGCTAAGGGGGTGGGACCCCCTAGGGCTGGCCGCACCCCTTGGCCTTGGGGGGCAAGGCACCTAGGGGGGGAAACCCTAGGGCCTGGCCGCCCCCCTGCCCTGGCCGCCGCCCCCCCCCCCTTGCCCTGGCCGCCGGCCCCTAGGGGGAAACCCTAGGGCGCCCTAACCTCTCCACCCCCCCTATATATAGTGGGGCAAAGGGAGGGCAGCCAACACAGTTTGTGCCTCGGTGCTGCCCTCCCTCTCCCGTCATATCTTCTTCTCCCGCGGTGCTTAGGCGAAGCCCTGCTGGAGTTCTTCTCCACCATCACCACCACGCCGTCGTGCTGCCGGTTCTCCATCAACCTCTCCTCCACCCCTTGCTGGATCAAGAAGGAGGAGACGTCCCCGAGCCGTACGTGTGAAGAACGCGGAGGCACCGTTGCTTCGGTGCTAGGTCTTCGGCGATCTGAATCGCGACGAGTACGACTCCATCATCCGCGTTCATAACGCTTCCGCTTAGCGATCTACAAGGGTACGTAGATCACACTCCCCTCTCGTAGTTGCTTCTACTAGATTGATCTTGGTGAACGGTAGGAAAATTTTTGTTTCCCATGCGACGTTCCCCAACAGTGGCATCATGAGCTAGGATCTTGCGTAGATGCTTTCTCGAGTAGAACACAAAGAAGTTTGTGGCGTTGATGTTTAAATTGCTGCCCTCCTTAGTCTTTCTTGATTCAGCGGTATTATAGGATGAAGCGGCCCGGACCAACTTTACATGTCCACGTACATGAGACCGGTTCCATCGACAGACATGTGACTTTTGTTGCATAAGATGGCTGGCGGGTGTCTGTCTCTCCTATCTTAGTTGAATCGGAATAGAACAAGGCGGTCCTTGTAGAAGGTTAAATAGCAACTTGAATATCACCGTTGTGGTTTTGCGTAGGTAAGAAGCGTTCTTGCTAGATACCCATAGCAGCCACGTAAAACATGCAACAACAAATTAGAGGACGTCTAACTTGTTTTTGCAGGGTATGTATGTGATATGATATGGCCAATGACATGATGAAATATATTTGATGTATGAGATGATCATGTTGTAATAGTTAATATCGACTTGCATGTCGATGCATACGGCAACCGGCAGGAGCCATAGGGTTGTCTTTATTTTTTGTATGACCTGCGTGTCAATCATTGAGCGCTTTGTAATGCTTTACTTTATCGCTAAACGGTAGCAATAGTAGTAAGAGCATGGTGGGCGCCGACAACCCCGATGGCGACACGATGATGGAGATCATGATGATGGAGATCATGGTGTGGCGCCGGTGACGATGGAGATCATGCCGGTGCTTTGGAGATGGAGATCAAAAGCACGAGTTGATGGCCATATCATGTCACTTATGATTTGCATGTGATGTTAATCCTTTTATGCATCTTATTTTGCTTAGGACGACGGTAGCATTATAAGATGATCCTTCACTAAAATTTCAAGATAAAATTGTGTTCCCCCCGAGTGTGCGCCGTTGCGAAGGTTCGTCGTTTCGAAGCACCACGTGATGATCGGGTGTGATAGACTCTACGTTCGCATACAACGGGTGCAAGCCAGTTTTGCACATGCAGAACACTCGGGTTAGACTTGACGAGCCTAGCATGTACAGACATGGCCTCGGAACACGGAAGACCGAAAGGTCGAGCATGAGTCATATAGTAGATATGATCAACATGTAGATGTTCACCATTGACACCACCTCATATCACGTGATGATCGGACTTGGGTTGGTGGATCTGGATCATGTCACGCTCGAATGACCAGAGGGATGTCAATTTGAGTGGGAGTTATAAATAATTTGATTAGGTAATAACTCACTTATCATGAACAATAGTCTAAAATGTCTTTGCAAATCTTTTGTTGTAGATGGCTCGCGCAGTAGCTCCCCTGAATTTTAATGCGTTCCTAGAGAAAGCTAAACTGAAAGATGATGGGAGCAACTTTGTGGACTGGCTCCGCAATCTGAGGATCATCCTCACAGCTGCCCAAAAGGTTTATGTCCTAAATGCACCGCTAGGTGAACCCCCCGCTCCTACAGCCTCTGCGGATGTTATGAACGTCTGGCAGTCGCGTTCGGATGACTACTCAATAGTGCAGTGTGCCATGTTGTATGGTTTGGAAGGAGGACTTCAAAGGCGTTTTGAACGTCATGGGGCATATGAGATGTACCAGGAGTTGAAGTTCATCTTTGAAAAGAATGCTAAGATCAAGAGGTATGAGACCACCGATAAATTCTTTGCCTGCAAGATGGAGGAGAATTCGTCTGTCAGTGAGCACTTACTGAAGATGTCTGGGTACTATACCCGCATAGCTGATCTGGGACTTGTGTTCCCGGATGAGGCTATCATTGACAGAATTCTCCAGTCACTCCCGCCTAGCTACAAGAGCTTCGTGCAGCAGTATAACATGCAAGGGATGAACAAAACCATCGCCGAGCTGTTTTCGATGCTGAAAGTCGCTGAGGCAGACATCCAGAAGGAGTATCAAGTGTTGATGGTCAATAAAACCACCAGTTTCAAGAAAAATGGCAAGGGCAAGAAGGGTAACTCTAAGAAGGGTGGCAAGGCAGTTGCTCATCCAGTGAAGAAACCCAAGGCTGGGCCTAAGCCAGAGACTGAGTGTTTCTATTGCAAGGGGAACGGCCACTGGAAGCGGAACTGCCCCAAGTATCTGGCAGACAAGAAGGGGGCCAACAACAACAACAACAAAGGTATATGTGATATACATGTTATTGATGTGTACCTTACCAACTCTCGTTGTAGTGCCTGGGTATTTGATACCGGTTCGGTTGCTCACATTTGCAACTCTAAACAGGAACTGCGGAATAAACGGAGGCTGGCGAAGGACGAAGTGACGATGCGCGTGGGAAATGGTTCCAAGGTTGATGTGATCGCCGTCGGCACGCTCGCTCTTCGATTACCATCGGGATTAGTTATGAACCTGAATAATTGTTATTTAGTGCCTGCGTTAAGCATGAAGATTATATCTGGATCTTGTTTATTGCGAGACGGTTACTCATTTAAGTCAGAGAATAATGGTTGTTCTATTTATATGAGTAATATCTTTTATGGTCATGCACCCGAAGTTAGGGGTTTATTCTTATTGAATCTCGATAGTGATGATACACATGTTCATAACATTGATGCCAAAAGATGTAGAGTAGATAATGATAATACCACTTTCTTGTGGCACTGCCGTCTCGGTCATATCGGCGTGAAACGCATGAGGAAGCTCCATGCTGATGGACTTTTGGAGTCTCTTGATTTTGAATCACTTGACACGTGCGAGCCGTGCCTCATGGGCAAGATGACAAGGACCCCGTTTTCAGGGACAATGGAACGAGCAAGTGACTTATTGGAAATCATACATACTGATGTGTGCGGTCCGATGAGTGTAACGGCGCGCGGTGGATATCGTTATTTTCTCACCTTCACTGACGACTTAAGTAGATATGGATATATTTACTTGATGAAGCATAAGTCTGAAACTTTTGAAAAGTTCAAGCAATTTCAGAGTGAAGTTGAAAATCATCGTAACAAGAAGATCAAGTTCCTACGATCTGATCGAGGGGGAGAATATCTGAGTTATGAGTTTGGTGATCACTTAAGAAAATGTGGAATTGTTTCACAGTTGACACCACCTGGAACACCACAGCGTAATGGTGTGTCCGAACGTCGTAATCGAACCCTATTAGATATGGTACGTTCTATGATGTCTCTTGCTGACTTGCCACTATCGTTTTGGGGATATGCGTTAGAGACAGCTGCATTCACTTTAAATAGGGCTCCATCTAAGTCCGTTGAGACAACACCGTATGAACTGTGGTTTGGTAAGAAACCTAAGTTGTCTTTTCTCAAGGTTTGGGGTTGCGATGCTTATGTCAAAAGGCTTCAGCCAGAAAAGCTCGAACCCAAAGCGGACAAATGTGTCTTCATAGGATACCCAAAAGAAACAGTTGGGTACACCTTCTATCTCAGATCCGAGGGCAAAGTGTTTGTCGCTAAGAACGGGTCCTTCCTCGAGAAAGAGTTTCTCTCGAAAGAATTGAGTGGGAGGAAGGTAGAACTTGATGAGGTTATTGAACCTCTGCTTCAACCAGAAAGTAGCGCAGCACAGAAAGATGTTTTTGTGGAGCCTACAGAGGTTGAAGAGGAAGCCAATGATGATGATCAAGAAGCTTCCGATCAAGTTATTACCGAACCTCGTAGGTCGACAAGGGTACGCACTGCACCTGAGTGGTATGGTAACCCTGTCTTGGAGGTCATGTTGTTAGACAACGGTGAACCTACGAGCTATGGAGAAGCGATGGTGGGCCCAGATTCCGACAAATGGTTAGAGGCCATGAAATCCGAGATGGGATCCATGTATGAAAACAAAGTATGGACTTTGGAAGTATTACCTGAAGGGCGGAAGGCCATTCAGAATAAATGGATTTTTAAGAGGAAGACGGACGCTGACGGTAATGTCACCGTGTATAAAGCTCGACTTGTGGCAAAGGGTTTTTCACAAGTTCAAGGGATTGACTACGATGAGACTTTCTCACCCGTAGCGATGCTTAAATCCGTCCGAATCATGTTAGCAATAGCTGCATTTTTCGATTATGAAATTTGGCAGATGGATGTCAAAACAGCGTTCCTTAACGGTTTTCTTAAGGAAGAGTTGTATATGATGCAACCAGAAGGTTTTGTCGATCCAGAGAATGCTGACAAAATATGCAAGCTCCAGCGTTCCATTTATGGGCTGGTGCAAGCATCTCGGAGTTGGAATCTTCGTTTTGATGAGGTGATCAAAGCGTTTGGGTTTATACAAGTTTACAATGAAGCTTGTATTTACAAGAAAGTGAGTGGGAGCTCTATAGCGTTTCTAATATTATATGTGGATGACATATTGCTGATTGGAAACAATATAGAATTTTTGGATAGCGTGAAGGGGTATTTGAACAAGAGTTTTTCGATGAAAGATCTCGGTGAAGCTGCTTTCATATTGGGCATCAAGATCTATAGAGATAGATCAAGACGCTTGATAGGACTTTCACAAAGCACGTACCTTGATAAAGTTTTGAAGAAGTTCAAAATGGATCAATCCAAGAAGGGGTTCTTGCCGGTATTGCAAGGTACAAAGTTGAGTAAGACTCAATGCCCAGTGACTGCGGATGATAGAGAAAAGATGAGTGTCGTCCCCTATGCTTCAGCCATAGGCTCTATCATGTATGCAATGCTGTGCACAAGACCAGATGTCAGCCTTTCCATAAGTATGGCCGGAAGGTTTCAAAGTAATCCTGGTATGGATCACTGGACAGCGGTCAAGAATATCCTAAAGTACCTGAAAAGGACTAAGGATATGTTTCTCGTTTATGGAGGTGATCAAGAGCTCGTCGTAAAGGGTTACGTCGATGCAAGCTTTGACACAGATCCGGATGACTCTAAGTCACAAACCGGATACGTATATATTCTCAACGGGGGAGCGGTAAGCTGGTGCAGTTCCAAGCAGAGCGTGGTAGCTGATTCTACATGTGAAGCGGAGTATATAGCTGCCTCGGAGGCGGCGAAGGAAGGTGTCTGGATGAAGGAGTTCATGACAGATCTTGGAGTTGTGCCTAGTGCACTGAACCCAATGACTCTGTTATGTGACAACACTGGTGCCATTGCTCTAGCCAAGGAACCAAGGTTTCACAAGAGGACCAGACACATAAAGCGACGCTTCAATTCCATCCGCGATTCGGTCAAGGAGGAGGACATAAACATTTGCAAAGTACACACGGATTTGAATGTTGCAGATCCGTTGACTAAGCCTCTTCCACGGGCTAAGCACGATCAACACCAAGACTCTATGGGTGTTAGATTCATTACCTTGTAATGCTAGATTATTGACTCTAGTGCAAGTGGGAGACTGTTGGAAATATGCCCTAGAGGCAATAATAAAAGAGTTATTATTATATTTCCTTGTTAATGATAATCGTTTATTATCCATGCTATAACTGTATTGATTGGAAACTCAGATACACGTGTGGATGAATAGACAGACTTTGTGTCCCTAGTGTGCCTCTACAGGACTAGCTCGTTGATCAAAGATGACCGCGGTTTCCAGGTCATAAGACATGAGTTGTCATTTGATAACGGGATCACATCATTAGGAGAATGATGTGATGGACGAGACCCAAACGTTAACATAGCTTTTGATCGTGTCAGTTATCGCTATAGTTTTCTGCATGTCAAGTATAAGTTCCTATGACCATGAGATCATGTAACTCACTGACACCGTAGGAGTGCTTTGTGTGTACCAAACGTCGCAACGTAACTGGGTGACTATAAAGGTACTCTACAGGTATCTCCGAGGGTGTCTGTTGAGTTGACATGGATCAAGACTGGGATTTGTCACTCCGTGTGACGGAGAGGTATCTCCGGGCCCACTCGGTAATACGTCATCTCAATGAGCTCAAAAGTGACTAAGTAGTTGGTCACGGGATTATGTATTACGGTAACGAGTAAAGAGACTTGCCGATAACGAGATTGAACTAGGTATAGAGATACCGACGATCGAATCTCGGGCAAGTAACATACCGACGAGACAAAGGGAACTGTATACGGGATTGCCTGAATCCTTGACATCGTGGTTCATCCGATGAGATCATCGAGAAACATGTAGGAACCAATATGGGTATCCAGATCCCGCTATTGGTTATTGACCTGAGAGTGTCTCGGTCATGTCTACATGGTTTCCGAACCCGCAGGGTCTACACACTTAACGTTCGGTGACGCTAGGGTTGTTAGTGAGAAGAGTGCATGGTTACCGAAGGTTGTTCGGAGTCCCGGATGAGATCCCGGACATGACGAGGGTCTCCGGAATGGTCCGGAGACGAAGATTGATATATAGGATGAAAGGTTTCGGAGTACCGGAAGTGTTCCGGGGAGCATCGGGAAATCGGCGGAATACCGGAAGGGTTTTCGGGGGGTCCGGAAGTTGTTCTGGGCCTATTGGGCCACAAAGGGGGACACCACAGCCCTCAGGGGGCTGTGCGCCCCCCCTGGGCCCTCTCCCCATGCGGCTAAGGGGGTGGGACCCCCTAGGGCTGGCCGCACCCCTTGGGCTTGGGGGGCAAGGCACCTAAGGGGGAAACCCTAGGGCCTGGGCGCCTCCCCCTGCCTTGGCCGCCGCCCCCTCCCCTTGCCCTGGCCGCCGGCCCCTAGGGGGAAACCCTAGGGCGCCCTCACCTCTCCACCCCCCCTATATATAGTGGGGCAAAGGGAGGGCAGTCAACACAGTTTGTGCCTCGGTGCTGCCCTCCCTCTCCCGTCATATCTTCTCCTCCCGCAGTGCTTAGGCGAAGCCCTGCTGGAGTTCTTCTCCACCATCACCACCACGCCGTCGTGCTGCCGGTTCTCCATCAACCTCTCCTCCACCCCTTGCTGGATCAAGAAGGAGGAGACGTCCCCGAGCCGTACGTGTGAAGAACGCGGAGGCACCGTTGCTTCGGTGCTAGGTCTTCGGCGATCTGAATCGCGACGAGTACGACTCCATCATCCGCGTTCATAACGCTTCCGCTTAGCGATCTACAAGGGTACGTAGATCACACTCCCCTCTCGTAGTTGCTTCTACTAGATTGATCTTGGTGAACGGTAGGAAAATTTTTTGTTTCCCATGCAACGTTCCCCAACAGTGGCATCATGAGCTAGGATCTTGCGTAGATGCTTTCTCGAGTAGAACACAAAGAAGTTTGTGGCGTTGATGTTTAAATTGCTGCCCTCCTTAGTCTTTCTTGATTCAGCGGTATTATAGGATGAAGCGGCCCGGACCAACTTTACATGTCCACGTACATGAGACCGGTTCCATCGACAGACATGTGACTTTTGTTGCATAAGATGGCTGGCGGGTGTCTGTCTCTCCTATCTTAGTTGAATCGGAATAGAACAAGGCGGTCCTTGTATAAGGTTAAATAGCAACTTGAATATCACCGTTGTGGTTTTGCGTAGGTAAGAAGCGTTCTTGCTAGATACCCATAGCAGCCACGTAAAACATGCAACAACAAATTAGAGGACGTCTAACTTGTTTTTGCAGGGTATGTATGTGATATGATATGGCCAATGACATGATGAAATATATTTTGATGTATGAGATGATCATGTTGTAATAGTTAACATCGACTTGCATGTCGATGCATACGGCAACCGGCAGGAGCCATAGGGTTGTCTTTATTTTTTGTATGACCTGCGTGTCAATCATTAAGCGCTTTGTAATGCTTTACTTTATCGCTAAACGGTAGCAATAGTAGTAAGAGCATGGTGGTGCGCCGA
Source organism: Secale cereale (assembly GCA_902687465.1). Lineage (NCBI taxonomy): Eukaryota > Viridiplantae > Streptophyta > Magnoliopsida > Poales > Poaceae > Secale > Secale cereale. Next base: position 120,412,869 of record LR738715.1, read on the forward strand.
CAACCCCGATGGCAACACGATGATGGAGATCATGATGATGGAGATCATGGTGTGGCGCCGGTGACGATGGAGATCATGCCGGTGCTTTGGAGATGGAGATCAAAAGCACGAGTTGATGGCCATATCATGTCACTTATGATTTGCATGTGATGTTAATCCTTTTATGCATCTTATTTTGCTTAGGACGACGGTAGCATTATAAGGTGATCCTTCACTAAAATTTCAAGATAAAATTGTGTTCCCCCCGAGTGTGCGCCGTTGCGAAGGTTCGTCGTTTCGAAGCACCACGTGATGCTCGGGTGTGATAGACTCTACGTTCGCATACAACGGGTGCAAGCCAGTTTTGCACGTGCAGAACACTCGGGTTAGACTTGACGAGCCTAGCATGTACAGACATGGCCTCGGAACACGGAGGACCGAAAGGTCGAGCATGAGTCATATAGTAGATATGATCAACATGTTGATGTTCACCATTGACACCACCTCATCTCACGTGATGATCGGACTTGGGTTGGTGAATTTGGATCATGTCACGCTCGAATGACCGGAGGGATGTCAATTTGAGTGGGAGTTGTAATTAATTTGATTAGGTAATAACTCACTTATCATGAACAATAGTCTAAAATGTCTTTGCAAATTTTGGTTGTAGATGGCTCGCGCAGTAGCTCCCCTGAATTTTAATGCGTTCCTAGAGAAAGCTAAACTGAAAGATGACGGGAGCAACTTTGTGGACTGGCTCCGCAATCTGAGGATCATCCTCACAGCTGCCCAAAAGGTTTATGTCCTAAATGCACCGCTAGGTGACCCCCCCGCTCCTGGAGCCTCTGCGGACGTTATGAACGTTTGGCAGACGCGTTCGGATGACTATTCGATAGTGCAGTGTGCCATGTTGTACGGCTTGGAAGGAGGACTTCAAAGACGTTTTGAACGTCATGGTGCATATGAGATGTACACAGAGTTGAAGTTCATCTTTGAGAAGAATGCTAAGATCGAGAGGTATGAGACCACCGATAAATTCTTCGCTTGCAAGATGGAGGAGAATTCGTGTGTCAGTGAGCACTTACTGAAGATGTCTGGGTACTATACCCGCATAGCTGATCTGGGACTTGTGTTCCCGGATGAGGCTATCATTGACAGAATTCTCCAGTCACTCCCTCCAAGCTACAAGAGCTTCGTGCAGCAGTATAACATGCAAGGGATGAACAAGACCATCGCCGAGCTGTTTTCGATGCTGAAAGTCGCTGAGGCAGACATCCAGAAGGAGTATCAAGTGTTGATGGTCAATAAGACCACCAGTTTCAAGAAGAATGGCAAGGGCAAGAAGGGTAACTCTAAGAAGGGTGGCAAAGCAGTTGCTAATCCAGTGAAGAAACCCAAGGCTGGGCCCAAGCCAGAGACTGAGTGTTTCTATTGCAAGGGGAACGGCCACTGGAAGCGGAACTGCCCCAAGTATCTGGCGGACAAGAAGGGGGCCAACAACAACAAAGGTATATGTGATATACATGTTATTGATTTGTACCTTACCAACTCTCGTTGTAGTGCCTGGGTATTTGATACCGGTTCGGTTGCTCACATTTGCAACTCTAAACAGGAACTGCGGAATAAACGGAGGCTGGCGAAGGACGAAGTGACGATGCGCGTGGGAAACGGTTCCAAGGTTGATGTGATCGCCGTCGGCACGCTCGCTCTTCGATTACCATCGGGATTAGTTATGAACCTGAATAATTGTTATTTAGTGCCTGCGTTAAGCATGAACATTATATCTGGATCTTGTTTATTGCGAGACGGTTACTCATTTAAGTCAGAGAATAATGGTTGTTCTATTTATATGAGTAATATCTTTTATGGTCATGCACCCGAAGTTAGGGGTTTATTCTTATTGAATCTCGATAGTGATGATACACATGTTCATAACATTGATGCCAAAAGATGTAGAGTAGATAATGATAATACCACTTTCTTGTGGCACTGCCGTCTCGGGCATATCGGCGTGAAACGCATGAGGAAGCTCCATGCTGATGGACTTTTGGAGTCTCTTGATTTTGAATCACTTGACACGTGCGAGCCGTGCCTCATGGGCAAGATGACAAGGACCCCGTTTTCAGGGACAATGGAACGGGCAAGTGACTTATTGGAAATCATACATACTGATGTGTGCGGTCCGATGAGTGTAACGGCGCGCGGTGGATATCGTTATTTTCTCACCTTCACTGACGACTTAAGTAGATATGGGTATATTTACTTGATGAAGCATAAGTCTGAAACTTTTGAAAAGTTCAAGCAATTTCAGAGTGAAGTTGAAAATCATTGTAACAAGAAGATCAAGTTCCTACGATCTGATCGAGGGGGAGAATATCTGAGTTATGAGTTTGGTGATCACTTAAGAAAATGTGGAATTGTTTCACAGTTGACGCCACCTGGAACACCACAGCGTAATGGTGTGTCCGAACGTCGTAATCGAACCCTATTAGATATGGTACGTTCTATGATGTCTCTTGCCGATTTGCCACTATCGTTTTGGGGATATGCGTTAGAGACAGCTGCATTCACTTTAAATAGGGCTCCATCTAAGTCCGTTGAGACAACACCGTATGAACTGTGGTTTGGTAAGAAACCTAAGTTGTCTTTTCTCAAGGTTTGGGGTTGCGATGCTTATGTCAAAAGGCTTCAGCCAGAAAAGCTCGAACCCAAAGCGGACAAATGTGTCTTCATAGGATACCCAAAAGAAACAGTTGGGTACACCTTCTATCTCAGATCCGAGGGCAAAGTGTTTGTCGCTAAGAACGGGTCCTTTCTCGAGAAAGAGTTTCTCTTGAAAGAATTGAGTGGGAGGAAGGTAGAACTTGATGAGGTTATTGAACCTCTGCTTCAACCAGAGAGTAGCGCAAGAGAGTAGCGCAGCACAGAAAGATGTTTTTGTGGAGCCTGCAGAGGTTGAAGAGGAAGCCAATGATGATGATCAAGGAGCTTCTGATCAAGTTACTACCGAACCTCGTAGGTCGACAAGGGTACGCACTGCACCTGAGTGGTATGGTAACCCTGTCTTGGAGGTCATGTTGTTAGACAACGGTGAACCTACGAGCTATGGAGAAGCGATGGTGGGCCCGGATTCCGACAAATGGTTAGAGGCCATGAAATCCGAGATGGGATCCATGTATGAAAACAAAGTATGGACTTTGGAAGTATTGCCTGAAGGGCGGAAGGCCATTCAGAATAAATGGATTTTTAAGAGGAAGACGGACGCTGACGGTAATGTCACCGTGTATAAAGCTCGACTTGTGGCAAAGGGTTTTTCACAAGTTCAAGGGATTGACTACGATGAGACTTTCTCACCCGTAGCGATGCTTAAATCCGTCCGAATCATGTTAGCAATAGCTGCATATTTCGATTATGAAATTTGGCAGATGGATGTCAAAACAGCATTCCTTAACGGTTTTCTTAAGGAAGAGTTGTATATGATGCAACCAGAAGGTTTTGTCGATCCAGAGAATGCTGACAAAGTATGCAGGCTCCAACGTTCCATTTATGGGCTGGTGCAAGCATCTCGGAGTTGGAATCTTCGCTTTGATGAGGTGATCAAAGCGTTTGGGTTTATACAAGTTTACAATGAAGCTTGTATTTACAAGAAAGTGAGTGGGAGCTCTATAGCGTTTCTAATATTATATGTGGATGACATATTGCTGATTGGAAACAATGTAGAATTTTTGGATAGCGTGAAGGGGTATTTGAACAAGAGTTTTTCGATGAAAGATCTCGGTGAAGCTGCTTTCATATTGGGCATCAAGATCTATAGAGATAGATCAAGACGCTTGATAGGACTTTCACAAAGCACATACCTTGATAAAGTTTTGAAGAAGTTCAAAATGGATCAATCCAAGAAGGGGTTCTTGCCGGTATTGCAAGGTACGAAGTTGAGTAAGACTCAATGCCCAGTGACTGCGGATGATAGAGAAAAGATGAGTGTCGTCCCCTATGCTTCAGCCATAGGATCTATCATGTATGCAATGCTGTGCACAAGACCAGATGTCAGCCTTGCCATAAGTATGGCCGGAAGGTTTCAGAGTAATCCTGGTATGGATCACTGGACAGCGGTCAAGAATATCCTAAAGTACCTGAAAAGGACTAAGGATATGTTTCTCGTTTATGGAGGTGATCAAGAGCTCGTCGTAAAGGGTTAAGTCGATGCAAGCTTTGACATAGATCCGGATGACTCTAAGTCACAAACCGGATACGTATATATTCTCAACGGGGGAGCGGTAAGCTGGTGCAGTTCCAAGCAGAGCGTGGTAGCTGATTCTACATGTGAAGCGGAGTATATAGCTGCCTCGGAGGCGGCGAAGGAAGGTGTCTGGATGAAGGAGTTCATGACAGATCTTGGAGTTGTGCCTAGTGCACTGAACCCAATGACTCTGTTCTGTGACAACACTGGTGCCATTGCTCTAGCCAAGGAACCAAGGTTTCACAAGAGGACCAGACACATAAAGCGACGCTTCAATTCCATCCGCGATTCGGTCAAGGAGGAGGACATAAACATTTGCAAAGTACACACGGATTTGAATGTTGCAGATCCGTTGACTAAGCCTCTTCCACGGGCTAAGCATGATCAACACCAAGACTCTATGGGTGTTAGATTCATTACCTTGTAATACTAGATTATTGACTCTAGTGCAAGTGGGAGACTGTTGGAAATATGCCCTAGAGGCAATAATAAAAGAGTTATTATTATATTTCCTTGTTCATGATAATCGTTTATTATCCATGCTATAATTGTATTGATTGGAAACTCAGATACACGTGTGGATGAATAGACAGACTTTGTGTCCCTAGTGAGCCTCTACAGGACTAGCTCGTTGATCAAAGATGACCGCGGTTTCCAGGTCATAGACATGAGTTGTCATTTGATAACGGGATCACATCATTAGGAGAATGATGTGATGGACAAGACCCAAACGTTAACATAGCTTTTGATCGTGTCAGTTATCGCTATAGTTTTCTGCATGTCAAGTATAAGTTCCTATGACCATGAGATCATGTAACTCACTGACACCGTAGGAGTGCTTTGTGTGTGCCAAACGTCGCAACGTAACTGGGTGACTATAAAGGTACTCTACAGGTATCTCCGAGGGTGTCTGTTGAGTTGACATGGATCAAGACTGGGATTTGTCACTCCGTATGACGGAGAGGTATCTCCGGGCCCACTCGGTAATACGTCATCTCAATGAGCTCAAAAGTGACTAAGTAGTTGGTCACGGGATTATGTATTACGGTAACGAGTAAAGAGACTTGCCGGTAACGAGATTGAACTAGGTATAGAGATACCGACGATCGAATCTCGGGCAAGTAACATACCGACGAGACAAAGGGAACTGTATACGGGATTGCCTGAATCCTTGACATCGTGGTTCATCCGATGAGATCATCGAGAAACATGTAGGAACCAATATGGGTATCCAGATCCCGCTATTGGTTATTGACCTGAGAGTGTCTCGGTCATGTCTACATGATTTCCGAACCCGCAGGGTCTACACACTTAACGTTCGGTGACGCTAGGGTTGTTAGTGAGAAGAGTGCATGGTTACCGAAGGTTGTTCGGAGTCCCGGATGAGATCCCGGACATGACGAGGGTCTCCGGAATGGTCCGGAGACGAAGATTGATATATAGGATGAAAGGTTTCGGAGTACCGGAAGTGTTCCGGGGAGCATCGGGAAATCGGCGGAATACCGGAAGGGTTTTTCGGGGGGTCCGGAAGTTGTTCTGGGCCTATTGGGCCACAAAGGGGGACACCACAGCCCTCAGGGGGCTGTGCGCCCCCCCTGGGCCCTCTCCCCATGCGGCTAAGGGGGTGGGACCCCCTAGGGCTGGCCGCACCCCTTGGCCTTGGGGGGCAAGGCACCTAGGGGGGGAAACCCTAGGGCCTGGCCGCCCCCCTGCCCTGGCCGCCGCCCCACTCCCCTTGCCCTGGCCGCCGGCCCCTAGGGGGAAACCCTAGGGCGCCCTAACCTCTCCACCCCCCCTATATATAGTGGGGCAAAGGGAGGGCAGCCAACACAGTTTGTGCCTCGGTGCTGCCCTCCCTCTCCCGTCATATCTTCTTCTCCCGCGGTGCTTAGGCGAAGCCCTGCTGGAGTTCTTCTCCACCATCACCACCACGCCGTCGTGCTGCCGGTTCTCCATCAACCTCTCCTCCACCCCTTGCTGGATCAAGAAGGAGGAGACGTCCCCGAGCCGTACGTGTGAAGAACGCGGAGGCACCGTTGCTTCGGTGCTAGGTCTTCGGCGATCTGAATCGCGACGAGTACGACTCCATCATCCGCGTTCATAACGCTTCCGCTTAGCGATCTACAAGGGTACGTAGATCACACTCCCCTCTCGTAGTTGCTTCTACTAGATTGATCTTGGTGAACGGTAGGAAAATTTTTGTTTCCCATGCGACGTTCCCCAACATTAATACCATTTGTGTTCATAGCGTGCCTAGATCAAGAAAGCAGCCGATGAGACCGATAGTATATTGGAAACAACCCCGGCTGGCAAAGACGATGGGGAAGGTGCCCTTCGAGCATTCCTTAAGGTTCACATCTCCTTCAAACTAGCACTTAACATGTGTTTGCACGTTCGTTCTCTCATTCACTTGTTCATGTTGCAGCGCCAGGGCCAAAAGTTAAGGCGGCTATCTAATCTTTTCGGTTGTCGTGACCCTGAGTACGTATCACCAGAACGTTCTGGGTCGGTGACACCATCAGATCCCATTTCTGGCGATGGTAATCCTTTGGATGATGAGGATGTTGGTGTGGTCACCCAAGAGGTATGGCATTGCTAACTACATGCTCACGGTACGGTTGTTGTTGCATTGCTAACTACATGCTCACACACGGTCTTTCCTTAACTTTTGTTGATGCATAGGCTCCTGACGATATGGTCTTGGGGAAGTACAAGCCTCGTTCTGCAATCAAGTTAAAGCCTAGGAGGGGATACAAGAAATACACACCCGATGACTTTACCCAGAAAGGCAAAAGGGCGGTCGAAACCTCGCGGATGGCGGCTTTGGATGACTACTTGGATGACGATGAGGATGAGGAGGCGGAGCCGGAGCCGGAGCGGGTTCCTCTTCCTAGGAAGGTCAAGAAGACATGTGTGAAGAGGGCAGCAGGAGCTAGCAAGCGCGGAAGGAACTAGTCATATTTCTATATGTGTCTCTTTTTGTAATGTCGAACGCTATGTCGGACTTGTGTCTCTATTCCTATATGTGTTGAACTTGTCCTATTTCTATATGTGTTGAACTAGTCTCTATTTCTATATGTGTTGAACTTGTCCTATTTCTATATGTGTTGAACTAGTCTCTATTTCTATATGTGTTGAACTTGTCTCTATTTTTATATGTGTTGAACTTGTCTCTATTGTTGGCATTTGTCGAACTTGTCTCTATAACTATATTTGTTCTACTATTCATCACATGTGTGGCGCCTGCCACAGAGGCGCTGCACTGTACAGTGCAACGCCTGCCTGCAAGGCGTTGCACTATACAGTGCAGCGCCTCTGTGGCAGGCGCTGCACATGCCTGTATCTCTCCAGCAACCTTCTGTTGTTCTCTGGACAAATAGAGACATGTGCAGCGCCTGCCACAGAGGCGCTGCACTGTATAGTGCAACGCCTCAGTGGCAGGCGCTGCACATGTCTCTATTTGTCCAGACAACAACAGAAGGTTCTGTTGTGATACAGGCATGTGC
>LR738715.1:120430760-120480920 GCA_902687465.1 Secale cereale
AAGCAACGGCGCCCGACGGGAGAGGGACAGAGAGCGAGAGAGAGAACGAGCGGCGCGGGGGGGGGGTGACGAAGGGATCGTTCGATGCGGTCGGGCAGGCTCCTTTTGTTCGACCGATCTGCGCGCTCGTCCGTCCGATCGCAAGGGACGGGCCAGATTGAAATCCTAGCGCTAGAGCGGGCTCCCTGGGCCGAAAGTGGAGAGGCATGCCACAGCAGCCGCGGGCGCACTGGCCACCAGCCGCCCCGGGCGAGCCAGGCCGAGCCGGCAGCCGCGGGCTGCGGGAGCTGGGCCGAGCCGGCAGCCGCGGGCTGCGCGCGCTGGGCCGAGGCTCCAGCCGCCGCGGGCACTAGGCCGGCTGAGCTGCTGCCTTTTTTCATTTTTTTTCTTTATTCACTGTTATTTTTTATACAGTTTTAATCAAAAGACAGAAAAAGAAAAAGGCAAAGTATTTTTCTGAAAAGTTCACGAATTTTTATTCGTGTTTTCCGCTGCGTAAAAGTAATAGTGCTCTTTTTTAACATAGAAAATAAAAGTACTATATTTTCTTTAAGAGCATGATTTATGAGTATGATTATGTTATTAAATATAACCAACGTTGTAAATAGCATGACTGTATTTCATTATTGAAAAATAAAGATGCATTTAATTCTCATATTTGCCCAACGGTAATATAGTTTTTTAAATGCTTAGACAATTATGTGTTTAATTTAACCAACGTTAGATTCATACATATAATTGTTATATTGACATCACTTCATTGTGATTTCAGGAGGGTACCTCCTCATGAGTTGCTTAAAAGATGTTCTGACACTCAGGGGTGACAACTACACTGAGTGGAGGAAGAAAGTTGACATGGCATTTATCTGTGCCGATGTAGACTGGGTAGTGGATCAAGCACAACCGGTCAGACCAATAGAACCAGTAAGAGAAACTACTGATGATGATGCTGGATGGGCTAGAAAGAAGAGGGATTATGCCCCTCTGGAATTGTCATATTCCATAGACAATCAAAAGTGGGTTAATGCGAATAAAAAGTGCATGGCCTTTGTAAAGAACACAATTGAGAATGCAATCGTGGGCTCAATTGCAGAGTGCACAGCTGTTGGAGAGCTGCTGACAAAGATAAAGAGCCAGTTTACTGGTTCTTCAAAGACATATGCCACCCAGCTGTTGAAGCAACTGGTTTCACAGCACTACACTGGGGGTGGTCATGGCATAAGGGAGCACATCCTTAGGATGAGCAATATGGCAGCGAAGCTCAAGCCCATGGATGAGGATCTGGAGATAAAACCAACTCTCCTGGTCCACCTGGTCATGGCTTCTTTGCCAAAGGAGTTTGAGACATTTGTGGTGAACTACAATATGTCACCTGGAACATGGGATCTAGAAAAGACCATTGCCATGCGTGTCCAAGAGGAAGAACGGCTTAAAGCTTCACATGGTGGTCCTATCAACTATGTGAAGGATAAGAAAAAGAATTTCAATGACAATAGTAAGGGTTCTGTTGGGGAACGTTGCATGGGAAACAAAAATTTTCCTACGCTCACCAAGATCAATCTAGGAGATGCATCTACGAGGGGAGAGTTGGATCCACATACCCTTGTAGATCGCTAAGCGGAAGCGTTCAAGAACGCGGTTGATGGAGTCGTACTCGCCGCGATTCAGATCGCCGAAGATCCTAGCACCGAACGGACGGTGCCTCCGCGTTCTTCACACGTACAGCTTGGGGACGTCTCCTCCTTCTTGATCCAGCAAGGGGGAAGGAGAAGTTGACGGAGAACCCAGCAGCACGACGGCGTGGTGGAGATGGTGGTGGAGGAATTCCAGCAGGGCTTCGCCAAGCACTGCAAACTGGATGAAGATATTCGTGGGAGAGGGAGGGCAGCGCCGAGGCACGAACGTGTGTGGCTGCCCTCCCTCTGCCTCTCTTTATATAGGGGGGAGAGAGGGGAGGGTGCGCCCTAGGGTTTCCCCCTAGGGGCGGCGGCCAAGGGGAGATGGGAGGGGGCGGCGCCCCCAGGGCTAGGGTTTGCCCCCCAGGGTGCCTTGCCCCCCAAGGACTCTGGGGTGCGGCTCCCTAAGGGGGGGCCAGCCCCCATGCGCAGGTGGAGAGGGCCCAAGGGGGGCGCACAGCCCCATGAGGGCTGTTGCGTCTCCCACTTATGGCCCATAGGGCCCGCAACACTTGCCGGGACCCCCCGAAACCCCTTTCGATCATCCGACGACTCCCCGGTGCTCCCCGGAACACTTCCGGACTCCGTTCACTCTCATCCTATATATCAATCTTCGTCCCCGGACCATTCCGGAGACCCTCGTCACGTCCGGGATCTCATCCGGGACTCCGAACAACCTTCGGTTACCATACACTGTTCTCACTAACAACCCTAGCGTCACCGAACCTTAAGTGTGTAGACCCTGCGGGTTCGGAAACTATGCAGACATGACCGAGACACTCCCAGGTCAATAACCAATAGCGGGATCTGGATACCCATATTGGTTCCCACACGTTCCTCGATGATCTCATCGGATGAACCACGATGTCAAGGATTCAGGCAATCCCGTATACAGTTCCCTTTGTCTCGTCGGTATGTTACTTGCCCGAGATTCGATCGTCGGTATCTCTATACCTAGTTCAATCTCGTTACCGGCAAGTCTCTTTACTCGTTCCGTAATACATAATCCCGTGACTAACTACTTAGTCACTTTGAGCTCATTGAGATGACGTATTACCGAGTGGGCCCCGGAGATACCTCTCCGTCACACGGAGTGACAAAACCCAGTCTCGATCCATGTCAACTCAACAGACACCTTCGGAGATACCTGTAGAGTACCTTTATAGTCACCCAGTTACGTTGCGACGTTTGGCACACACAAAGCACTCCTACGGTGTCAGTGAGTTACATGATCTCATGGTCATAGGAACTTATACTTGACATGCAGAAAACTATAGCGATAACTGATACGATCAAAAACTATGTTTAACATTTGGGTCTCGTCCATCACATCATTCTCCTAATGATGTGATCCCGTTATCAAATGACAACTCATGTCTATGACCTGGAAACCGCGGTCATCTTTGATCAACGAGCTAGTCCTGAAGAGGCTTTCTAGGGACACAAAGTTTGTCCATTTATCCACACATGTATTTAAGTTTCCAATCAATACAATTATAGCATGGATAATAAACGATTATCATGAACAAGGAAATATAATAATAACTCTTTATTATTGCCTCTAGGGCATATTTCCAACAGTCTCCCACTTGCACTAGAGTCAATAATCTAGCATTACAAGGTAATGAATCTAACACCCATAGAGTCTTGGTGTTGATCATGCTTAGCCCGTGGAAGAGGCTTAGTCAACGGATCTGCAACATTCAAATCCGTGTGTACTTTGCAAATGCTTATGTCCTCCTCCTTGACTGAATCGCGGATGGAATTGAAGCGTCGCTTTATGTGTCTGGTCCTCTTGTGAAACCTTGGTTCCTTGGCTAGAGCAATGGCACCAGTGTTGTCACAAAACAGAGTCATTGGGTTCAATGCACTAGGCACAACTCCAAGATCTGTCATGAACTCCTTCATCCAGACACCTTCCTTTGCCGCCTCCGAGGCAGCTATGTACTCCGCTTCGCATGTAGAATCGGCTACCACGCTTTGCTTGGAACTGCACCAGCTTACCGCTCCCCCGTTGAGAATATATACGTATCCGGTTTGAGACTTAGAGTCATCCGGATCAGTGTCAAAGCTTGCATCGACGTAACCATTTACGACGAGCTCTTGATCACCTCCATAAACGAGAAACATCTCCTTAGTCCTTTTCAGGTACTTTAGGATATTCTTGACCGCTGTCCAGTGATCCATACCAGGATTACTTTGAAACCTTCCGGCCATACTTATGGCAAGGCTGACATCTGGTCTTGTGCACAGCATTGCATACATGATAGAGCCTATGGCTGAAGCATAGGGGATGACACTCATCTTTTCTCTATCTTCCGCAGTCACTGGGCATTGAGTCTTACTCAACTTTGTACCTTGCAATACCGGCAAGAACCCCTTCTTGGATTGATCCATTTTGAACTTCTTCAAAACTTTATCAAGGTATGTACTTTGTGAAAGTCCTATCAAGCGTCTCGATCTATCTCTATAGATCTTGATGCCCAATATGAAAGCAGCTTCACCGAGGTCCTTCATCGAAAAACTCTTGTTCAAATACCCCTTCACGGTATCCAAAAGTTCTATATTGTTTCCAATTAGCAATATGTCATCCACATATAATATTAGAAACGCTATAGAGCTCCCACTCACTTTCTTGTAAATACAAGCTTCTCCGTAAACTTGTACAAACCCAAACGCTTTGATCACCTCATCAAAGCGAAGATTCCAACTCCGAGATGCTTGCACCAGCCCATAAATGGAACGCTGGAGTTTGCAAACTTTGTCAGCATTCTCTGGATCGACAAAACCTTCCGGTTGTATCATATACAACTCTTCCTTAAGAAAACCGTTAAGGAACGCTGTTTTGACATCCATCTGCCAAATTTCATAATCGAAATATGCAGCTATTGCTAACATGATTCGGACGGATTTAAGCATCGCTACGGGTGAGAAAGTCTCATCGTAGTCAACTCCTTGAACTTGTGAAAAACCCTTTGCCACAAGTCGAGCTTTATACACGGTGACATTGCCGTCAGCGTCCGTCTTCCTCTTAAAAATCCATTTATTCTGAATGGCCTTCCGTCCTTCAGGTAATACTTCCAAAGTCCATACTTTGTTTTCATACATGGATCCCATCTCGGATTTCATGGCCTCTAACCATTTGTCGGAATCCGGGCCCACCATCGCTTCTCCATAGCTCGCAGGTTCACTGTTGTCCAACAACATGACCTCCAAGACAGGGTTACCATACCACTCAGGTGCAGTGCGTACCCTTGTCGACCTACGAGGTTCGGTAGTAACTTGATCAGAAGCTTCTTGATCATCATCATTGGCTTCCTCTTCAACCGTTGCAGGCTCCACAAAAACATCTTTCTGTGCTGCGCTACTCTCTGGTTGAAGCAGAGGTTCAATAACCTCATCAAGTTCTACCTTCCTCCCACTCAATTCTTTCGAGAGAAACTCTTTCTCGAGAAAGGACCCGTTCTTAGCGACAAACACTTTGCCCTCGGATCTGAGATAGAAGGTGTACCCAACCGTCTCTTTTGGGTATCCTATGAAGACACATTTGTCCGCTTTGGGTTCGAGCTTTTCTGGCTGAAGCCTTTTGACATAAGCATCGCAACCCCAAACTTTGAGAAAAGACAACTTAGGTTTCTTACCAAACCATAGTTCATACGGTGTTGTCTCAACGGACTTAGATGGAGCCCTATTTAAAGTGAATGCAGCTGTCTCTAACGCATATCCCCAAAACGATAGTGGCAAATCGGCAAGAGACATCATAGAACGCACCATATCTAATAGGGTTTGATTACAACGTTCGGACACACCATTACGCTGTGGTGTTCCAGGTGGCGTCAACTGTGAAACAATTCCACATTTTCTTAAGTGATTGCCAAACTCATAACTCAGATACTCTCCCCCTCGATCAGATCGTAGGAACTTGATCTTCTTGTTACGATGATTCTCAACTTCACTCTGAAATTGCTTGAACTTTTCAAACGTTTCAGACTTATGCTTCATTAAGTAAATATACCCATATCTACTTAAGTCGTCAGTGAAGGTGAGAAAATAACGATATCCACCGCGCGCCGTGACACTCATCGGGCCACACACATCAGTATGTATGATTTCCAATAAGTCACTTGCCCGTTCCATTGTTCCTGAAAACGGGGTCTTAGTCATCTTGCCCATGAGGCACGGCTCGCATGTGTCAAGTGATTCAAAATCAAGAGACTCCAAAAGTCCATCAGCATGGAGCTTCCTCATGTGTTTCACGCCGATATGACCCAGACGGCAGTGCCACAAGAAAGTGGTACTATTGTTATCAACTCTACATCTTTTGGCATCAATGTTATGAACATGTGTATCATCACTATCGAGATTCAATAAGAATAAACCCCCTACTTCAGGTGCATGACCATAAAAGATATTACCCATATAAATAGAACAACCTTTATTCTCTGATTTAAATGAGTAACCGTCTCGCATTAAACAAGATCCAGATATAATGTTCATGCTCAACGCAGGCACTAAATAACAATTATTCAGGTTCATAACTAATCCCGATGGTAATCGAAGAGCGAGCGTGCCGACGGCGATCACATCAACCTTGGAACCATTTCCCACGCGCATCGTCACTTCGTCCTTCGCCAGCCTCCGTTTATTCCGTAGTTCCTGTTTAGAGTTGCAAATGTGAGCAACCGAACCGGTATCAAATACCCAGGCACTACAAGGAGAGTTGGTAAGGTACACATCAATAACATGTATATCACATATACCTTGCTTGTTGTTGTTGTTTGCCCCCTTCTTGTCTGCCAGATACTTCGGGCAGTTCCGCTTCCAGTGGCCGTTCCCCTTACAATAGAAACACTCAGTCTCTGGCTTGGGCCCAGCCTTGGGTTTCTTCACTGGATGAGCAACTGCCTTGCCACCCTTCTTAGAGTTACCCTTCTTGCCCTTGCCATTTTTCTTGAAACTGGTAGTTTTATTGACCATCAACACTTGATACTCCTTCTGGATGTCTGCCTCAGCGACTTTCAGCATTGAAAACAGCTCGGCGATGGATTTGTTCATCCCTTGCATGTTATACTGCTGCACGAAGCTCTTGTAGCTAGGTGGGAGTGACTGGAGAATTCTGTCAATGATAGCCTCCTCCGGGAACACAAGTCCCAGATCAGCTATGCGGGTATAGTACCCAGACATCTTCAGTAAGTGCTCACTGACAGACGAATTCTCCTCCATCTTGCAAGCAAAGAATTTATCGGTGGTCTCATACCTCTCGATCTTGGCATTCTTTTCAAAGATGAACTTCAACTCCTGGAACATCTCATATGCTCCATGACGTTCAAAACGCCTTTGAAGTCCTCCTTCCAAGCTATACAACATGGCACACTGCACTACTGAGTAGTCATCCGAACGCGACTGCCAGGCGTTCATAACGTCCACAGAGGCCGGAGCGGGGGGGTTCACCTAGCGGTGCATTTAGGACATAAACCTTTTGGGCAGCTGTGAGGATGATCCTCAGATTGCGGAGCCAGTCCACAAAGTTGCTCCCATCATCTTTCAGCTTAGTTTTCTCTAGGAACGCATTAAAATTCAGGGGAGCTACTGCGCGAGCCATCTACAACAAAAGATTTGCAAAGACATCTTAGACTATTGTTCATGATAAGTGAGTTTTTAACTAAT
This sequence comes from Secale cereale, assembly GCA_902687465.1. Taxonomy (NCBI): domain Eukaryota; kingdom Viridiplantae; phylum Streptophyta; class Magnoliopsida; order Poales; family Poaceae; genus Secale; species Secale cereale. The sequence continues at coordinate 120,438,104 of LR738715.1, forward strand.
CAAATTACTTATAACTCCCACTCAAATTGACATCCCTCTGGTCATCCGAGCGTGACATGATCCAAATCCACCAACCCAAGTCCGATCATCACGTGAGATGAGGTGGTGTCAATGGTGAACATCTTCATGTTGATCATATCTACCATATGACTCATGCTCGACCTTTCGGTCTTCCGTGTTCCGAGGCCATGTCTGTACATGCTAGGCTCGTCAAGTCTAACCCGAGTGTTCTGCATGTGCAAAACTGGCTTGCACCCGTTGTATGCGAACGTAGAGTCTATCACACCTGATCATCACGTGGTGCTTCGAAACGACGAACCTTCGCAACGGCGCACACTCGGGGGGAACACAATTTTATGTTGAAATTTTAGTGAGGGATCATCTTATAATGCTACCGTCGTCCTAAGCAAAATAAGATGCATAAAAGGATTAACATCACATGCAAATCATAAGTGACATGATATGGCCATCAACTCGTGCTTTTGATCTCCATCTCCAAAGCACCGGCATGATCTCCATCGTCACCGGCGTAACACCATGATCCCCATCATCATGATCTCCATCATCGTGTCGCCATCGGGGTTGTCGCGCGCCCACCATGCTCTTACTACTATTGCTACCGTTTAGCGATAAAGTAAAGTATTACATAGCGCTTAATGATTGACACGCAGGTCATACAAAAATTAAAGACAACCCTATGGCTCCTGCCGGTTGCCGTATACATCGACATGCAAGTCGATATTAACTATTACAACATGATCATCTCATACATCAAATATATCTCATCATGTCATTGGCCATATCATATCACATACATACCCTGCAAAAACAAGTTAGACGTCCTCTAATTTGTTGTTGCATGTTTTACGTGGCTGCTATGGGTATCTAGCAAGAACGCTTCTTACCTACGCAAAGCCACAACGGTGATATTTAAGTTGCTATTTAACCTTCTACAAGGACCGCCTTTGTCTATTCCGATTCAACTAAGATAGGAGAGACAGACACCCGCCAGCCATCTTATGCAACAAAAGTCGCATGTCTGTCGATGGAACCGGTCTCATGTACGTGGACATGTAAAGTTGGTCCGGGCCGCTTCATCCCATAATACCGCTGAATCAAGAAAGACCAAGGAGGGAAGCAATCTAAACATCAACGTCCACAAAACCCCTTTGTGTTCTACTCGTGAAAGCATCTACGCAAGAACCTAGCTCATGATGCCACTGTTGGGGAACGTTGCATGGGAAACAAAAATTTTCCTACGCTCACCAAGATCAATCTAGGAGACGCATCTACGAGGGGAGAGTTGGATCCACATACCCTTGTAGATCGCTAAGCGGAAGCGTTCAAGAACGCGGTTGATGGAGTCGTACTCGCCGCGATTCAGATCGCCGAAGATCCTAGCACCGAACGGACGGTGCCTCCGCGTTCTTCACACGTACAGCTTGGGGACGTCTCCTCCTTCTTGATCCAGCAAGGGGGAAGGAGAAGTTGACGGAGAACCCAGTAGCACGACGGCGTGGTGGAGATGGTGGTGGAGGAATTCCAGCAGGGCTTCGCCAAGCACTGCAAACTGGATGAAGATATTCGTGGGAGAGGGAGGGCAGCGCCGAGGCACGAACGTGTGTGGCTGCCCTCCCTCTGCCTCTCTTTATATAGGGGGGAGAGAGGGGAGGGGGCGCCCTAGGGTTTCCTCCTAGGGGCGGCGGCTAAGGGGAGATGGGAGGGGGCGGCGCCCCCAGGGCTAGGGTTTGCCCCCCCAGGGTGCCTTGCCCCCCAAGGACTCTGGGGTGCGGCTCGCTAAGGGGGGGGCAGCCCCCATGCGCAGATGGAGAGGGCCCAAGGGGGGGCGCACAGCCCCATGAGGGCTGTTGCGTCTCCCACTTATGGCCCATAGGGCCCGCAACACTTGCCGGGACCCCCCGAAACCCCTTTCGATCATCCGGCGACTCCCCGGTGCTCCCCGGAACACTTCCGGACTCCGTTCACTCTCATCCTATATATCAATCTTCGTCCCCGGACCATTCCGGAGACCCTCGTCACGTCCGGGATCTCATCCGGGACTCCGAACAACCTTCGGTTACCATACATTGTTCTCACTAACAACCCTAGCGTCACCGAACCTTAAGTGTGTAGACCCTGCGGGTTCGGAAACTATGCAGACATGACCGAGACACTCCCAGGTCAATAACCAATAGCGGGATCTGGATACCCATATTGGTTCCCACACGTTCCTCGATGATCTCATCGGATGAACCACGATGTCAAGGATTCAGGCAATCCCGTATACAGTTCCCTTTGTCTCGTCGGTATGTTACTTGCCCGAGATTCGATCGTTGGTATCTCTATACCTAGTTCAATCTCGTTACCGGCAAGTCTCTTTACTTGTTCCGTAATACATAATCCCGTGACTAACTACTTAGTCACTTTGAGCTCATTGAGATGACGTATTACCGAGTGGGCCCGGAGATACCTCTCCGTCACACGGAGTGACATATCCCAGTCTCGATCCATGTCAACTCAACAGACACCTTCGGAGATACCTGTAGAGTACCTTTATAGTCACCCAGTTACGTTGCGACGTTTGGCACACACAAGGCACTCCTACGGTGTCAGTGAGTTACATGATCTCATGGTCATAGGAACTTATACTTGACATGCAGAAAACTATAGCGATAACTGATACGATCAAAAGCTATGTTTAACGTTTGGGTCTCGTCCATCACATCATTCTCCTAATGATGTGATCCCGTTATCAAATGACAACTCATGTCTATGACCTGGAAACCGCGGTCATCTTTGATCAACGAGCCAGTCCTGAAGAGGCTTACTAGGGACACAAAGTTTGTCTATTTATCCACACATGTATTTAAGTTTCCAAACAATACAATTATAGCATGGATAATAAACGATTATCATGAACAAGGAAATATAATAATAACTCTTTTATTATTGCCTCTAGGGCATATTTCCAACAGGTTCTCCCTCAAAGCCTCATGGGAAAGCTCCCTATCAGCGTCAGCATCAGCCAAAGCACTTTGCAGTGGACAAAGACACATGTCTCCACTGTCACCAGTCTGGTCACTACAAGAAGGACTGCCCTGAATGGCTGAAACATATTATGGCAAAGCAAGGTAACAATGTTGTTTCCTTAGTTAATGAATCCCTATATACACAGTTTTCTAAATCCACTTGGAGGATTGATTCAGGAGCAACTGTTCACGTTGCCAATGCTTTACAGGGATTCCATTCGACCCGGATTACGCAAAGAAGAGAAAGAGGAATTGAAGTAGCAAATGGAATAAAAGCGGAAGTTGAAGCTGTCGGCGACATCTCCTTGGAGTTAGCTGATGGATTCAAGCTTCTACTTAGAGATGTTTTATATGTTCCTTCATGTAATAGGAATTTGATTAGTGTTTCTTGCTTGGACAAAGATCATTATGAATGTTATTTTGGACATGGCAAATGTGCCATATGGTTTAATAATGCTTATGTGGGTGATGCTTTCCTCCACGATGAGCTTTATTTATTATCACTTCGTGAAAAAGTTTATTCTGTATGCAATGTGAATGAGCGTATTTCCGCGTCGAATAAAGGACAAAATAAAAGAAAGAGAACTCACGACTCATCGAAATTATGGCACTGTAGTTTGGGCCATATTTCCAAGGGGAGAATAGAGATACTCGTTAAAAGTGAAATTCTTCCTCCATTAGAGTTCTCAGACTTAGAACAATGCATAGATTGCATTAAAGGAAAGTATGTAAAACAAATCAAAAAGGGTGCAAACCGTAGCACAGCAACACTAGAAATCATCCACACTGACATTTGTGGACCTTTTCCGGTGAAAAGTGTGGATGGCTATGACTCGTTCATAACATTCACAGATGATTACTCTCGCTATGGTTATATTTATCCAATCAAAGAAAGATCAGAAGCGTTGGATAAATTTAAAATATTCAAAGCTGAAGTTGAAAATCAGCATGATAAAAGAATAAAGATAGTAAGGTCCGACCGGGGGGAGAGTACTACGGTCGGCACACTCCATATGGCCAAGTCCCTGGACCTTTTGCAAAGTTCTTGTAGGAGACTGGCAAAGTCGCCCAGTATTCAATGCCGGGCGAGCCTCAACAAAATGGAGTAGCTGAAAGGCGTAACCGTACCCTTATGGATATGGTGCGCAGCATGATGAGTTACTCCACCTTGCCATTGGGATTATGGATGGAGGCGCTTAAAACCGCCATTCACATTCTCAATAGAGTACCAAGCAAGTCGGTGCCCAAAACACCGTACGAGCTATGGACAGGAAAAGTGCCCTCCCTTCAACATTTCAGGGTGTGGCGGTGCCCCGCAGAGGCCAAAATGTTTAATCCAAACATTGCAAAGTTAGATCCCAAAACAGTAAGTTGCCACTTCATTGGCTACCCAGACAGATCAAAAGGTTTTCGTTTCTACTGTCCAGACAAATATATAAAGTTTGTAGAAACAAGACATGCAGTCTTCTTAGAGGACGAAATGATGAGGGGGAGCTTGGTAGCTCGGAAAATTGATCTTGAAGAGAAGAGGGTGCATGCACCTAATCCGATGATTCAGGAGCCATTTTTCTCACTACCAGTTGCAACTCCACCCATGAAAACTTTGGGAGAAGACCCGAAACCTGTCCGTCAGGAGCCGACTGAACCCGTTGTTGAGCATGAAAGTGAGGTGCAGCAGCAAATTTTATAAGAAGTGCCAGACGTTGAGGCACAGAATGTGCCAGAAACTGAGGCCCTTAGAAGGTCTACAAGACCAAGAAATTCAGCTATTTCTACTGACTTTATAGTTTATAACACAGAAATGGTTCAAATGGAAAAAGATCCCACCTCATATGAAGAAGCCATGAGAAGCCCTCATTCATCGGAGTGGATGAAGGCCATGGAAGATGAAATGAAATCGATGAGTTCCAAAGATGTTTGGGACTTAGAGGAAATTCCTAAACGAGCCAAAACAGTAGGCTGTAAATGGGTCTACAAAATTAAGTATGACTCTAAAGGGAATATAGAAAAGTATAAAGCTCGACTCGTGGCAAAAGGATTTACTCAAAGAGAAGGGATAGATTACAATGAAACATTTTCTCCGGTCTTATGTAAGGATTCCTTCAGAATCATAATGGCATTAGTTGCTCATTTTGATTTAGAGTTACATCTAATGGATGTAAAGACGACATTTCTCAACGGAGATTTAAAAGAAAATGTCTACATGAAACAACCCAAGGGTTTTATCATGGAAGGCAAGGAAGATATGGGATGCTGCCTGAAGAAATCCATTTATGGATTAAAGCAAGCCTCTAGACAGTGGTATCTAAAGTTTAATGAGACAATTAAAAGTTTTGGATTTAAAGAAAATGTTGAGGATAATTGCATTTATGCAAGGTTTAAAAATGGGAAATATATTTTCCTAATCTTGTATGTGGATGATATCCTGCTTGCTAGTAGTGATGTTAGTCTACTACAAGAAATAAAGAAGTTTTTATCCTCAAATTTTGACATAATAGATCTTGGTGAAGCATCATATGTTTTGGGCATAGAAATTCACCGAGATAGGAACAATGGAGTCTTAGGACTATCGCAGAAAGCATATTTAGAAAAAGTTCTTAAAAAGTATAATATGCATGCGAGTAAAGCCACACCTGCTCCTATAGTCAAGGGCGATAGTTTTGGGAAATTTCAATGTCCCAAGAATCAGTATGAGATCGATCAAATGAAAGGAGTACCATATGCTTCGGCCGTTGGAAGCTTACAGTATGCACAAGTGTGCACTCGCCCGGACTTAGCTTTTATCACCGGTGTACTCGGTAGATATCAATCCAATCCAGGCATAGAGCACTGGAAGATGGTAAACAAAGCATTGCGTTATGCGCAAAGCACGAAGGAATGCATGCTAACATTCAGGAGATGTGAATCCCTAGAGATAAAGGGGTATTCAGACGCAGATTTTGCGGGGGACAGGGATGATAGAAAATCCACGTCCGGATACGTATTCACTCTCGCTGGGGGAGCTATTTCGTGGAAAAGCTCCAAACAGTCAATAGTTGCATCATCTACGATGTATGCAGAATTCATAGAATGCTTCGAAGCAACAGGGCAGGCGATATGGCTAAAGAAATTTATACCCGACTTGAAAGTGGTAGATTGTATTGACAAACCACTAAAGATGTACTGTGACAATGAGCCCGCATTATTTTATGCTCACAACAACAAGTCGAGTAATGCTGCAAAAACGATAGAGATAAAGTATTATGTTGTGAAGGATAAAATCCAGGATCACACTATAAGTCTCGAGCATATAAGGACAAAAGATATGCTTGCGGATCCGCTAACGAAAGGCTTACCACCCAATGTGTTCAAGGAACACTTAGCCGGCATGGGTTTAAGGGAAAGCCTATGATTCTTGGATAGGCCCAAAAGGAACGGAATTTGCTTCTGAACAGAACATATGTTGTAGCTGTATGATTCTATCGGCAATTAAGCCGTGACGATGAAACATGCTCTATGTACCAATATGTGATGAAACAAATAAACTAGAAAGTATAAGGTTAAAAGTAAAGATGAGATCAAGGGGGAGAATATTAGGATTGATCTCCTCCGCTTGGGCCCAACGGCCCACCGGACCCTTAGATCCGCGCCCTGATCGGGGGCGCCCAACCCATTATGGTTGGAGGGCCCCTGTGACCCGCGCTATATAAACAGAGGTAGGGGATCGGAGCACGTCTCACGAAGTTGAACGCCGCCACAAACCCTACCTACAAACCCTACCGATCTAGGGTTAGCGCGGTGCTCACGGGAAGCACCACCACCGCCGTCATCTCAGTCTCATCTCCGGCCCCTACTTCGCCATGGCCGGAGCTGGATCGAGCTCGTCCGTTCACCAGGAAGGTAGGTCTACCGGGATTCATCTAGCCTACTCGATCCAAGGGATCTACCAATATGCTGACATGCATGCAGATACCGAACGGAAAAACAGAGTAAAACCGAGTTAATAAAGCAAATGTAAGCAAAAAAGTGTGATCAATGTCATTGTCCTTGCCTGCAAAAACCAAAGAGTTACACAGAGAAATCTCTACGATCGTTTTGTCGAACAGTGCTAATTAATCCTTTCCAGTTCCTAAGAACTGGCCCGTTGTTTTATAGTACTATTATTTTATATTATTTTATTTTAGCACGAGGAGGGAGAACGTGTCATCAATTTGCAGACGTGTTGTCCCTCTCCCGCACGATCGCACTCTGCAGTCTGCACTCCTCCCTCAATAGAAGTGAGAAGAAATGTCAATGTTTGGCTGATTCGGATCCAATTGCTTATCAGCAAACGGCAGGCTCGTCATCCATTGAGTCAAGCCTATCTGCTATGCGATCACGCCCGTGCTAAGAGCAAGTATAATAAACTTATGTAAGCAGGTTGTAAATGTTAAAATATTATTTTTTTTACTGACATGGAGGGGAGAGAAGAAGAGAGAGAAGAGAAGCCGGCTACAGAATAAGAGCCCTGCAACACATGCTCCTAGGCACTATGGTGTCCTTTGTTTGGGCTTTAGCTACTGATTCTAGATTCCACCTCATCCAAAATCAGAAACTGAAACAAACACACATATTTCTACCTTAGCTTTGCAGAATCGATTTTGGAAAATGAACTACACGCACGCAGAAGTCGGAATGACCGTTTTCTGCCGATTCCCGAGCTGCCACTTACCCTGATTCAAATATAGCCCATCTTCTCCCCGTTATTACACTGGAAATGCCACCGCTCTGCCAGCCTAATTCCTCCACCGACAGGTTCTCCTCCACGTTGTTCTTTCTCACCCATCGAACACAACAAGAGGGAGAGGCATGGATCTCGGGCGCCGCCATCTTCGTCGACCTCGTCGGATCCAGGAGGTGTGAATCCGGGCGCCTCCGCCCCTTCGCGTACTCCGGCCCCGAGGTGTGAATCCGCGTGCCTCCACCCCTGATCTCCCGCTGCGCCGCCGGCCCGAGCTCTCCCTGAACCATCTCGGAGGTCCAGCTGCACCACACCGGAGGTCCACCTTGGCTCCCGAGTTCATCTGCGTCCACCCCTCTCCGACGTCCTGCTCTCCACCCATTCCATGCTCTGGTCCGGCCTCACAAACCCCAGCATCCCGAGCATCAAAACATCCACCTGATTTCTCAAGATCTTCCCTGTTCTTGGTGTTCTGTTGTTGCCATATTATTTGGCTTTTTTGTCCTTTCTAGTAACTTTTTTCTAGTGATTATGGCTTAGATTTGTACGTGCTACCAGCCAGAATGTGGTGAGTTTTGCAAGTTTTGTAATTGACCATTAGTGCATTCAGGGTGTTTGCAGACATTTCACAATACATTTGGGTTTTCTAAATCAGGTAAACAAACAGTCTACTTCTGATTCACAGAATCTGTAGTTGGAGCTGATTCTCAGGAATCCAAGCCCAAACAAAGGGGGCTTATGTGAGAGTGGGAGGTGGATCATAATAAAGTAGCATATTTTTGTATCTTACTACTCCCTCCGTCCCAAAATAAGTGTCTCAACTTTATACTAACTTCAGTACAAAGTTGTACTAAGGTCAGACACTTATTTTGGGACGGAGGGAGTATTATACTTGAAGGCTACAAGGTGAACTATAAATGACATGGCAATGTCATATAGCCATCAATTGATTGTATTATTAACCATGCTAAGATAATCGATAGTTATAAACTTGCTTTGGATGGCATGCATTTGCGTGATAGTTTTATGCTTTTACTCCGTCTTATGTTGATGCCGAGGCCAATAAGTTTTTTATCTTAATCAATGAAAATGACACGTCTTTTGCCTCGTTTCAAAAAAATGACATTTTCTTGTTGATGCTTCACCGGTTCATCTATGTTCAAAAGTGCCCTTCTGCTCCCTAGCTCAAATAAGCTCGGTGAACAGTAAAATCGAAGAAGAAAATTACAAAAAAAACTATTTTCTTTTGGGAGAAACGTTAACAAAAGTTCCAAGTGCTTGCAAAAATTTGTCATGGAATCACATTCCTGTAAGGTGTGGCAAAAAAAACAAATTCAGTGCTCCAAAATGCTTTTGAAAGCGGCATTTTTAGAGTACCGATTTTTTTTGCCATGCCTTCTATGAATGTGATTTCATGACAAATTTTTGCAAGTACTTAGAAATTTTGTCAATGCTTCATGACGATGTTGATGGACTATCTGTACAACAGGCTATAGAGAGTCCGGAGGAGGCTGTACAATGGACTGAGTATGCTTCGGTTGAAAACAACAAATTTTATGTTTTGGTGCAATACTCAACAGTTGCCAAGAGGGTAATTTCATTGTTCTTGGACCCTTGCTATTTCATAAACTTTTCCTGACATTTCAGGTGTCTTTGTTGTATGTGCGATCATAAACTAGTCGAAGACACTGTGAACAACGTCTTGAGTGACTTTCCTGCTCTCAAGCTGACTTCCAATGAAAAAGTAAGTAGACTCACTTGGCAAGTCATGAATTGTAAATGTTGTTGGTTGAATTCATCACATGTGTGATCCATGTTATAATTCTACAGGTTTTGAAGCTTCGTCCAAAGGTGAAGTTTGACAAAGGGGATGGATCATCTATTCTGAGATCTGCCTCAACATCTCAATATGGAAAGCTCTCAGGAAAAAAGAGATACATCTACTCAACCATAAAAACCATTGAATAATACAACATGATGAAGTGCGGGAAGGAGGGGAGGGGGCAAATGCCCCCTTGTCCACCCCATAATAGTATTGATGCTATGTTTTGCAAATATTTTTTTATACTCTAGTCCCTCCGATCCTTTATACTCGTGCCGCGTGCGGCAGGAATGAGACGAAATAGTGTGTGAGGTCGAAGTTCCAATGAGCATGCATGCAAATTTAAAGCGCAGATTTCTCCAGACGATTGCTACTCCCGTGCGCAGGGGAGAATAGTCCAGGGTGTGGTTAAACTACTGCTCTGAAAAAGGATCAGAGGGAGTATTTAGGAATGCAAATATAGTGGGCCATTATTTAAGATAGGCCCTAGGCCACCACACTTTTGTCATGGCCTAGGGTCGGCCCTGAATGAACAAGATATCAACTCATCTTGGGATTCTTGCAATTGGGCAAGATTCCCTCAAAAAATGCAATGGAGCAATAGGTCGGGGAGCCCCTCCATCCCTTTTCCGTTGAGAGAAAAATCTCAATAAAATTATTTAATAAAAGCTCATTAATGTCACAAGTGACTGCCCATGGTAGCTTAGCATGATTATGAAGATCTCCCAGCAAGGTGTAGGTTATACTCTTTGTGATCCTAACCTCCTTGCAAATGGCAGTCAAGCGTCATACTTCACAGCTTTCCTTTAACACCGCTACAACAAGAAATAATCACTCTTAACCTGGTAGTAGATCATAACCTCCTGGTAATATTGTGCAACATAAGGAGGATTATGTCGCCACAGTATTAAACTCTGAAAGGATCGATATGGTTGACTAGAGGGGGGGGAGTGAATAGGCAACTAACAATTTTTAGCTTTTCTTAACTACTTTAAATTAAGCAACAAAGTAAGTTGTCTAGATATGCTACTATGATGACAACTTATAGGAAGCAAAGATAACAACCTCACAAGCAAGCTATATAAGATAAACAAGTAAAGCTTGCACAAGTAAAGGAAAGAAATAACCACAAGTGGAACCGGTGAAGACGAGGATGTGTTACCGAAGTTCCTTCCCTTTGAGGGGAAGTATGTCTCCGTTGGAGCGGTGTGGAGGCACAATGCTCCCCAAGAAGCCACTAGGGCCACCGTATTCTCCTCACGCCCTCACACAATGCAAGGTGTCGTGATTCCACTAGTGGTGCCCTTGAAGGCGGCAACCGAACCTTTACAAACAAGGTTGGGGCTATCTCCACAACCGAATTGGAGGCTCCCAACGACACCACGAAGCTTCACCACAATGGAATATGGCTCCGAGGTGACCTCAACCGTCTAGGGTGCTCAAACTCCCAAGCGTAACAAGATCCGCAAGGATTAGTGGGGGGAATAAAATATCTCTTGGTGGAAGTGTAGATCGATGCCTTCTCAAGCAATCCCGAGGAAATCAACAAGTTTGATTGGCTAGGGAGAGAGATCGGGCGGAAATGGAGCTTTGAGCAACAATGGAGCTTTGGGGAGGAAGAGGTGAGTCTTCTTGGAGAAGAAGACTCCCTATAAATAGTGGGAGAACAAATCCAACCGTTATCCCACATTTCTGCCCGCAGAGCGCGGTACTAACGCACGTAAGTTACGGTACTACCGCTTGGCCAGCGGTACTACCGCTCTGGGTGCGGTACTACCGCTGGAGCAGTACTAGCCTAGACTTAACTCTGTTGCGTTGACACACGGGCGGTAGTACTGCCCGAGCAGTACTACCGCTCGTCCCTGCGGTACTACGCAAGGCAGAGATAAGCAGGCTGAGGACAAGCGTGGATGAAATAAAATACATCTCTAGCTACATCCGCAGAAATACGGTAGTAGCAAAAACACGACACAGTACTACCGCTTGACCCAAGCGGTACTACCGCTTAGGATGCGGAAGTAAAAAATTACTTCCGCACCTACTACCGTACTAGTTACTACGCCTGGCCAGCTACACGCTACTACCGTGCTCACGATGCGGCACTACCGCTTGGTGCGGTACTACCGTGCCCTGAGGCGGTACTTGATGGGGAACGTAGCATAATTCAAAAAAATTCCTATGCTTCACCAAGATCAATCTAAGGAGTCATCTAGCAATGAGCATAAAGGAGTGCATCTACATACCCTTTGTAGATCACGAGCGGAAGCGTTCAAGAGAACGTGGATGATGGAGTCGTACTTGTCATGATCCCTATCACCGATGATCCCAGCACCGAACGGACGGCACCTCCGCGTTCAACACACGTACGATGCAGCGACGTCTCCTCCTTCTTTATCCAGCAAGGGGGGAGGAGAGGTTGATGGAGATCCAGCAGCACAACGGCGTGGTGGTGGATGCAACGGAAAAACTGCAGGGCTTCGCCGAGACCCTGCGGGAGGAGGGAGAGGTGTAACGGGGGGAGAGGCGCCAGGGGCTGAGGTGCGGCTGCCCTCTCTCCCCCCACTATATATAGGGGCCAGGGGGGCGCCGGCCCTAGGAGATTGGATCTCCTAGGGGGGCGGCGGCCAAGGGGGTGGCTTGCCCCCCAAGCCTAGGGGGCGCCCCCCACCCCTAGGGTTCCCAACCCTAGGCGCAGGGGGGAGGCCCAAGGGGGGTGCGCTGCTAGGCTTCTCGCCCCTCGTTGGTTACCCCAAGTGGAAGGTGTGAGATGTAGTGTTGCGGAAGTTTTTCCCTTGGCAAAGATACCAAGGATCAAATCCCCAGAGACTCCTAGGTTCAACAAGAAGGTGTCAACTGCTAACGGCGCCAGATATTAGCAATCAAAGTGGACCTGCAAGGAAGTCTTGATAGAGATACTAATCCTAACAAAAGGCTCCCAATCATTGTAGAAACCATAGATCCAATATCACAATAAGCAAGGAAGTCTTGATTAGAGATACTAATCCTAACAAAAGGCTCCCAATAGGTCTATTTCCAAAATGTCTCTCTTATTGGGTTTGGGTTTCTCTACCTTCATTAAGTCTAGAGCATCCATTCTCTTCTCAATAGTAGCAAGTCTATCTATGACAGTATCAAAATTATGATCATAAACAAAGTAACTAGATAGACCATGTATAATTTCAAGAGCTCTAGCTTCATCACACTCTAGGAAATCTCCCTCGGCTATAATATCAAGAGAGTGTTTACACCATTTAAAAAGACCATGGTAAAAATTTCTAAGCACAATTTTTATAGGTATCCAAGGCATAATTCTCCTATGTGCATCAGAAATTATGTCCCATGCCTTCTTCATATTTTCTCCATCCCTCTGATGGAAATCTAGAACCTCTGATTCCCTCAAAGCACCAAATCCTAACATGTCTAGCTAAACAGAAAGGACCACTAATAAAAAAATTGTAATTTTTTTGATAAAAGATACTAAAGCAAAAACTGAAAGGTAAACTAACAAGACTAAAAAGCAAAGGTAAAAGATAGCGTGCAACTCCCCTATCCTGAAGAGTGGAGTCCCCGGCAACGGCGCCAGAAAAACTCTTGCTAGGCTTCTCGCCCCTCGTTGGTTACCCCAAGTGGAAGGTGTGAGATGTAGTGTTGCGGAAGTTTTTCCCTTGGCAAAGATACCAAGGATCGAATCCCCAGAGACTCCTAGGTTCAACAAGAAGGTGTCAACTGCTAACGGCGCCAGATATTAGCAATCAACGTGGACCTGCACGCAGATACAAATAACTTTGCTCCCAACGAGTACAGAGAGGTTGTCAATCCCTCCGGCCTTGTAGTTCACAAAGGATTAAACGCAGATGATAGTAGTGATAGATAATGTTTGCAATAGTAAATGATAGCGAAAAGTAAATAGCGGATGTGATCAATGATGGTAATATGGACCGGAGTCTCATGATGTTCACTAGTGATGTCTCTCTCCCAAAAGACGATAAAACAGCTATGTGAGGTAAACGAATTACAGCTGGGCAATTGACAGGACCACAAACGCAAACCAATGCTGACTACATTGCAAGAAAGGTTGAGGTTCAAAGCATGGGCGGTACGCCAAAGTAAGTAGACCGAAATCCATCAATATCTACTACTAATCATCCACCTTGAGATGTCTATCCAGAACATCTCGCTGGTATTAAGTTGCGAGCCCCACCCATAGTGTAAACTCAAAGCAACAGACAACTACATTAAAAGAACTTTGCGTAAAGTAAACAATCCTTGCACCCGCGGGCACAAGCACCGTTGTTTTCCCCCTTGTGGCAACAGCACATCCCCTAGACTCATGTTTCTGTCACTCAAACTAGTCATCGAGGGGCATGAACCCACAATCGAGCATAACGTTCCCTCTTGGAGTCACTACCTACTACTTGGCCAAAGCAATAAATAACAATGGAGAACATGCAAGAATTACTTACGAACATAAATATAAAAGAGGTAGATCAAATATATTACTCAAGCACAATCTGAACATAATCTCATAATCCATCGGATCCCAGCAAACTCATCATAGCAACAGCATAAGGATTACATATGTGCCTCGATCATGTAGGGCAGCTCACGAGGACTAATTAGTGAAGCACAAGTACGGGAGGAGAACATCACATAGCTACTGGTCATGGACTCATGGTCCAAGGGAGACTACTCACAACTCATCCGGGAGGCGTCCATGGTGGTGGAGAGGCTCCCGGTGATGATCCTCCCCTCCGGCAGGGTGCCGGGAAGGGTTCTCCTGGTGCTCCCGATCTTGGAAGCGGCGGCGGCGGCGGAACAGAGATGGGATCGCGAAAAGAGTTCCTGTTTCGAGGGTTTCGGGAGACGCTTTAAATATATGCCAAAGGGGGGCATCGGGGAAGCCTCGGGGGGCCCAGGCGCCCCCCCGGCGCGGCCCAGGGGGGGCGCCGCCAGGGCGCCTGGAGCCCTGGTGCCCCCCCCCCCCCCGGCTGTCCTTCAGGCGCACGGTAGTTTGTGGAACGCTGATTTTTTATATAATTTTTCTGGATTTTTCCTGGCAGTTCTCGTAATGTGAAAACCTGAAATACAAAAACAACCGAAAACAGAAACTGGCACTGGGGTGCACTGATTTAATAGGTTAGTCCAAATATGATCAAAAGTGTATGGAAGTGTATAAATATCATAGCAATATCACCCAAAAGAGGCATGGAGCAAGCAGAAATTATAGATACGTTTTGGACGTATCATGCGCCAGCCCACTAGGGGCTGGTCCCCCTCCCCCTACGGCCCATGGGGCCCTCTGGGATGGGTGGCCCCAACCGGTGGACCCCCGAGACCCTTCCGGTGGTCCCGGTACACTACCGGTGACCCCCGGAACTCTCCCGATGGCCGAAACTGGACTTCCTATATATCATTCTTTACCTCTAGACCATTCCGGAACTCCTCGTGACGTCCGGGATCTCATCCGGGACTCCGAACAACATTCGGGTTACCGTGTGCATATATCTCTACAACCCTAGCGTCACCGAACCTTAAGTGTGTAGACCCTACGGGTTCGGAAGACACGTAGACATGACCGAGACGACTCTCCGGTCAATAACCAACAGCGGGATATGGATACCCATGTTGGTTCCCACGTGTTCCTCGATGATCTCATCGGATGAACCACGATGTCAAGGATTCACTCAATCCCGTATGCAATTCCCTTTGTCCATCGGTACGGTACTTGCCCGAGATTCGATCGTCGGTATACCGATACCTTGTTCAATCTCGTCATGGCAAGTCTCTTTACTCGTTCTGTAATCCATCGTACCGTGACTAACTCCTTAGTCACATTGAGCTCATGATGATGTCTTACCGAGTGGGCCCAGAGATACCTCTCTGTCATACGGAGTGACAAATCCCAGTCTCGGTTCGTGCCAACTCAACAGACACTTTCGGAGATACCCGTTGCGTACCTTTATAGCCACCCAGTTACGTTGTGACGTTTGGCACACCCAAAGTATTCCTACGGCATCCGGGAGTTGCGCAACCTCATGGTCTAAGGAAAAGACACTTGACATTGGAAAAGCTTAAGCATTACGAACTATACTATCTTGTGCTAGGCTTAGGATTGGGTCTTGTCCATCACATCATTCTCCTAATGATGTGATCCCGTTATCAATGACATCCAATGTCCATGGCGAGGAAACCATGACCATATGTTGATCAACGAGCTAGTAACTAGAGGCTTACTAGGGACACGTTGTGGTCTATGTATTCACACATGTATCGCTGTTTCCGCACAATACAATTCAAGCATGAATAACAGACAAATATAATGAACAAGGAAATATAATAATAACCATTTTATTATTGCCTCTAGGGCATATTTCCAACAGTCTCCCACTTGCACTAGAGTCAATAATCTAGTTACATTGTGATGAATCAAACACCCATAGAGTTCTGGTGTTGATCATGTTTTGCTCATGGAAGAGGTTTAGTCAATGGATCTGCGACATTCAGATCCGTATGCACTTTACAAATATCTATGTCTCCATCTTGAACATAATTCCGGATGGAGTTGAAACGATGCTTGATGTGCTTGGTCTTCTTGTGAAACCTGGGCTCCTTGGCAATGGCAATAGCTCCAGTGTTGTCACAGAAGAGAGTCATCGGGCTTGACGCGCTTGGAATGACTCCTAGGTCGGTGATGAACTCCTTCATCCAGACTCCTTCCTGCGCTGCTTCGCAAGCAGCTATGTACTCCGCTTCACATGTAGAATGCGCCACGATGCTCTGCTTGCAACTGCACCAGCTGACTGCCCCTCCATTCAAAATATACACGTATCCGTTTGTGATTTGGAATCATCCAGATCTGTGTCGAAGCTAGCATCGACGTAACCATTTACGACGAGCTCTTCGTCACCTCCGTAAACGAGAAACATATCCTTAGTCCTTTTCAGGTACTTCAGGATGTTCTTGACCGTTGTCCAATGTTCCATACCGGGATCACTTTGGTACCTCCCTACCAAACTTATGGCAAGGTTCACATCAGGTCTGGTACATAGCATGGCATACATGATAGAACCTATGGCTGAGGCATAGGGGATGACACTCATCTTTTCTCTATCTTCCGCCATGGTCGGGGATTGGGCCGTGCTCAATCTCATACCTTGCAATACAGGCAAGAACCCTTTCTTGGACTGATCCATATTGAACTTCTTCAATATCTTGTCAAGATATGTGCTTTGTGAAAGACCAATGACGCGTCTCGATCTATCTCTATAGATCTTGATGCCTAATATATAAGCAGCTTCTCCAAGGTCCTTCATTGAAAAACTCTTATTCAAGTAGGCCTTTATGCTCTCCAAGAATTCTATATCATTTCCCATCAGCAGTATGTCATCCACATATAATATGAGAAATGCTACAGAGCTCCCACTCACTTTCTTGTAAATACAGGCTTCTCCCCAAGTCTGTATAAAACCAAACGCTTTGATCACATCATTAAAGCGAATATTCCAACTCCGAGATGCTTGCACCAGCCCGTAGATAGAGCGCTGGAGCTTGCATACCTTGTTAGCATTTTCAGGATCGACAAAACCTTCCGGCTACATCATATACAGTTCTTCCTTGAGGAAGCCATTGAGGAATGCCGTTTTGACGTCCATTTGCCATATCTCATAATCATAGAATGCGGCAATTGCTAGCATGATTCGGACGGACTTTAGCATCGCTACAGGCGAGAAAGTCTCATCGTAGTCAATCCCTTGAACTTGTCGATAACCTTTAGCGACAAGCCGAGCCTTATAGATGGTCACATTACCATCCGCGTTTGTCTTCTTCTTAAATATCCATTTATTTTCTATGGCGTGCCGATCATCGGGCAAGTCCACCAAAGTCCATACTTTGTTTTCATACATGGATCCTATCTCGGATTTCATGGCTTCAAGCCATTTGTTGGAATCCGGGCCCGCCATTGCTTCTTCATAGTTCGAAGGTTCACCGTTGTCTAACAACATGATTTCCATGACAGGGTTGCCGTACCACTCTGGTGCGGAACGTGTCCTTGTGGACCTTCGAAGTTCAGTAGTAACTTGATTTGTATCTTCATGATCATTATCATTAACTTCCTCCCTTGTCGGTGCAAGCACCTCAGGAACAATTTCCCGCGCTGCGCTACTTTCCGATTCGGGAGGGGTGACTGTCACCTCATCAAGTTCTACTTTCCTCCCACTCACTTCTTTCGAGAGAAACTCTTTCTCCAGAAAGGATCCATTCTTGGCAACGAAAACCTTGCCTTTGGATCTGAGGTAGAAGGTGTACCCAATCATTTCCTTTGGGTATCCTATGAAGACGCATTTTTCCGATTTGGGTTCGAGCTTCTCAGGTTGAAGTTTCTTGACATAAGAATCGCAACCCCAAACTTTCAGAAACGACAGCTTAGGTTTCTTACCAAACCAAAGTTCATACGGTGTCGTCTCAACGGATTTTGACGGAGCCCTATTTAAAGTGAATGCGGCAGTCTCTAAAGCATAACCCCAAAAAGATAGTGGTAAGTCGGTGAGAGACATCATAGATCGCACCATGTCCAACAGAGTACGATTTCGACGTTCGGACACACCATTATGCTGAGGTGTTCCGGGCGGTGTCAATTGTGAAACAATTCCACAGTTTCTTAGGTGCGTGCCAAATTCGTGACTTAAATACTCACCCCCACGATCCGATCGTAAGAACTTTATTTTTCTGTCACGTTGATTCTCAACCTCATTCTGAAATTCCTTGAACTTTTCAAAGGTCTCAGACTTGTGTTTCATCAAGTAGACATACCCATATCTACTCAAGTCATCCGTGAGGGTGAGAACATAATGATAGCCTCCGCGAGCTTCAACACTCATTGGACCGCACACATCGGTATGTATGATTTCCAATAAGTCGGTCGCCCGCTCCATTGTTCCGGAGAACGGAGTCTTGGTCATCTTGCCTAAGAGGCATGGTTCGCACGTGTCAAATGTTTCATAATCAAGAGACTCTAGAAGTCCATCTGCATGGAGCTTCTTCATACGTTTGACACCAATATGACCAAGGCGGCAATGCCACAAGTATGTGGGACTATCATTATCAACTTTACATCTTTTGGCATTCACACTATGAATATGTGTATCATCACGTTCGAGATTCATCAAAAATAAACCATTGACCAGCGAGGCATGACCATAAAACATATCTCTCATATAAATAGAACAACCATTATTCTCGGATTTAAATGAGTAGCCATCTCGCATCAAACGAGACCCAGATACAATGTTCATGCTCAAAGCTGGTACTAAATAACAATTATTAAGGTTTAAAAATAATCCCGAGGGTATATGTAGAGGTAGTGTGCCGACGATGATCACATCGACCTTGGAACCATTCCCGACGCGCATCGTCACCCCGTCCTTCGCCAGTCTCCGCTTATTCCGCAGCTCCTGCTTTGAGTTACAAATGTGAGCAACTGCACCGGTATCAAATACCCAGGAGCTACTATGAGCGCTGGTAAGGTACACATCAATAACATGTATATCACATATACCTTTGACGTTGCCGGCCTTCTTGTCTGCTAAGTATTTGGGACAATTCCGCTTCCAGTGACCCGTTCCCTTGCAATAAAAGCACTCAGTCTAAGGCTTGGGTCCATTCTTTGGCTTCTTCCCGGCAACTGGCTTACCGGGCGCGGCAACTCCTTTGTCGTCCTTCTTGAAGTTCTTCTTACCCTTGCCCTTCTTGAACTTAGTGGTTTTATTCACCATCAACACTTGATGCTCTTTCTTGATCTCCGCCTCCGCTGATTTCAGCATTGAATACACTTCGGGAATGGACTTCTCCATCCCTTGCATATTGAAGTTCAAAACGAAGCTCTTGTAGCTAGGTGGGAGCGACTAAAGGATTCTGTCAATGACCGCTTCGTCTGGGAGATTCGTTCCCAACTGAGACAAGCGGTTGTGCAACCCAGACAACTTGAGGCTGTGCTCGCTGACAGAACTATTTTCCTCCATCTTACAACTGTAGAATGCGTTGGAGATGTCATATCTCTCAACTCGGGCATGAGCTTGGAAAACCATTTTCAGCTCTTGGAACATCTCATATGCTCCATGGTGCTCAAAACGCTTTTGGAGCCCCGATTCTAAGCTGTAGAGCATGCCGCACTGAACCAGGGAGTAATCATCACAACGCGACTGCCAAGCGTTCATAACATCTTGGTTTGCCGGGGCGGGAGCGTCACCTAGCGGTGCTTCTAGGACATAAGTTTTCTTGGCAGCTATGAGGATGATCCTCAGGTTACGGACCCAATCCGTATAGTTGCTACCATCGTCTTTCAGCTTGGATTTCTCTAGGAACGCGTTGAAGTTGAGGGTGACATGAGCGTGGGCCATTTGATCTACAAGACATATTGTAAAGAATTTAGACTAAGTTCATGACAATTAAGTTCATCTAATCAAATTTAATGAACTCCCACTCAGATTGACATCTCTCTAGTCATCTAAGTGATACATGATCCGAATTGACTAGCCCGTGTCCGATCATCACGTGAGACGGACTAGTCATCAACGGTCAACATCTTCATGTTGATCGTATCTTCTATACGACTCATGTTCGACCTTTCGGTCTTCCGTGTTCCGAGGCCATGTCTGTACATGCTAGGCTCGTCAAGTGAACCCTAAGTGTATTGCGTGTGTAAATCTGGCTTACACCCATTGTATGCGAACGTTAGAGCCTATCACACCCGATCATCACGTGGTGCTTCGGAACAACGATCCTTAGCAACGGTGCACAGTTAGGGGGAACACAATTTTTGAAATTTTTAGTGAGAGATCATCTTATTTACTACCATCGTTCTAAGCAAATAAGATGCATAAACATGATAAACATCACATGCAATCAAATAAAGTGACATGATATGGCCAATATCATTTTGCTCCTTTGATCTCCATCTTCGGGGCACCATGATTATCTTTGTCACCGGCATGACACCATGATCTCCATCATCATGATCTCCATCATCGTGTCTTTATGAAGTTGTCTCGCCAAATGTTACTTCTACTACTATGGCTAACGTTTAGCAATAAAGTAAAGTAATTACATGGCGTTATTCAGTGACACGCAGGTCATACAATAAATAAGACAACTCCTATGGGTTGTCATTCTCATCGACATGCAAGTCGTGATTCCCTATTACAAGAACATGATCAATCTCATACATCACATATATCATTCATCACATCTTCTAGGCCATATCACATCACATAGCACATGCTGCAAGAACAAGTTAGACGTCCTCTAATTGTTGTTGCAAGTTTTTACGTGGCTTCTATAGGTTTCTAGCAAGAACGTTTCTTACCTACGCCAAAACCACAACGTGATATGTCAATTTCTATTTACCCTTCATAAGGACCATTTTCATCGAATCAGATCCGACTAAAGTGGGAGAGACAGACACCCGCCAGCCTCCTTATGCAACTAGTGCATGTCAGTCGGTGAAACCAGTCTCACGTAAGCGTATGTGTAAGGTCGGTCCGGGCCGCTTCATCCCACGATGCCGCCGAATCAAGATTGGGCTACTAGCGGCAAGAGAATTGAACAAAATCAACGCCCACAACTTGTTTGTGTTCTACTCGTTCAAGATGCTACGCAAAGACCTAGCTCAGATGCGACTGTTGGGGTACGTAGCATAATTCAAAATAATTCCTACGCTTCACCAAGATCAATCTAAGGAGTCGTCTAGCAACGAGCATAAAGGAGTGCATCTACATACCCTTTGTAGATCGCGAGCGGAAGTGTTCAAGAGAACGTGGATGATGGAGTCATACTCGACGTGATCCCTATCACCGATGATCCCAGCGTCGAACGGACGGCACCTCCACGTTCAACACACGTATGGTGCAGCGACGTCTCCTCCTTCTTGATCCAGCAAGGGGGCAGGAGAGGTTTATGGAGATCCAGCATCACGACGGCGTGGTGGTGGATGCAACGGAAAAACTGCAGGGCTTCGCCGAGACTCTGCGGGAGGAGGGAGAGGTGTAACGGGCGGGGGGAGAGGCGCCAGGGGCTGAGGTGCGGCTGCCCTCTCTCCCCCCCACTATATATAGGGGCCAGGGGGGCGCCGGCCCTAGGAGATTGGATCTCCTAGGGGGGGGGGGCGGCGGCCAAGGGGGTGGCTTGTCCCCCAAGCCTAGGGGGGCGCCCCCCACCCCTAGGGTTCCCAACCCTAGGCGCAGGTGGAGGCACAAGGGGGGTGCGTCAGCCCACTAGGGGCTGATCCCCCTCCCCCTACGGCCCATGGGGCCCTCCGGGATGGGTGGCCCCACCCGGTGGACCCCCGGGACCCTTCCGGTGGTCCCGGTACACTACCGGTGACCCCCGGAACTCTCCCGATGGCCGAAACTGGACTTCCTATATATCATTCTTTACCTCCAGACCATTCCGGAACTCCTCGTGACGTCCGGGATCTCATCCAGGACTCCGAACAACATTCGGGTTACCGTGTGCATATATCTCTACAACCCTAGCGTCACCGAACCTTAAGTGTGTAGACCCTACGGGTTCGGGAGACACGTAGACATGACAGAGATGACTCTCCGGTCAATAACCAACAGCGGGATCTGGATACCCATGTTGGTTCCCACGTGTTCCTCGATGATCTCATCGGATGAACCACGATGTCAAGGATTAACTCAATCCCGTATGCAATTCCCTTTGTCCATCGGTACGGTACTTGCCCGAGATTCGATCGTCGGTATACCGATACCTTGTTCAATCTCGTCATGGCAAGTCTCTTTACTCGTTCCGTAATCCATCATCTCGTGACTAACTCCTTAGTCACATTGAGCTCATGATGATGTCTTACCGAGTGGGCCCAGAGATACCTCTCCATCATACGGAGTGACAAATCCCAGTCTCGGTTCGTGCCAACTCAACGGACACTTTCGGAGATACCCGTTGCGTACCTTTATAGCCACCCAGTTACGTTGTGATGTTTGGCACACCCAAAGTATTCCTACGGCATCCGGGAGTTGCACAACCTCATGGTCTAAGGAAAAGACACTTGACATTGGAAAAGCTTAAGCATTACGAACTACACGATCTTGTGCTAGGCTTAGGATTGGGTCTTGTCCATCACATCATTCTCCTAATGATGTGATCCCATTATCAATGACATCCAATGTCCATGGCCAGGAAACCGTGACCATCTATTGATCAACGAGCTAGTAACCAGAGGCTTACCAGGGACAAGTTGTGGTCTATGTATTCACACATGTATCGCTGTTTCCGCACAATACAATTCAAGCATGAATAACAGACAAATATCATGAACAAGGAAATATAATAATAACCATTTTATTATTGCCTCTAGGGCATATTTCCAACAGTACTACCGTGCGGCTGTGCGGTACTACCGCTTACAATGAGCGGTACTACCGCCTGCCAGGCAGTTGTATTAGTTGGAAGCCATGGTTTTGTACTTACGAGGAGAACAGCCGGAGCTCCAAAGAAGCAAAGGAAAGGTGGTGCGAAAGTGTAGACATGTACGTGTTGATTCCACCCAAACCTTTCCGAAGCGGACCCCCTCTTAATAGTTCGGCTTTCCTATTTCTCAAATCCACCGAAAAAGGAGCAAAAGGACACACCGTCTTCCATAGGTTCCGAGGGGCACATAATCGTCTTGTGCCTAGGTGAGATATATCTGAAAGAGCTTAGAGCACACGATTAGTCCACAAATGCATTGTCATCAATCACCAAAACTACTTAGGGAGAAATATGCCCTTACAACCTCCCCCTTTTTGGTGGATTGATGACAATACGGGATCTGCACAAGGATATATAAGACAGTAGGCAAACCTAATACACAATAGAATATAGGTAAGCTCCCCCTAGATGTGTGCATACAAGGGAGAGTGCTTTGGACTGCACAACACACATACTAGGATCAATGCTCCCCCTATATTCTACAAATAATATACTCCTTGCATATAAAGAGTAAGAGTCTACGCACAATAGTAAGGAGGATAAGGTGAGCACATATAAAGGGGAAGTAAATCAACTGCTCACAACCTAATATAGCACAGACATAATAACGAGTTCAACGAGGGGAGCATATGTCTTACACCATACGAAAGTCTCACGCACACGACACAAACACAAACAAGCAAACATAGTTCGACCAACAAAAATCAAATAGAAACGGCACAAGACGCAAATCCCACTCTCCCCCCTTTGGCATCGAGACACCACAAAGGGAAAGAGGACAACTAAGAGAGGTGGTAGCTCTGGCAGAAGATCTCAGTCGTCATGCTCTCCATCAGACTCCTGCTGCTCCTCGTCAGACTCGGACCACTTGTAACCCTGTTGGGCCATCCACTCTGCCTCTGGAGTGATGTTCTCCTCGGATCCATTCGACACATTCTCACCAAAGATCCTCATGATCTTCTTGTCACGCTGGCGAGATTGCTTGTGAGTGACATGTGCCTTGTACTGACCCTGAGCTTGCATACAGAAAAGGGCCTTCATCTACCTCTTCAGCTTCTTAGCCCAAGAGGGCTCAGACGAGGGAGGAGCATATCCTCCAGAACTGTCCTTAGCTGGCTCCTCCTCCACAGGCTCCTCGTCAGTACCCATCTGTGCTGCAGCAGCTTGTGCACGAGTAGCAGTGTTGGCCCAACGAGTCTTGATGCGAAGACAGATGGGGTCATGACAAATACACTGCGGGGCCTCAAACTCCTCATCAGGGTAAAGGTGCTCCCAGGTCTTGGAGATGAGCAGAAACAGGAACGGACCATAGATGGGCACCTTGCGAGTATAGATCGCAAAGCGAAGCTCACACCACATGATATGGGAGATGTCAAGTGGTGGAGTCTGAGCAGTGCGAGCCTCCTCACACATCAGCAGCATGTCAACGAGGTATGCATGTATCTTTTCCTTGTCCCCAACTCGAGGAAACAAGGTGTTGCGGGAAGATCCTATGCATTATGTCCAGGAAGGGGTTCAACACCCATGTCTTCTTGCCACTCGCAAGTGTCTTCTCCACATAAAAGGGTAACAGACGGTCTTTGTTGGCAGCTTCTGGGTTGGCATGAGGTCGAGCTCCAATAGGGTTGTGGAGTCCCTCTTCAGCAACCTGAATCAGATCCATGAAGTCCTTCCAAGTAGCAGTCATCTTGTGACCATTGGTCATCCAAGTCATGGTGTGGTCTTCCTTGGTATGGAAGTGCGCTGAAGCATAGAACTGAGCCACGATTTCTGGGTCAAAATCATTCTGAAAAGTCATGATGTGCTCAAGCCCAAACTACTCTACCAGATCCAGAGCCTCGGCAAAGTAGGCCAGGTTATCATCCCTCCGCATGTGGACCATGTCAACCCAATGAGCATCCACATACAGGTTGTGCTTGCTCTTGAGTACTTCTGTGTAGATACGATACTGTTGCTTGGTCCAGAATAGTTCATCGCCATGAAATTGATCCCGGGGTTCTCCATACGGATTGATCTTCCTCCTTGCCATGAACTCATTAGCTGGCATTTCCTCCATGGTCATAGATGATCCCTTGTGCTTGTTGGCGGCGGTCTTGAACTTGCGTTGGGAATTGGAGCCCTCTGGCACATCACTGGGTGTGCGCAGACGCTTGGACCCGGTGTCAGGGATGGGATTGGTGCGACGAACATCTGAACCGGAGCCACCACCTAAGACACAAACACAAGAACACGACGGAAACACAACGAGAATCAATGCAAAAGCCACAAAAAGCACATGAAACATGAAGAAAGGATAATATGTATGCGCTATGAAGAAAAGATGAACCAAGCGGTAGTACTGTTTGACGAAAGCAGAAGTAAATTTTTAGTACCGCTTAGGGAGCGGGTGTACCGCTTGGAAGTTGCGGTAGTACCGCGCAGAACGCGGTAGTAAAAATTTACTTCCGCGACATTACGGTAGTACCGCTCAGCAGAGCGGTAGTACCGTGTACGCGACAGAGCGGTAGTACCGCGGTTAGCCAGCGGTAGTACCGCTCGGGTCAGATCTGAAAAACGGATCTAGACTAGAACGCGTAAAAACGACAACGGTACTACGGCTGATCATAGTTACTTAGTAGCAGCATACTTACTAGCATTTCTATTGCATAACCACTCTCCTACATCCTAATCTTCCATGGATAGGAACAAGAAGAACACTAGAACAACAAGCATCTCCCCAAAAACCTAAAAACAACAAACGGGCAAAGAGAGAAGGGGGTTTGGGGAGAAACCTTCATCCATGGCAAGAGAACGAGGTGGGGAACGATCCCACCGATCGGAATGCGAGGAGAGTGGCCGGGGGAGGAGATCCGGCGAGGTCCTCCGGCGGCGTTCTTGAGAGGGAGAGAGAGAGAGGCGACGTGGGGGATATGTGATGAATGGGTATGGGGGAGTTAGAACTCCCCCTGCCTTCTTATAACCCCCAGCCGTTCGGATAAGTGCGGTAGTACCGCGGTCATTGCGGTAGTACCGCCCGGGCGGAAGTACCGCACACCGAGCGGTAGTACCGCTCGACCAGCGGCACTAAAAAATTACTGCCGTGCTGGTTGTGGTAGTACCGTATTAGCTTTAGCGGTAGTACCGTGATTACTCATGGTAGTACCGTCCCTCCAAGAAGATGCATGTTTCGACAAGAGGCTTTTTAGCAAAGAAAAACGCACACGCAAGGCACAAAGAGAGAGAGAGAGAGAGAGAGAGAGAGAGAGAGAGAGAACACACAATAAAACAGCACACACGACATTTCCCCAAAGAGGAGGTCGGTGGCAGAAGCCACCTATGTTTGAGTTATTTGGTATGGCACCGCAAAGAACTATCCTTGGGCCCATGACCAACACTCGTCTTGAAGCACTTATGCCATCTAACATGGCAAATGACAAAGACTTGATCGATTTATGCATAATGGGGGGAGGAATAGTTCATTGAGAGAACAATACTCCCCCTATGTCCATGCCTACATCTAGACAAGATAATTATATTGAGTGGGAGGTGTGTGTGCAAGGTCTCAAGCCACATTGCTCAAATCGATGATATTTAGCTCATGCCTTAACTCGGAAATCTTGCTTCATCCAATGGCTTCGTGAAGATATCTGCAAGGTTATCATGAGTGTTGACATAGTGAAGCTCGATCTCTCCTTGCCGTATATGATCCCGGATGAAGTGATACCGAATCTCTATATGCTTCATCTTGAAGTGTTGCACCGGGTTGAGAGAAATCTTGATGGCACTTTCATTGTCACACCAAAGAGGCACTTTGTCACAAGTGACACTGTAATCCTTTAAAGTTTGCCTCATCCATAGGAGTTGAGCACAACAACTGCCAACTGCCACATACTCAGCTTCGGTGGATAGAGAGACACACAACTTTGCTTTTTGGAAGACCAACTTACCAGAGAGCAACCAAGGAATTGGCACCCTCCGGAGGTGGACTTCCTATCCACTTTGTCTCCCGCCCAGTCCGAATCAGAGAAACCTACAAGGTTGAAGTTTGCTCCTCTTGGGCACCATAAGCCAAAGTTTGGGGTATGAGCCAAATATCGAAAGATTCGCTTGACTGCCACAAAGTGACTTTCCTTAGGTGAGGCTTGAAACCGTGCACAGATTCCCACACTCAACATAATATCCGGTCTAGATGCACAAAGGTAAAGCAAGATCCAATCATAGAGCGATATACCTTTTGATCCGCCGCTTTACCATTGGGATCAAAGTCAAGTTGGCACTTGGTTGGCATTGGAGTAGTAGCCGGCTTGACATCACTTAGATTGAATCTCTTGAGCATGTCTTAAGTATACTTGGATTGTTTGATGAAGATTCCTTCTCTTCTTTGCTTGATCTCAAACCCAAGGAAGTACTTCAACTCTCCCATCATGGACATCTCAAAATGTGTGGTCATGAGTGTGGCGAACTCATCATTGAAAGCTTTGTTAGGAGAACCAAAGATAATATCATCAACATATAGTTGGCAGACAAACAACTCCCCATTGACCTTCTTAGTAAAAAGAGTGGGGTCGATTTTCCCAATTTCAAACCCACGATCTTGTAACAACTCGGTAAGATGCTCATACCACGCACGTGGGGCTTGTTTAAGGCCATAGAGTGCCTTATCGAGTTGATACACGTGATTGGGGAACTTGGGATCCTCAAACCCCGGGGGTTGTTTGACATACACCAACTCGTTAATAGGACCATTAAGAAATGCACTTTTCACATCCATTTGTTGTAGCTTAAAATTATGATGAGAAGCATAGGGAAGAAACAAACGAATAGATTCAAGGCGAGCAACGGGGGCAAAGGTTTCACCGTAGTCGATACCCTCGACTTGGGAGTAGCCTTGATCCACCAGACGCGCCTTGTTGCGGATGACAATGACGTGAGCATCTTGCTTGTTCTTAAAGATCCACTTGGTTCCAATGACATTATGGTTCTCCTTTGGCCTCGGCACCAGACGCCACACTTTGTTGCGCTCGAAGTTGTGGAGTTCTTCATGCATGGCATTAAGCCAATCAGGGTCTTCGAGTGCCTCATAGACCTTCTGAGGTTCAACATAGGAGACAAAAGCTTGATGAGCACAGTAGTTTGCTAATTGTCTACGAGTGCTTACCCCCCTTTTGATGCTTCCAAGAATATTCTCCATGTGATGTTCTCTGGAAGCAAGCCTGGAGGCAACTTTTGCAGCACGACGCTCCAATTGCTCTTCAAGAGATAATTGAGGAGCACTGAGTTGATCATCTTGAGCGACGTCAGCAGCTTGATCTTGATCTTGAGCTTCCTCTTGATCTTAATCTTGCTCAGAGGATAGAACTTGGCCTTGTGCATCATTTGGTGGCTCCCCACCATCTTGTGATTGATCTTGCACTTGGCCTTGTTCGTCCGGTTGAGGGCCTTCACTTTGTTCTTCGGAAGCGTGTGGGTCTTGGGTTGGTGATGGTTCCACTTGAGTGGAACATTGTCCTTCTCCTTCGGCCACAAGGGGTTCCTCAATGGGTAGGATATATCCAACACCCATTCTTCTTATGGCTTGAGGAGGAATTTCATCACCTACATCACAAGTACCACTTTGCTCCACTTGGGAGCCGTTATTCTCATCAAACTCTGCGTTAGTCGTCTCCTCAATGAGTCCATTGGACTTGTTGAGGACACGATAAGCATGAGAGTTTGTAGCATAACCAACAAATATGCCCTCATGAGCTCTAGATTCAAATTTAGACAAACGAACACCTTTCTTGAGGATGAAACACTTACACCCGGAAGTACTTGAGATTGGGCTTGTTACCGGTAAGTATCTCATATGGAGTTTTGTTCAAGCCTTTGCGGAGATAGAGCCGATTGGATGCATGACAAGCGGTGTTGATGGCTTCGGCCCAAAAGTTGTATGGAGATTTGAATTCGCCATCACGGTCCTTGCCGCGTCCATCAGTGTCCGATTCTTTCTCTCCGCTACACCGTTTTGTTGAGGGGTATAGGGTGCTGCATATTGATGTTTGATCCCCTCATCACTAAGAAACTCATCCAAGGTGTAGTTCTTGAA
Organism: Secale cereale; assembly: GCA_902687465.1. Taxonomy (NCBI): domain Eukaryota; kingdom Viridiplantae; phylum Streptophyta; class Magnoliopsida; order Poales; family Poaceae; genus Secale; species Secale cereale. The sequence continues at coordinate 120,467,206 of LR738715.1, forward strand.
CTCGGTGCCGTTGTCACTTCGGATCATCAAAATCTTTGCTTCATGTTGTCGTTGAGCTTCATTTGCAAAGTTGATGACAGTTTGTTGGGTCTCACTCTTCTTCTTGAAGAAGTATACCCAGGTGTATCTTGAATAATCATCCACAATCACCAAGCAATACTTTCTACCCCCAAGACTATCAAAAAATGGAGGCTCAAAGAGATCCATGTGAAGGAGCTCTAGGGGTCTTTTTGAGTAGATGATAGTAGTGGGAGGGTGAGCCGTCTCATGTAACTTTCCTTCAATGCAATCCCTGCAAGCACGATCTTTGGCAAAGCTAACATTTGTTAGTCCACGGACATGATCCCCCTTGAGAAGACTTTGCAAAGATCTCATATTAACATGGGCTAACCGGCGATGCCAAAGCCATCACACATCAACTTTAGCCATTAGGCATGTCGCAATCTTAGTGGGTTGCTTCGAGAAGTTAACCACATAAAGACCGTTCTCGACATATCTAACATAGGCTACTTTAAGAGTCTTGCTCCACAAGAGGGCCACGGTATCAATATCAAAGAATGTAGCAAAACCCATGAGTGCAAGTTGGCGACCCGAAAGTAAGTTATATGCAAGGGACTCAACAAGCATGACTTTCTCGATTGTGAGATCATGAGAAACAACAACCTTGCCAATCCCCAATACCTTAGAAGATGAAGCATCACCCCATTCAACGTTGGTGGCCATAGATGAACCTAGATGCACGTCCACCACCAAGTCTTTGCTTCCGGTCATATGATTTGTTGCTCCACTATCGAGCAACCATGATTCCCCATCGGAAGCAAACTCCTACAAGAGATCAATGCTTGGATTTAGGTACCCATTTGGTAATGGGTCCTTTGAGGTTAGTAACAAGGGTCTTAGGAACCAAAATAGACCATTCAATGTACTCATGAGAAGAACCAACAAATTTAGCAAAGACATGACCATCACTAGCACGACATAAAACATAAGAAGGATTAAAGTCGCCGGCCATGTTTGATGGTATGGTGGGGTTTTTCTTGACTCCACCACCCTTCACATTGTTCTTCTTCTTCGACGCACCCTCTCCCTCTTTCACAAAGGTTTGTCGGAGAGGGGGAGGTAGCTTGGTCTTGTCATTCTTCTTCTTCTTGGGCTTGGGAGCAAACCCAATTCCTTCCTTTGCCGCAACCTCCTTTTGATTACTCAAAAGATTGTTGAGGTTCTTCTCACCTTGTATACATGTTACAAGGCCTTTCTCAAGTTGCTCCTTCAACTTGGCATTTTCTTCAACAAGATGCACATGCTCGCAACATGGGTTAGTAGCATTTGCATTATCAATCAACACCATGTGAGGAAAGATAGCCTTTTCCTTGGTTAGCGAAATTTGGAGTTGATCATGAGACTCCTTGAGAGAAGCATGCATACCTTTCAAGGCCTTGTGAGCCTTCTCGAGTATAACAAACTCCTCCTTGAGTCTAGCATGGTCAACCCCAAGTTTTGCCTTCTCGGAATTAAGCATACGAGAGACAACTAAAGCATGATCGAGATCTTTCTTTAATTTAGCATGATCATCGTTGTGTGACTCCTCAAGAGCCAAACGAACACCACGCTCTTCCTCTAGAGAATTAGAGAGATCCGATATCTCATCGGCATAGTCCCGACTATGTCCTTCCATTTTAGCAATGGTCTCCTCGTGAGCCTCGATCATGTCATTGGCCTCACCGAGTTGTTCCAAGAGAGCAACAAAGTGCTTCTTGGGTTTTCCCTTGAGTTTGCTCATGAACAACTCAAATTCATTCTCTCCCTCCTTAGTTCCCTCACTCTCATCAATACAATCCGTCAATGAAGGATTAGAAGGGATGGTAGTATTGATGTTTGGGGTTACCTTGTTGGTGGCCTTGGCCATGAGACACTTGGCGGTGATGTTCTCGTTTGGTGAGTCTAAGAGAGATGAGCGCGAAGTAGTAGCAATAGCAATTGTGGCCATGGTGACCACCTCATCATCTTCATCATTACCATCATCCTCAACATATTCTTCTTGGGCCACCAACCCCTTAGGAGGGGTCTTCTTGTTGAAGTTGTTCTTGTTGGGATAAGACTTGGCCTTGTCCTTCCGGATAAGCTTGCCCCCAAAGTCTTCTCTTTTCTCATATGGGCAATCTACAACAAAGTGGCTTACATTCCCATAATTGAAGCAAGTCCTCACTCGTTGCTTGCCCTTGTTGCCACTTGAGTTGTTCTTGTTGAAGTTGGGCCTTGTGTTCTTCTTGTTGTCCCAAAATTGTCGTGAAGCAAGAGCCATGTGCTCATGATAGGCATATTTGGTGTCTTCGGGGCAACTCTCATCATCATCTCCTTCCTCCTCTTCTTCCACACAAGCCTTGGCCTTCAAGGCAAGGTTAGTCTTCTTTGATCGTTGAGCCCTTAAAACCGCATTGTCGGCGGTCTTGTCCAAGATCCTCATAGCAACGAACTCATCCAACACTTCATTTGATGACAAGTGGTGGATGTCCGGTCTTTGACGAATGACGGAGGACATGGCCTTATGGTAGGGCATCATGGCCTTGAGAAACTTGCGCTTGATCCAATTGTCATCAGTGTCCTTACTCCCATGATCTCTAAGAGAGACCGCAAGAGTGGTTAATCTCCGATAAAGTTCACGAGGATCTTCTTCTTCGATCATAGCAAACTCATCGGCTTCATCTTGCACAACTTCATAGTTCGAGCGTTGAATGCTAGCGCTCCCCGTGTACATGGTGCCAACATGCTCCCAAGCTTCCTTGGCCACAGTGAAGGGTTGAAGATGTGCAATGTCTTCGGGAGGGATACCATCTTGAAGTATGCAAAGAACGGACTCGTTGAATTGATGATCCACAGCTTCTCTCGGAGTTAAGTTGTCGGGATCACGGGGATAAAAACCTTGCTCAATGATTCTCCAAAGATTAGTAGAGCAATGATTTAAATGACGTTTGAAACGAAACATCCAAGTAGCAAAATCAGAATTTTTTATAAACTTAGGAGGAGGCCCAACGGAATTTAAATGCGGTGTGGGAACGGGTCCTCCATAGTGAGTAGGAGGAGCGGAGTGGGCAAAGATCCCACTCCCATTCTTAGTAACCGGGGCTTGTTCACTACTAGCTTCTCCCTTGTCGGGAGTAGCCTCCGACACGTTGGTAGCGGGACGAACCACTTCCAATGGTGTGGTGGTTAATTTAAGCCCCTCAAGCAATTCCTTAAACATGCCTTTGACCTCGGTCGCTAGTGATTCTTTCAATGTGGTCATAGCCACATTGAACTCCTCATGAGAGACCGAGGCTCCCCCATCGGATGTAGGCAAGGACGGAGTTCCACCGGAATGTCCCTCCGTCTCGACTACGTTGTCACCCATACTCTTTGAACGATAAAGTCCTTAAAAAGAGACGAGGCTCTGATACCAATTGAAAGGATCGATATGGTTGACTAGAGGGGGGGGTGAATAGGCAACTAACAATTTTTAGCTTTTCTTAACCACTTTAAATTAAGCAACAAAGTAAGTTGTCTAGATATGCTACTATGATGACAACTTATAGGAAGCAAAGATAACAACCTCACAAGCAAGCTATATAAGATAAACAAGTAAAGCTTGCACAAGTAAAGGAAAGAAAAAACCACAAGTGGAACCGATGAAGACGAGGATGTGTTATCGAAGTTCCTTCCTTTTGAGGGGAAGTACGTCTCCGTTGGAGCGATGTGGAGGCACAATGCTCCCCAAGAAGCCACTAGGACCACCATATTCTCCTCACGCCCTCACACAATGCAAGGTGCCGTGATTCCACTAGTGGTGCCCTTGAAGGCGGCAACCGAACATTTACAAACAAGGTTGGGGCTATCTCCACAACCGAATTGGAGGCTCCCAACGACACCATGAAGCTTCATCACAATGGAATATGGCTCCGAGGTGACCTCAACCGTCTAGGGTGCTCAAACACCCAAGAGTAACAAGATCCGCAAGGATCAGTGGGGGGAATCAAATATCTCTTGGTGGAAGTGTAGATCGATGCCTTCTCAAGCAATCCCGAGAAAATCAACAAGTTTGATTGGCTAGGGAGAGAGATCGGGCGGAAATGGAGCTTTGAGCACCAATGGAGCTTTGGGGAGGAAGAGGTGAGTCTTCTTGGAGAAGAAGACTCCCTATATATAGTGGGAGAATAAATCCAACCGTTATCCCACATTTCTGCCCGCAAAGCACGGTACTACCGCTTGGCCAGCGATACTACCGCTCTGGGTGCGGTACTACCGCTGGTGCAGTACTAGCCTAGACTTAACTCTGTTGCGTTGACACACGGGCGGTAGTACTGCCCGAGCGGTACTACCGCTCGTCCCTGCGGTACTACCGCAAGGCAGAGATAAGCAGGCTGAGGACAAGCACGGATGAAATAAAATACATCCGCAGCTACATCCGCAGAAATAGGGTAGTAGCAAAAACACAACACGGTACTACCGCTTGACCCAAGCGGTACTACCGCGTAGGATGCGGAAGTAAAAAATTACTTCCGCACCTACTATCGTACTAGTTACTACGCCTGGCCAGCTACACGGTACTACCGTGCTCACGATGCGGTACTACCGCTTGGTGCGGTACTACCGTGCCCTGAGGCGGTACTACCGTGCGGCTGTGCGGTACTACCGCTTACAATGAGCGGTACTACCGCCTGCCAGGCAATTGTATTAGTAGGAAGCCATGGTTTTGTACTTACGAGGAGAACAGCCGGAGCTCCAGAGAAGCAAAGGAAAGGTGGCGCGAAAGTGTATACGTGTACGTGTTGATTTCACCCAAACCTTTCCGAAGCGGACCCCCTCTTAATAGTACGGCTTTCCTATTACTCAAATCCACCGAAAAAGGAGCAAAAGGACACACCGTCTTCCATAGGTTCCGAGGGGCACATAATCGTCTTGTGCCTAGGTGAGATATATCTGAAAGAGCTTAGAGCACACGACTAGTCCGCAAATGCATTGTCATCAATCACCAAAACTACTTAGGGAGAAATATGCCCTTACAAACTCGGTACCACTTAATATCCAATTTAAGAGATCCCTTATAGGGGAAGGTTGGAATGCTTGGCTGCACCTGGTCCGTAGGTTGATGGATGTTCAACTTTCAGACCATGCATATAAAGTTAGTTGGAAGTTAACCACAAATGAAATTTTCTCTGTGAAATCCATTTATTTGGACTTAATTGATTCCGGGCCATTGTCAAGGTCTTTGCACATATGGAAGATTAATGTTCCGCTTCGCATCAAAATCTTTATGTGGTTCGTCCATAAGGGAGTTATTCTGACTAAAGATAATCCGCCGAAAAGGAATCGGGTTGGTAACTCCAGGTGTTGTTTTTGTGATCAAAATGAATCGATTAAACACCTCTTTCTCCATTGTCCGCTTGCAAAAATTGTTATGGCGATCAATTCATATAGCTTTTAACGTTCATCCCCCAACGAGCATAAACACGTTATTTGGGACGTGGCTTAATGGAGTGGACATACACATAGCTAAACATATTCGGATAGGGATATGTGCACTTTTCTGGCCTATATGGAACACTAGAAATGATATGATCTTTAATGGGATAAACTTCACTAATTTTTTGCAGGTTATTTACAGAGCTATAACTTGGATCCGTATGTGGTCATTACTGACTCATGCGGATTTCAGGAAGCTTTTGGATATTGGGTGCAACCACTGGGAGGCGGTAGCACGGGCTATCTTCAGCCGATTTGGATGACGAGCTAATAATAGACTAGGTGTGTAGGCATCGTAGTATGTTCTTTATCGCCGGATGTGGCGCGTTATTGCCGGATGCGGCACTCTACAGATGTATTTTTTTTCTTTCATATTTGCTCTGTTTATAAGTACTAACATCAGCCCCTTGTTTCTAGCATCATTGAGAGTTCTTGGACTGGGTCTTTTTTATCTCAAAAGAAGAAAGAACACACTACCACGGTTTGCCTTCATACATCTACCACAGTAAACGTCTTCATTTCTTTTCATTTCCCATTTTTTGTGATATTATATTTATCCATTTAAAATTAACTAAAGTAATATATTTGTTCCAAGTCAAAAAATTTAAAATTTAACCATGTTGTTTAACAATATATCAACATCTACAAAACTGAATCAGTTTTATTATTGTAGATTCATCAAATGAAATATTTCTGTAGTGCATGTATTTAATGTTGTAGATGTTACCATATTCTGGAAAGATCTGGTCATATTAAAAGTTCTCACTTAGATAAAGCTAGAACTCCTGTTTTTGTTTTATTAAAAGGGAGCCCTCCTCCGGTTTCACGTAAGGAATCCCTAGTATTTTTGCAGCTAGAACAAATCCCCACCTCATACAACCAGCTAAGAAAGATAACCTAAGTCACCAGAACAGAGAAACAACAAAACATTTTGCGCAGAGTTTAAACAAGGGCCCCTCAACATTATGAATTGCAAAATCTGGCGAAGATGTCTGCAGCACTGGTTGCTTCACTAACAGCAAATTTAACAGGGTCAGTAACGAAAAACAATCCCTCTGAGTAGTTAAAGGAGCACTACGATAGTTCATACGTACGACTACGAGGCACAGGGTTTAGGAGTTCAGTTAAAAATGCCGAGTCAAAACTATTTGAAAATGCAAAGTTTGACATGCAAACCATTTCGTAGGTTTGTGCTAGCACATATGCCCTAATAAGTACTCCCTCCGTTTCAAAATAGATGACCCGATTTTGTACTAACTTTGTATTAAAGTTAGTACAAAGCTGAGTCATCTATTTTGGAATGGAGGGAGTAGTAATAAGAACACCGCAGTACCCCTTCCAATCATGATCTTTACCAACTTTGGGTTTGGTTCTCTGATATACTCCCTCCGTTCAGAATTACTTGTCTCGGAAATGGATATATCTAGAACTAAAATACGTCTAGATACATTCATTTCTGCGACAAGTAATTCCGAACGGAGGGAGTACATCTCGCCGCGTGTTCTGCCACACCTGCCTGGAGGAACAAGTTGAAGCACATCTTTTTTGGTGCTTGGGTTGCTCCTACACGACATTCCTCAGAATTCAGCTGATCAAGTGAGGACAGAGTGATCTAAACCAAAATCACTCACATGGATGGCAGCCAGTTTTTTATGCACCTTGATACGATACAAGACCGTGCATTTTCAATGGCGGTCAGCAGCACATGTCTGTACAGAACTTCTGAAGAGTGCGACCCTCTGCAACCTGAGAGAAATCTTCTCGGGCAGGCAGGGTCTAGTTCCAACTTATGGCGAACTTCGAAATGCCACCAACTCCGCTTGAGCGAATCAGCAACTAGCTGCGGTCTTACTGACATGAGAGCGCTTGGAAACATAAATGGTTCAAAAGTTCAGTCTTCATGCGGTTGCAAATCATCTGTTTCTTCTTGTGATTCATAAGCCATATTTGCATATGAGGATGATTTCTACCTGTATGCCAAAGGAGCTAGCTAGCCAAACGAAAATGCTTGGTAAGGGTCTGTCTTGTCCATTTACCTCACAGCTCAAGTACTGACAAGTAAAGAGCAAAAAATCTTCAGTTAAAAATCAGATGAAAGCGGAAGTGCTGACAAGACGGGGTTAGTTGCTTCGTCCACTATCCAATACCACTAGAATTTTTGCCTGTGTGTGTAGCTCTTATATACATCTTTCATTTTTCTCTTCTGAAAGCAACTGCACCTACAGAATACTGCACCCTTCCAGACGAAAAAGACCAAGTGAAGAAAAAACGCACACAATGCATGATGCGCTTTTTGAGGGCCAAGGAAATGGATATTTTGTCCTTGCCAGGAAACCCCAGGAGTTCCAGCAAGAAACCTCTTTGCCATACGTACGATACGATAGCATAAATATCTATCTATTGGATTGTGCTGATCTATTCGAGTTTTTGGCACGAGGGAAATGAATCACCTGCATGCTCCGTTCCTTCCAGACCGGACCCGTGAGACAAAGAGATAAGAGGGGTGGTTTGCAATGCAAGCATGCAACGCAGCATATGTGGATGGGGATTAAGCCGTTGCGTGCAGAATTATGGTGCACCATGCATGTCAATGCGTGATGACTTTGGATGCAATTGCTTGTCAACGAACGGCAGGCAAGCTCATCAGTAATCCCCAAGCCTAGTCTCCTCTGTTATGAACGCAACCACACGGCTTAATTATCTGCATTCTACTGCTAATAAGTAATAATGCTACCACCCTGCTTTGGAATGTCCCTCGTCAACATCCAAGAGTCGGCTCCGTGCCCGCGCAGATATGGCGGAAGGGAGCGAGTGAGGCGTCGCAGAGACCGGGCTCCAGTGAGCCCGGTATACAAAAAAAAATTAAAATATACTTAAAAGTTTCAAAAAATGTCAATTTTTTTTGTACAAATACATATGACTGTTCGTCAAGTATGTAAAAAGTTTCATCAGGTAATTCGATTATTTGCATGCTACACAAAAAAGTCAAATATCTGGCCCAAAAACAACATACATAAAGCCCATTTTAATCTGTGTATTTGTCTTTTTTGTATACATTACATGTTACCATATATGTTCATGAAAATTCGTACGTGTATACTATACATATACATCTACGTGTATACCAAAATTCAGATTTTTTCAAAATGTGGAAATAGTATTTTCGCTGAAAAAAACAATACCGGGCTCCCTGGAGCCCGGTCTCTGCAAGCCTTTTTCGGGAAGGGAGCGCTCGTTGACTCCTGTACCATAGGGCGTGGAGGTGGAGGTGGTGTGGCGACGGTAGTCGGGGACGCAACGCGCGATGCGAAGCAACATGCCTGGCTGCTCCGTGGCCCCCATGATTTCAAGCGGGGAAAGGGTGGCAAGGCAAGCAAGGAAAACCGTTAAGCGAGCGTGTTTGCGGAAGACGAGCGCACCCGTGGCCATGGAAAGCCTCCTCCAGCTGCCTAGACATGAATGAATGAGATCCATAGATGGGGACCGGGGTCGCCGTGCCATCACTCAACACGGACGTACTACGTGTTTGGCTAGCACGGATTGATTGGGTTTTGGTAGCGTGCGTGGCGACGTGAGATCGCGCGCGCGTGGACGTGCGTCTTCTGTCGGGGTCCACACGCTAGCACGCAGCGTCCGGTGGTGAGTCTCGCTTAGACCTGGCCATGGGCAACCCGGCCCGACCCGACCTTGCCCATGGGCCGGGCTCGGGCCTGGTTTTTAGGCCCGATGACCGGGCCCAGGACCGTCATATTTGCCATTTAACGAAGAGGTCTGGTCCAAGACCCGAGGCCCGTCGGGCTTTTTGGCTGATGAGCCGAGCTCAGGCCTGTTTTTCATACCCGACGGTCGGGCTGGGCAGGGCTCGAGCCCAGGGTTTTTGCATCGGGCTTTGTTCGGCCCGGCCCGAAGCCCGGCTCAGCCCGACAGTTGGCCAGGTCTAGTCTCACTCGTTCGGGCCGGCGGCCAGCGTGAATTTAGCCTTGTCTCCTATGTTTTTTTCTTTGTTTGAGGGGAAGCCGGTCTCCTATGTTGAACTAAAAAACGACGCTAGTTGACTTTATCATGTCGTTTATATGGTTACATGATACTCCCTCCGTTTCATGATACTCATGATACAATGCGTATAGTCTTTTTTATGAAAAGTCAAAGTTTACAAATTTTGATAAATTTTATTAAAAAAAACTAAATAAATATCAACATGCTGCTGTATTTGTGAGAAGCCGCGGCCTCCTGCTCCTTCTCCAAAAAAAGCTAGGGTTTTTGCCTCTCGCCGGCGTCGTCGCAGGTCCACCTCGTCTCCGGTGGCCCTAGGGCCATGGTGGCATGGTGGATCCTATCAAGGGCCGGCGGAAGGGCTCCGATTTTAGTCGTTCCTTTTCGTTTTGTTACGGTTTGTGTCTTGGTCAGGAAGGCGAGATGGCGGCGGCACCCTGAAGAAGGAATAAAGGTCTCCCGCCTAGCCCCCGCTCCAGCGGTGCGTTTAACATTGTTGGTGGGCGTGTGGAGGTGTGTCTCCGGCGGATCTATCTTTGGTGGATTTGCTCGGATCTCGTCGTTGTTCGTCATCGGCGGCGGTTGATATTCTGATGCGCTGGTCCTATGAGGCCTTAGCACGGCGACTTCTCGATTGTCTACTACAACAAGGTGTGCCCGACTTCGGCGGTGGAGGAGCGATAACGGTGGCGCGCCTTCGGCTCGCTTTTCAGTGCTTGTAGTCGTTGTTAGATGATATATGAATTTGGATGTAATTTTTATTATTTCTGATGCTCGTTGTACTATTATGATTAAAAATAAATAGATTGGAAGTTTTCTCGAAAAAAAATAAATGAATTCAATGCTGATGTACATTTTCTCTCTGTTACAATGGTGATAATAATAAAAAACTCAAACCCGGTATTCTCTATCCGTTGATCGCGAATAAACCTGACGTTGCGCAGGCTGAACATGCATGCGCGTGACGATCAGGACCATTTACCTTCAGTTGCATGGGAAATGTGCTTTCTTTGGCCAGATTAGGCCTAAACTGAACCTAAGTCAACTAGCTGTCAACGAAACCCTAAAAATCAACTACGTATCATGTGACCGTCATGTGCATGGGACGTGGCCACACGTCCTCTCTTCTCCAAGAAAACGTCCGTTTCTGGGCAAAGTTCAGACCACCCGCGGGTGCCCGCTTTCCTAGTTGCGCCGCGCTGTGTTGTCACCGCCATCAGTACTGTTCCCACTTGCCAAACCACTCTTGTTTAAGCTTGACGCTTGGTCTCGGGTAAAAAGGAAATGCACGGTAGACTATGGATTACTAGTGCGCCTTTTGGTGCTTGTGATTTCTGAAGACGTCATCGTCAGAGCAAAACCTGGATCGACGTCTAGCTAGTTGCTAATCATTTCGTGGCATGTGCTAGAATTATGCTGACATGCGTGCAAATACACCTTAGATGTCATTATGCTCGGTCGGATCCTATTCTTCTTTTGTGTTGAACAGGTCTTATTATTATTTTTAAACATGTCCTATTCATTTCGCTCTGCCGCTTTTTTTGGAAACTTTCGGTCTATTCATCTGTCATCATGGCAGTACAGCGAACGCAAGAAATAATAAAAAAACACATACAGATTCGTAGACCATCTAGCGACGACTAACGCACCACTGTCATCGCCCCTTCCTCATCGAAGTCGGATACAACTTGTTATAGTAGACAGTCGAGAAGTCGTCGTATTAAGACTCCATAGGACCAACACAGTAGAATAACAACCTCCGCGAATAAAGAGAAGCTTAGGGCATCTCTAACGCCGACCCACAAACCTCCCGCAATGGTCCGGACCACGGAAGCCATCCAACGCGGGCCTGTATCGGTCCGCGGGGTGATCCGGGCGTGATTTCTCCCGTAAACCGGAGACAAAAGTGTGGGAGCTTTGCGGGAGTCCGGACCGATCCCAAGCCCGTTCTGACCGCCCTGACCCACCAGAAACTCCTCACCCGTCCCGCGTGTTTTCGGTCAGCACCGCTCCAGAGTGTTAGCGCTTGCATTCATGTCCGTCCAGAGTGGACGCGACCGCTCACTGGCGCTGACATTGAATCGGCGAGCCGGCCGAGAGAGGGTTGCCCGTGTCGCTACCCGGTCCAGGCGACAATCGCATGTTCAAACGACACGACAACCGCCCGTCCGTCCGTCTGCCGCCCGCATTGATGGCACGCGATTGCCGAGGCATCTCCTTCGTCGCCACCCATCTATCCATCTGCCGCCCACTGGTGCTATATAAATCGATGTCCCGGTGCCCCGGTCATAGCCATAGTCATCCCTCTCTACACCACTCCCGCCATGAATCCATCCGCGTCCAAAGCTCTCTTGGACGGGCTTACGTCGGAGCAGAAGAAGGCCACGCCAACTACAACCACAACCTCCTTCAGGACATCAGTAAGGCGGTCGCGCCGAACACGGACCTGGCGAAGCAGGAGGCGCTGCTCGAGTCCTATCATTCCGCCCACGAGATTCGCCTCGCCCGCTGGCGATACCAACAGTGGGTGACGGAGGTGGCAGCCGATGGCAAGGAGCGCGACGACGACGTAGGCGAGGCGTTGTTCGGCGACACCGACGACGAGGAGGCCGCGCCCTGGCGCCACGATCACTAAGAAGCCGACATGTCCGCTGGTGTCGCCGGCAGCGAGGAAGAGTATTGCACGGTAGGTCGCCGCCGCTCGTGTTTGAGGAAAGCCACCACTCCTCACCTCCCATCGACACCAAGCTTGGTGGGCTCAGCATCTTCGACGGATTAGTCGCTTGGCGGCAGACCTGGCCATGGGCAGCCCGACCCGGCCCGGCTGTAAGGGCATATTTAGCCCGATGGTGTTGTGGTGATTGATGACAATGCTTTTGCGGACTAATCGTGTTCACTAAGTTTTTCAGAGATTCATTCTTTGGACGGGACGATTATACCCCCTCGGTGTTCGATTCAAGACGGTGTAGCTCTTTTCGTTTCTTTGTTGGTGGACTAGTTTCGTAGGGGTCACCGTACTATCAAGAGGGGATCCGCTTTGGTAAGTGTAGGGTGGAACCAACACGTACACTTCCTTATCGCACCCACCATACCTTCCCGCCTCAATGGAGTTCTACTTTCCCCCTTCTCTGTTTTTCCTGGTCCCAGCGGTAGTACCGCGGGCCTCAGCGGTAGTACCGCCGAAGTGCCTCAAGCGGCAGTACCGCTCCACTGAGCGGTAGTACCGCTTGGAGCACTCTGCCACAGTACCATTGCAGCTCCGTATTACTACAGCCTCAACTCGAGAGCGTTTTTTCTCATGTCGGGTTTTGCGGCACTAGAAGCGGTAGTAGTGGCGGTAATACCGCTCCCCAGCGGTACTACCACCCGGCATCCACGGTAGTACCGCTCTGGGTACCAGCCCCCTTGCGCGGCAGTACCGTTAGGGTGGAACGGCGGTACCACTTGTTAAGCGGTAGTACCGCTCACTCAAGCGGTAGTACCGCTCTCTGCAGGGCTGAGTGAGGGGGTAACGGTTGATTTGTTCCCCCCACTATATAAAGGCATCTTCTTCTTCATTGTTGACCTACCTCTTCCCCCAAATACTCCATTGTTTCTCCAAGCTCCATTTTCGCCCGATCTCTCTCCCTAGCCTATCAAACTTGTTGATTTGCTCGGGATTGCTTGAGAAGGCATCGATCTACACTTCCACCAAGAGATATTCGATTCCCCCCACTAATCCCTAGCGGATCTTGTTACTCTTGGGTGTTTGAGCACCCTAGACGGTTGAGGTCACCTCGGAGCCATATTCCATTGTGGTGAAGCTTCGTGGTGTCGTTGCGAGCCTCCAATTCGGTTGTGGAGATAGCCCCAACCTTGTTTGTAAAGGTTCGGTTGCCGCCTTCAAAAGCACTACTAGTGGAATCACAGAACCTTGCATTGTGTGAGGGCGTGAGGAGAATACGGTGGCCCTAGTGGCTTCTTGGGGAGCATTGTGCCTCCACACCGCTCCAACGGAGACGTACTTCCCCTCAAAGGGAATGAACTTCGGTAACACATCCTCGTCTTCACCGGTTCCACTTGTGGTTATTTCTTTCCTTTACTTGTGCAAGCTTTACTTGTTTATCTTATATAGCTTGCTTGTGAGGTTGTTATTTGCTTCCTATAAGTTGTCTTCATAGTAGCATATCTAGACAACTTACTTTGTTGCTCAATTTAAAGTGGTTAAGAAAAGCTAAAAATTGTTA
>LR738715.1:120481057-120542396 GCA_902687465.1 Secale cereale
CCCCCCCCCCCCCCCGCTCTAGTCAACCATATCGATCCTTTCAATTGGTATAAGAGCCTCGTCTCTTTTTAAGGACTTTACCATCTAAAGAGTATGGGTGACAACGTAGTTGAGACGGAGGAACATTCCGGTGGAACTCCGTCCTTGCCTATGTCCGATGGGGGAGCCTCGATCTCTCGTGAGGAGTTCAATGTGGCTATGACCACATTGAAAGAATCACTAGCGACCGAGGTCAAAGGCATGTTTAAAGATTTGCTTGAAGGGCTTAAATTATCCACCACACCGTTGGAAGTGGTTCGTCCCGCTACCGTCGTGTCGGAGGCTACTCCCGACAAGGGAGAAGCTAGTAGTGAACAAGCCCCGGTTACTAAGAATGGGAAAGGGATCTTTGCCCACTCCGCTCCTCCTACTCACTATGGAGGAACCGTTCCCACACCTCATTTAAATTCCGTTGGGCCTCCTCCTAAGTTTATAAAAAATTTTGATTTTGCTACTTGGATGTTTCGCTTCAAACGTCATTTAAATCATTGCTCTACTAATCTTTGGAGAATCATTGAGCAAGGTTTTTATCCACGCGATCCCGACAACTTAACTCCGAGAGAAGCTGCGGATCATCAATTTAACGAGTCCGTTCTTTGCATACTTCAAGATGCTATCCCTCCCGAAGACATTGCACATCTTCGACCCTTCACTGTGGCCAAGGAAGCTTGGGAGCATGTTGGCACCATGTAAAAGGGGAGCGCTAGCATTCAACGCTCAACCTATGAAGTTGTGCAAGATGAAGCCGATGAGTTTGCTATGATCGAAGAAGAAGATCCTCGTGAACTTTATCGGAGATTAACCACTCTTGCGGTCTCTCTTCGAGATCATGGGAGTAAGGACACGGATGACAATTGGATCAAGCGCAAGTTTCTCAAGGCCATGATGCCCTACCATAAGGCCATGTCCTCCGTCATTCGCCAAAGACCGGACTTCCACCACTTGTCATCAAATGAAGTGTTGGATGAGTTCGTTGCTATGAGGATCTTGGACAAGACCGCCGACAATGCGGTTTTAAGAGCTCAACGATCAAATAAGCCTAACCTTGCCTTTAAGGCCAAGGCTTGTGTGGAAGAGGAGGAGGAGGAGGATGATGATGAGAGTTGCCCCGAGGACACCAAATATGCCTATCATGAGCACATGGCTCTTGCTTCACGGCAATTTTGGGGCAACAAGAAGAACACGAGGCCCAACTTCAACAAGAACAACTCAAGTGGGAACAAGGGCAAGCAACGAGTGAGGACATGCTTCAACTGTCGAAATGTAAGCCACGTCGTTGCAGATTGCCCATATGAGAAAAGAGAAGACTTTGGAGGCAAGCTTATCTGGAAGGACAAGGCCAAGTCTTATCCCAACAAGAACAACTTCAACAAGAAGACTCCTCCCAAAGGGTTGGTGGCCCAAGAAGAATATGTTGAGGATGATGATAATGATGAAGATGATGAGATGGTCACCATGGCCACAATTGCTATTGCTACTACTCCACGCACATCTCTCTTCGACTCTCCAAATGAGAACATCACCGCCAAGTGTCTCATGGCTAAGGCCACCAACAAGGTAACTCCAAACATCAACACTGCCATCATCTCTAATCCTTCATTAACGGATTGTATTGATGAGAGTGAGGGAGCCAAGGAGGAAGAGAATGAGTTTGAGTTGTTTATGAGCAAACTCAAGGGCAAACCCAAGAAGCATTTTGTTGCTCTCTTGGAACAACTCGGTGAGGCCAATGACATGATCGAGGCTCACGAGGAGACCATTGTCAAAAGGGAAGGACATAGTCGAGACTATGCCGATGAAATATCGGATCTCTCTAATGCTCTAGAGGAAGAGCGGGGTCTTTGTTTGGCTCTTGAGGAGTAACACAACGATGATCATGATAAATTAAAGAAAGATCTCGATCATGCTTTAGTTGTCTCCCGTATGCTTAACTCCGAGAAGGCAAAACTTGGAATTGACCATGCTAGACTCAAGGAGGAGTTTGTTACACCTGACAAGGCTCACAAGGCCTTGAAAGGTATGCATGATTCTCTCAAGGAGTCTCATGATCAACTCCAAGTTTCGCTAACCAAGGAAAAGGTCATCTTTCCTCGCATGGTTTTGATTGATAATGCAAATGCTACTAACCCATGTTGCGAGCATGTGCATCTTGTTGAAGAAAATGCCAAGTTGAAGAAGTGATGGCTTCTCGCCCCTCGTTGGTTACCCCAAGTGGAAGGTTTGAGATGCAGTGTAGCGAAAGTTTTCCCTTGGCAAAGATACCAAGGATCGATTTCCCCTGATACTCCCAGTTTCAACAAGAAGGTGTCAACTGCTAACGGCGCCAGATATTAGCAATCAATGTGGACCTGCACACAGATACAAATAACTTTGCTCCCAACGAGTACAGAGAGGTTGTCAATCCCTCTGGCCTTGTCGTTTACAAAGGATCAAACGCAAGTGATAATAGTGATAGGTATTGCTGCAAATAGTAAGTAAAAGCGGAAAGTAAATAGCGGATGTGATCAGTGATGGTAATATGGACCGGGGTCCCATGATGTTCACTAGTGATGTCTCTCTCCCAAAAGACGATAAAACAGCCATGTGAGGTAAACGAATTACAGCTGGGCAATTGACAGAATTATGTGCGCAAACCAATGCTAACTATGTTGCAAGAAAGGTAGAGGTTCAAAGCATGGGCGGTACGCCAAGGCAAGTAGACCGAAATCCATCTGCATCTACTACTAATCATCCACCTTGAGATAACTATCCAGAACATCTCGCTGGTATTAAGTTGCGAGTCCCACCCATAGTGTAAACTCAAAGCAACAGACAACTGCATAAAAAGAACTTTGCGTAAATTAAACAATCCTTGCACCCGCGGGCACAAGCACCGTTGTTTTCCCCCTTGTAGCAATAGCACATCCCCTAGACTCATGTTTCTGTCACTCAAGCTAGTCATCGAGGGGCATGAACCCACAATCAAGCATAACATTCCCTCTTGGGGTCAC
Source organism: Secale cereale (assembly GCA_902687465.1). Classification (NCBI taxonomy): domain Eukaryota; kingdom Viridiplantae; phylum Streptophyta; class Magnoliopsida; order Poales; family Poaceae; genus Secale; species Secale cereale. Next base: position 120,484,087 of record LR738715.1, read on the forward strand.
TACCTACTACTTGGCCAAAGCAATAAATAGCAATGGAGAACATGCAAGAATTACTTACGAACATAAATATAAAAGAGGTAAATCAAATATATTACTCAAACATAATCTGAACATAATCTCACAATCCATCGGATCCCAGCAAACTCATCATAGCAACAGCATAAGGATTACATATGTGCCTCGATCATGTAGGGCAGCTCACAAGGTCTAATTAGTGAAGCACAAGAAGGGGAGAAGAACATCACATAGCTACTGGTCATGGACCCATGGTCCAAGGGACACTACTCACAACTCATCTGGGAGGCGTCCATGGTGGTGGAGAGGCTCCCGGTGGTGATCCTCCCCTCCGGCAGGGTGCCGGGAAGAGTTCTCCTGGTGCTCCCGATCTTGGAAGCGCGGCGGCGGCGGAACAGAGATGAGATCGCGAAAAAGGGTTCCCGTCTCGAGGGTTTCGGGACGCGTGTTAAATATATGCCAAAGGGGGGCATCAGCGGAAGCCTGGGGGGCCCAGGCGCCCCCCCGGCGCGGCCAGGAGGGGGGCCGCGCCACCAGGGCGCCTGGAGCCCTGGTGGCCCCCCTCCGGCCCTACTTCGGCTGCCGGGAAGCTTCTGGAACGCTGATTTTTATATAATTTTTTCCGGGATTTTTCTGGCAGTTTATGTGATGGGAAAACCTGAAATACAAAAACAGCAGAAAACAGAAACTGGCACTGGGGTGCACTGAGTTAATAGGTTAGTCCAAATATGATCAAAAGTGTATGGAAGTGTATAAATATCATAGCAATATCACCCAAAAGAGGCATGGAGCAAGCAGAAATTATAGATACGTTTTGGACGTATCAACATCCCCAAGCTTAATTCCTGCTCGTCCTCGAGTAGGTAAATGATAACAAGAATAATTTCTATGGTGACATGCTATTAACCATATAGGACTTTTCATAGTCATATGACAAAAGCTTACTGAGACAATGAATCTATAGTAATTAAGTTGCCTCATGAGAAAATCACAAAGAACTGAAAGTTTTACAACATGATACTGAAACATCAAATAGATTTGTAATGAGCATGGTGTGCAAATATGATAAAGTGATATCTCGCTTGCCCCCTTTAGTGAAGCAAAACATAAATGCAGGGGCACCTCCAAGGTTTAAGTGATGACTAGATACAATGATTTCAGAATAAACGATATCATAATCATGCAAAAGACAATGCTACTTTGGGACAATGCACATTACACTCAGAATGACAATCATGCTCTCAGTAGTTGGTGCTTAAAGAAGGCGGAGACTCTCGAACCGTGGCTTTTGTTGGCAAGGTTGAAAACCCGTAGTCGGAAACAAAGACAAAGCATGTACCAGAGCTCTTCGTTTTAGAAACAGAGGTAATAATATTTTTTTGAATATGCATGTTTCGTCAACGAATGCTAGCAGACAACTCAATCACTTCTTGAGATGGACAAGTTTCGAGGAACGGCTCCCGAATGAGGACGATCACATCCTCTTAATCTCCTTTGTTTATCACTGCCAAAATTTTCTGATTTCTCATGAACAAACACTACAACAGGAACCCCCCTTCAGCAACGCATCGATGCGTTGCCTTTTGTCCATATAAGCGTTGCTAAGGTCTACACCAACGGATTATTATATGTTGTCGTTGGTGGCGTTGCAAGGGTCTACAACAACGTATATAAATCCGTTGGTAATCTAAAGAATAATATGTTGCAAGCCACCAACAGATTCATCCAACGCTTCTATGCGTTGTTGTTTGCACAAATAGAAATACCTCTGTATATAATTATTTCAACAGTAGGTTGTTCAAATAGCAGTACATGACACCTTTTTTGAGCTTTGTGGTACAAGGTACAACTTCAGTAAAACTGAAAGAGTAGAAAGGAAACTAAGATAATGATTCAATGGCACAATCTGTTACATTGCAATGCAAGTATCATCAATTAGGAGTACATCAATTTCCTGGAAAATGAAACCTTTTACATGATATAAATTTCTAAAATCCTATGACATGTCTTCATTCTCCTCCAAGTACTAGACATCAGCATAAATTATCCAAGGATCCAAGTAATCATCTAGTATTTAACTTCTCATCCTACAAAGAAAAGAAAAACATAATACTATTTAGTCATAAATTCAAAATTTGAAACCAACATATACATGTTATGCATTGTACGGAAAAGTACCCACATATCCAATACCAAGTGTCCAAGAAAAGATGTTTGGGAAAACAGACATAAGCTCACGTATGTCTTACAGATAACTTAGTAGAGTTCATATAAAGACACAATATCTTTGATCAATCGGATGTGCATGTTCACTATGACCAACCATCAACATGTATTTACTACTAACAATTATCCAAAGATTATATTATATTAATAATGGGAGGAATTCAACAACCAACTAGATGATATGTACTTAGGTAACAATAATATTGACTAACGAATTGCATATTTCTATTTTCCAAAGGACTCTGCACTAATTACTTTTGCTTTCTATATATGATGTATTAAGAGAGAAAATATTTGATGCCAGCAGCTCGGAAACCATCACACAAAAATGTGTAGTTACCTGAGAACTGCCATTTCACACGTTAGTATTTTTCAATCCATGAGTACCATTCTCGGAACCTGTAGAAGGAACAACATGAAAAAAGCGCATCATTAGATTAGGGGCAGTTCGCGTTGTTAACTAATGCAAAAACAAACCAAGACATGCATAGTGAACTATGAAACGGAAACGGGGAGTTGTGGGATAACTTTCTAATCTACTCTGCTTGCCATCATGCCTGGCCTGAGTCCCTGACTCGGCCTTGCATGTTAGCATGATCTAATTATTACGCACAAGATCATGCCCTATTAGTATAGAAGAGAGGACATGAGAGAGTAACTTAGTACAAGTTGAGAAAGATAAATCGGAGGTACCATACTAGACTGAGCCGCTATAGGAAGTTTGGTTTCACTCTGACCACAACACCACCCCAATCTGAGATGAGGACATGAAGCCACAAACAAATATTTAGAAGAGATGGGCCACGACTATGGTCTTGGCCGCCACAGTTGGGGGCATTAATTGGTTTGGGCTTCTCTAGGAAAAACTAGGGATTTATTGTTTCTAGAGAAAGTGAGATCCAAGATGTTTACAGAAGAAGAGAAATTGATTTGCCACTACTAAATTCTTGAGGACCAACCTAGTATAAAATGCATCAGAGGTGACATATGTAATGGTTGAACAGTCTGAATAAAAGCAGACCATGGTTGAATAGTTTTTTTCAGTACTTACCTAGTTTTAAGAAATACTACCCATATGCCATTGCTGCCAATGTGGCATATCATCATATATCAAAAGAATATGATCCTTGTGACATTTTAGCATCCTAATCATGTATCATTTGTCATGCCGTTCAATAACTGATCATCAAAACCTATAGGAATGTACTCCCTCCATTCCGATTTACTCGTCGTGGGAACGGAGGGAGTACAAAATAGGGTACTGGGCAATATATGGGAATGTACAAAGTACCTAATCAAGGAAGCGAATGGGTTGCCTCACTTTTTCTGATCATGTAGTAAGCTATACATATCCATCTGCCCTGAAACTAAATGACAGTAAAGCAAGTTAATCAGGCAAGGAAAGCTAAAGATCTTAACATAATCTTATTCATTTGTGCATCTATTGTCAACGGTTTTGAAACCCGACCTGGAAATTTCAAACCAAAATAACAGCTAATCCAAGTGTTTAGAGACTGACAAACTGTTAGCTGACATCTAGTAGGCAAAAAAATTCCTGGAAAAACATCACATGAAGATACAGGTGGAAATATAATTAGATACTATCGACATAACATCTTATTGGTGGTCAGGAAAGTTAGTGCGACTAACCTACCTGTCATGGAGTAGTACAACTTCAGCACAGAAGTGATTTGCAGAGCTTGGAGGTTTCATGGTATGACAACCCGTAGCCAATGTAGAGGCAGCCTGGAGCTACTGCATGTCATCCAGAATAGAGATGATGATGTCCATAGAGTTAATTTATGTTACATGGTATGGGGATACGAATACGGGGATACGGGTTCGGCGATACGGGAAAACGACATTTTCTGAAAATAGACTTACGGGGATACGGCGAGTATATGTACAAATTCACAAATAATTCAGTGGTTCACGCAGCAGCACACAACAAAGTTCAGTACTCGTATATGTATCCTGAGGTATCCCTTCGTATTGAGGATACGTGTATCCCCTACGTATCCATGCATATCCCCGTTCTGGCCACGTTTTTTGCACTGATTCGGCACCTCCCAGCCTTATCCCTACAACATAGGAGTTCATCATAGGTTCAATGCATGTTTTATCTTGAAAACACAAGGTGGAAGCATCAACAACTGAATCATACGCGCCCATAAGGCAATTTATGTAAGATCCAACCTGCAGTCCAGATTAAGCGTCGACATAAGGTAGCCCGGGAGGCACAGCACCGTCAGGCCCGAGCGTGCAACAACTTGTGTGCAGACGCAAGGTAGTGGGCCTAGAAACCATTGGCGAGAGAACCGTGCCAGCCACCCGTGGCATTAGGGTTATGAAAAAATAACTTGTATATATAACAGGAAGGTATGGTTACAATCTATACTTCAACACTATGCAATTGTGTGCACCACGATTCATCTGTTTGTGCTCCAAATAAAACAAACATGGTACCCGTTCGTGATCATTGTTGTTGGTTTGAACTGAAGGTGAGCATGTGTTACCACCAAAACCTGTGATACTAATAGTTTGAAATTGCAGATCAGTTTGCCGCAACGTGCTCTTATAGAATAAACAGTTAAAGATTATAATGATTCAGAGGAATTGTGCATGTCTCTCAAGATGTGTGTTGTTACCGGCGCTACAATGTTGCTGGCTCCACCTCCTTCTCCCTCTCGCCATCACCAGCAGCCTCCGATGGGCAAATCCCGCGCAGAGCCGCCGCTAGCGGGATCCGTTTCTCCCGGAGTCAAGTGTCACGCTCACGAATTGGGGGACCTCGTAGAGGCAAGTAGTGGTCTGTGTGGTGGGGGTCACGGCGGCTGCGGCGGCGGGGTGGCTCCTCCGGGGCTCCGGCGCGCTGGTGCCTGCTTGCAGCGGAGAGGTGGTCGCGGTGGCTGGTGGTGCAGGGAGTTGCCGCTCTCGTGTGCGCTTGGGCCCAGATCTGGTCGCGCCAGTTCGGCGGCGGCCACTACACGCGCAAGCATGGTGGCCTAATGCGGCCATCATGGAGGCTGGGGCACGCAGTGAGGCTGGCTTATGGTGGCGCCGGTATGCGGTTGTCGCGTCGTGGCCATGGCGAGAAAGGGGAATCAGGCGAGATGGAAATGGGTGTTGGATAGAAAAGTTCCATTTTTTCTATGTTTGGCGCCTGACAGAGGTGGGTACGGGGAGGTTAGCTCAAAGTGTGGGAGGGGTGGGAGGTGGAACAAACAACACATGTCACGGTATCGTTGGTAGATATGTGTTGCTATAGGTGGGTTTTTGTTGTAGTGAAAGCGTGAAGGAGGGTTTGTTTGTCATATTATTTTTTAATGAGCCGGGCGCACTCAATGCCAGTTCCTTCTCGTATTATGGGTTTGCACATTAGACATGCAATCCCGGGGTGAAGCTTGTCCAACTTAAAAAGATCATGAATTAACTACTACTTCCTCATGAACTTAAAACGGAGGCACAAAAGAGAAATGCTTTTTTGAATAAATTCGAGATGGTACATGAAAGTCTTCGTTAGGAATGGCACGTAAATACCATGTATAGGAAGGTATGGTGGACTCATATGGCATAACTGGTTTAAAGGATTTTGTATGCACAAGCAGTCAGTCCGCTTAGTACAGGTGGAGGTTAGCAAAAGACTGGGAGCGACCAACTAAAAGAGCAATGACGGTCATAATCATGCAGAGTGACAAAGCAACATTGAATCGGGCATGGAAGTTATATCGCTACTCAGAAATAAAAGATCATCAAGGCTTGACAGACTTTCTTTACACTCTTAAATATGCGTGAGCATACGCCAAGTCAATCAAAATAAATTCTTGAAGGAAGATATTACTAAACCATACCACATCATAGGCAAACAAATCATGTTGGTACTCCAATAACACATTGGGAACCCCCCAGCTATTTGAGACTAACCATAAGAAAACATGAACTACTAAGCACCATTATGCACGTAGCATTTTTATCATAGACATATCAACCAATCCAACAGAAGCAAACTCTCTTAATAAGATAAGCATGATAACTAAAGAGAGTTCAAGCAACCAACTAAACAAAAGCTCTTTAAAAAGATAAGCATGAAAACTAAGAGCTAAGCATGATAGTACCTATTGAAAGACAAAAAACACACACAGCAAAGATAGACATGAAAATTTTATGTTATGTTCTAGGTAGAAGTGGAGTGTGTTTCTCTCCCACACAAAGAAAGCTGAGTTTCGACTCGTTATGAAAAGGTAAAGAAAACTAAAAAGGAAACTAAAAGCAAGACGCTCCAAGCATAGCACATAACACATGAAGTGATAAAAATATAGTGGAACGAAAGACGAACTGATAATGTTGATGGAGAAGGGGATGCACGGGGGCATCCCCAAGCTTAGACGCTTGAGTCTCCTTGAATATTTCTTGGGGGTGCACGGGGGCATCCCCAAGCTTGAGCGTTTGACACTCCTGAATCTTTTTATCATCTTCCCTCGCACACTTGAAAACTCCCTTCATACATAACTCATCATAATCTGATTAGCGAGGTTAGTACCCTTAATAAAATAATTTTTCCTTGCTGGAAATAAGGATATTCTTGAAGGTCTACTGTTTCTCAAGATTGCCAAAAGGTTTTTGCAAAGAAAAAGCAAGCTCAAGGTTTGCAAAATGAAGGAAAGGCAAAACAGGACAGAATCTGTGAAAAACAGAACAGCAGGTAGTAAATGATTTTTTCGGGGCACTTCTGCAACTCTAATCAAAAAACTCAGAACAGACGCACGAAAGACCATTGTATAGAGCATGCTGTCGAAAAAATTCAGACCAAAAAGATGATCTGGTGATTTTATATGAAATTTTCTATCCAAGGACAGAATCTGTTTCCTGGAACTTTTGAACTTTCTTGCAATCAGAGGCTACACTTGGCACAAAGTTGAAAAGCAAAGATACAATGATGATGCTACTGTAGTTAACAACATCAAGACACAACAAAAGCAAAATAAAATTTTATTCATGTGGGCTGCCTCCCAAAAGCGCTTTCTTTTATGCCTTTAAGCTAGGCATAATGCAAAAAGATCAAGTTTTATCAAGAGTAAAAGAATAGCTAGCCCGTATAACGGACTCAAAAGGTAACTTAATCTTCTTTCGAGGGAAGTGCTCCATCCCTTTCTTGAGAGGAAACTGGAATTTTATATTCCCCTCTTTCATGTCAATGATAGCACCAACGGTGCGTAGAAAAGGACGTCCCAAAATAATTGGACAAGAAGGTTCACATTCAATGTCCATAATAGTAAAATCAACGGGAACATAATTGTCATTGAAAACGATAAGAACATCATCGATCCTCCCCAAAGGTTTCTTTATGGAAGAATCAACGAGATGAACACCAAAAGAACAAGAATCAAAAGGTTTCAATTTAAGCATATCATATATTCTTTTGGGCATAACGGAGGTACTAGCTCCAACATCACATAAAGCATAGCAAGAGAAGTTATTCAACTTAATTTTTATCATAGGATCCCAACCATCTTCTAGCTTTCTAGGTATGGAGGCTTCTACTCTAAGTTTCTCCTCCCTAGCTTTGATAAGAGCATTAGTGATATGCTCTGTGAAGGCAAGGTTAAGCGTGCTAGTGCGGGGATCTCTAGACATCTTGTGAAGGAAATCAATAACTTCGGTAAGAGTGCAATTATCAAAATCAAGGTCACTACTATCAAGTAAAGTGGTAGTGGTGTCCTTTAGGCTCACTTGTTTGGTAGTTTCTATGGTCATAGCATCACCATTAATAGGTCCAATGGGACCAGGAGTGCATTGGGTGCTAAGAGTTTGGATATCCTCAATAACTTGGATAGTAGCAACAGTGTGGTGGGTAGGAAGGTTCTTAATTCTATCTTCTTCCTCCCTTTCTCTAGCCCATCTCTCTTTAAGTTTAGCCAACATCCTAATGTTTTCATTAATTTGCACTTGAATAGCATTCATAGGAGTGACCTTCCTCTCCTCAAGAGGAGAAGTTCTAATTTTAAGCAATTCTACCTCATGGGCTAAATTGTCTACCTTCGAAGAGAGATTATCTAGTTTGGCTAGTTTTTCTTCTACACTCTTATTAAAGGCTTTTTGGGTAGTGATGAAATCTTTAAGCATAATCTCTAGTTCAGTAGTGGAGTTCTTGGTGCTAGGATAAGCATTGTTGTTCCCATAAGAATTAGAGGGGAACGGTCCAGGATTGCTACCAAAATTACTCCTATAAGCATTGTTGTTGAAATTGTTTCTAGAGATAAAGTTCACATCTACTTGTTCTTGAGCAATCAAAGAATTTAAAGGAACATTACAAGGATCAACAGAAGATTGCTTCGAAAGTAGAGACATGATCAAGTCAACTTTTTTCATTTAGGGAGGAAATCTCCTCGACAGAGTTTACCTTCCTACCCGTTGGAGCGCGTTCGGTGTGCCATTGGGAATAGTTGGTCATCATCTCATCGAGAAGCTTCGTGGCAGCACCAAGTGTAGTTGACATAAAGGTTCCTCCCGCGGCCAAATCTAACAAGTTTCGTGAGGTAAAGTTCAAGCCTGCATAAAAAGTTTGGATAACCATCCAAGTAGTCAAACCATGAGTAGGGCAGTTCTTGATAAGAGATTTCATACGTTCCCAAGCTTGGGCAACGTGTTCATTATCCAATTGTTTAAAATTCATTATGTTACTTCTTAGTTGGATAATTTTAGCAGGTGGATAGTACTTTCCAATAAAAGCATCTTTGCACTTGTCCCATGAATCTATGCTATTTCTAGGCAAAGATTGAAACCAAATTTTAGCTCCTCCTCTCAAGGAGAAAGGAAAAAGGTTAAGCTTAACAATATTACCATCTATTTCTTGGTACTTTTGCATATCACAGAGTTCAACAAAGTTGTTTAAGTGTAAAGCAGCATCATCTCCAGCACCGGAGAATTGATCTTTCATGACTAAGTTCAGTAAAGCAGGTTTAATTTCATATGAAGGTGCTGAAGTGGTAGGTGTAGTGATAGGTGTGCAGATAAAGTCATCGTTGTTGTGACTAGTGAAGTCACACAACTTGGTGTTCTCGGTGAAACCCATAGCAGCAAGCAAGCAAGATAACTATTTTTGTGATTTTCGATAAAAGATACTAAAGCAAAATTGAAAGGTAAACTAACAAGACTAAAAGCAAAGGTAAAAGATAGTGTGCAACTCCCCTATCTTGAAGAGTGGAGTCCCCGGCAACGGCGCCAGAAAACTTTGCTTGATGGCTTCTCGCCCCTCGTTGGTTACCCCAAGTGGAAGGTTTGAGATGCAATGTAGCGGAAGTTTTCCCTTGGAAAAGATACCAAAGATCGATTTCCCCTGAGACTCCCAGTTTCAACAAGAAGGTGTCAACTGCTAACGGCGCCAGATATTAGCAATCAACATGGACCTGCACACAGATACAAATAACTTTGCTAACGAGTACAGAGAGGTTGTCAATCCCTCCGGCCTTGTCGTTTACAAAGGATCAAACGCAAGTGATAATAGTGATAGGTATTGCTGTAAATAGTAAGTAAAAGTGGAAAGTAAATAGCGGATGTGATCAGTGATGGTAATATGGACCGGGGTCCCATGATGTTCACTAGTGATGTCTCTCTCCCAAAAGACGATAAAACAGCCATGTGAGGTAAACGAATTACAGCTGGGCAATTGACAGAATTATGTGCGCAAACCAATGCTAACTATGTTGCAAGAAAGGTAGAGGTTCAAAGCATGGGCGGTACGCCAAGGCAAGTAGACCGAAATCCATCTGCATCTACTACTAATCATCCACCTTGAGATATCTATCCAGAACATCTCGCTGGTATTAAGTTGCGAGTCCCACCCATAGTGTAAACTCAAAGCAAGAGACAACTGCATTAAAAGAACTTTGCGTAAAGTAAACAATCCTTGCACCCGCGGGCACAAGCACCGTTGTTTTCCCCCTTGTGGCAACAGCACATCCCCTAGACTCATGTTTCTGTCACTCAAGCTAGTCATCGAGGGGCATGAACCCACAATCAAGCATAACGTTCCCTCTTGGGGTCACTACCTACTACTTGGCCAAAGCAATAAATAGCAATGGAGAACATGCAAGAATTACTTACGAACATAAATATAAAAGAGGTAAATCAAATATATTACTCAAACACAATCTGAACATAATCTCACAATCCATCGGATCCCAGCAAACTCATCATAGCAACAGCATAAGGATTACATATGTGTCTCGATCATGTAGGGCAGCTCACGAGGTTTAATTAGTGAAGCACAAGAAGGGGAGGAGAACATCACATAGCTACTGGTCATGGACCCATGGTCCAAGGGAGACTACTCACAACTCATCCGGGAGGCGTCCATGGTGGTGGAGAGGCTCCCGGTGGTGATCCTCCCCTCCGGCAGGGTGCCGGGAAGAGTTCTCCTGGTGCTCCCGATCTTGGAAGCGCGGCGGCGGCGGAACAGAGATGAGATCGCGAAAAAGGGTTCCCGTCTCGAGGGTTTCGGGACGCGTGTTAAATATATGCCAAAGGGGGGCATCAGCGGAGGCCTGGGGGGCCCAGGCGCCCCCCCGGCGCGGCCAGGAGGGGGGCCGCGCCACCAGGGCGCCTGGAGCCCTGGTGGCCCCCCTCCGGCCCTACTTCGGCTGCCGGGAAGCTTCTGGAACGCTTATTTTTATATAATTTTTTCCGGGATTTTTCTGGCAGTTTACGTGATGGGAAAACCTGAAATACAAAAACAGCAGAAAACAGAAACTGGCATTGGGGTGCACTGAGTTAATAGGTTAGTCCAAATATGATCAAAAGTGTATGGAAGTGTATAAATATCATAGCAATATCACCCAAAAGAGGCATGGAGCAAGCAGAAATTATAGATACGTTTTGGACGTATCAAGAAGCAACTTGAGAAAGGCCTTGTGACATGCATACAAGGTGAGAAGAACCTCAACAATCTTTTGAGCAATCAAAAGGAGTTTGTGGCAAAGGAAGGAATTGGGTTTGTTCCTAAGCCCAAGAAGAAGAAGAATGACAAGACCAAGCTACCTCCCCCTCTCCGACAAACCTTTGTGAAAGAGAAAGAGGGCGCCTCTAAGAAGAAGAACAATGTTAAGGGTGGTGGGGTCAAGAAAAACCCCACCATTCCATCAAACATGGACGGCGACTTTAATCCTCCATATGTCTTATGTCGTGCTAGTGATGGTCATGTCTTTGCTAAATTTGTTGGTTCTTCTTATGAGTACATTGAATGGTCTATTTGGGTTCCTAAGACCCTTGTTACTAACCTCAAAGGACCCATTACCAAATGGGTACCTAAATCCAAGCATTGATCTCTTGTAGGAGTTTGCTTCCGGTGGGGGATCATGGTTGCTCGATAGTGGAGCCACAAATCATATGACCGGAAGCAAAGACTTGGTGGTGGACGTGCATCTATGCTCATCTATGGCCACCAACGTCGAATGGGGTGATGCTTCATCTTCTAAGGTATTGGGGCTTGGCAAGGTTGTTGTCTCTCATGATATCACGATCGAGAAAGTCATGCTTGTTGAGTCCCTTGCATATAATTTACTTTCTGTTCACCAACTTGCACTCACGGGCTTTGCTACATTCTTTGATATTGATACCGTGGCCCTCTTGTGGAGCAAGACTCTTAAAGTAGCCTATGTTGGACATGTTGAGAACGGTCTTTATGTGGTTAACTTCTCGAAGCAACCCACTAAGACCGCGACATGCTTAATGGCTAAAGTTGATGTGGGATGGCTTTGGCATCGCCGGTTAGCCCATGTCAATATGAGATCTTTGCAAAGTCTTCTCAAGGGGGACCATGTCCGTGGACTAACAAATGTTAGCTTTTCCAAAGATCGTGCTTGCAGGGCTTGCATTGAAGGAAAGTTACATGAGATGGCTCACCCTCCCACGACTATCATCTACTCAAAAAGACCCCTAGAGCTCCTTCACATGGATCTCTTTGGGCCTCCATCTTTTGATAGTCTTGGGGGTAGAAAGTATTGCTTGGTGATTGTGGATGATTATTCAAGATACACCTGGGTATACTTCTTCAAGAAGAAGAGTGAGACCCAACAAATCGGCATCAACTTTGCAAATGAAGCTCAACGACAACATGAAGCAAAGATTTTGATGATCCGAAGTGACAACGACACCGAGTTCAAGAACTACCCTTGGATGAGTTTCTTAGTGATGAGGGGATCAAACATCAATATGCAGCACCCTATACTGTTGGGGAACGTAGTATTTAAAAATTTTCCTACGATCACGCAAGATCTATCTACCAGATGCATAGAAACGAGAGGGAAGAGTGTGTCTACGTACCCTCGTAGACCGGAAGCGGAAGCGTCAAGTGACGCGGTTGATGTAGTCGAACTTCTTCGCGATTCAACCGATCAAGCACCGAACGTACGGCACCTCCGTGTTCAGCACACGTTCAGCTTGATGACGTCCCACGAGCTCTTGATCCAGTTGAGCTTCACGGGAGAGTTTCGTCAGCACGACGACGTGGTGACGGATATGATGTATCTACCGGCGCAGGGCTTCTCCTAAGTACTGCGATGGTATGACCGAGGTGTGTTTCTGTGAAGGGGGGCACCGCACACGGCTGGAACAATTCAACTTGTGTGTCTTTGGGTGCCCCCCTGCCCCCGTATATAAAGGAGCAAGAGGGGAGGGCCGGCCAGCCTCCTATGGTGCTGCTAGGGCAATCCTACTAGGAATAGGATTGCAATCATATTCCTAGTAGGAGTCCACCAAGAAGAAAGAGAGGGAAAAAGAAAGAGAGGGAGAGGTGGCGCCCCCCAATCCTAGTCCAACTAGGATCCCCTGGTGGGGCGCCGGCCAGCCTCTATGGGCTGCCTCTCTCCTTTCCTCAAGGCCCACTATGGACCAACCCCCTCCGGCAATCCAGTTAAATCCGAAACTTTTCCGGAACACTTCCGGTGTCCGAATATAGTCGTCCAATATATCAATCTTTATGTCTCGGACATTCCGAGACTCCTCCTCATGTCCGTGATCTCATCCGGGACTCCGAACTACCTTCGGTAGATCAAAACTCATAAACTCATAATACCGATCGTCATCAAACGTTAAGCGTGCGGACCCTACGGGTTCGAGAACTATGTAGACATGACTGAGACTCATCTCCTGTCAATAACCAATAGCGGAACCTGGATGTTCATATTGGCTCCTACATATTCTACGAAGATCTTTATCGGTCAAACCGCATAACAACATACGTTGTTCCTTTTGTCATCGGTATGTTACTTGCCCGAGATTCGATCGTCGGTATCTCTATACCTAGTTCAATCTCGTTACCGGCAAGTCTCTTTACTCGTTCCGTAACACATCATCTCGTGACTAACTCATTATTCTTTTGCTTGCAAGGCTTATTATGATGTGTGTTACCGAGAGGGCCCAGAGATACCTCTCCGACACTCGGAGTGACAAATCCTAATCTTGATCTATGCCAACACCACGAATACTTTCGGAGACACCTGTAGAGCATCTTTATGATCACCCAGTTACGTTGTGACGTTTGATAGCACACAAGGTGTTCCTACGGTATTCGGGAGTTGCATAATCTCATAGTCATAGGAACATGTATAAGTCATGAAGAAAGCAATAGCAGTAAAACTAAACGATCATAGTGCTATGCTAACGGATGGGTCTAGTCCATCACATCATTCTCCTAATGATGTGATCCCGTTGATCAAATGACAACTCATGTCTATGGTTAGGAAACATAACCATCTTTGATCAATGAGTTAGATTAGTAGAGGCATACTAGGGACACTCTGTTTTGTCTATGTATTCACACATGTACTAAGTTTCCGGTTAATACAATTCTAGCATGAATAATAAACATTTATCATGATATAAGGAAATAAAAACTTTATTATTGCCTCTAGGGCATATTTCCTTCATATACCCCTCAACAAAACGATGTAGCGGAGAGAAAGAACCGGACACTGATGGACGCGGCAAGGACCATGATGGCGGAATTCAAATCTCCATACAACTTTTGGGCCGAAGCCATCAACACCACTTGTCATGCATCCAATCGGCTCTATCTCCGCAAAGGCTTGAACAAAACTCCATATGAGATACTTACCGGTAACAAGCCCAATCTCAAGTACTTCCGGGTGTTCGGGTGTAAGTGTTTCATCCTCAAGAAAGGTGTTTGTTTGTCTAAATTTGAATCTAGAGCTCATGAGGGCATATTTGTTAGTTATGCTACAAACTCTCATGCTTACCGTGTCCTCAGTAATTCCAATGGACCCATTGAGGAGATGAGTAACGTAGAGTTTGATGAGAATAACGGCTCCCAAGTGGAGCAAAGTGGTACTTGTGATGTAGGTGATGAAATTCCTCCTCAAGGCATACGAAGAATGGGTGTTGGATATATCCTACCCATTGAGGAACCCCTTGTGGCCAAAGGAGAAGGACAATGTTCCACTCAAGTGGAACCATCACCAACCCAAGACCCACACGCTTCCGAAGAACAAAGTGAAGGCCCTCAACCGGACGAACAAGGCCAAGTGCAAGATCAATCACAAGATGGTGGGGAACCACCAATGATGCACAAGGCCAAGTTCTACCCTCTGAGGAAGATCAAGATCAAGAGGAAGCTCAAGATCAAGATCAAGCTCCTGACGTCGCTCAAGATGATCAACTCAGTGCTCCTCAATTATCTCTTGAAGAGCAATTGGAGCATCGTGCTGCAAAAGTTGCCTCCGGGCTTGCTTCCAGAGAACATCACATGGAGAATATTCTTGGAAGCATCAAAAGGGGGGTAAGCACTCGTAGACAATTAGCAAACTATTGTGCTCATCAAGCTTTTGTCTCCTGTGTTGAACCTCAGAAGGTCTATGAGGCGCTCGAAGACCCTGATTGGCTTAATGCCATGCATGAAGAACTCCACAACTTCGAGCGTAACAAAGTATGGTGTCTGGTGCCGAGGCCAAAGGAGAACCATAATGTCATTGGAACCAAGTGGATCTTTAAGAATAAGCAAGATGCTCACGGCATTGTCATCCGCAACAAGGCGCGTCTGGTGGCTCAAGGCTACTCCCAAGTCGAGGGTATCGACTACGGTGAAACCTTTGCCCCTGTTGCTCACCTTGAATCTGTTCGTTTGTTGCTTGCCTATGCTTCTCATCATAATTTTAAGCTACAACAAATGGATGTGAAAAGTGCATTTCTTAATGGTCCTATTAATGAGTTGGTGTATGTTAAACAACCCCCGGGGTTTGAGGATCCCAAGTTCCCCAATCACGTGTATCAACTCGATAGGGCACTCTATGGCCTTAAACAAGCCCCACGTGCGTGGTATGAGCATCTTACCGAGTTGTTACAAGATCATGGGTTTGAAATTGGGAAAATCGACCCCACTCTTTTTACTAAGAAGGTCAAAGGGGAGTTGTTTGTCTGCCAACTATATGTTGATGATATTATCTTTGGTTCTCCTAACAAAGCTTTCAATGATGAGTTCGCCGAACTCATGACCACACATTTTGAGATGTCCATGATGGGAGAGTTGAAGTACTTCCTTAGGTTTGAGATCAAGCAAAGAAGAGAAGGAATCTTCATCAAACAATCCAAGTATACTCAAGACATGCTCAAGAGGTTTAATCTAAGTGATGTCAAGCCGGCTACTACTCCAATGCCAACCAAGTGCCAACTTGACATTGATCCCAATGGTAAAGCCGTGGATCAAAAGGTATATCATTCTATGATTGGATCCTTGCTTTACCTTTGTGCATCTAGACCGGATATTATGTTGAGTGTGGGAATCTGTGCACGGTTTCAAGCCTCATCTAAGGAAAGTCACTTTGTGGCAGTCAAGTGAATCTTTCGATATTTGGCTCATACCCCAAACTTTGGCTTATGGTACCCAAGAGGAGCAAACTTCAACCTTGTAGGTTTCTCTGATTCGGACTGGGCGGGAGACAAAGTGGATAGGAAGTCCACTTCCGGAGGGTGCCAATTTATTGGTTGCTCTCTGGTAAGTTGGTCGTCCAAAAAGCAAAGTTGGGTGTCTCTCTCGTCCACCGAAGCAGAGTATGTGGCAGCTGGCAGTTGTTGTGCTCAACTCCTATGGATGACGCAAACTTTAAAATATTACGGTGTCACTTGTGACAAAGTGCCTCTTTGGTGTGACAATGAAAGTGCCATCAAGATTTCTCTCAACCCGGTGCAACACTTCAAGACGAAGCATATAGAGATTCGGTATGACTTCATCCGGGATCATTTACGACAAGGAGAGATCGAGCTTCACTATGTCAACACTCATGATAACCTTGCAGATATCTTCACAAAGCCTTTGGATGAAGCAAGATTTCGCAAGTTAAGGCATGAGCTAAATATCATTGATTTGAGCAATGTGGCTTGAGCACGTGCACACCCCACCATACTCTTCATATTGTCTAATCTAGGTGTAGGCATGGACATAGGGGGAGTGTTGTTCTCTCAATGAACTCTCTCTCCCCCCATTATGCATAAATTGATCAAGTCTTTCACATTAACCATCTTTGATGGTACTTATGCTTCAAGGAAGAGTTTTGGTCATGGGCCCAAGGTTAAAATCTTCGCGGCGCCATACCTCTTGACTCAAACATAGGTGGCTTCGGCCACCGCCCTCTCTTGAAGAGGGGTTTCTTGTCTCTTGCTGGTGTGTGTTTGTTGTGTCTTGGTTTTCCTTGCCTTTGTGTCCTCCTTTTTGAGCTAAGCCAGGTAGTATAGTTGCCGTGGCATGCTGGGCGGTACTACCGCTGGTGGTGCGCGGTACTACCGCTTATAAGCGGTACTACCACCCCCCAGCGTGGTACTACCGCTACGGGGCAGTACCAGGGGGTTATATTGGGGCAGGGGGAGGTTTCTCTCCCCCATACCCATTCGCTCGCCCCTTCGTTCCTCGTCCTCTCTCCAGCAGTGCTTCGCCGCGGGAGGGCTCCAGCGGATCTCCTCCTCCGGGGCGTTCCTCTCCATTTCCTTCGATGGAGTCGATCCCCACCTAGTTCTCTTGCCATGGATGTCGGTATTGCCCCCGTTCCTTCTCTCCTCTTATCTCATTTTTAGATCTTGTGTTTTAGGGGCAATAGTGGTTGCATCTCTAGATTTTTGGCTAAATCTAGGCTTGAGTAGGTTGAAGAAGGCAACTAGACTGTCTAGATTAGAGTTTGGTAGGAATATTTTTGAATTTGACGAGCCGGTAGTGCCGGATTTGACCACAATAGTAGGGAACTGCTGTTCCCCCGCCTCGAGCGGTACTACCGCTCTCTTGGAGTGGTACTACCGCTTGGGCGGTACTACCGCTTGCAGGTCACGGTACTACCGCTGCGTGCCAAGTTCAATCATGTTTTCCCCTTCTTTGATCTCTTTTTGTTGTGCTTGTTGGCTTATGCTCGTTCTTTCTGGTTGGTTCGCGTGTTTTTGTGTTTGGTTCCAGGTGATGAACATCTTGAGCATCAAGCTCGCCGTATCAACCCCAATCGTGCCACCTCGAAGCGCTACCGCACTTCTGAGTCTGCAGGAGGTTCATCTAGTGCTCCACCTCCACCTCAACTCAAGAAGAAGTCCACGTCGAAGCCAAAGGGCAAAACTGTGACCCAAATGAGTGCCAAGGAATTCTGGGCAAGGCGTCGCCGCAATCCCTATGAAGTAGATCAAGAACCCAACTTGGTCAACCGTCCGTTCTGGAACCGCTTTCAGTTTGCCATCTACTTTGATGTGCTCAAGGCAAAGAAGAATCTCTTTGTTAGTGTTCGCTCCATCGATAAGGATTACCTAGAGAAGGATCATGAGTATTTTGGCGATGCTCTTCAGATGTGCTCTCAGCTTAACATTCTTCAGATCATTCAGTTCAACAAGGACTTTGATGCAGATCTTGTGGCTCAATTCTATGCCACTGTCCATCTAGGGACTGATGAGGACAGGACTCTGACATGGATGACCGATGGCAAGTTGCTTTCTGTCAAGTGGAAGGCTTTCATGGAGTTACTTGGGGTGGAAGACCATGGGCTTGAGACTCGTGTTGGCTTTCGTCCTCATCGCAAC
Source organism: Secale cereale (assembly GCA_902687465.1). Classification (NCBI taxonomy): domain Eukaryota; kingdom Viridiplantae; phylum Streptophyta; class Magnoliopsida; order Poales; family Poaceae; genus Secale; species Secale cereale. The sequence goes on from LR738715.1 coordinate 120,502,384, forward strand.
ACTACCTCCACCCACAAGCAAGCTCTCTGGCCCTACTGCACTGCGAAGGTCAACCCTGAAACTAAGAAGGTAACATATGAGTTGTCTGCCTATATGGATATCCTTCACCGCATCTTCCGTGAGACCCTCTTCCCTCGAGTTGGGAATCAGGATATGATTCACTCCTATCTTGTGGACATGCTTCTCTTTTGCCAGCATGAGCTAGAGAAGAACACTGGTGAGTCCCTGGATATCTCTCATGTGATGTGGTTTGAACTCTTATCTGCCATCTCTGAGCGCAAGTGCCTGATCTATGGACCATTCACCATGCTGCTCATTGAGAAGGCTTGGGATCATGTCTATCCCAACGTTATGCTTGAGACTGGAGAGTTGGTGTCTCATGAGATCAAGTGTCTGAGGAGGAAGGACAACTGGGGCACTTAGGCACCCAAATCTGGGGGTACATCCTCTGCTGCTGCTATGGAGACTGAGCCTGAGGCTGAGGCTGATGATGACGACGACTATGAGCCATCTGGTGTAGAGCCCTCGTGGGCAAAGAAGCTCAAGCTGAAGATGAAGAAGTTGTTTTGTATGGAGTCTCACGGTCAGTACATGACTCATGTGGCAGAGAAGAAGGCCAGGGGACGTCACAAGGAGCTCATGCGTCAGTTGGGTGCGATTGTGGCCAGTGGTTCTGAGGAACAGATCACCGAGGAGTAAGAGTGGATTCAGCAGCACTGCCCGTGGACAGATTCCGACGCCGAGCAGTTTCCGGTCGACGACGACGGTGCATATGACCCCGCTGGGATTTGATGTTCGAGACCTTCACCTGCTCTCACCTGGAGCCGTAGCTTAGCGCTCTGCCCTTTTGTTGTCTCGATGCCAAAGGGGGAGAGAGTTTAGGGATTTGAGGGATTTGTGTCGTTGCCTTTGTGTTCTTGTCGTTGTGCTTTCTCGACTTTTGCTTTGTTTGGTTTTCGTGAGACCTAAGTTCCCAACATATGGTGTGAGACATATGCTACCTATGCTACCTTCCTTTATCTTATCTTTGTACCTTGGTACTCTATAGCATGCATGCTTATCTTGTTATATACTATGCTCTCATATCATGCTTAGGTTGTTGGTCTCTAAAATATAGGGGGGGTGTTGATCCTAGTATGTGTGCCGTGCAGTCCAAAGCACTTATATAGATAGCACACATCTAGGGGGAGCCCGTCTATATTTTAGGGGTGTGGGTTTTGCGCTTACTCTATGTCATTACCTTTTTTTGCAAATCCCGTATTGTCATCAATCCACCAAAAAGGAGGAGATTGTAAGGGCATATTTAGCCCGATGGTGTTTTGGTGATTGATGACAATGCTTTTGCGGACTAATCGTGTTCACTAAGTTTTTTAGAGATTCATTCTTTGGCACGAGACGATTATATCCCCTCGGTGTTCGATTCAAGACGGTGTAGCTCGTTTCGTTTCTTTGTTGATGGACTAGTTTCGTAGGGGTCCGCTTTGGTAAGGATAGGGTGGAATCAACACGTACACTTCCTTATCGCACCTACCATACCTTCCCGCCTCAATGGAGTTCTACTTTCCCCCTTCTCTACTTTTACTGGTCCCAGCGGTAGTACCACGGGCCTCAGCGGTAGTACCGCCGAAGTGCCTCAAGCGACAGTACCGCTCCACTGAGCGGTAGTACCGCTTGGAGCACTCTGCCACAGTACCATTGCAGCTCCGTATTACTACCGCCTCGACTCGAGAGTGCTTTTTATCGTGTCGGGTTTTGCGGCACTAGAAGAGGTAGTAGTGGCGGTAGTACCGCTCCCCAGCCGTAGTACCGCCCGGCATCCACGATAGTACCGCTCTGGGTCCCAGCCCACTTGCGCGGCAGAACCGTTAGGGTAGAACGGCAGTAACGCTTGTTAAGCGGTAGTACCGCTCACTCAAGCGGTAGTACCGCTCTCTGCGGGGCTGAGTGAGGGGGTAACGGTTGATTTGTTCCCCCCACTATATAAAGGCATCTTCTTTTTCATTGTTGACCTACCTCTTCCCCCAAATACTCCATTGTTGCTCCAAGCTCCATTTTCGCCCGATCTCTCTCCCTAGCCTATCAAACTTGTTGATTTGCTCGGGATTGCTTGAGAAGGCATCGATCTACACTTCCACCAAGAGATATTTGATTCCCCCCACTAATCCCTAGCGGATCTTGTTACTCTTGGGTGTTTGAGCATCCTAGACGGTTGAGGTCACCTCGGAGCCATATTCCATTGTGGTGAAGCTTCGTGGTGTCGTTGGGAGCCTCCAATTCGGTTGTGGAGATAGCCCCAACCTTGTTTGTAAATGTTTGGTTGCCGCCTTCAAAGGCACCACTAGTGAAATCACTGCACCTTCTATTGTGTGAGGGCGCGAGGAGAATACGGTGGCCCTAGTGGCTTCTTGGGGAGCATTGTGCCTCCACACCGCTCCAACGGAGACGTACTTCCCCTCAAAGGGAAGGAACTTCGGTAACACATCCTCGTCTTCACCGGTTCCACTTGTGGTTATTTCTTTCCTTTACTTGTGCAAGCTTTACTTGTTTATCTTATATAGCTTGCTTGTGAGGTTGTTATCTTTGCTTTCTATAAGTTGTCTTCATAGTAGCATATCTAGACAACTTACTTTGTCGCTCAATTTAAAGTGGTTAAGAAAAGCTAAAAATTGTTAGTTGCCTATTCACCCCCCCCCCTCTAGTCAACCATATCGATCATTTCACCGGCCCGACGCTGCTCCAGGGCCGGGTTGGGGCCAAGATTTTTAGCCCGTTGGACGGGCCGGGCCGGGCCTGTCAAATTTGCGTTTTTTTGATGGGGCCCGGCCCGAGGCCCGAGGCCCGTCGGGCTTTTGCGTGTTCGGGCCGGGCTCGGGCCCAAAAAAAGGCCCGATGGCCGGGCCGGGCAGGGCTCGGGCCTACGTTTTTTCCCTCGGGCTTGGCTAGGCCCGGCCCGAAGCCCGGCCCAGCTCGAGGTTTGGCAAGGTATACTTGGCGGCGATGTCGAGGCGGATAACTTCAATTCCCAAGGCTCCGGAGGCCGAGCTGGAGAGCGCCGAGACGAAACTGTAGACATTGAAGTTTCAGTTCTCGGGGCTTTTGGCCGGAGACGGGGACCGGACGCCGGTGATTATTTAGATTAGGTATTAATTATGTTTGAAGCCCGCCTAGCACCGCTATAATAGATTTGTAATGAAATCCGTTATGTTTATATGAAACTCGGCATGTTTATGTGAAATCAGTCAGTGTTTATATGAAATCCAAACTTGTTTGAACGAATTTCGTCCGGTTGGTTTGAGTTGTCGTGAAAATGTATGCGGCCAGCGTTGGATGGTTGTCTCCCGCATCCATGTCCGCGGATGAATGTGAAAAGTTTTTTGCTGGTTACCATTGGAGATGTTCTCATATCAAAATGATCTAACTTGAAAACATATGAACAAAGATGAATAAAGACCGAATCCGAGTGGATCCACCAAAAAGAAGCACATGTCCTTTCTTCTCCAAGAAAACGTCCGTTTCTGGGCAAAGTTCAGACCACCCGCGGGTGCCCGCTTTCCTAGTTGCGCCGCGCTGTGCTGTCACCGCCATCAGTACTGTTCCCACTTGCCAAACCACTCTTGTTTAAGCTTGACGCTTGGTCTCGGGTAAAAAGGAAATGCACGGTAGACTATGGAATTACTAGTGCACTTTTTGGTCCTTGTGAATTGTGAAGACGTCATCGTCAGAGCAAAACCTGGATCGACGTCTAGCTTTTTTTTTCAGAAAACTTTCAATCTACTCATCTTTTATCATGACAGTACAACGAACACTAGAAATAATAAAAATTACATCCAGATCCGTAGACCATCCAGCGACGACTACAATCACTGAAGCAAGCCGAAGACACGCCGTCGTCATCACCCCTCCATCAACGTCTAGCTAGATGCTAATCATTCCGTGGCCTGTGCTTCAATCATGCTGACATGCATGCAAATACTCGTTATACACCATTCTGCTTGGTCGGCTCCTATTCTTCTTTTTTTGAAACAGGTCTTATTCATTTTTTTAACATGTTCTATTTATTTCACCCTGCCAATTTTTTTATAAAAAAATCAATCTATTCATCTCCCATCATTGCAGTACAGCGAACACAAGAAATAAAAAAAAATTACATCCAAATTCATAGAACACCTACTACCATAAACTCGATGGATGCCCCGACGAATCTCCACCTCCCTGTAGCCGCCGCCGCCTCCTCCTCCTCCTCCTCCATAAAAAGTTAGGGTTTTTGCCTCCCGCCGCCGCCGCCGCAGGTCCGCCTCCTCTCCGGTGGCCTTAGGGCCATGGGGCGCGGTGGATCTCGGCAAGGATCGGCGGGAGGGCTCCATTTTTAATCGTTTCTTTCTGCTAGGGTCTGTGTCCTGCTCAGGAAGACGAGACGACGGCGATTCCCTGAAGATGGAATAAAGGTCTCCCCGCCTAGCCCCCGTTCCAGCGATGCGTCTAGCATCATTGGTGGGCGTGTGGAGGTGTGTCTCCGATGAATATATCTTTGGTGGATTTGCTCGGATCTCGTCGTTGTTCGTCTATATTCGTATGTCTTTGGATTGGATTTTTCTGATCTACGTTATTCTTCATCTATGGCGGTTACTGTTCTGGTGCGCTGGTCCTACGGGGCCTTAGCACGACGACTTTCCGACTGTCTATTACAACAAGTTATGCCCGACTCCGGCGATGGAGGGGCGATGACGGCGGCGCGCCTTCGGCTCGCTTCAGTGTTGGTAGTTGTCGCTAGGTGGTCTACCGATCTGGATGTAATTTCTATAATTTTCTGGTATTCGTTGTACTGCCATGATTGAAGATGAATACATCTGAAATTTTCTCGCAAAAAAGAAAATTCATAGAACACCTAGCAACGATTACAAGGAAGTCGCCACAGTCATCGCCCCTCCCTTGCCGGCGCTGGACACAACTGGTTGTAGTAGACAACCGGGAAGTCGCCACCTAACTCATGCAACTACGTCGATGCACACACATCGTCCGGTTACTCCACTAGTACTAACTTAACATGCCATCGGACTACCAAATTTTGGCATGTTTGGTTATGATGGAGTTCAGCCACAGCTGCCCTTGCCCTTCCCGCCGCCATTGCCGTCCTTCTTGCGGAAGTACCGGTCGAAGACGCAGTACAGATCGAACCAGATCTGCTCGTCGTTGAAGTTGTCCTCGTTGTCCTTGTTTTCCTTCTCCTCCTTCGGTGGCAATCCGGCCATGGCACAGACCACCCGATTCTACTCTCGGGCGAGGGCGTGTGTGTTCCTCCGCTGTCGTTTGTTCACAATACGGGTGCAGATGGCTTCCTCCTCTGCGGCCGCCCGCGCCGCCGCATCAGCGGCCTCCGCCGCCACCATTTTCGCCTCGATACGGGCCTCGACGGTCCTTATGTGCTCCTTCCCATGGCGGGCGGCCCGTTCCCGGTGGGACTCGTACTCTGCCTGTCCGGTGATGGGGATGGAGAGGTGTTCCGACCGGGACCGCGAGGATCCAGCACCAGCGGACCCGAGCGCCCGGTGAGTCATCGCTATGGTGTCGCGGCGGACAGATCAGTCCGTCGGCCCGTCGCTCTCCTCACAGGAGCGGCAGAGTGCAATGAGGACCAACATTGCCTCCTCCAACCCGCATGGGATGACACCCCAGTCGACGGATTCGGAGTGGTTGGATTCCGATCCGCTGCCTGCCATGCCGGAGATGGCCGGAACTCGCTGGAAACGAGCTTGGATGGCGGCGCGGAGGGGAGCAGCGTGAAGTGGCTAGGGTTTTCTCTGGCGAGGATGGGGACAAATATATGTTTGGTCGGGTGGCCCAGCATGGGCCGAGTTCCATGTGGCGGGCGCGCCCGGACGCCCCTAAATCCGTCCCATATTTGGGCTGGATATGAGGGGTGCTGATAAGCCCGGGCATTTGAGGGCCGTTTGAGACGACCGTCAGGGTCGAAAAAATGTGAATGGTCAGTGACCGGGCGGCCCGCCAGGGCGTATGAGCCGGGTTTGAGGCGCTTGACTGTAGATGCTCTAAGGCCCCATAGGACCACTGCAGCAGAACAACAATCGCCGCCGATAAAGAGAAGCTTAGGGCATCTCCAATGCCGACCTGCAAAGCACCCGCAACGGTCCAGACTGCAGAAGCCGTCCAACGCGGGCATGTAACGTTCCGCGGGACGATCCGGACGCAATTTCTCCCGCAAACTGGAGACAAAAGTGTGGGAGGTTTGCGGGAGTCTGGACCGATCCCAAGCTCGTTCCTGACCACCCTGGCCCCACCAAAAAACCATCACCCATCCCGTGCAATTTCAGTCAGTGCCGCTCCAGAGCATGAGCGTCCGCATTCATGCCCGCCCAGAGTGGACGCGACCGCTCGCTGGCCCCGACAATGAAGCGGCGCGCCAGCCGAGAGAGGGCCGCCCGCGCCGCTTCCCGGCATAGGAGACAGCCGCACATTCAAACAACACGACGTCCGTCCGTCCGTCCGTCCGTCCGTCTGCCGCCCGCTTTGATGGCACGCGATTGTCGGGGCGTCTCCTCCGTCGCCACCCATCTGTCTGTCTGCCGCCTATCGATGCTATATAAGTCGCTGCCCCTGCCATAGCCACAGTCACCCCTCTTTACACCACTCCCCGCCAAGGATCCCTCCGTGGCCAAAACTCTTTGGGACGGGCTTACGTCGGAGAAGTAGAAGGACATGGCCACCATTCCTGTCGACTGGCAGGCCGACAGGCAGCCAGATGACATGCAAATGCAGGATGCCTCCTCCGACGGGCCAGTGCCACCCTCCTCTTCCTCCACGACACCCTCCTCCTCCACTCAACCCTCGGTGGTGCATTGCACCCTGACCGTCGGCAAGGCCCTTGCTCATTATATGGACATGGTGTGAGAGGAGTAGTTCTGAGAGGCGCAGGCCGATGCCAACTAAAACCGCAACCTCCTCCAGGAGCATCTGCAGGCAGAGGAGCAGGTCCCCATGATAACCCACAAGTGTAGGGGATCTCAACAGTTTTCGAGGGTAAAGTATTCAACCCAAATTTATTGATTCGACACAAGGGGAGCCAAAGAATACTCTTAAGTATTAGCAGCTGAGTTGTCAATTCAACCACACCTAGAAACTTAGTATCTGCAGCAAAGTAATATGGAAATAGTGGTAACAGCAATAAAAGTAATGATAGTGTTTTTGTAGTTCTTGTAACAGTAGCAGCGGAAAAGTAAATAAGCAACAAGCAATATGTGAAAAGCTCGTAGGCATTGGATCAGTGATGGGGAATTATGTCGGATGCGATTCCTCATGTAAAAGTTATAACCTAGGGTGACACAGAATTAGCCCCAGTTCATCAATGTAATGTAGGCATTTATTCCGAATATAGTCATACGTGCTTATGAAAAAGAACTTGCATGACATCTTTTGTCCTACCCTCCCGTGGCAGCGGGGTCCTAGTGGAAACTAAGGGATATTAAGGCCTCCTTTTAATAGAGTACCGGACCAAAGCATTAACACATAGTGAATACATTAACTCCTCAAACTATTGTCACTTCGGGGTTGCCGAATCATAACACATAGTAGGTGACTATTGACTTGCAAGATATGATCAAGAACACACATATATTCATGAAAACATAATAGGTTCAGATCTGAAATCATGGCACTCAGGCCCTAGTGACAAGCATTAAGCATGGCAAAGTCATGGCAACATCAATCTTAGAACATAGTGGATACTAGGGATCAAACCCTAACAAAACTAACTCGGTTACATGGTAAATCTCATCCAACCCATCACCGTCCAGCAAGCCTACGATGGGATTACTCACGCACGGCGGTGAGCATCATGGAATTGATGATGGATGAAGGTTGATGATGGCGATGGCGACGATCTCCCCTCTCCGGAGCCCCGAACGGACTCCAGATCATCCCTCCCGAGAGAGATTAGGGCTTGGCGGCGGCTCCGTATTGTAAGACACGATAATTCTTCCTCTCTGATTTTTTTCTCTCCCCGAAAGTGAATATATGGAGTCCGGGGGTACGTCGGTGGAGCAACGGGAGGCCCACGAGGCAGGGGGCGCGCCCCCCACCCTCGTGGACAGGGTGGGGGGCCCCTGGCTTGGTTCTTTCCGTAGATATTTTTTATATATTTCAAAATAATTCTCCGTTGAATTTCAGGTCATTCCGAGAACTTTTATTTCTGCACAAAAATAACACCATGGCAATTCTGCTGAAAACATTGTTAGTCCGGGTTAGTTCCATTCAAATCATGCAAGTTAGAGTCCAAAACAAGGGCAAAAGTGTTTGGAAAAGTAGATACGTTGGAGACGTATCAACTCCACCAAGCTTAAACCTTTGCTTGTCCTCAAGCAATTCAGTTGATAAACTGAAAGTGATAAAGAAAAACTTTGACAAACTCTGTTTGTTCTTGTTGTTGTAAATATGTAAAGCCAGCATTCAAGTTTTCAGCAAAGATCATGAACTAACCACATTCATAATAACTTTCAGGTCCCATGTCTACTCATATCAATGGCATAATCAACTAGCGAGCAATAATAATAAACCTCGGATGACAACACTTTCTCAAAACAATCATAATATGATATAACAAGATGGTATCTCGCTAGCCCTTTCTGAGACCGCAAAACATAAATGCAGAGCACCTTTAAAGATCAAGGACTGACTAGACATTGTAATTCATGATAAAAGAGATCCAGTCATAATCATACTCAATGCAAATTAATAGCAATGTATGCAAATGACAGAGGTGCTCTCCAACTAGTGCTCTTTGATAAGAGGATGATGACTCAGCATAAAAGTAAATAGATAGGCCCTTCGCAGAGGAAAGCATGGATTTGTAGAGGTGTCAGAGCTCGATTTTTAAATAGAGATGAATAATATTTTGAGCGGTATACTCTCATTGTCAACATAGCAACCAAGAATCTCGATATCTTCCATGCTACACACATTGTAGGCGGTTCCCAAACAGAATGGTAAAGTTTATACTCCCCCAACCACCAACAAGCACACTCCACGGCTAGCCCGAAACAACGGGTACCATTCAAACCAGCAACAACCCTGGGGGAGTTTTGTTTAATTATTATGATTTGAGCATGGGACTGGGCATCCCGGTTATCAGCCATTTTCTCATGAATGATGAGCGGAGTCCACTCATCATGAGAATAACCCATCTAGCATGGAAGATATAGACAGCCCTAGTTGATACATGAGCTGTTAGAGCATACAAAACAAAATTTTATTTGAAGGTTTAGAGTTTGGCACATACAAATTTACTTGGTATAGGAAGGTATGGTGGACTAATATGAAATAACTTTGAGGTTTATGGAAGTGGATGCACAAGCAGTATTCCCGCTTAGTACAGGTGAAGGCTAGAAAGAGACTGGGAAGCGACCAGCTAGAGAGGGACAACAGTCATGAACATGCATTAAAATTAATTAACAATGAATGCAAGCATGAGTGGGATATAAATCACCATGAACATAAATATCGTGGAGGCTATGTTGATTTGTTTCAACTACATGCGTGAACATGTGCCAAGTCAAACCACTTGCATCGTTCAAAGGAGGATAACACCATATCATACCACATCACAACCATTTTAATATCATGTTGGCACGCAAGATAGACCATTATAAACTCCTAGCTAATTAAACATGTCATAAGCAGCTATGATCACTAATTGTCATTGCAAGCATGTTTCATTCATAATAAGCTGAATCAGGAACGATGAACTATCATACTTACAAAAACAAGAGAGGTCGAGTTTATACCAGCTTTTCTCATCTTAATCAATTCATCATATATCGTCATTATTGTCTTTCACTCGCACGGCCGAACGGTGTGGATAATAATAATAGTGCACGTGCATTGGACTAAGCTGGAATCTACGAACATTTAATACAAGAGAGAAGACAAGGTAATATGGCTCAAGATTAAATTAACAGTAAAGCATATGAGAGCCACTAAACATTCTCAATCATGGTCTTCTCCTCTTGACCCCCAATGAAAAGAAAAGAAACTATTTACACGAGAAAGCTCCCAACAAGCAAAAGAAGAACGAAAAATCTTTTGGGTTTTCTTTCAGTTACTACTACTACAAGCATGGAAAGTAAACTAGCTAAAAGCTACAACTATTTTTTTTTGTTTTACTTAAGGTTTTTCTAACACACAAGAAAAAAAACTAAGAAAATTAATGAAACTAGCATGGATAGTACAATGAAAGAGTGTGAGCACCGACAACTAGAATAAGTGTGTGAACATGAATATAATGTCGGTGAGAAACACGTACTCCCCCAAGCTTAGGCTTTTGGCCTAAGTTGATCTATGACCAATATTGGCCTGACGGATATCCAAAGTCGTAGTTAGGGTTGTACTGAGATGCAGCGGTTACCGACTGGCGAGCTGCATTCTGGAGACGAGCTACTCTCATTATCTCCTTATACTCATTTGCTTCCTCCCTGGTTATAATATATCTCCCTTTTGTCTGAAAGTCAAAAAAGGTAGGAGCAGGGAGAGCAATATGGACAGTGTGACGCCTGTCAAAGATTAGTCGATACTGAAGGGATTGTTCATCCCTCTCTATAAACAGATGGCTAACCATAGCATTATAATCCAAATAAGCAGGCGGTAATAGTTCATCATTTTCATGTATAGGCACACCAGGACGATGGGCTATGCGAGTGGCATAAATCCCATCAAATAAATCTCCATCTAAACCATTATGATGTAACCTACGTGCAACAATGGCTCCCAAGTTATATTGTTTATCACCTAACACAACACTCTTGAGAACACTAAGATCTGGGACACACATGTGGCAAGCCTCATCTTTACCGTTAGTGCATCTACCAATAAAGAGAGAAAAATAGTGTATAGCAGGAAAATGAATGCTTCCTATGGTAGCTTGTGTGATTTCTCTAGATTCCCCCACAATGATACTAGTAAGGAAGTCTTTATATTCAGATTTGCGAGGATCACCCCTTGAGCTTCATCTAGCAATGTATGTGCGTGAATGGCATGTCCTCAACCCTATAGTCTGACAGGCTGTACAAGGTGTACATCAATATTGAGTGAATGAATGAATTAATCAACATGTAGAGTAAGGGCATCTCCAATGCCGACCATCAAATCACCCACAAATGTCCATGCCGTGTGGTCCGGATGTCTTTTGCCATCCAACGCGGTACTGCATCGGTCCGTAGGCCTGTCTGGACGCCGCTTCTTCCTCCAAACCGGGGGCAAACTGGGGTTGGTGGTGGTGGGGGGGGGGGGTTGCCGACGTCTGGACCGCTGCCACGCCCGCTCCCGAGTAACCTGGCCCAACTAAAACCCGCCACCTGCGCCTGGGCGTGTTCCCGCTCAACGACAGCTGCCCACATTCACGCCAATGTAGAGTGGCCGCTCTGCATTAACGTCGCCCAGAGTAGATGCAACCTCTCACTGGCAACAACATTGAAGTGGCATGCCGGCCGAGAGTGCCGCCCGCGACGAGTCCCCGGTGTCCGGGCCTGTTCAATGCCGTAGAGAAGTTTACTAGACGGGTGGGACGAATATCTACCACGCCCGTTCAATGCTCGTATGTGTGTATACCACCATTAAGCAGGATCGATGGTCGAGGAACCAACTCCGACGCCGCACATTGATGCATCCGGACACTTAGCCTCACCAGAATCTGCTATTTAAAGTGGCTATAATACGTCTCCATCATATCTATTTTTTTTATTGTTTCATGCCAATATTCCACAACTTTCACATACTTCTGAGAATAATCTATATTTTTTTTGGGACTAACATATTGATCCAGTCTTATTTATTGCATGTCTTTTGTACCGTAGAAAATTCATATCGAATAAAGTCCAAACGCGATAAAATTTTATGAAAACTTTTTTTGCAATATATGTGATTTTTCGGAAAAGCAATCGACGCATGATAATGCTCGAGGGGCCCACAAGCTCGCACGACGTGCCCCCTACCCTGAGGCGCACCAAGCAAGTTTTTGGCCACCCCGTAAGTCGCTTGGGGCCCTTCTTTCGCCGTAAGAAATATAATTTCCGGATACAAGTTGTGTTAAAATTTCAACCTAATCGGAGTTATGGATCACCGGGGATATAATAAGCAGTTAAGGGCCAGAAAACAGGAATGCGAAAAAGAAGAAAAACAGAGAGAGATCCAACCTCGGAGGGGCTCGTGCCCTCCGGGAGCCATGGATACCAAGGACAAGAGGAGAAACCCTCCTCCCATCTAGGGAGGCCAAGGAAGAAGAAGAATAAGGAGGGAGCGCTCTCTCCCCCTCTCTCCCGTCGACGCTAGAGCGCCCCCCACAGGAACAATCGTGGCGGCGATCTACTCCTACAACTCCGTCGTCTTCCTCAACTCCTCCATCACTACAATAACTGTTTTGTGTAAATAATATGGTATTTTTGTCGCATACCTAATACGTGATGTACGAAGATCGCGATAAATTTTGACACAGAGAAAATAACATACACCCAATATTTTTTGCGTAATTAGCATGGTATTTTAGGAACCACAAACTTGATTATAGGTGGCCAACATGCCGACCCGGGTACGGCACAACCCGATAAACGCGTAAATGGGCCTGGACTGGCACAGCCCGCAAAGTTTCGTTTATAAGCGAGTCATGCCATGTCGGCATGTGGACCTCACCCCACGACCGAGGCATGTCACCGATGATAGGCGGTATTGCAGACATGATAATCAGGGTCGGTCCTGAGATTTCGGGGGCCCGGGGCGAAACTAGATCCCAAGGCCCTTAACATAGGCATAAGGTACCAAAAAATATGTTGAATTCTCAGCAAAAGAAAATATAGGATTACCTCCGATCCAAAATAAGTGTCACAATTTTGAGCTAAGGTTAGTTAAATCTTATTTCAAAACACCGACACTTATTATGGATTGGAGGGACTACTAAAGTTTTTTCTCTTATAAGTCTCTTTACTGATATATCCAATTAAGATTGACTTAATTTTTGGATCACAATCTCAAAACGGGAAAATCGTCAACACTAGGAGATGATTTAAATGCCCATGATAACTCACTATGTTATGTAAAGCACTCTCACCTCATTGATTAATACTCCCTCCGTTTCTTTTTACTCTGCATATAAGATTTGGTCAAAGTCAAACTTTGTAAAGTTTGACTAACTTTATAGAAAAACATATTAACACCTACAATAAAAAAAGTTATATGTTATGAAAGTTAATTTCAACACGCATCTAATATTATTGATTTCATGGTGTGAATGTTGATGTCTTTTCCTATAAAGCTAGTCAAACTTTACAATGTTTGACTTTGACCAAACCTTATATGCGAAGTAAAAAGAAACAGAGGGAGTATTAGTTTATTCCTGCAGTCTTGCTAAGTCTAAGTCGACTCATACTTCGTTGAGTCTCAGCCAATGCTATATCCGTGTTAAATTTTATATTTAGTTTTTTCTTTTTCTCTTTTGCATGTTATGTCATTTGATTTAGATTTGATTAAATCTTAGTCGACTAAGACCAAACCACACCCTTATTATTTCATTGCAACTTTCAGCCTGTCGTCGAACAAAAATATTGATAACCCCAATAGTACTATGTATAAACAGTATCTAATAAATCAATTATCGGTGACCACGGTAAATATCAGAATGCTTAGACTAACTCTACTATAAATAAATATCAGAGACCTACCTTCTCTTCTTTGTAACTTATACGCGATCTCGTATATCGGAGAGTTAGCGTGGTTGCATGTGAGGAGCGACGTGGTTATCTCCGGCAGTCCGGTACTCCTCCAACTTAGGCTTGCCCTGATTCTAGGCGGCGGCGCTATGCACGCACGGCATATGACTATCAATCGCCATGCAGGGGTGATTTGTTTTCTCTCTTTAAGCGTCTTTGATTGTAAGCTAGTACTCTCGTCGATTAAGGAAGGAAATCTTGAGCGATTATTTTTTTCAGTAACTACCCCTGATTCATCGCATATAATAACTGCTATGTTTCTCAATCAGGCCTTTGCTGGGAAAGGAAATAAGGATAACGGCTACCCTTATTTTTGGGATCGTAGATTAAGGAAAATAGTTCCTAGATTAAGGTGGAAATCGTAGGAAGAAGGAAATAACAGACAATATGTAATACTTACGCATTTTGGGGCCCCTCTCGCACCAGGGGCCCGGGGCGGCCGCCCCGTTCGCCCCCCCTCAGGGCCGGCCCTGGTGATAATTTACTTACGAATATCATGGTAACTTTTCGCCCTAGGTGAAAAAAGGGAGTAGTTGAAACACCCCCGTTGACTTCAGTGTAAATACCATGATAATGCAGTACTACAGACATGGTAACTTTTGACCTCAAAATAAGTCAACGAAACATACAAACATGGGATCTATTTTCGAAGATCTCGTCGCAACGATTTTTTTACGTGAAAACGAATTTTGAAGCGGAGACAAAATAGGAATAATATTTGCTGACATCATCATCCCGTCTTATATGCCTATATGCGAACTTGCTCCGCCATTTTTCTTTGAATACAGTAGGAAGAAATGGACGAGACTTGCCTGCTCCCCTCACGTGTGTCCATCCATGCTCCCGCGTACGTGGCTAGATTTGATTGGAGCAAAATAAGGCCCGGCCCCACCCCCTTAAAATCAGGGGGGAGATGGTTAGATTAGAAAGGAAAAATGAAGAAGGACAGCCGTAGGATGAAGTGGGAGCACGGATGGGAGCATGAGGAGGGAGCAGGCAAGTTTTATCCGGAAGAAATAGCGCTAGAGTGGGATTAGCAAGCGAGATTAGCGATTAAATAAGGCAAGAATCATCGTTCGGATCTGTTCTGAAGCTATCGCAGTCCAAAAATAATGAAGCAAACACAACATTGATGAACCGATGAAGCAACAGACAAAGGCCAAAATCTATTGGCCTCGGCGTCAACTTAAGCTGGAGTAAAAACATAAAACTATATCTTAGCACGCGCGTGATCGCATACCAGATAGGCTTGGACTCAACTGGTGACGAGCCTGCCGTTTGCTGACAAGCAATTGGATCCGAATCGGCCACACATCGACAATTGTTCTTTCTTATGTTGAGGGAGGAGTGCGGACTGCAGAGTGCGATCGTGGGGGAGAGGGACAGCACGTCCGCAAACTGATGAGACATTCTCCCTCCCCGTGCCAAAATAAAATAAAATAATCGTACTATAAATCAACGGGCCAGTTCTTAGGAACTGGAAAGGATTAATTAGCACTGTTCGACGAAGATATGCTTAGCTCTGTATCATATAGATTTCTCACTGTGAACTCTTTTGGTTTTGCTGGCAAGGAAAATGGCAGTGATATCGCTTTTTGTGTGTACACGTGCTTAATCAACTCGGTCTTTTTCTGGCTGGAACAGTTTTAGTGTTGTGATGCTACAGTACCCTTGAATGTGTCGCGTAGGGACTAATTAAGCACACAGAAGGCGCAGACGAGCGGACGAAGCAACTAGCGGCATCCTGTCAACATTAAACATTTCTCTATTTGTCTCTATTAGAGATTTCGATCCAAGCTCATGGAGCTTTGCAGTACAAGCTTAAACTACACCCTGACAGACAATGCCGTCCCCCGTAGGTGATTTTGGTTTAGACAACAGCACAGCGGGCGAGTCCACGTTGTCTCTCCTCCACCTCCAAGGAAAGGTGGCTAGGCTTTCTCCCTCTCGTCGGCGGCGTCGCTGATCTGCCACGTCTCATGTGGCCTTAGAGCATTTCCAGCCGCGTCCCCAACAGGCTCCTCCAGATGACTTTTTCCGCGCTGGCGCCGAAAAAACGTCCCAATCGCGCCTCCAAGACGCCGAAATTCGCCGGCTCGGCCCGTTTTTGGGCCCGGCGGTCATAGGCCGAACCCGGCGCACTGGGGGGCGCTTGGGGGCTCCGGCGCAGGTGGAAAAAACGCCTGGCCCACGCTGTGAGGTGAAAAAGCGAGCCAACCGTCCAGGTTCGCCCCCTCCCCCCGCGCGTTCGGCCGCCGGACTGCCGATCCCGACGCTGCCCGCCGCCCATCACCACTAGATAAGTCGTTCCCCGCCGGGAAAGAGAAGAGGTTTCGGCGGCGGGCGGCACTCCACCACAGCCCGGGTGATTTTTCCGGCGTTCCGGCCGCGCAGGGCAGTGCACCGGCGGGTATGCGTCCAACATGCTCACAAGGTGTTCGACGGTTTGCCTCACCGCGTTCGGCAATGGACTCGGACGACGAGGAGGCGCTCGTCGCACTGCTGCCGGAGGAAGCCGAGGCCGATGTCCAGGAAGAGGAACATCTCATGGTCCTCACCGCCCTTGCCTGCCTGCTCGCGAGCAATGAAAATCCGCGGCGAGTTGGCTCGGCGCCGGGGCGGATGAAAGCAAATAACCAGCATCGTCTGAAAGGCTACTGCATGCTCTATTCCGACTACTTCGCCGATGCTCCACTGCACAGCGACCAAGTATTTCGACGCCGTTATCAGATGAGCTGAAAGCTTTTCCTCAGGATTGTGAATTCCATCTGGGAGTCTGACAGCTACTTCAAATGCAAGAAGGATTGCACCGGCAAACTTGGATTCACCTCAATCCAGAAGTACACGACAGCGATGAGGATGCTTGCATACGGAGCTCCCGGTGATTCACTCGACGACTATGGGCGCATGGCCGAGTCCACTACCATTGAGTGTTTCTACAAGTTCTGCAGGGCAGTGGGCAGTGTTTGGAAAGCAATACTTGCGAACACCCAATGCGGAAGACACTGCTCGGATCCTAGCACAGAATGCAGCGAGAGGATTCCCTGGGATGCTTGGAAGCATCGACTGCAATGCATTGAAAATGGAAGAACTGTCCATTTGCTTGGCAGGGGATGTACAAAGGCGTCAAAGATGGTTGCAGTGTGGTACTAGAGGCAGTGGCCACACATGACCTCTGGATTTGGCACTCCTTCTTTGGTATGCCAGGAACTCACAATGACATCAACGTGCTGCAGTGCTCCCTTGTCTTTGCCAAGCTTGTCGAAGGTTATTCTCCTCCGGTGAACTTCGAGGTCAATGGGCGGCAGTACAACAAGGGGTACTACCTAGCTGATGGCATCTATCCAAGATGGTCGACATTTGTGAAGACTATCTCAAACGCTGTGCCAGGAGGCAAGAAGTCTCACTTTGCCAAGTTTCATGAGTCTTGCAGGAAGGATGTCGAGCGGGCACTTGGTGTGCTCCAGTCTCGATTTGCTATTGTCCAGTACCCTGCTCAGACATGGTTGAAAGATCAAATGTGGGAGATCATGACTTGATGTGTCATCTTGCACAACATGATCACTGAGAGCGAGCAGAAAGAGCCAGTGTTTGACATCGAACCATACTACAGGCAGGGTCCTCTTGCCCAAGTCGATCAACAGCTACCGACAACCTGGACTGCCTACCTCAATATGCGCCAGGAGATCTGAGACCCACAGGTGCAACAACAACTGTAGGAGGATCTGGTGGAGCACCTGTGGAGGATCAAAGACGACGCCTAGCTCGACGTGTGATGAAATATGAGTTTTATTAGTTGAACTTTATAATTTGTGTTGAACTATTTGTTGTTGAATTATATAGTTTCTATTGATTTTCTGTGATGAACAATGCGATAAAAAAATATTCGTGTTGAGAATTCACGCCGAACCACGCCCAACCTCGCCGAATATGGACCGATTCGCGCCGATATCGGGCCATATTTCACCCAAATTGGGCCGAAAAATGGGCCGGCGTCGGCACCTCGGGGCGACGGCTAGGTGCCAAACCGCCCCCAGGGCCGATTATACCGCCGGCTCGCCCCCATGCGGCGGTTTTTATGCCTCCTAGGGCGGGGGGCAACGGCTGGAGATGCTCTTAGGGTCATACGTGCGCGGTGGATTCCGGCCTTTGCAGACGGGAGGACTCCATTTTTAGATACTTCTTCAAATTTTGTTAGGGCTTGCGTTCTCCTCAGAAAAATGAGACGGCGACGACATTTTTAAGATGGAATAAGGTTCTTCCTGCCTAGCGCCCGTCCTGGTGGTGTGTCTAGCATTGTCGGAGGGCGTTTGGAGGTGTGTCACCGGCGGATCTCGCGGGATTTGGTTGGTGGTTGTCTTTGGTGGATCCGCTCGGATCCGGTCTTTATTCGTTTTTTGTTCATATGTCTTCAGATGAGATTCTTCTGATCTAAGAGCATCTCCAACGGCAACCCGCAATTAAAACTCTCGCATCCGTCCGCGGACAGGGGGACCAGTCCGCGGACACAGATGCGGGAGGCAACCATTCAACGCTAGCCGTACACATTTTCACAACAACTCAAACTAACTGGACATAATTCGTTTAAAGAAGTCTGGATTTCATATAAACACGTCCCGACTTCATATAAACATACCAGATTGCATATAAACATGACAAATTTCATTACAAATACATCAAAGCTGTACTAGGCGAGCTCTGGAGTATAATTAATACCTAATCTAAATGATCCCGGCGTCCGGTCCCCGTCTCTGGCCATCAGCACCTAGAACTGAAACTTCACCGTCTTCAATTCTGGCTCGACGCTCTCCAGCTCGGCCTCCGGAGCCCTGGGAACTGAAGCTGTTCGCCTCAACGTCGCCGCCAAGTGACTAATCGGCCAAAGATGCCGAGCCCACCAAGCTTGGCGTCGACAGGAGGGAGGAGTGGTGGCCTTCCTCAGACACGAGCGACAGCGACCTACCGTGCACTACTCTTCCTCGTTGTCGGCGGATCCCGCGGACGTGCCGGCTTCTTCATGGTCGTGGCGCCGGGATGTCTCCTCCTCGGCGTCAGTGACGCCGAAGAATGCCTCGCCCATGTCGTCGCCGCGCTCTTTGCTGGCGGCCACCACCTCCGCCACCTGTTGTCGGTACAGCCAGCGGGCGATGCAGATCTTGTGGGCGGAGCAGTAGGATTCAAGCAACGCCTCCTACTCCGCCAGGTCCGCATACGGTGTGACCGCCCAGCCAGTGGCGTGATACGTCTCCAACATATCTACTTTTCCAAACACTTTTGCCCTTGTTTTGGACTCTAACTTGCATGATTTGAGACTGACGTTGTTTTCAAAAGAATTGCCATGGTGTTATTTTTGTGCAGAAATAAAAGTTCTCGGAATGACCTGAAATTCAACGGAGAATTATTTTGGAATATATAAAAAATATCTACGGAAAGAACCAAGCCAGGGGGGCCACACCCTGTCCACGAGGGTGGGGGCGCGCCCCTCCCCCTAGGCGCGCCCCCCGCCTCGTGGGCCCCCTGTTGCTCCACCGACGTACCCCCAGACTCCATATATTCACTTTCGGGGAGAGAAAAATCAGAGAGGAAGAATTATTGCGTTTTACGATACGGAGCCGCCGCCAAGCCCTAATCTCTCTCGCGAGAGATGATCTGGAGTCCGTTCGGGGATCCGGAGAGGGGAGATCGTCGCCATCGTCATCATCAACCTTCCTCCATCACCAATTCCATGATGATCACCGCCATGCGTGAGTAATCCCATCATAGGCTTGCTGGACGGTGATGGGTTGGATGAGATTTACCATGTAATCGAGCTAGTTTTGTTAGGTTTGATCCCTAGTATCCACTATGTTTTAAGATTGATGTTGCTATGACTTTGCCATGCTTAATGCTTGTCACTAGGGCCCGAGTGCCATGATTTCAGATCTGAACCTATTATGTTTTCATGAATATATGTGTGTTCTTGATCCTATCTTGCAAGTAAATAGTCACCTACTATGTGTTATGATCCGGCAACCCCGAAGTGACAATAGTCGAGACCACTCCCGGTGATGACCGTAGTTTGAGGAGTTCATGTATTCGCTATGTGTTAATGCTTTGGTCCGATACTCTATTAAAAAGGGGCCTTAATATCCCTTAGTTTCCACTAGGACCCCGCTACCACGGGAGGGTAGGACAGAAGATGTCATGCAAGTTCTTTTCCATAAGCACGTATGACTATATTCGGAATACATGCCTACATTACATTGATGAACTGGAGCTAGTTCTGTGTCACCCTACAATACATGCCTACAACTCAGCCGCTAATACTTAAGAGTATTCTTTGGCTCCCCTTGTGTCGAATCAATAAATTTGGTTTGAATACTTTACCCTCGAAAACTGTTGCGATCCCCTACACTTGTGGGTTATCAAGACTATTTTCTGGCGCCATTGCCGGGGAGCATAGCTATATTCTTTAAGTCACTTGGGATTTATATCTGTTGATCACTATGAAGAATTTGAAGGACTCAAAAACCAAGATATTTCCCTCAACTACGAGGGGAGGTAAGGAACTGCCATCTAGCTCTGCACTTGATTCACCCTCTGTTATGAGTAAATTTGCGACACCTACTCCTGCTATTGAATCTGATATGTCGCATGTTCTTGATGATGCTACTTCTGCTATGTATGATGAAACTACTTCTATGCTTGATAATAGTGTGCCACTAGGTGAATTATTGATGAACAAATTGCTAAGGTTAGGAAAAATGCAAATATTGAAACTGATAATATTTATGAAAGTGATGATGAAGATTCTCCCCCAAGATATGAATTGCCTGTTATTCCTGAGGGTCATGTTATGGATGCAGAAACTGCTAGAGACTTTCTTACTTGCAATGATAGATATGATCTTAGGAAATTATTAGCTAAGCTGAAGGAAAAGTATTTGAATGCTAGAATGAAATATGACCCTGTTTTTGCTACTTCATCTATCTTTGTTACTGATAAGGATTATGATTTCTCTGTTGATCCTGAGTTAATTACTTTGGTTGAATCCGATCCTTTACATGGCTATGAATCTGGAACTGTTGTGGCACATCTTCCTAAGTTGAATGATATAGCCACCCTGTTTACCCATGATGAAAAGATTTGTTATTACTATATCCTTAAGCTATTTCCGTTCTCGTTAAAGGGTGATGCTAAGACTTGGTTTAATTCTCTTGATCCTGGTTGTGTGCGTAGTCCCCGGGATATGATTTATTACTTCTCTGCTAAATATTTGCCCGCTCATAAGAAACAAGCTGCCTTATGGTAAATATATAATTTTGTGCAAATTGAAGAAGAGAGTCTCCCACAAGCTTGGGGGAGGCTTCTCCAGTTACTTAATGCTTTGCCTGATCATCCTCTTCAGAGAAATGAAATACTTGATGTCTTTTATAATGGACTAACCGATGCTTCCATAGACCACCTGGATAGTTGTGTTGGTTGTGTTTTCGGGGAAAGAACAGTTGATCAAGCTGAATTACTATTGAATAATATGTTGGACAATGAAAATAATTGGACACTTCCTGAGCCAGCCCCTAAGCCAACTCTAAAGAAAAGGGGTGTTCTGTTTCTCAGTCCTGAAGATATGCAATAGGCAAAGAAATCTATGAAGGAAAAAGGTATTAAAGCTGAAGATGTTAAGAATTTACCACCTATTGAAGAAATACATGGTCTTGATAACCCGACATAGGTAGTAAAGGTAAGTTCTCTTTATAGATTTGATGAAGGTGATATTCCTCATTATAAGTCTGCTAGCCAATGCTTAGATGAGTTTGATAATGTAATGCCCCGGACACATCTGCCGATGGCCGTTACTCCTGGTGGGATATAGACTGGCCCCACATATCAATACTAATATTTTCTGCGCACTTTGTCCTCACTCGTGCGCACCCAGGTGCAAATTCCTGGTCGGTCACCCATCCTGAAATTACTCCAAGCTAAGCACGCTTAACTTTGGAGTTCGATCCGAATGGGCTTCCGGAAAAGAAGGAATTCCTTATTGATATGAGTAGTCTATCATCCCTAATAAGACAGGCTATCACATACACCCACACTCACAGGAACCGACGTCCTTGTCGGGCCACAAGAATGTTCTCTCTTGGCACAAACGTCTGTGCATCCAGTCTGATACATGTGCCATGTGATACGTCCAAAATGTATCTATAATTTCTGCTTGCTCCATGCCACCTTTGGGTGATATTGCTATGATATTCATACACTTCCAGACACTTTTGATCATATTTGGACTAACTTACTAATCCAGTGCACCCCAGTGTCAGTTTCTGTTTTCGGCTGTTTTTGTATTTGAGGTTTTCACGTTTCGAGAACTGCCCAGAAAAATTATATAAAAAATCAACGATCCGGAAACAACACTGCGTCCAAAGGGCAGCCTGGGGGGGCACAGGGGCTCCAGGCGCCCTGTGGGCGCGCCCCCCCTGGGCCGCGCCGGGGGGGCGCCTGGGCCCCCCGAAACTCCCCCGGTGCCCTACTTTGACATATATTTAAAGGACCCTCCGAAACCCTCAGAACAGGAACTCTTTTCGCGATCTCATCTTTGTTCCGCCGCCGCCGCCGCTTCCAAGATCGGGAGCACCAGGAGAACTCTTCCCGGCACCCTGCCGGAGGGGAGGATCACCACCGGGAGCTTCTCCACCACCATGGACGCCTCCCGGATGACTCGTGAGTAGTCTCCCTTGGACCATGAGTCCATGACCAGTAGCTATGTGATGTTCTCCTCCCGTTCTTGTGCTTCACTAATTAGTCCTCGTGAGCTGCCCTACATGATCGAGGCACCTATGTAATCCTTATGTTGTTACTATGTTGAGTTTGCTGGGATCCGATGGATTATGAGATTATGTTCAGATTGATCTTGAGTAATATATTTGATTCACCTCTTTTATATTTTAGTTCATAAGTAATTCTTGCATGTTCTCCGTTGTTACTTATTGCTTTGGCCGAGTAGTAGGTAGTGACTCTAAGAGGAAACGTTATGCTCGATTGTGGGTTCATGCCCCTCGATGACTAGCTTGAGTGACAGAAACATGAGTCTAGGGGATGTGCTGTTGCCACAAGGGGGAAAACAACGGTGCTTGTGCCCGCGGGTGCAAGGATTGTTTACTTTACGCAAAGTTCTTTTAATGCAGTTGTCTGTTGCATTGAGTTTACAATATGGGTGGGACTCGCAACTTAATACCAGCGAGATGTTATGGATAGATATCTCAAGGTGGATGATTAGTAGTAGATATTGATGGATTTCGGTCTACTTACTTTGGCGTACCGCCCATGCTTTGAACCTCAACCTTTCTTGCAATGTAGTCAGCATTGGTTTGCGTTCGTGGTCCTGTCAATTGCCCAGCTGTAATTTGTTACCTCGCATAGCTGTTTTATCGTCTTTTGGGAGAGAGACATCACTAGTGAACATCATGAGACTCCGGTCCATATTACCATCATTGATCACATCCACTATTTACTTTTCGCTATTTACTTATTATTGCAAAAACTATCTATCACTACTATCATTGCTTTTAACCCTTTGTGAACTACAAGGCCGGAGAGATTGACAACCTCTCTGTACTCGTTGGGAGCAAAGTTATTTGTATCTGTGTGCAGGTCCACGTTGATTGCTAATTGCGCCGTTAGCAGTTGACACCTACTTGTTGAACCTAGGAGTCTCTGGGGATTCGATCCTTGGCATCTTTGCTAGGGGAAAACATTTCTACTTACTGCATCTTACACCTTCCACTTGGGGTAACCAACGAGGGGTTCGAGGCCCATCACCATGCCGTGTGCCACGACGGGTCACAAATGTAATGAACAACATGACCGAGCACCTGTCCGCAAACATCCGTGTAACCTCGAGGGTCAGCTCTGGTACCAACTTGTAACGCCCCGGACACACCCGTCGGTGGCCGTTACTCCTGGTGGGATATAGACTGGCCCCACATATCAATACTAGTCTTTTTTGCGCACTTTGTCCTCACTCGTGCGCACCTAGGTGCAACTTCCTGGCCGGTCACCCATTATGAAATTACTCCAAGCTAAGCACGCTTAACTTTGAAGTTCTATCCGAATGGGCTTCCGGAAAAGAAGGAATTCCTTATTGATATGAGTAGTCTATCATCCCTAATAAGCCAGGCTATCACAGATAATTTTATTGTGAAGCAAGAAATGGTAGACACTTGCAACGTAATGCTTATATGATTGAACGCTTGAGTGATTATATGTCTAGAGTTAAAGGTGAATTGGAACTCATTAGTAAACATGCTTCTATGGTTACCACTCAAGTAGAACAAGTACTTAAGGCTCAGAATGATTTGCTCAATGAATTAAATAGTAAGAATAATGACTATGTTGTTAGAGTTGCAACTAGAGAGGGTAAAGTGACTCTGGAACCTTCGTATCCTGAGGGCCACCCTAAGAGAATTGAGCAAGATTCTCGGAGAGCTAATTTAGATGTACCTAGTTCTTCTAAGAAGAAGAAAAAATGATAGGACTTTGCATGCTTCTAGTGAACCTATAGCTGACACACCTGAGAATCCCAATGATATCTCTGTTTCTGATGCTGAGAGACAATCCGGTAATGAACATAAACCTAGTAATAATGTTAATGATGATGTTCATGATGATGCTCAACCTAGCAATGATAATGATGTAAAGATTGAACCTGCTGTTGATCTTGATAACCCACAATCAAAGAATCAACGTTATGATAAGAGAGACTTTGTTGCTATGAAGCACGGTAAGGAAAGAGAACCATGGGTTCAGAAACCCATGCCTTTTCCTCCTAAATAATCTAAATGTATGCGGTCTAACTTTGGATGGTCGGCTCCTATATCAGTGTGCGTGAACTGGCCCCACTCGTCCCTAAAAAATATGCTTTCTGGTTTAGGGGTCAGTAGGGAAGATGTCCTTACTCTTGTAGGGACAGATGAGTAAACCGTTCTAGACGAAATAACAAATACTCACTTCGTAAGTTAATATAAGAGCATTTAGATTACTACTTTAGTGATCTAAACGGGACATGGAGTATCTACACCCGAACTCAAGTGCTCCCTCGTGAACAGTAAATTCAAAAAAATGTTAAAAATTCAAAAAAATCAGATTTTTTTGTGGTAAACTTTGCCAAATGTTTTTGTATGCTTGCAAAATTTCAGCACGATACGCCTTCCACGAATGTCGTATCGTGCTGAAATTTTGCAAGCATACAAAATATTTGTCAAAGTTTATCACAAAAAATTCAGAATTTTTTAATTTTGTTACTGTTTTTATTTTATTTTATTGTTCATGAGAGGGCATTTGAGCTCGGGAGCAAAATAAGACTTGTTATATTAGTTTACAGAGGGGGTATGTTTCAAACCGTCTCTTTTTAATGAATAATAAGGCGGTGCACTTGCTAGTTTCTGAAGAAAAAAACGCACTAGCAGAAAGTATAATTATTATCATTTTCGTTGACAACAAAACAAGTTACAGGAAGAAACATCTAATACTCCCTCCGTCCCAAAATACTTGTCATCAAAATGGACAAAAATGGATGTATCTTGAACTAAAATACATCTAGATACATCCATTTTTATTCATTTTGATGACGAGTATTTCCGGACGGAGGGAGTACGATCCAGGCCGAGAGTGTATATCTTCGTGGTGATCTTTTTCTGTTTCTGGAATTGGCTTGTTTATTTTATCTCTTCATTTGATTTTTGGCACGAGGAAAATGTGAATGCCATCAGTTTGCGTAGGTGCTGTCCCTCTCTCCCGCACGATAGCACTCGGCAGTCCGCACTCCTCCCTCAACGGAAGGAAGCCATGTCAACGCGTGATTGATTTGGATCCAATCGCTTCTCGGCGAACGGGAGGGTCGTCACCGGTCGATCGAGTCCAAGCCTATCTGCTCTGCAATCACGCGCGTGCTTAGAGACACGGCGCGTACTTATTATAAACTTTGCTTTGGGTGGCATGCATTTGTTCCTGTAATCTCGTCGAGACATGGATCCGACATCAAAACAGTCGTGTAATACTACCACCACTCCATGAACTGGATCCACATTCTCGAAGTTGCAACGATGAGAAAAAGGGAACAGTTTCTGAGACATATAATCACACGAGCAATGGCAACATCCGTCCATAATCACACGCACGATTGCTAGGCCACCTCTGTTAAAAATAAAAAAAACGCGTGTTCATGATTCCCTGATTGGCACAGGCCGTTACCATCATCCACCACGCACCACCTGCCACAGCGTTAGCCAATCACACGAGCATGTTGGGTCGTCGGCGATCACAAACGTTGGAGTACTGAATTATTTTCCGACACGGCACACGGCACGCACGCACGCACGCTTGATCTATCAAGCCCATGCTGATCAGTTCATTTTTTTCCGGGCAATAATCTAAAAAGCATTCTCATGAGAGGATGCTTTTTGCTTGCTCCGTTGCTCCTTGGGAGGACGTGCGGCCACGACGCAGGAAGGCGACCGATCCTGTGCCGGCGAAGCGATCTCCCCTTGATCCGATCCGAGACGGGGAAAGGATACGGTGGCAAGGCAAGCAACGGAAAACGGTTAAGCGAGCGTGTCTGATCCATCCATGGGACGAAACGAACGCCCAAAACCGAAAGTTCGGACACAACCTCCTCCGGCTCCAGCTGGATATACGTGCGGAAAGATACTAGATCGGTCGGTCGGTCGGCATGCCACCAGTCAACACGCCCGTACGTGTTCGGCTGGCCGTGCGCCGCGGCGCGGATAGATTCGGTTGCTTCGCGGCGGCGCGGGTAGAATTACCGCCACCTCAGTTGCTCAGATGCGGTTCAAGGTATCCCCAAACCCTAAACCCTCTGGCCGCGCCGGAGGCGATTAGGATTTGACGTGGATCCAACTCTGCCCAACGATTCGTCGCCGGTGCAAGCGAGATAGGAGAGCGGCAAGTTCTCCGGGCTCATGGCTGATCCCAGCGCCGCGGGCTCGGGGGAGGGGAGCGATCCCCAGGCGGGCTGCGCCGTCAGGAAGAAACTTGAGGAGGCCCTTGGAAAGTTGGACATATCCGAGGAAGAGGCTACTCCTTTGATCCTTGACAACCGCATCGAGGGAAGGCCGGAGAAGTGGCTCTTGGCCGGGGAGGTGCTCCATCGGAACTACATACACATCCAGACCATCACGAATGCGCTTCGGCCGGCATGGGGCAACCCGCACGGTCTGAAGTTTAGACCAGCGGGATTAATGTGTTTGTAGCAGAATTCGAGAATCAGAGAGATAGAGATCGGGTGTGGGGCGGCTCGCCATGGCATATCAGCAAAAACGCCGTGGTGTTGGCTGAGTTTGATGAATGCATGCGACCTGATGAGGTCTAGTTTGACCGTCTGCAAATCTGGGCTAGGTTTATGAATCTACCCTATAACCTAAGGGATGAGACGTGGTGGATGCCGATTGCTAAGCAGATGGACAAGAACGCCTAGTTTGTCAAGTTTGATCACAATGGCGGTTTTTTGAGAGCAAGAATTTCAATTGAGGTAGATAAGCCTTTGAGAAGGTGGATTTTGATCGACTCTGCCAGGAGGAAGAAGATGGATGTGTATGACATTCAATATGAACAGCTACCTTACTTTTGCTTCTCCTGTGGTAGACTAGGGCACTCAGAGCTCTACTGTGCTACCCCTGGCTCCCGCGATGCCAAGGGTGAGCTCCCGTTTGGTTCCAAGCTTCGGGCTTCTGATGAAGCAAAGAAGCAGCCGGCCAGCGACAACTCCACCAAGGAACCAAAGACTCACAGCAAGCCAACTACTAAAAATTCAAGTACTAACAAGGATCCTGGGGAGGAAGTTACATCCCCTCTAAAGCACAAGTAGCAGCCGAAGCGCACAGAAGGTCCACACCAAGTTTACAAACCAGTGGTAAAAACCTTGTTGCTTACAGATGGGAGTTTGAACGATCCAATTGGGGACACAAGTACAAGTATCATGGACCCTACATCAGCTGGTAATGAAACAGAAGGACATGATTTTGCTCGTGAACCAAAGAAGAAGAAGCCTACCCCAGAAAACTCGGCAGAGACCGCGTCGCGGTCCTGCCCGTCACAATGAGTGTTTGAACTTGGAACTGCCGGGGGCTTGGGAACCCTGAGGCAGTTCGGGAGCTTCGCAGTATCGTGAAGCTGGAAGGACCCTCCCTTCTCTTTGTAATGGAAACAAAAATCAAGGCAAAAAGAGTTGAGGATCTGAAGTATACGCTTGGTTTTATAGGCAGTTTTGCAGTTGACAGTGTCGGCCTTAGTGGCGGCATAGGTCTTTTCTGGTCCAAAGATGTGACCGTTGAATTGAAGAACTTCAGTAAGAACCATATTGATGCATTAGTTCATAACAAGAACCAGCACGCTTATGTTTGGCGTTTCACTGGTTTTTACGGAGCACCGCGAGCGGAAGATAGACATCATAGTTGGCGATTCTTGTGTATAATATACCCCATAACGCGTGGCTATGTGTGGGAGATTTTAATGAAACTTTGTTTGCTTGTGAGCACTTCAGCAGAGCTGCTCGGTCTGAAACTCACATGAGAGCGTTTCGGGAGGTTATGGATGAGATCTCCCTCCAAAATTTGGGTTGGTCTGGCACGACATACACATGGGACAACCATCAAACATGAGATGCAAATGTTAAGGCAAGGCTAGATAGAGCCTTTGCCAATGAGGAATTTCGGCAGCTTTTTCGTCACATATGGGTTAGACATCTACTTCAATTGAGTCTGACCATTGTTTTGTGATAGCAGAAATCAAAGAGGTTTTGACGGATCGGCCTAGAGCAAAGAAGCAATTTTGGTATGAAAACGTATGGTAGACCCATACAGACTATGATCGTCTCGTAGCTGATACTTGGCGAGGCATACCTCGGACTTCGGGTCTCCAAGGCATTGCATCGGCACTTGGCACATTGCAGTCGACGTTAGAGCCATGGAGTCTGAAGGAGTTTGGTTGTTTGACACGTACTGTCAGACAACTCCAAAAGCGCCTGAACCGTGTTCGGTGTCAGGTTACAGGAACAGGGCCGTCGGACAAGGAGGAAAACATTGTTAAAAAACTGAAAGAGGCCTTACATCAGGAGGAAGTATGGATTCGGCAGCGGTCGAGAGTTCCGTGGCTTCGTGATGGGGATCGCAATACATCATACTTTCAGGCACAAGCAGCGCAGCGCCAACGTATGAATAAGATTTCAGAGTTGCGAAGGGTTGATGGCACTGTTTGTGCTAGTGGAGATGAGGATAAAGTGGAGGTGCATACCTTTTATCAACAGCTATATGAGTCACAAGGTTTTGTCGATCCACAGTTTCTGTTATCACATGTGCCGACCAAGGTGACACAGGCGATGAACACCGAACTTTCCAAACCCTACACACCGAATGAAGTCAAGGTGGCGTTGTTTTAAATGGCTCCGTCGAAGGCGCCCGGTGTTGATGGTTTTACTGCAGGTTTTTACCAGCGTCATTGGGATTTACTTGGTAATGACGTAACCCATGCAGTGCTTGATTTTCTTAATGGGGGCGAGCTACCATCGGGTCTGAACGATACTTCTATTACTCTTATCCCCAAGGTCAGACACCCCCAATCAATAACTCAATACCGTCCTATTGCTTTGTGCCCTGTTCTGTACAAGATTGCAGCTAAGGCAATCACCAATCGTTTGAGATACATTATGGATGAGGTAATCAGTGAAGAGCAAAGTGCTTTTGTTCACGGTCGCCTTATCACTGACAATGTTCTAGTTGCGTATGAAAGCGTACATACGATGAGGAGGAGGAAGAAGGGCAAGAATTACTCATGTGCGGTTAAGCTTGACATGATGAAAGCATATGATCGCGTCGAGTGGCATTATCTGGAAGCTATACTAGATCGGCTGGGCTTCTGTATGAGTTTCATAAGATTGATAATGAAGTGTGTCTCCTCGGCTCGGTTTTCGGTGCGTGTCAACGGTGAACTATTACCATATTTCACACCAACCAGAGGATTCAGACAGGGAGATCCAGTTTCACCATATTTATTTCTGCTTTGTGTAGAAGGTTTTTCCTCATTGTTAAAATACTACAATGGGATAACTATAGACAGGGGTTTGAGGGTCAGCTAGAGATCACCATGGGTCACTCATTTACTATTTGCTGATGATAGTCTGATTTTCATCAATGCTTGTAATCCAAGCGCTCTTAGACTTAATGAGATTCTCAGGATCTATGGAGAGGCCTCGGGCCAAAGTGTTAATCGCGATAAAAGTTCGATATGTTTCAGCTCTAACACTCCTGATTCCTTGAGACAGGTTATGCAAACAACACTGAATATCCATGTGCAAGCATTTAGCGAGAAATACCTGCGGTTACCTACTGCTGTGGGTCGGATCACAAGTGGCACATTTGATCACATCAGCGAAAGAGCTCGTGGGAAATACAAGGTTGGTCGGAAAAAATGTTGGCATGTGCAGGCCGAGAGACTCTCCTCAAATCGGTCGTCCAATCTATCCCTACTTATCCAATGAGCACTTTTCTTCTGACCAAGAAAGTTTGTAAGATCCTTACTTCACCAATGGCCAAGTACTTTTGGAGTAGCTCTCTTAACAAGAAATCTTTGCATTGGGTGTCTTGGAAGGAGCTAGCAACACCTAAGTGCAAGGGCGGTATGGGTTTCCGAGACCCTCATTTTTTCAATCTTGCTATGTTGGGCAAACACGGGTGGCGTTTCATCACCAACCCAAACTCTCTTTGTGCAAGAGTTTTGAAAGGCCGCTATTTCCCCAATACTGACTCCATGCAGGCTACTGTACCAAAGTCAGCGTCAACAACCTGGAGGGCGATCATGGCCGGAAGGGAGGCCCTACGCTCTGGACTGATTACTCGCGTGGGCGATGGCTCCTCCATTTCGGTTTGGAATGACAAGTAGATTCCAGGTACAATATCTGTGTCTCCTATTTTCCGGCCACAACACACGACTGTTCAGCGTGTGTCCGAGCTTATTGATACATCTAACTGGTCCTGGAGGCAAGAACTTGTACTGCATACTTTCATTGCTCCTGACGCCGAAGCAATTCTGAATATCCCTATTCGGCAAGGAGGAGGAGATGATTTTCTTGCATGGGCATTCGAAAGATCGGGGAACTACACTGTGAAGTCGGCGTACCGTGCTCTCGTGACTCAGAAAGAGCGAGTTGCTCTAGAGGAAGGGACGGCTACCGGAACCTCAGAGGAAGATACACAGCTGTGGAAATCCTTATGGAAATTGAATGTCATCCCGAAGGTTAGAGTGTTCTGGTGGAGGGTCCTTACTGGCATTCTCCCAAATGAGGTCACTCTCAACTATCGACACATTGCAGAGATCCGTCGATGCAAAGTTTGTTTGGCTATGGACGAGAATCGGGAACATGCACTCATACACTGTTCACATGCAAAAGGCTTCTAGGATGAAGCTTATGCTTGGTTTGGCATCAGATTGCCTCGTCTTCATCCTGACTCATGGGCGCGAGATATCACATGTGACCCTCGGTTTACGGATGATGATCGCGCAAAAATCACAACTATAATGTGGTCCATCTGGCACTCCCGGAGTCGGATCAAGCACGGCGAGGAGGGGAGGAATCCTACGGCGACGATCAGGGCTACTAAGGAGGCGATTGCCCTACTTCACCTCCCATGTCGAGATGCGATGATCTTACGTGGTTTCGGTTGGAGACCACCTGATGAGGGACTCGTCAAGATCTCCACGGACGGTGCCTTAAATTTGGCAGATGACAGGGGCGGTGCGGGGGGGGGGGGTGGCCAGATCCTCTTCGGCACTCCTAGGAGCATGGTGCAAACCTTATCTAGGTATTTCTGATCCCTTGATTATGGAGGGTTTATCACTACGAGATGGAGTTTGGTTCGCTTCACTTCGAGGATTCTCGCATGTGATTATGGAAACTGATTGCTTGGAGATGGTGACGCTCTGGAACACTCGCCACAATTCTCGGTCAATTGTGGCTCATTTATTGTTAGAGATAGTAGAGCTATGTAATAATTTTACTTTATTTGATATTCAGCATGTAATCAGGTCAGCTAATGTTCCGGCGCATCTTTGTGCAAAGCGTGCTTGCACCCTGAATGTGACCGATAGCTGGCTTGAGGAGACTCCTGGCTTTTTGGTGACCAGCCTTTTGGCTGACTGTCCCAAGAATGCCTTCATATGAATAAAGCTCTCTGGTTTCCCCGCAAAAAAAAGTGAACCGGTATGGGTGAAGAACGTGGTTTAAACCCAAAGCGTGGTGCAAATTGAAACATAATGTAAACGAAAGTACTTCACAGACGATAAATTGCTGAACGACACTGGGACGATGGCTAATCCAGCCGTTAGCTGTTGTTTCAGACTCCTCCATGGATGGCGTGATATGCATGTCGTGCATGCATCGTCTGGTGAATGTCGTCCGTGTAGCACTGTAAATGTTAGCGTACCCCAGATGCACGGTTCAGATCGAAGGAGTAGTCAATTTACGGAGCTGAGAGCATCTTCAGCCGCGCCCCCAACAGGCCCCCAAGGCCACTTTTTAGGCGCCGGCGCCGAAAAAATGGCCCAGTCGCGCCCTAAGGACTCCGAAAATCGCCGGATTAGGCCGAAACTGGCGCCGGCGGACCCAACCTGAACCCGGGGCGCTAGGGGTCGCCTGGGGGCGCCGGGCGAGGCGTTTTTTGGCGCGAATGTGATGGGCCCGTCCTGTCAGCGACGTGCTGCTTCGTCGTCCTCATCGCCTCGGTTCCCGTGGAAATCAATGTCAAAGCTGCCGCACTGCCGAGCGTCGCCTGCCATTGATGCCGCCCAGCGACCCGTCGCGTCGCCCGGCACCACGGGCGACCGCCATGCGTCGCCCGACATGCGCCTCTCGCCGCGCGAGCTCTGGCTATAAAAGCATCCTACCTCGCCGGTGAACGCCCACACCGTAGCCCCATCGCCCACCGCACTCTCCTCCGCACTGCCCCTCACTGCGCCCCTCCGGCCGCTGGCTGCTTCGTCGCCGACACGCACTGCGTCCCCATGCCGCCTCGCCGCCGGGGAGGTGCGGGCTACCGCGGCGTCCGGGTTCGTCCGTCCGGCACCTACTCCGCCGAGATTCAGCCGGGCGACGTGCGCCTCCGCCTCGGAACCTTCGACACCACTCAGGAGGGCGCCCGCGCGTACGACGCTGCGGCGTGGCGCCTCCGGCGTTCCCGTTGGGACATGAACTTCACGGACGTGCCGACTCTGGAGCGGGCACAGGAGCTGGCGCCTCCCCCGCGGCTTAGAACCGACGAAGATCGTCGAAAGAACCGTAGGCGGGCGCACCGTCTCCACTTGGCCGAGATGGATGAGGAAGCCATGGCGACGTGGCGCCAAAACTTCCCGCAAGACTTCATCGACGAGCACCGGTTCTTGGCCGAGAGGAGGGCGGAGAGGAAGAAGAGGAGGAAGGAGAGAGCGGCTTATCGCGAGGACAAGCGAGCGCGGAGGACGGTCGCTAAGTCCAACGTCGAGCTAGGAGATGCGTCCTCCTGGGACTTCACCGACGAGCGGTTCCTTGACGCCTACGCTGAGACGTCGGAGGAGGACATCACCGAGGAAGAGTCGGAGTCGGAGAATGACTAGTAGTAGTAGGTCGTAGGAGAAGACTATGTGAACTATCTATTTATGTATCTATCGTAGGGTTAATAAGATTATGTGACCTATCTATCTATATATGTGAACTATCTACGACAACGTCGAGCCTGGGCCGTTTTGCGCCGGAAATGGGCTGAAAAGCGTCGTCAATGGGCTTAAAGCACCGAAAATAGACCGATATCGACGCCTGGGGACGACCTGGGGGCCAGCGACTGGGAACGAACTGGCACCCAAGCCGAAACTAGCGCCGACTCGTCCCAAACGACGATTTTCGGCGCGTCCTGGGGGCCAACGGCCGGAGATGCTCTGATCTGGCCTGAGAACTGAACCAGAGTCAAGTATCATGTGACCATCATGTGCATGGGACCACACGTCTGTGCACTGGAAAATGTAAAATGCAGTCGTGCGTGCCTTGTCCAAGAAAAGGTCATTTTCTCCGCAAAGACCAGACCACGCCGGTCCCATTTGGTCCGGCCGGGCCGCTTTTCTTCTCCCGCCCTGCGGTGCTGTCACTGTTCACACTTGCCAAACCACTCTTGCTCAATCTTTGCACCAGATCTCAGTAATTTCGATGGACTTACCAATACAAATACTCCTAAATAGGTTAATCATTTACTAGCACACCTTTTTTGCCCTTGTGATTTCTGATCAAGACGTGTGCAAGCGTAAGGTGTACACACAGCAAACACATGGATGGGTGCTGCATGGATAGATCAACTGAAGTTTTTTTTTTTTTTTTTGAAACGGAAAAGCAACTGAAGCTTGGGGATCACACAAAGAAAACCAAAGAAAAACGAAAACGGCCACGGTTGGGATGATGCACGCATGGAGTATGGGATTCTGCAAGGATTTCGTCCAGAAGCGGGTGATGTAAACACATGTTTAGCTGGGGTAACGGAGAGTGACGACGGCTTTCAGCCCCATCCGCCAGCTGATTTTTTCAAGAAAACATGGAATTCGCCGAGAAAACATGGAATTAATAACACGAGATAAAGCAGCCAGAAAGTGGGCAACGCTGCCAAAGAAATCAGTTTGCAAATTGCTCGATGTGGCGCTTTGGCCTTTACCCTTTTTGCTGCCGTGGTGGTGCGTTGCTTTTGCTCGCTTCGCCGAGACAAAAACTAATCAGGGCAGCAACACGCGCAATTGCTCGTGTGTTTACTCCACTCCTACTGCCGCAATTATCACACTGCTGCCGCGATTGCATCATCAGATTGAGACCACATCCGCCGGACACGCACACGCGCTAGAGATGGAGTGAGAAGCATCAGGTTGCTTCCGCCGGCGGCCATTGCCGCCTGCCCATCCATCCATCTCCTCCGCCACCTCCGCCCCCCTCCGTTCGTCATGCGTACAAGCCATCCCCACACCTGACAACAACCACACTCCACAAAACCACCCCCAATCCCCCCTCCCCTCCCCATTCATTCCCATCCATCTTCGATCTCCTTGCTTTCTTGACCGCTCGCTCCGACGCGCCGCCGGTAAAGCTCGCAGCTTCACCCTCTCTCGTCCCCGCTTCCCCGGCTCCCGGATTTTCTTGCCAATGCCCGCTGGTCTGACCCGCCCTGCTTGCTGAGGCGCTCCTCGATTTGGTCCTCCTGGGACGCGTCGTGCTCCCGATCTACTGCTGATTTCTCGGAATCCGGTCAGAGTCCGTCGGTCCATCCTGGGTCTGGTTTGCGGGTGCCATCGGCCGTCTTCGCCTCCCGCAATGGGGAACGCCAGCAGCAGCAGCGCCGGCGGCAGCCGGCCCCACCGGCCGACGGCCTCGTCGGAGTCGGGGCTGCCGCACGCCGCGGCGGCGGAGGAGCTCAGCTCGTACGAGGCGGCGTGCCGGCACGACCCGGAGGTGCGCACCTTCGACTCCACGCTGCAGCGCCGGACCAGCCGCGCCATCTCCACGCTCGCGGTCGGGGTCGAGGTGCGCTCCATGTCGCTCGACTCCCTGCGCGAGGTCACCGGCTGCCTCCTGGACATGAACCAGGAGGTGGTCAAGGTCATCCTCGACTGCAAGAAGGACATCTGGAAGAGCCCCGAGCTGTTCGACCTCGTCGAGGACTACTTCGAGAGCAGCCTCCACACCCTCGACTTCTGCACCGCGCTCGACAAGTGCCTCAAGCGCGCCCGCGACTCCCAGCTCCTCCTGCACGTCGCGCTCCAGCGCTTCGACGACGAAGACGACAACGACGGCGACGCCGCCGCCGCCGCGCCCACCGCCCGGTACGCGCGCACTCTGCACGAGCTGCGCCAGTTCAAGGCGGCCGGGGACCCCTTCACCGACGAGTTCTTCGAGGCCTTCCAGGCCGTGTACCGGCAGCAGCTGGCCATGCTGGAGAAGCTGCAGCTGCGCAAGCACCGGCTGGACAAGAAGATCAAGACCATCAAAGCGTGGCGCCGGGTGTCAAGCGTCATATTCGCGAGCACCTTCGCGGCGGTGCTCATCTGCTCGGTGGTCGCCGCGGCCATTGCCGCGCCGCCTGTCGCAGCGGCATTGGCCGCCGCGGCTGCGATTCCGATAGGGTCCATGGGGAAATGGATCGACTCGCTGCTCAAAGGGTACCAGGACGCTGTCCGTGGACAGAAGGAGGTGGTGAGCGCAATGCAGGTCGGCACGTTCATCGCCATCAAGGATTTGGACAACATCAGGGTGCTCATTAACCGGGTGGAGATGGAGATCAGCTCAATGATCGACTGCGTGGACTTCGCGGAGCGCGACGAGGAGGCGGTCAAGTTCGGGGTGGAGGAGATCAAGAAGAAGCTGGAGGCCTTCATGAAGAGTGTCGAGGACCTCGGGGAGCAGGCAGACCGGTGTAGCCGAGACATCCGCCGAGCAAGGACCGTCGTGCTACAAAGGATCATCCGGCATCCCAACTGAGAGGCAAGGATGATGAAGAATGTAAGGTATGGATATGATAAGTTATAGACATGTACTCTTTGATCATGTTGTGGTTGCAATGTACATAAGAGATGCTCCTTGTAGACACCATGAACGGGTCAGTTTGATATAAATTATAGTTTGGCTCAATTGATTTGTGATGTTCTCATGGCCTCTTTTTGCACAATACCGTACAAGATTGTGGTTACTGAAATTTCTCTGTATATTTTGTTGTGGTCAATTTTAGATGTGTGATGTATTATATAACTCTTGTACTTGTAAGTAGTAATCACAGTTGCTGAGCCATGACTATATGATCCGGACCAAGGCAGGCCATACTGTTTTATAAATTACCACTCTGTCATTGAGCTTACCCGCCCACATTTGAAAGGTCCAAGTTTGCTCAAGTCTTTTCTAAAAGAAAAGGAAAAGTCGTTGTCTAAGCTTCCATGGTTGCTAGTCTTCTAGACGTGTAGGTGTTGTCTCTTGTTGCTTCCCCAAGTCACATATACTGATATACTTCTAAGCAAAGGAAATTTTAAATTAGCACGACAGAATGTATGAGATATCTGATATCTCAGTGGTGTTCCCGTGTCCGGCAGAACTGTCGGTGCAATTCTAGAAATTGCTTTAGAAATACTTCTTACCGGATAATCATTGCTGCGTGATCACCGCGACATGTACTTTTTGGATATTTGATACACCAATGCAGTTTTTGTGTGACTTTGGAGCAATTGTACCCTCCCTAGTATGTCAAATATCTAGCTTTTGATATGTATCATGTTTCTTTAGCAGAATG
Organism: Secale cereale; assembly: GCA_902687465.1. Taxonomy (NCBI): domain Eukaryota; kingdom Viridiplantae; phylum Streptophyta; class Magnoliopsida; order Poales; family Poaceae; genus Secale; species Secale cereale. Next base: position 120,539,471 of record LR738715.1, read on the forward strand.
ACCGGATCAGTAAACTTTAGTTAATATTTTGTGATGTTCAATTCTAACTAACCAGCGCAAGGAATATCTCCCACTTCCTATCGAATATGGACTTTACTATCTAGATTTTATGTTCTTGCATTTGCATGTGAACTGGTACTGTATTTCTCATTGTATCACATTTGTTTCCAAATATCAAAACTAGATGTTAGCAAGCAATTTAGCCCATCAATATATGGTTACAGTATTAAACTTGGGAAGTGTTATGTTGCTTCTTTTGATATCCCCATGTACTTTTGATAATCATTTTTTGATTGCTGATTGATTAAGAAAGCTTTGAATTCTCAACATGTTTCCCACCTTTATTTGCAGGAATTTGGTGATAGTGATGCACATGAAAGGGTCTATATAGTCTGTAGCGTAGACCAGCAAGCAAAGGATGTGATCTATCATAAAAGCAATAAATAATTCACTGCTTGCAGACTTCTGCGACGAATCGCCATTGTTAGCCTGGTTATTTCCTGGCGAAAATCTCAGACGGCCTTTAGTTTATCTATTCTCCTAAAAATAATTTTATCTATTAGAATTTCGGTGTGCTGACCTCTGGAGTTGATGTTTGTGTCTTTGGCATAATAATCTCAAGGAGAAAAATGGGGTGGTCTGTGTTGGTTTCAACTCTGAAATATATGATTGCAACTGAAAAGGTTGAAACATTTGTGCTTGGTTGAAATATATGTAATGTGGCTAGTAAACTTTTTTCCTTTCGATAAAGAGGGCTCCCCCGGACGCTGAGTTTCTGCTTCCGCGCTCATCTGCACCCGCGTTCAGAAAAAAATAATCAAAACAAATACTAGAAAAATTCAAAAAATAAATAAATTTGTGTGGTAGATAATTTGACGTGCGAGGTCTGCTTTAAATTTCAACTCATTTAGACATCTGAGCAGCTCGGTAAAAAAGACAAAATCGAGGCCTGTATTTTTTTACTGTTCACGCAATGTTCTAACCCGATTCGTCTTCTTTGCCGAGAGCTGCTCTCCCCCTCCAATTTCATTTATCACAAACCACAGCGTATTTTACAACTATTGAAAGATAAAAAGGAAAGTGGCAAAATCCAGACATGAACCAAAGCGCTTAAACTATATCTAACTGAGCTATGACCAGCTAAGAATAACCATCAAGTCTTCAAGTCATCAACAGCATCAGCAGGCACCCAGGACGAATGTTAGCAACGTTTGAGACATTCCTTATAACCAACATCAGTTAAGTCATTACAAGTTTCTAGTACAAGAGTAGAGATAACAGAAGATCAGCAAGGACCAAAAGAAGCTTCTTTTGCAAACTGTGGCCACTAAACATGACGATTATCGTCTCATCAATTTTTTTTCTAGTTCCATCAGTACTATTACATTGTAAGGACAATTTGGTTCATGTGATCAGATGGCCGAGTTGGTCTAAGGCGCCAGATTAAGGCTCTGGTCCGAAAGGGCGTGGGTTCAAATCCCACTCTGGTCACAATTTTTTTTTCATTCCAAAAAAATAAACAGAAGACAGGACCTGCTCAATTTTTCCATATGATAAGCTACCTAAAAGAATCTGCTGCTGCAGATGTTTTGTAAAAAATGTTCTGAAATCATAAAAATATTTTTTTAATCAAAAAATAAACAGAAGACCGGACCTGGTCACTAACTTTTTTCCCTACAAAGAAAATAAATAAACAGAAGACAGGACCTGCTCAATTTTTCCATATAATAAACTACCTAAAAGAATCTGCTGCTACAGATGTTTAAAAAAATGTTCTGAAATCCTAAAAATGTTTTTTTTTCAATCAAAAAGAAACAGAAGACGGACCTGGTCAATTTTTCATAAACTGCCTAAAACAAGGGAAATGATTAACATTAACTGGCGGTTTCTCACGCTTGCGTCCGCCTTCTTGGTTGCGTATCACGTGTCAACTGGACTACCCATGTTTCTCTTCCTCAACATGTGTCCCGTACAAAGCAACGCCCGCCATGGCTGCCACCATCTCAAGCTCCCGCAGCAACGCCCCCCTTGGCCATGGCCGGCCATGGATGCCACCACCTCAAGCTCCTACCGCCAGCACCATCTCCTTCATGTCACAGTCTCTATTTGTAAAAAAAGTTATATAACAAGAACTCAGTTGCAAAAAGTTCTGCAACATGACCGTTGTTACAAAAGGATTTCTGCAATCGGTAGTTAAAAATTCTGCAACAAGACATCTATTACGAAAAAATTCTGCAACAAGACCCCTATTGCGAAAAATAAAAAATAAAAAATTCTGCAACAAGACTGTAACGCCCGGATAATTAGGCGACAGTAACCTCACTCTACTATGCCATGTCATCATATTTAATTAAGACAATTAGCCACTTGGAAAACTCGGACTCAAATTCAAAATTCAAATAACCAGTCGAATTATTATTTCTTCAAACTATAAAACTAAAATGTTCGAATATAAGTATAATTTCCCCTGATCATTTGTCGTGTTGCACCCAACATCTTTTGGCTCTCCGATTTAATCTCTAGTAAAATACAAAGTGGTCCAACCTGAACAAACGTAACCTTTTCAAAATAAACAAATATTTATGAGTTTCCAAATGACTCAAAACTTTATGTGTCACTCCAAACTATTGTGCTAGTTTTTCTTTGCCAAATATCAAGTTTAACTAAATCCATTTGCTGTAGAAACTAATTAGAAAATAATAAGCAGAAAGGAAAGAGGGCAGATCTAAAGCCCACTATGCTACTAGGCCAGTTTGAACTACAGTTGAGGCCCGGCCCAACTCCTCCTTATCCCCTTCCTCTGTTCATTAAACAGAGGCGTGGCGGCCATCCACCGGCGTCATAGCCGGCATACTGCACGCGCCGGCCATCCACTACCTCCTCGCTAGCTATAAGACTACTCCGACACCCTGGACGAACCCTAGTT
>LR738715.1:120542472-120558971 GCA_902687465.1 Secale cereale
GCGCCGTTTTCTTCCTCTCCCGTACACGCCCGAGCTCCACCCGCCATGTCCATCGTCGTCCTCGTGTCCGTCGTGCACCTCATCGGCTGAGGCCTCTGGAGGAGCTTCGTGTGCTTCATCTACCTCGACTCCGAGGAGCAACTCGAGCAGGAGATCACCACCTCGTAGGGATCGACTTCGTCTTCTTCCACGGTGCCCGGAGCTCGCCATCGACGTTTCATCGCCTTCTGCTGCTACTAAACCCACAACGGGCCACCTTGTGCTCCCTAGGTGAGCCCGGCACCATCTCCCATCTCTCCCTATCCTTCTCCGTAACCGTAGCCGCTCACCGCCGGCCGTCTCTGTCACTCGCCGCGCGTCCCAGCCGCCCCAACCGCCGCGGCCGCCCCACCGCCGTGCACCGCCTCCGCCTCTGGCCCTGCAGGCCACCGCCGCGGCCGCCCCACCGCCGTGCACCGCCTCCGCATCTGGCCCTGCAGGCCACCGCCGCGCTGGCGGCCAGTCCGGCACCCCGCGGCTGCGTCGTGCCCCCCGCCTCGCTCGGCCACAACTGCTTGCCTGTGCGTCGCCCCTCCGCGCCCCGCTCCTCCACCTGCTCGCCCCCCCGGCGGCGGCCGCCCTGGTCAGCACCGCCGCCGTGCTTGCTCCGGCCGGCCGTGGCCGCCGGCCGCGCCCCTGGCCGCGCCGCGCCGGCTCCCGCTGGCCTCGTCGAGGCTACAGCCTCGCCCGAGCGTAGTGCCCCACGGGCACGGGCGCTCGCCCGTTAACCCGCCCCGGCCTATTGGCTTTTGGGCCACTGGCCAATGGGGCCCATACCTTATATATATATATATATATATAAAGAAGTTTTCAAAATAATAATAAAATTAATTAATTAATTAGTTAATTAATTAATCTAATTAATCCTGTTAATTAACCTTAATTACCTGTTTAGATAAACAGTCAATGACGGTAGGACCCACACGTCACTTTGACTAAGTCAACTGACTGCTGACTTCACCCTGACATCATGCTGACGTCACCAAATACTATTCTGGATAATGTTGACTTGATTTAATTAAATAAATTTCAGAAAATGTTTAAAACTTTAGAAAATCATATAAAATAATATGTAACTCGAATGAAAATGTTTTATATATGAAAATCGCTCAGAATGACGAGACGAATCCGAATACGCGGTCCGTTCATCCGCCACACATCCCTAGCATAGTGAACCTGCAACTTTCCCCCTTTGATTCATCCGACCGAAAACACGAAACGCCGGGGATACTTTCCCGAGTGTTATCCCCCTTCGCCGGTACCGTGTACCACCGCATTAGAGCACCCTAGCACTGCGTGCTGACTAGTCGTGCTTCTCTGTTGCTACTGTTTGCTTTATATTTACTGTTTCTTCCCCATCTTCTCTTCGGTAGACCCCGAGACCGATGATGCCCCAGTGATCGACTACGGTGTTGACGACCCCTCCTTCTTGCCAGAGCAACCAGGCAAGCCAACCCCCTTTGATCATTCCGATATCGCCCATTCTCTTCTCTCTTATGCTTGCATTAGAACTGCTACTGCTTTTTGTATGATCCTATTCTGATGCATAGCATGTTGTTGATGCTGCTTTCATACCTTACATGTTTATACTAAACTGCTTAGTATAGGCTGGTTAGAGATCCACCAGTGACCCCCCTACCTTGTCCCGACTGCCTCACTGGATTATAAGAAGACCCGTTCAACGGGATCGAAGACCAGGACCCGGCACCGCACATCACTTTCCCCTTAGTTGCTCGACACTACTGGGTTACTATCGAGTGCCGAGGGTGAGACCTCATCAGCACATCTGATGTTAACCTTGTAGGTTAGTTCATCGGTTGTGGTCATCGAGGGTGATTCCTCTTTCTCCACTCTCAATAACGACACTGTCGTGCAACTCCTCAAGAGTGGACCTCGAGGGTGACTCCTCTTTCGTTCACCTTGACGGTAACATCAGGTGGAATTCCATCGAGGGTGATTTCCTCAGGTTTTCCCTTTGGTGTCAGACACACAGTTACTATGGTTACTATGACTTTACACTGAACCTGGTTACTAAAGACGGGTCGACCCAGAGGGGTACCGGCGCGAGCTTAATTGCGAGTGATGTGTAGTCGGGTTGACCTGGAAGGTGCCCGCGAGATAATACGAGGCGTGGCCGGGCAGTCGCCCTTGCCGCAAGTTCTCGAGACGGGGCGATGGGGTCACATCTTTCGTGAGTCTCTGCTCGTTACCGCGCGTCCCCAAGACACTAAACGGTTTGGATATTTGATCCGAGGGGCCTCTGGCCTGATAGCACTAACCATCACGTGGGCATAGTGAAAGCACATTTGCTCCCTGGGTGGTTTTGGTAATTAATGACAACATACTTTGTGGTTGGACTAATACTTTTATCAAGTATGTTTCAGGAAACCCAATCACATTGGTATGGCAAGATGATTGAAGAAGTGGACCCCTCAAATGATAAGGCAAGCATTGGCAAAAGCTCAAGACTCCATTTCTGGTTTAGTGATCAAAGATCACATTGAGTCCATAGGAAAAGCCAATACTATTAAAAGGGGATGAGGTTGTGTTGATGATCTGGTTGCTCAAGTGCTTAGTAATTTAGCTCCTTCAACTATCAGCACTATTCACTACCAAACACACTCATAAGTAATCTCGGACAAACCGATTCTTCCAACTCAGTCCCACCGAGATGAACCACTTCTGCCATATTCCAAACCCTAGAAAAATCGGTCTAACCGAGTTTGAGATCGGTCTCACCGAAACTGAACTGCCAACCTTCTGTAACCATTTCACATCATTTCGGAATAACCGATTTTGCATTATCGGTCTTACCGAGATTGACAAGCTTCTGTCTTGGCTCAAATCGGTCGCACCGATAATTCATTTTCGGTCAAACCGATTCTGGCATGTTCCTACTCTTTCTCAAATCGGTCCAACCGAGTTTTCTTTCTCGGTCTCACCGAAATCTCCAACGTTCATATCAGATACACTTTCGGTCCCACCGAGATGGTATTTTCGGTCCCACCGAAAATCCCAACGTTCACTATATTTGAACTTTCGGTCTGACCGAGTTTTCACTTCGGTCTGACCGAGATTGGTCAAATGTGTGTGTAACGGTTGGATTTTGTGTGGAGGCTATATATACCCCTCCACCCCTCCTCATTCGTGAGGAGAGCCATCAGAAAGTACCACCACTTCTACCATACACTTTCTGAGAAGTGAACCACCTACCCTTGTGTTGAGATCAAGCCATTCCATTCCTACCATATGAAACTTGATCTCTAGCCTTCCCAAGTTGCTTTCCACTCAAATCTTTCTTCCACCACAGCCATATCAGTGAGGAGAGTTGAGTGTTGGGGAGTTTATCACTTGAAGCACAAGAGCAAGGAGTTCATCATCATCAACACCGTCTATTACCTTTTGGGGGGTGGTGCCTCCTAGATTGGTTAGGTGTCGCTTGGGAGCCTCCGTCGTGATGTGGAGTTGAACCAAGAAGTTTGTAAGGGCAAGGAGATTGCCTACTTCGTGAAGATCTACCCCGAGTAAGGCTAGTCCTCCGTGGGCGTAGGCCGTGATGGAATAGACAAGGTTGCTTCTTCGTGGACCCTTCGTGGGTGGAGCCCTCCGTGGACTCGCGCAGCCGTTACCCTCCGTGGGTTGAAGTCTCCATCAACGTGGATGTACGATAGCACCACCTATCGGAACCACGACAAAAATCTCCGTGTCACCAAACTGCGTTTGATCTTCTCCACTTCCATTTACTATATATGCAATTTACTTTCCGCTGCCCATACTCTAGAATTGCATGTGTAGTGTGTTACTTGACTTGATCTTTATTGCAAAACTGCCAAAATCTATCCTTGATAAAAGACAGAAATTTTATCTTGTCAAGTAGTCTAATCACCCCCCCTCTAGACCTACTTCTTCGATCCTACAATTGGTATCAGAGCATTGGTCTCCATTGCTTTGGTTTACACACCATTGGAGGAAGATGGATGTGTCTACGGATGGGAGTGTTAGCCATAGAGTGCCTGTTCTTGATGGAAGGTTTTATAACTCTTGGAGGTCTGAAATGCTTAGTATCTTTAAGGTGTACAATTTGTGCAAATATGTTAAGACCCCCTATGTGCCTCCTGTTGATCCCTTGCACCCTACCATGGATGAAGAGCTTGATTTGCTTCGTAACCTTAGAACTGTGAATCTTATCATTAGAGGGTTACCTGATGACTTGCTTAATCTTGTTACAAATTTTGAGTGTGCCTATGCTATGTGGAAATTCTTGGAAGAACTTTATCCGGACTACTCTATGAGAGGTCTTGATGAAATTCTACACAAGACTATTGAATTTGATAGGTTGCACCCCAATGATCCTAACTTTGATAAATGCTTCTTTGAGCTTCGTGATCTTATGAAAAAGAAGGGTGATCCCGGTCTTATCAATATTAGAGTTAGAAATGCTCTTGCATTGCATTCCGAAGATTATTATTCCATTGATCAAACTAATGCAAGTACTTATCAAATTGACCTAGGTGTTGATGATGAACAATCTATGGGTCAATATGATGATGAGCATGAGCATGATGATGATTACTCTGATTCGGACACCGAGCTAGACAAAGTCATGAAGAGTCTCAATCTCATGGCAAATATGAGAGACTACTTGTCCGGTGGAAAAGAGTGGATTCTTGACAGTGGATGCACCGATCACATGACCGGAGACAAAGACATGTTTCGAGAGCTTGCAAAGAACGATGGTCCACGCAAGTATGTGACTTTTGGAGACAACTCCAAGGGTAAGGTACTTGGCCTTGGTAAGGTGGCCATATCTCATGATAGCTCTATTCAAAATGTCATGCTTGTTGAATCTCTTGGATACAACTTACTTTCCGTGTCTAGATTAGCTGACTTTGGATTCAATGTGCTATTCACCAAAGTAGATTGCCAAGTCTTTCGTCGTGATAATCAAAACATGGCTTTTACTGGTATTCGTAGAGGTGATCTATATATTGTTGATTTCACTAAGAAAGCCCAACCTAGAGCTTGTTTCATTGCTAAATCCTCTAAAGGTTGGTTGTGGCATAGAAGGCTAGGACATGTTGGTATGCGTAACCTAGACAAGCTGATCAAAGGTGATCATATTCTTGGTGTTAAAGATGTTTTCTTTGACAAAGACAGACTTTGTAGTGCTTGTCAAGCAGGAAAACAAGTTGGTGGAAGTCATCCCGTGAAAAACATCATGACCACAAGGAGACCGCTTGAGCTTCTTCATATGGATCTCTTCGGTCCCAATGCTTACAAAAGCCTTGGTGGTAACTCCTTTGGTCTAGTTATAGTTGATGATTATTCCAGATTTACGTGGGTATTTTTCCTTGATGATAAATCGCAGGTTCAGAAAATCTTCAAGACCTTTGCCAAAAAGGCCCAAAATCAATTTGAGGTGAAGATCAAGAAAGTTCGGAGTGACAATGGAACGGAGTTCAAGAACGCCAATGTAGAGTCTTTTCTCGATGAGGAAGGAATTCTACATGAGTTCTCGGCTACGTACACGCCTCAACAAAATGGAGTTGTTGAGAGGAAGAATCGAACGCTCATAGAGATGGCAAGAACGATGCTTGATGAATACAAGACACCGAAGCACTTTTGGGGAGAAGCCGTCGAGACAGCTTGTCATGCCATCAACAGGCTTTATCTTCATAAGCTCCTTGGCAAGACATCATACGAGCTTCTCACCGGTAACAAACCCCAAGTGGGATACTTTCGTGTCTTTGGTTCAAAATGCTATATCCTTGATAAGCATCGTCGGTCTAAATTTGCTCCTAAATCTCATGAAGGCTTTCTTCTTGGTTATGGATCAAACTCCCACACCTACCGTGTCTACAATAATTTCACCCGAAAGGTTGAAGAGACGGTAGATGTGAAGTTTGATGAATCTAATGGCTCGCAAGTAGAGCAAATGCCTATTGATGTAGGAGACAAGGACCCATCGGAAGCTATCCAAGATTTATCTATTGGAAAGATTCGTCCCATGGAGGTGAAGGAGAGTACCTCATCTACATATGTGGAGCCACCTACCTCACAGAGAGATGAACCTCAAGGCAACATGGAGGCCTCCACAAGTGGAACTCACCAAGATGAGGAAATGCAACAAGAAGATCCACCACAACCTCCTTCTCCACCACCTCAAGACAACACCAACAACAATGAAGAAGAAGAAGAGGAAGATGAAGATGATGAGGAAGCTGAACCACAACATCAACAAAAGCTATCTCGAGTTCGAGCAAGAGTCAAGAAAAATCATCCCGTGGAACAAATGATGAATGACATCAACTCCGGGAGAATTACTCGCTCTAAAACTCGCTTAGCTAACTTTTGTGAGCATTACTCATTCATCTCTAGTATTGAACCTATGAAGGTAGAAGAAGCACTTAAAGACCCGGATTGGGTGAACGCTATGCACGAAGAACTACACAACTTCGAGAGGAACAAGGTGTGGACTTTGGTAAAGAAGCCCAACGATGATCAAAACATCATTGGAACCAAATGGGTGTTTCGGAACAAGCAAGATGAAGATGGACAAGTCATCCGCAACAAGGCTCGTCTCGTAGCTCAAGGTTACACACAAGTCGAAGGTATGGACTATGGTGAGACCTATGCCCCCGTTGCTAGACTTGAGTCCATTCGCATTCTTCTTGCCTATGCCAATCACCATGATATTACTCTCTATCAAATGGACATCAAAAGTGCTTTTCTAAATGGTGAAATTGAGGAGGAAGTATTTGTGAAACAACCTCCCGGTTTTGTGAATCCCAAAAAGCCTAATCATGTTTACAAGTTGCATAAAGCTCTTTATGGTCTTAAACAAGCCCCTAGAGCTTGGTACAAATGCTTAACTAGCTTTCTTCTTGAAAAAGGCTTTGAAATTGGAAAGATAGACTCAACGCTGTTCACGAAAAGGGTTAATGGTGAACTATTTGTGTGCCAAATATATGTTGATGATATTATCTTTGGTTCAACTAACCCCCATTTTAGCAAGAAGTTTGGACAGCTCATGTCAGAGAAGTATGAAATGTCCATGATGTGTGAACTCAAATTCTTCCTTGGGTTGCAAATCAAGCAATCTAAGGAGGGTACTTTTGTCTCACAAACAAAGTACACCAAGGATCTCTTCAAGAAGTTCAACATGCAAGAAAGCAAAGGTATGAGTACCCCCATGCCTACTAGTGGACATAATGACTTGACAAAAGATGGAGAACCCGTTGATCAAAGGGTTTACCGTTCTATGATTGGTTCTCTGCTATATCTTTGTGCTTCTCGTCCTGACATAATGTTGAGTGTATGCATGTGTGCGCGATATCAAGCAGCCCCTAAAGAATGTCATCTTAAAGCTGTTAAAAGGATAGTGAGATACCTGATACACACACCAAACTTTGGCATTTGGTATCCTAAGAGAGCTTCTTTCGATCTTGTTGGCTATTCCGACTCGGACTATGCCGGTGACAAGGTTGATAGAAAGTCAACTTCGGGTACATGTCAATTCCTTGGTCGATCCCTTGTATCTTGGTCCTCCAAGAAACAAAATTCGGTATCATTATCCACTGCCGAAGCAGAATATATTGCTGCTGGTTCGTGTTGTGCTCAATTGCTATGGATGACACAAACGCTTAAAGATTATGGGATACATGTGAGACGTGTTCCCTTGCTTTGTGACAATGAAAGTGCAATCAAGATTGGACACAATCCTGTGCAACACTCTCGAACAAAGCATATTGAAGTTCGTCACCATTTTATTCGTGATCATATTGCCAAGGGTGATATTAATCTTAAGCATGTTCGTACTGACAAACAACTTGCTGATATCTTTACAAAACCTCTTGATGAGAAAGTGTTTTGTCGCTTAAGGAGTGAGTTGAACATCATTGATGCTTCAAACTTGGAGTGATAACTCCTTTGATGCATGCAAGGCATGAGCTTACCTGACTAATCCTTGATATTTCTCTTATGATGATGATCATATGTCTTGGACACATTTGCCTCCTTGTATTGCATCTAACTCTTTGCAGGTACTTGGATGATCTACATTCCACAAGATTACCACACACTCAAACCATGAGTAATCTTGTCATTGACCAAGTATCTAGCCCTCTGGGATGTTGAGTTCAAGGAACAAAATTTCACATATCCTTTTTGACACCTTATGCATCTAGTATTTCACTCTTGTCATCTTGGATATTCTTGAGTATTTCCTTGCTTGCCTAACCCATGTAGGAAGATGAACTACACAAGTAGAAAAGGCGCTCCAACTTCACATTCTATGAGCACCTACATCAAGTTCACCTACATGAGCAAAGCATCAACAAGCCCAAGGTATGTTCTTCACATCTTTGAGGAGCTTTGCTCAAAGTCATGAGTACAAGCAGCTTCATAAGATGTGATCACATCAAATGCTTAATCGAAAAATGGCAACCCCATTTCGAGCTTTAACGATGAGTATGACCTATGATCAAATGTCTTCATTTGACTCCTAAGTCAATATACTCAAACATAGGTGACTTTGTCGCCGACCTTTATCTAGATGAAGTACATATGCTTTTGGAGTTTTTCTGTTATGTTCTCTCATTGAGTTTTCTTAAAAAAAAAAAAAAAAACTTCATCTAGAATTTCTTTTTATTTCTTTTCTTATGTTTCTTTGTGAATATCTTTCTGGAAATCTTTTTCTGGCTCTGATCAATTCCCTGAAAATCTTTTACAAATTCATTGCAAATCCTTTGAAACATCCCTCGCAGAGTGAGCTGGATTATTTCTGTGTTTCCTTGGATTTATCTTCCAGGACATCACCTTCTGCAGCTCCACTCAGTCTTAAATCTTAAAGAGGGAGAGGACTCAAATTTGGACTCAAATTGTTTCTCTATGAATGTTCTTGTTTGTCCCGTTGTGATTCTTAAGGATCCCACTTCTTTCTTTCTTTATTTCTTTCTTTCCATCTTTCCTGTCCTACCTAGTTTACTGTCCTTTTCGGCACTTGATGTCAAAGGGGGAGAGAACTTAGGGAAGTAGGGGGAGTAGGGGAGAAGAGAAGACTTAGGGAAGAAAAGCAATCTTATCTTAAGGGGGAGAGAATCACATCAAAGCTTTGTCGTGTTTTACATTGGACATTACAATTGGCATCTTTCTTTTGATTTTGCTTTTTCCATCACACCCCTTGTTATCACAATTGGTATCTCATGGAATCTTTTAGCTTAAGGGGAGAAGACTTAGAGGAATCTTCACAATTGATATCCTATGAAAAGCAAAATCTCTCTGAGTTCATTGAAAATCTTTTAGTTTCGGAGACATGTTTGCTGATTCAAGCTTGTGCTCAATATGAGACACTCTTTATACATGTCCTCCCTGGCTTGGTACTCTTGATGTTCTTGCAGTTGGTTGAAGGAATACTCTTGTGTTATCTAACCTTGTTTTCTCAAGTTTATCCCTTCAGGTACAAATGCCAAGGAACCTCAAGGTAAGTATATGCATCTTGCAGAGTGTGCATGATGGTGACTTGCTTGTAAATACTTGTTTGCAAGAAATCACCATGCACATATGCATTATCACTCAGTTCCTTTTCTTCTGCTCTGATGCATATAGCCAAGCTGCATGTAGCACATCTTGCTTATCTCTCTTGTGTGCTTGTGGTAGTCCAAAACCATAATATATGAAAATCTTGCACACTTGTAGGGGGAGCCTGTGTACTACATGCTTGTCAAAGCTTTCATGATAATTCTGTCTTTCTTTCAATAAGCTTTGATGTCTTGTTTAGTATAATCTCAGTGTGTTGCCATCAATTACCAAAAAGGGGGAGATTGAAAGCACATTTGCTCCCTGGGTGGTTTTGGTAATTAATGACAACATACTTTGTGGTTGGACTAATACTTTTATCAAGTATGTTTCAGGAAACCCAATCACATTGGTATGGCAAGATGATTGAAGAAGTGGACCCCTCAAATGATAAGGCAAGCATTGGCAAAAGCTCAAGACTCCATTTCTGGTTTAGTGATCAAAGATCACATTGAGTCCATAGGAAAAGCCAATACTATTAAAAGGGGATGAGGTTGTGTTGATGATCTGGTTGCTCAAGTGCTTAGTAATTTAGCTCCTTCAACTATCAGCACTATTCACTACCAAACACACTCATAAGTAATCTCGGACAAACCGATTCTTCCAACTCAGTCCCACCGAGATGAACCACTTCTGCCATATTCCAAACCCTAGAAAAATCGGTCTAACCGAGTTTGAGATCGGTCTCACCGAAACTGAACTGCCAACCTTCTGTAACCATTTCACATCATTTCGGAATAACCGATTTTGCATTATCGGTCTTACCGAGATTGACAAGCTTCTGTCTTGGCTCAAATCGGTCGCACCGATAATTCATTTTCGGTCAAACCGATTCTGGCATGTTCCTACTCTTTCTCAAATCGGTCCAACCGAGTTTTCTTTCTCGGTCTCACCGAAATCTCCAACGTTCATATCAGATACACTTTCGGTCCCACCGAGATGGTATTTTCGGTCCCACCGAAAATCCCAACGTTCACTATATTTGAACTTTCGGTCTGACCGAGTTTTCACTTCGGTCTGACCGAGATTGGTCAAATGTGTGTGTAACGGTTGGATTTTGTGTGGAGGCTATATATACCCCTCCACCCCTCCTCATTCGTGAGGAGAGCCATCAGAAAGTACCACCATTCCTACCATACACTTTCTGAGAAGTGAACCACCTACCCTTGTGTTGAGATCAAGCCATTCCATTCCTACCATATGAAACTTGATCTCTAGCCTTCCCAAGTTGCTTTCCACTCAAATCTTTCTTCCACCACAGCCATATCAGTGAGGAGAGTTGAGTGTTGGGGAGTTTATCACTTGAAGCACAAGAGCAAGGAGTTCATCACCATCAACGCCGTCTATTACCTTTTGGGGGGTGGTGCCTCCTAGATTGGTTAGGTGTCGCTTGGGAGCCTCCGTCGTGATGTGGAGTTGAACCAAGAAGTTTGTAAGGGCAAGGAGATCGCCTACTTCGTGAAGATCTACCCCGAGTAAGGCTAGTCCTCCGTGGGCGTAGGCCGTGATGGAATAGACAAGGTTGCTTCTTCGTGGACCCTTCGTGGGTGGAGCCCTCCGTGGACTCGCGCAGCCGTTACCCTCCGTGGGTTGAAGTCTCCATCAACGTGGATGTACGATAGCACCACCTATCGGAACCACGACAAAAATCTCCGTGTCACCAAACTGCGTTTGATCTTCTCCACTTCCATTTACTATATATGCAATTTACTTTCCGCTGCCCATACTCTAGAATTGCATGTGTAGTGTGTTACTTGACTTGATCTTCATTGCAAAACTGCCAAAATCTGTCCTTGATAAAAGACAGAAATTTTATCTTGTCAAGTAGTCTAATCACCCCCCCTCTAGACCTACTTCTTCGATCCTACACATAGTATGGGCGTTCTGCGTCGTATGCATCAGCCGAAGCTTAACTGACGTCATTGCGACTGAGCGGCACGCGCCGGGTTGGACTGGTTAGGCTCCTACCTTTTTAAAGGTGGTTGCTAGGTCTGCTCACCGGCCGCCCACGCAACGTGCAGGAGTTCCCGGGGCGATTGGCCCATGACCCCTGGGGGCATAGGGTTTAGTCCGGCGTGCATGACCTCTCTATTAAGCCTAGGTCGGGTTGCAGCGTATTGTTTGGCCGAGGGGCGGGCATGACCTGATGGTGTGTCCGGCCGGAGTTAAGCAAGCGTGTTGGGTAAGTTGGTGCACCCCTGCAGGGAAGAAAACAACTATCGATAGCCTGTCCTACGGTAACGGACACTTGGAGTTGTATCCCGATCGCTACAACTAGAACTGGATGCTGAGGCATTGTTTGGATATGTTGCTTCGGGAGTCGAGAAAGGATCCCGGAGCGTTGGAACAACAACATAAATATGACTTATGTTATACTACTCTACTTCCCCCTCTTGCTGCAAGACGGTGGTTTCCAGAAGATGCTAGTCTTCGATAGGACTAGCTTCTCCCCCTCTTATTCTGGCATTCTGCAGCTTAGTCCACAGATACTACCCTTTTCATTGATATTGATGCATATGTAGTGTAGATCCTTGCTTGCGAGTACTTTGGATGAGTACTCACGGTTGCTTTGCTCCCCTTTTTCCCCCTTCTTTCTTCTTGCTGGTTGATGCAACCAGATGGTGGAGTCTAGGAGCCAGATGCCACACTTGACGACTGCTACTACCCCAAAGGGGCCTACCACTACGCGGAGACAACTGACGATCAGGAGTAGATAGGAGGTCCCAGGCAGGAGGCCTTGCCTTTTCAATCATTGATGCTCTTGTGCTAACCTTTTTAAGGCAAATTTGTTTAACTTATGTCTGTACTTAGATATTATTGCTTCCGCTGACTCTTGTGTATTCGAGCTTATGTATTCGAGCCCTCGAGGCCCCTGGCTTGTAATATAAAGCTTGTATTATTTTTAATTTGTGTCTAGAGTTGTGTTGTGATATCTTCCAGTGAGTCCTTGATCTTGGTCGTACACATTTGCATGCATGATTAGTGTACGGTCAAATCGGGGGCGTCACAAGTTGGTATCAGAGCCGACTGCCTGTAGGATCCCCCCTTCCAACTCCTTGGCCGAAGTTGAGTCTAGTCTTTGAAAAATGATTTTACTAACATGGCTGTGTGGCTTACGGGCCCACGTCGCCATTGGGTGGTATTAGGATCTTTTATTCCTCATCTTTACTCTGGGACTCTGTTCTCTCTTCTATTCGGGTTAAATGAATTTACTAACTACATTAGGTTCTCGTAACGGCTTTCCCCGGAGAGCCCCTTCATTCCGGATGGTTGCCTGCTTCACCAGAAGATTTCAAAGAGATTCTGCGATGTTTCCCCGAGACCCTTGTACCCTTCGCCATTGCAATTCTTATCATCGATAAATCTCTAAGGATAGCTGCATACACTTGTCGTCCATACCTTCATTTCAATTGTTCTTGTTATTACAAGATACCCTGAAATACTTCGGATATTTCGAGAATCCTTTTGTGCCTGTTGCATTGCAGCTCCTTTTTCGCATGAATACATATATAAATAATTCCTCACACCTAACTGGGATTCGTTCATCCCCAGTCGTTCATGCGTTTCACAAATGTCCTAGAAACGCTATTCAATCTTCCAAAATCCTCAGCAACCTATTGCTCTGGAAAGTTTTACCCACTTGCATTATGGTTAATTCCATATGTATACCAATATTCATTAAAATCCTTTTAGATTGACTTTCTGATCTTATTGATTCAATAGTCTGCAATTACTCGCAATCATCAGCCGAACTAGAATTCATTCTTCCAGCTCATACGTCATTCCGAACATGAGCTGGTTCTCGACCAATCAAATTGTCGACGATTGCACCCATAAGCCTACTCAACTTGTCAATTTGTAATCAGAGTGTTTGCTCCTGAGCTCTTAAATTGAACATCATAATTCCTTCACAATTGAGCTCTGAATTAGTCAGCTGTTTCTATGCTCCACTTCCTTTGCATTGTTTCTTCCTCTGGTTGTGTGCCGATGCTCACATCAGCTCCATTATGGACAATTCGATCCTTTGTTGAATTATTAACTAACATTGTCCTTCATATAACATAACTTTGTTGAATTATTATTCAAACACCTTGTGAGCTCTGCCATTATATATAATGCCTTGGGTAAATTGTATCATCTGCGTATTGTCAACCATGCTCTGCTATTGAGCTGATGTTATACACTCTAGAAGTTTGTGGTATATGTTCCTAAGATACCCTGATGGGTTGAACCTATGCCCCATAAACCCATGTGAACCCGAAAGATTTCACGGGTCATACTCATCTGGTAGTTCACCAAGAAAAACTATCAACACTAATGCCATTTTCGAAATGAGAAGCGAATGAAAGGTTATGCATTTGGAGAAGTGGGAGTCGACCTTGAAATTTGTGTTCATGCCCATGGACATGATGCAGATCTTATCATGAAAGCTTCTCATAGTAATATTTACCCCCTTGATATAAGTTCATCTTATATCTGGGATCTGGCCTTTTGCAATCGTGGTTCCGACCATGCTCTCCTTTAAATACCATTTCTCGTACAAGTTCAAGCACGTGTCTTCTGGAGAGCAATACCCCAGTCCAACCTCTACTTTGATCTGTCGTCGAGTATTACCCCCTGGTATCTCGAGGGTATTACAGAACTGCATTACTCTTTATGAGTTCTTCATCAAGTATTACTTCTCACTAATTTCAGTTGTTCCTCGAGTTTGGGTTGTTCATCCCTCGAGAACTCCAACAAGTGACTCGAGTCCATTTTATGGCTCGCTACTCATGGTAATTGTTGCTGGGAAGTTTAAACTCGATCATGTCATTCCTAGCCCGATTGTCTACATCATTATCATCCTAAATTTTTAGCTGTGCTACCTGGTCCTTCTTCCTGGAGCACAATTTACGACGATGAGCTAAGCTTATGTTGAGCTTCTTCGCCATATCTTTTCGCCTTGAACACCTATCTTGATTTCGAGTTTGTAATGTAATAGTAGTTTCAATAACCTTTCGCTCCATCATTCATTTGACTTGATGTCATCGCCGATCGATTACATCTTCATGAAATCTGTCGACAAATGTGTCGTGATCATCACCAACATTCTGAGCTGTTCCAGGATATCAATTGAATTCATGATGAGAAATACCATCCTTGCCCCCTCGATGAATTGTTCCCGAGCCCACCGGCCACAAAATCATCTTTTTCTTGCTGAAACTGTATGACTTATTTTATAAGTTGTTCCGATGGTTCCTTTGTATATCCGAAATCAGACCTTTCCCTAATGACCATGTCAACACTATCCCGAAGCATGTGTGTGGTACTTCGTTCATCAACAAGAACATTGGGAGCGCAATGCTAACTGTTCTTGATCAATTATCCAAACACCGTTGTATGGGTGAACCTTAAAAATTCCTTGCCCCGTTGTCTAAATGGTTTATTACTTGGAGCCCTATCATGCTCTGCCTTTCCTCGGGAAAGTTATACTCTAATACTTGGGTATAAACACCTTTCCTTTCCATTGGTCTGATTATCATAATAATCACATTTTCCTTTCCATTGTTTTGTTTCACTTTTCTTGTAATCTAACTTGTCTGAGCAGAGATAAATTCCTGCTTAAGTAAGCACCTCGGTGTACAACTCTGTCAGTAAGACCCTAATACTATTGTTGATGACATTTCGGTAACCACCGACAGATGAGAACTTTGCCTATTGGTCCGCCTCGTCTTACGAGCAGGAAAATGGTTCTCTTCGTCCCACGCCCTTGGTATCGATGTTGTTGCCGACATAACTGACAATCTATTCTCCGACATGCCTTGCTATCATGACCGTGCAAAAATGTTATCGCCTTCCTGCTTTTAACCCACATGGGGGGCCCATGACCCACAGTTCCGTAGGATCGAAACATGTCTCTCCTGTACATCCCTGTTTTCCAAAACTGTTCCTCGCACTTGGCTTCGTATTTAATTCACGAGCTAACTTCCTCACCATGTTTCACTACGGTGTCAGAGGCAACATTATTCTTCATTGCTTTGAACCCCTTCATCACCTGTTTTAGGCATCAGTTGAATGCCTACCTGGTTGAAACTTGTTCAAACTCCTTATAGCTACCACTACGTTTCCTAGTGCTTATAAAATCTCCTTCCTTGAGATAACTGCCGGATGTCGATCCTTTTAGACATCGGTCCTTATCGCTTTCCCCCTTACTCCACCCCTTAAATCTCGGGACGAGATTTCTTGTAGTGGAGGAGATTTGTAACGCCCGGATAATTAGGCGACAGTAACCTCACTCTACTATGCCATGTCATCATATTTAATTAAGACAATTAGCCACTTGATAAAAATCGGACTCAAATTCAAAATTCAAATAACCAGTCGAATTATTATTTCTTCAAACTATAAAACTAAAATGTTCGAATTTAAGTATAATTTCCCCTGATCATTTGTCGTGTTGCACCCAACATCTTTTGGCTCTCCGATTTAATCTCTAGTAAAATACAAAGTGGTCCAACCTGAACAAACGTAACCTTTTCAAAATAAACAAATATTTATGAGTTTCCAAAGGACTCAAAACTTTATGTGTCACTCCAAACTATTGTGCTAGTTTTTCTTTGCCAAATATCAAGTTTAACTAAATCCATTTGTTGTAGAAACTAATTAGAAAATAATAAGCAGAAAGGAAAGAGGGCAGATCTAAAGCCCACTATGCTACTAGGCTAGTTTGAACTACAGTTGAGGCCCGGCCCAACTCCTCCTTATCCCCTTCCTCTGTTCATTAAACAGAGGCGTGGCGGCCATCCACCGGCGCCATAGCCGGCATACTGCACGCGCCGGCCATCCACTACCTCCTCGCTAGCTATAAGACTACTCCGGCACCCTGGACGAACCCTAGTTGTCCG
>LR738715.1:120559161-120647663 GCA_902687465.1 Secale cereale
CCGAGCTCCACCCGCCATGTCCATCGTCGTCCTCGTGTCCGTCGTGCACCTCATCGGCTGAGGCCTCCGGAGGAGTTGCGTGTGCTTCATCTACCTCGACTCCGAGGAGCAACTCGAGCAGGAGATCACCACCTCGCAGGGATCGACTTCGTCTTCTTCCTCGGTGCCCGGAGCTCGCCATCGACGTTTCATCGCCTTCTGCTGCTACTAAACCCACAACGGGCCACCTTGTGCTCCCTAGGTGAGCCCGACACCATCTCCCATCTCTCCATGTCCCTCTCCGTAACCGTAGCCGCTCACCGCCGACCGTCTCTGTCACTCGCCGCGCGTCCCAGCCGCCCCAACCGTCGCGACCGCCCCACCGCCGTGCACCGCCTCCGCCTCTGGCCCTGCAGGCCACCGCCGCGGCCGCCCCACCGCCGTGCACCGCCTCCGCCTCTGGCCCTGCAGGCCACCGCCGCGGCCGCCCCACCGCCGTGCACCGCCTCCGCATCTGGCCCTACAAGCCACCGCCGCGCTGGCGGCCAGTCCGGCACCCTGCGGCTGCGTCGCGCCCCTCGCCCCGCTCGGCCACAACTGCCTGCTTGTGTGTCGCCCCTCCGCGCCCCGCTCCTCCACCTGCTCGCCCCCCCGGCGGCGGCCGCCCTGGTCAGCACCGCCGCCGTGCCTACTCCGGCCGGCCGTGGCCGCCGGCCGCGCCGGCTCCCGCTGGCCTCGTCGGGGCTACAGCCACGCCCGGGCGTAGTGCCCCTCGGGCACGGGCGCTCGCCCGTTAACCCTCCCCGGCCTGCTGGCTTTTGGGCCACTGGCCAATGGGGCCCACACTTTTTTTTATATATATAAAAAGAAGTTTTCAAAATAATAATAAAATTAATTAATTAATTAATTAATCTAATTAATCCTGTTAATTAACCTTAATTACCTGTTTAGATAAACAGTCAATGACGGTAGGACCCACACGTCACTTTGACTAAGTCAACTGACTGCTGACGTCACCAAATACTATTCTGGATAATGTTGACTTAATTTAATTAAATAAATTCCAGAAAATGTTTAAAACTTTAGAAATTAATATAAAATAATATGTAACTCGGATGAAAATGTTTTATATATGAAAATCGCTCAGAACGACGAGACGAATCCGAATACGCGGTCCGTTCATCCGCCACACGTCCCTAGCATAGTGAACCTGCAACTTTCCCCCTCCGATTCATCCGACCGAAAACACGAAACGTCGGGGATACTTTCCTGAGTGTTATCCCCCTTCGCCGGTACCGTGTACCACCGCGTTAGAGCACTCTAGCACTGCGTGCTGACTAGTCATGCTTCTCTGTTGCTACTGTTTGCTTTATATTTACTGTTTCTTCCCCCTCTTCTCTTCGGTATACCCCGAGACCGATGAAGCCCCAGTGATCGACTACGGTGTTGACGACCCCTCCTTCTCGCCAGAGCAACCAGGCAAGCCAACCCCCTTTGATCATTCCGATATCGCCCATTCTCTTCTCTCTTATGCTTGCATTAGAACTGCTACTGCTTTTTGTATGATCCTATTCTGATGCATAGCCTGTTGTTGATACTGCTTTCATACCTTACATGTTTATACTAAACTGCTTAGTATAAGCTGGTTAGAGATCCACCAGTGACCCCCCCTACCTTGTCCCGACTGCCCCGCTGGATTATCAGAAGACCCGTTCATGAAGGAAATATGCCCTAGAGGCAATAATAAAGTTGTTATTTATATTTCCTTGTATCATCATAAATGTTTATTATTCATGCTAGAATTGTATTAACCGGAAACTTAGTACATGTGTGAATACATAGACAAAACAGAGTGTCCCTAGTATGCCTCTACTAGACTAGCTCATTGATCAAAGATGGTTATGTTTCCTAACCATAGACATGAGTTGTCATTTGATCAACGGGATCACATCATTAGGAGAATGATGTGATGGACAAGGCCCATCCGTTAGCATAGCACTATGATCGTTTAGTTTTACTGCTATTGCTTTCTTCATGACTTATACATGTTCCTATGACTATGAGATTATGCAACTCCCGAATACCGTAGGAACACCTTGTGTGCTATCAAACGTCACAACGTAACTGGATGATCTTAAAGATGCTCCACAGGTGTCTCCGAAAGTATTCGTGGTGTTGGCATAGATCAAGATTAGGATTTGTCACTCCGAGTGTCCGAGAGGTATCTCTGGGCCCTCTCGGTAACACACATCATAATAAGCCTTGCAAGCAAAAGACTAATGAGTTAGTCACGAGATGATGTGTTACGGAACGAGTAAAGAGACTTGCCGGTAACGAGATTGAACTAGGTATGGAGATACCGACGATCGAATCTCGGACAAGTAACATGCCGATGACAAAAGGAACAACGTATGTTGTTATGCGGTTCTGACCGATAAAAGATCTTCGTAGAATATGTAGGAGCCAATATGAACATCCAGGTTCCGCTATTGGTTATTGACCGGAGATGAGTCCCGGTCATGTCTACATAGTTCTCGAACCCGTAGGGTCCGCACGCTTAACGTTTGATGACGATCGGTATTATGAGTTTATGAGTTTTGATGTACCGAAGGTAGTTCGGAGTCCCGGATGAGATCACGGACATGACGAGGAGTCTCGGAATGTCCGAGACATAAAGATTGATATATTGGACGACTATATTCGGACACCGGAAGTGTTCCGGAAAATTTCGGATTTAACGGGATTGCCGGAGGTGGTTACCGGAACCCCCTACGAAGGGGGATGGTCCATAGTGGGCCTTATGGAAAAGAGAGAGGCAGCCCATAGGGGCTGGCCGGCGCCCCACCTAGGGTTCCTAGTTGGACTAGGATTGGGGGGCGCCACCTCTCCCTCTTTTCCTTTCCCTCTCTTCCTTCTTTGGTGGTTCCTACTAGGAATAGGATTGCAATCCTATTCCTAGTAGGATTGCACCCCTAGCCGCACCATACAAGGGCCGGCCGGCCTCCCCCCTTGCTCCTTTATATACGGGGGCAGGGGGGCACCCAAAGACACACAAGTTGAATTGTTCCAGCCGTGTGCGGTGCCCCCCTCCACAGAAACACGTCTCGGTCATACCGTCGCGGTGCTTAGGCGAAGCCCTGCGCCGGTGAATACATCATATCCGTCACCACGCCGTCGTGCTGACGAAACTCTCCCGTGAAGCTCAACTGGATCAAGAGCTCGTGGGACGTCATCAAGCTGAACGTGTGCTGAACACGGAGGTGCCGTACGTTCGGTACTTGATCGGTTGAATCGCGAAGAAGTTCGACTACATCAACCACGTCACTTGACGCTTCCGCTTCCGGTCTACGAGGGTACGTAGACACACTCTTCCCTCTCGTTGCTATGCATCTGGTAGAAAGATCTTGCGTGATCGTAGGAAAATTTTAAAATACTACGTTCCCCAACAGTGGCATCATGAGCCAGGTCTATGCGTAGATGATATGCACGAGTAGAACACAATGAGTTGTGGGCGATACTAGTCATACTGCTTACCAGCATGTCATACTTTGCTTCGGCGGTATTGTGAGATGAAGCGGCCCGGACCGACATTACGCGTACGCTTACGCGAGACTGGTTTCACCGTTACGAGCACTCGTTGCTTAAAGGTGACTGGCGGGTGTCTGTCTCTCTCACTTTAGCTGAATCAAGTGTGTCTACGCCCGGTCCTTGTGAAGGTTAAAACAGCACATACTTGACGAAACATCGTTGTGGTTTTGTATGCGTAGGTAAGAACGGTTCTTGCTAAGGCCGTAGCAGCCACATAAAACATGCAACAACAAAGTAGAGGACGTCTAAACTTGTTTTTGCAGGGCATGTTGTGATGTGATATGGTCAAGACATGATGAGTTATACGGTTTTGTATGAGATGATCATGTTTTGTAAAGTTATCGGCAACTGGCAGGAGCCATATGGTTGTCGCTTTATTGTATGAAATGCAATCGCCATGTAATTGCTTTACTTTATCACTAAGCGGTAGCGATAGTCGTAGAAGCAATAGTTGGCGAGACGACGCCGATGCTACGATGGAGATCAAGGTGTCGCGCCGGTGACGAAGGTGATCATGACGGTGCTTTGGAGATGGAGATCAAAAGCACAAGATGATGATGGCCATATCATGTCACATATTTTGATTGCATGTGATGTTTATCTTATTATGCTTCTTATTTTGCTTAGAACGATGGTAGCATTATAAGATGATCCCTTACTAAATTTCAAGGTATAAGTGTTCTCCCTGAGTATGCACCGTTGCGAAAGTTCGTCGTGCCGAGACACCACGTGATGATCGGGTGTGATAAGCTCTACGTTCAAATACAACGGGTGTAAGCCAGTTTTGCACACGCAGAATACTCGGGTTAAACTTGACGAGCCTAGCATATGCAGATATGGCCTCGGAACACTGGAGACCGAAAGGTCGAGCGTGAATCATATAGTAGATATGATCAACATAAGATGTTCACCATTGAAGCTACTCCATCTCACGTGATGATCGGACATGGTTTAGTTGATTTGGATCACGTGATCATTTAGATGACCGGAGGGATGTCTATCTAAGTGGGAGTTCTTTAATTAATATGACTAAATTGAACTTTAATTTATCATGAAGTTAGTCCTGGTAGTATTAGCATATCTATGTTGTAGATCAATAGCTCGCGATGTTGCTTCCCGTTTATTTTCCATATGTTCCTAGAGAAAACCAAGTTGAAAGATGTTAGTAGCAATGATGCGGAATTGTTCCGTGATCTGAGGATTATCCTCATTGCTGCACAGAAGAATTATGTCCTTGATGCACCGCTAGGTGACAGACCTATTACAGGAGCAGATGTAGACGTTATGGACGTTTTGACAAAAGCTTGATATGATGACTACTTGATAGTTTAGTGCACCATGCTTTACAGCTTATAACCGGGACTTCAAAAAACGTTTTTTGAAACGCCACGGAGCATATGAGATGTTCCAAGAGTTGAAATTAGTATTTCATACTCATGCCCGTGTTGAGAGGTATAAGACCTCTGACAGTACTTTGCCTATAAGATGGAGGAGAATAGCTCAACCAGTGAGCATGTGCTCAGATTGTCTGGGTAGTACAATTGCTTAAATCAAGTGGGAGTTAATCTTCCAGATAAGATAGTAATTGAAAAAGTTCTCTAGACACTATCACCAAGTTAGTAGAACTTCATGATGAACTATAATATGCAAGGGATGACGAAAGTAATTCCCGAGCTCTTCACGATGCTGAAATCGGCGAAGGTAGAAATCAAGAAAGAGCATCAAGTGTTGATGGTTAACCAGACCACTTGTTTCAAGTAAAGGGCAAAGGGATAGAAGGGGAAGTTCAAGAAGAATGACAAGCAAGTTGTCACTCCCGTGAAGAAACCCAAATCTAAACTCAAGCCTGAAACAAATGCTTCTACTGCAAAGGAAATGGTCACTAGAAGTGGAACTGCCCTAGATATTTGGCGGATAAGAAGGATGGCAAAGTGAACAAAGGTATATTTGATATACAGATTATTGATGTGTATTTTACTAGTGTTCATAGCAACCCCTCGGTATTTGATATTGGTTCAGTTGCTAAAGAGTAGTAACTCCAAATGGGAGTTGCATAATGAACAGAAACTAGTTAAAGGATGAAGTGACGATGTGTATTGGAAGTAGTTCCAAGATTGATATGATCATCATCGCACACTCCCTATACTTTCGGGATTAGTGTTGAACCTAAATAAGTGTTATTTGGTGTTGAGCATGAATATGATTTGATCATGTTTATTGCAATACGGTTATTCATGTAAGTTAGAGAATAATTGTTGTTCTATTTACATGAATAAAACCTTCTATGGTCATACACCCAATGAAAATGGTTTGTTGGATCTCGATCGTGGTGATACACATATTCATAATATTGAAGCCAAAAGATGCAAGGTTAATAATGATAGTGCAACTTATTTGTGGCACTGCCGTTTAGGTCATATTGGTGTAAAGCGCATGAAGAAACTCCATAGTGATGGACTTTTGGAATCACTTGATTATGAATCACTTGGTGCTTGCGAACCATGCCTCATGGGCAAAATGACTAAAATTCCGTTCCCCGGAACTGTGGAGCGAGCAACAGATTTGTTGGAGATCATACATACAGATGTATGTGGACCAATTAGTGTTGAAGCTCGCGGCGGGTATCGTTATTTTCTGACCCTCACTGATGATTTGAGCAGATATGGGTATATCTACTTAATGAAGCACAAGTCTGAAACATTTGAAAAGTTCAAAGAATTTCAGAGTGAAGTGGAGAATCATCGTAACAAGAAAATAAGAGTTTCTACGATATGATCGTAGAGGTAAAATATTTGAGTTGGCGAGTTTGGCCTTCAGTAAAAACAATGTGAAATAGTTTCACTACTCACGCCATCTGGAACACCATAGTGTAATGGTGTGTCCGAACATCATAACCGTACTTTATTAGATATGGTGCGATCGATGATGTCTCTTACCGATCTACTACTATCACTTTTGGGGTTATGCATTAGAGACAGCTACATTCACGTTAAATAGGGCACCATCTAAATCCGTGGAGATGACACCGTATGAACTGTGGTTTGACGAGAAACCTAAGCTGTCATTTCTTTAAGTTTGGCACTGCGATGCTTATGTGAAAAAGTTTCAACATGATAAGCTCGAACCCAAATCGGAGAAGTAAATCTTCATAGGATACCCAAAAAGAAACTGTTGGGTACACCTTCTATCACAGATCCTAAGGCAAGGTCTTTGTTGCTAAGAGTGGATCCTTTCTAGAGAAGGAGTTTCTCTCGAAAGAAGTGAGTGGGAGGAAAGTAGAACTTGATGAGGTAATTGTACCTTCTCCCGAATTGGAAAGTGGAACATCACGGAAACTAGTTCCAATGATTCCTACACCAATTAGTGAGGAAGCTAATGATGATGATCATGAAACTTCAGATCAAGTTTCTGCTGAACGTCGTAGATCAACCAGAGTACGTTCCGCACCAGAGTGGTACGGCAACCCAGTTCTGGAAGTCATGTTACTAGACCATGATGAACCTGCGAACTATGAGGAAGCGATGATGAGCCCAGATTCCGCAAAATGGCTTGAGGCCATGAAATCTGAGATGGATCCATGTATGAGAACAAAGTGTGGACTTTGGTTGACTTGCCCGATGATCGGCAAGCCATCGAAAATAAATGGATCTTCAAGAGGAAGACCGACGTTGATGGTAATGTTACTGTTTACAAAGCTCGACTTGTTGCGGAAGGTTTTCGACAAGTTCAAAGAGTTGACTACGATGAGACTTTCTCACCCGTAGCGATGCTTAAGTCTGTCCGAATCATGTTAGCAATTGCCGCATTTATGAAATCTGGCAAATGGATAACAAAACTGCATTCTTTAATGGATTTATTAAAGAAGAATTGTATATGATGCAACCAGAAGGTTTTGTCAATCCTAAAGGTGCTAACAAAATGTGCAAGCTCCAGCGATCCATCTATGGACTGGTGCAAGAATCTCGGAGTTGGAATATACGCTTTGATAAGTTGATCAAAGCATATAGATTTATACAGACTTGCGGTGAAGCCTGTATTTACAAGAAGTGAGTGGGAGCACTACAACCTTTCTGATAAGTATATGTGAATGTCATATTGTCGATCAGAAATGATGTAGAATTTTCTGAAAAGCATAAAGGAGTGTTTGAAAGGAGTTTTTTTTTCCAAAGAAAGACCTTGGTGAAGCTGCTTACATATTGGGCATCAAGATCTATAGAGATAGATCGAGACGCTTGATAAGACTTTCGATGAGTACATACCTTGATAAGATTTTGAAGTAGTTCAAAATGGATCAGTCAAAGAAGGAGTTCTTGCCTGACTTGTAAGGTGTGAAGTTGAGTAAGACTCAAAGCCAGACCACGGCAGAAAAATATAGAGAGAATGAAAGTCATTCCCTATGCCTCAGCCATAGGTTCTATAAAGTATGCCATGCTGTGTACAAAACACGTTGTGTACCTTGCCATGAGTTTGACAGGGAGGTACAATAGTGATCCAGGAGTAGATCACTGTACAGCGGTCAAAATTATCCTTAGTAATTGGATGACTAAGGAAATGTTTCTCGATTATGGAGGTGATAAAGAGTTCGTCGTAAAGGGTTACGCCGATGCAAGCTTTGACACTAAATCCAGATGACTCTAAGTATCAATCTGGATGCGCATTGTAGACATAGAAATTTGCGAAATACATACGGATCTGAATGTGACAGACCCGTTGACTAAACTTCTCTCACAAGCAAAACATGATCACACCTTATTACTCTTGGGTATTAATCACATAGCGATGTGAACTAGATTATTGACTCTAGTAAACCCTTTGGGTGTTGGTCACATGGTGATGTGAACTATGGGTGTTATTCACATAACGATGTGAACTATCAGTATTAAATCACATGGCGATGTGAGCTAGATTATTGACTCTAGTGCAAGTGGGAGACTGAAGGAAATATGCCCTAGAGGCAATAATAAAGTTGTTATTTATATTTCCTTATATCATGATAAATGTTTATTATTCATACTAGAATTGTATTAACCGGAAACTTAGTACATGTGTGAATACATAGACAAAACAGAGTGTCCCTAGTATGCCTCTACTAGACTAGCTCACTGATCAAAGATGGTTATGTTTCCTAACCATAGACATGAGTTGTCATTTGATCAACGGGATCACATCATTAGGAGAATGATGTGATGGACAAGGCCCATCCGTTAGCATAGCACTATGATCATTTAGTTTTACTGCTATTGCTTTCTTCATGACTTATACATGTTCCTATGACTATGAGATTATGCAACTCCCGAATACCGTAGGAACACCTTGTGTGCTATCAAACGTCACAACGTAACTGGGTGATCATAAAGATGCTCTACAGGTGTCTCCGAAAGTATTCGTGGTGTTGGCATAGATCAAGATTAGGATTTGTCACTCCGAGTGTCGGAGAGGTATCTCTGGGCCCTCTCGGTAACACACATCATAATAAGCCTTGCAAGCAAAAAAATAATGAGTTAGTCACGAGATGATGTGTTACGGAACGATTAAAGAGACTTGCCGGTAATGAGATTGAACTAGGTATGGAGATGCCGACGATCGAATCTCGGACAAGTAACATACCGATGACAAAAGGAACAACGTATGTTGTTATGCGGTTCTGACCGATAAAAGATCTTCGTAGAATATGTAGGAGCCAATATGAACATCCAGGTTCCGCTATTGGTTATTGACCGGAGATGAGTCTCGGTCATGTCTACATAGTTCTCGAACCCGTAGGGTCCGCACGCTTAACGTTTGATGACGATCGGTATTATGAGTTTATGAGTTTTGATGTACCGAAGGTAGTTCGGAGTCCCGGATGAGATCACGGACATGACGAGGAGTCTCAGAATGTCCGAGACATAAAGATTGAT
Source organism: Secale cereale (assembly GCA_902687465.1). Lineage (NCBI taxonomy): Eukaryota > Viridiplantae > Streptophyta > Magnoliopsida > Poales > Poaceae > Secale > Secale cereale. The sequence continues at coordinate 120,568,629 of LR738715.1, forward strand.
ATATTGGACGACTATATTCGGACACCGGAAATGTTCCGGAAAAGTTTCGGATTTAACGGGATTGCCGGAGGTGGTTACCGGAACCCCCTACGAAGGGGGATGGTCCATAGTGGGCCTTATGGAAAAGAGAGAGGCAGCCCATAGGGGCTGGCCGGCGCCCCACCTAGGGTTCCTAGTTGGACTAGGATTGGGGGGCGCCACCTCTCCCGCTTTTCCTTTCCCTCTCTTCCTTCATTGGTGGTTCCTACTAGGAATAGGATTGCAATCCAGGATTGCACCCCTAGCCGCACCATACAAGGGTCGGCCGGCCTCCTCCCTTGCTCCTTTATATACGGGGGCAGGGGGCACCCAAAGACACACAAGTTGAATTGTTCCAGCCGTGTGCGGTGCCCCCCTCCACAGAAACACATCTCGGTCATACCGTCGCGGTGCTTAGGCGAAGCCCTGCGCCGGTGAATACATCATATCCGTCACCACGCCGTCGTGCTGACGAAACTCTCCCGTGAAGCTCAACTGGATCAAGAGCTCGTGGGACGTCATCAAGCTGAACGTGTGCTGAACACGGAGGTGCCGTACGTTCGGTACTTGATCGGTTGAATCGCGAAGAAGTTCGACTACATCAACCACGTCACTTGACGCTTCCGCTTCCGGTCTACGAGGGTACGTAGACACACTCTTCCCTCTCGTTGCTATGCATCTGGTAGATAGATCTTGCGTGATCGTAGGAAAATTTTAAAATATTACGTTCCCCAACAGTTCTACGGGATCGAAGACCAGGACCCGGCACCGCACATCACTTTCCCCTTAGTTGCTCGACACTACTGGGTTACTATCGAGTGCCAAGGGTGAGACCTCATCAGCACTTCTGATGTTAACCTTGTAGGTTAGTTTATCGGTTGTGGTCATCGAGGGTGATTCCTCTTTCTCCACTCTCGATAACGACACTGTCGTGCAAATCCTCAAGAGTGGACCTCGAGGGTGACTCCTCTTTCGTTCACCTTGACGATAAACATTAGGTGGAATTCCATCGAGGGTGATTTCCTCAGGTTTTCCCTTTGGATTCAGACACACAGTTACTATGGTTACTATGACTTTACACTGAACCTGGTTACTAAAGACGGGTCGACCCAGAGGGGTACCCGCGCGAGCTTAATTGCGAGTGATGTGTAGTCGGGTTGACCTGGAAGGTGCCCGCGAGATAATACGAGGCGTGGCTGGGCACTCGCCCTTGCCGCAAGTTCTCGAGACGGGGCGATGGGGTCACATCTTTCGTGAGTCTCTGCTCGTTACCGCGCGTCCCCAAGACACTAAACGGTTTGGATATTTGATCCGAGGGGCCTCTGGCCTGATAGCACTAACCATCACGTGGGCATAGTATGGGCGTTCTGCGTCGTATGCATCAGCCGAAGCTTAACTGACGTCATTGCGACTGAGCGGCGCGCACCGGGTTGGACTGGTTAGGCTCCTACCTTTTTAAAGGCGGTTGCTAGGTCAGCTCACCGGCCGCCCACGCAACATGCAGGAGTTCCCGGGACGATTGGCCCATGACCCCTGGGGGCATAGGGTTTAGTCCGGCGTGCATGACCTCTCTATTAAGCCTAGGTCGGGTTGCGGCATATTGTTTGGCCGAGGGCGGGCATGACCTGATGGTGTGTCCGGCCGGAGTTAAGCAAGCGTGTTGGGTAAGTTGGTGCACCCCTGCAGGGAAGAAAACAACTATCGATAGCCTGTCCTACGGTAACGGACACTTGGAGTTGTATCCCGATCGCTACAACTAGAACTGGATGCTGAGGCATTGTTTGGATATGTTGCTTCGGGAGTCGAGAAAGGATCCCGGAGCGTTGGAACAACAAAATAAATATGACTTATGTTATACTACTCTACTTCCCCCTCTTGCTGCAAGACGGTGGTTTCCAGAAGATGCTAGTCTTCGATAGGGCTAGCTTCTCCCCCTCTTATTCTGGCATTCTGCAGCTTAGTCCACAGATACTACCCTTTTCATTGATACCGATGCATATGTAGTGTAGATCCTTACTTGCGAGTACTTTGGATGAGTACTCACGGTTGCTTTGCTCCCCTTTAAATACTCATAAATTAAAAAAAAACACGAATTTTAAAAATATTCAAGACTTTAAAACTATTTTCTAATTATTAAATGTTTATGAACTAAAAAAATATGTGCTTTTTTAAACAATTCGAATTAATCGGTCAATAACCGCGTGGCGGGTGGGAGATTGCGCATTCGCTACCTACCCTCGACTTAAGAGCGGAAAAGGATTTTCCTTATGTAGTACGTAGTAGTAAAGAAAATCCCTCCAAAACAGAAAAACAAAGTTCATAAAAGAATCAACTATTGCAGATGTTTTAGAAATGTTCTATTTTTCAATATTCATGGATGTAAACATTTCAAGAATTATTAAAAAGTGTTCGTAAAGTTGAAAGATGCTCCGATTAAAAAATGTTCATGATTTGTTTTAACAATATTCTAAAGTTTTAAAAAATCCAAAATGATCATGAATTTTAAAAAATCATGATTTAAAATACATTCCTCGATTTATTAACATTAATGAATTAAATAAAATTCCTGAATTTATAAAAATAGAAAGGAAACATTAGAACACCAGAATAAAATCAGCAGTAGGAACCACTTTTATTGCGGGTAGCAGTAGGAAATACGGAACCCGGTAGGGCGGACACTAAACAGCTCTGGTGGAACGGCCCATTACTGTGCGGAGGTTGGGAGAGTGCGCGTTTGTTAGCTACTCCCTCTTATTTTTCTTTAAAAAAAAGGTACTCCCTCTGTTCACTTTTATAAGACCTTGATGATATTTCAGACAATGTGCAAAACTGCCTATTTTGAGTTGTCTGAAACGACTTACAAAAGTGAACGAAGGGAGTAGATACCCCCAAACTTACGTGGAGACAACGATTTGCCTTACGGAATACATAGTAATCAGAAGAAAAAAAATTACTCAAAAAAAGAAATGCTGGTGTTGACATTAGATTTTGGCATGGTCAAAAACACAATTAAGATGGCCTCAAATGGAAAAGTGTTCAAAGTGAGAAAATTTTGTATCGTCAAAAGGACAAACTTTAATGTTTGGGCCATAGCCATCCGATCTCATCTATAAGGCCGAAGTTGTGTTCGAAGTACTAAGATTTTGTATTCAGAACACTATCCGGCTGATTACGCACTCAAGACGGCCTCATATGGAAAAATGATCAACATGAATTGTCTTCGTCTCGTCGAAATGGTCGATTTTGATATAAAAACCGTCTTAATCCAAGGTCATATGCAAAATTTAGAGCCGAAAATGCGCGGCTGCATCAGGATGGTCACACACTCCGGGGTTAATCATCCGGGTTTCGAAATTCTCTGGATTTTGCTGCTGCAGACTTCGGAAAACAGCCGAAAAATCCACTCAAGATGGCCTCTGATAAAAAAACGTTCAACATGAAAGTTGTTCGTTTCGTCCAAACGGTCAAGATTGCTTTTGGGCTCGTTTCCATCCAAGGTCGTTTACTGCCACAAAAAGACCCGCAAGGTGCACCCTGTTTAAACCGAACAATTTTGGAAAGTTCGGACAAACCACTCCGAATTTGACTAGGGTTTTCGACGTGAATCCAAGTCTTTTCCTGGATCCAGCTTGCCTGCTCCCTCCCGATGCTCCCATCCGTGCTCCCACTTCATCCTACGGCTGTCGTTTTCTTTTTCCTTTCTAATCTAATAATCCCCCCCTGATTTTAAAGAGGTGGGTTCGGGCTTTATTTTGTTCCAATCAAATCAAGCCACGTACGCGGGAGCATGGACGGGCACACGCGCGGGGAGCAGGCAAGTCTCGTCCTCTTTTCCTTGCACGGGAAGTCCAGCCGCCTCTTATATACTATCTGGATTTTATGTTCTTGCATTTGCATGTGAACTGGTATTTCTCATTGCATCACATTTTGTTTCCAAATATCAAAACTAGATGTTAGCAAGCAATTTAGCCCATCAATATATGATTACAGTACTAAACTATTAATCTGTTACTTTGAAGTAATGCGCGGGCGCCTAGTTTAATGTTTGCTTGGGTAGTGTTATGTTGCTTCTTTTGATATCCCCATGTACTAGTACTTCTTTTGATAATCATTTTTTGATCGCTGATTGATTAAGAAAGCTTTGAATTCTCCCCATGTTTCCCACCTTTATTTGCAGGAATTTGGTGATAGTGATGCACATGAAAAGGGTCTATATAGTCTCTAGCGTAGACCAGCAAACAAGGATGTGATCAGCATCATAAAAGCAATAAATAGTGCACTGCTTGCGGATTTCTGTGAAGAATCGCCATTGCTGGCCTGGTTATTTCCTGGCGAAAATCTCGGATGGATGGTGGGACGGCTTTTAGTTTATTTATTCTCCTAAAAATAATTTTATTTATTAGAACTTCGGCGTGCTGACCTCTGGACTAGATGCTTGTGCCTTTGGCTTAACTAGCAAAAGAGCCCGTGCGTTGCAACGGGATAAAAAAAAACACACGTTCTTAACCCAATAACCACGACTCGAGACCCTGATAGGTAGATGTTCTTTATTTTAAAATGGCATCACATTTGTGTTCCCGATAGTGGTCTCAAACGTATTTGAATATGGTCAGTCCTAAGGCGTCTCTCTCTCACACACACGTACGCGCGCTCGCACGCACACAATCGCTCATAATAAGATGAGAAAAATGTTATTTTTTTCCCGTGAGGTTTTTCAGAGTTGTGCGTGCGTGGTTATCAATATTTTTTTCCTCTCAATCTGGTTTTAATGTGTCTTTATTTGCAATTTGGATCGCCACCGGTGCGAAAGAAAAACGGACCGTGCACTATAGATTAAGTTTGCACCCAAATTAATAGTTTAGAAATATTTAACAGCTAAAAGTAACAGTTTATTTAGATTCTATACATTTTTCTAATCAAATTTCATATATAATATGTTAAAATCGGAGTTACGGTTTAAAAGATAAGGATTTTTTTTTTAGATAAACTACAGATTAATTAACCAAAATGTTAGGGGTTTTTCTGTTAAAACACAAAAAAACGATTCGGCTGACTTAAGTATGGATGGCGGGTTGATTACATGAAACCTGAGGGGGTTTTATGCGAAAATGCCAAAAAACGGTTCGGTATGACTTAAACGTGTAGTGCGGGTTAATTTACAGAAAACAGAGGGGCTTTTCTGCAAAGTGGCATGACGGACGGGCTGAAACCCAACTTTCTTTATTATTAGGTAAAGATAATCTAAAGGAGAGAAATGGGGTGGTCTGTGTTGGTTTCAACTCTGAAATATATGACTGCAACTGGAGAAAAGGTTGGAACCTTTGTGATTGGTTGAAATATATGTAATGTGGCTAGTAATCGTTTATTTATTTATTTTTGATAAAGAGGGCTTCCCCTCCTATTTCATTTATCAGAAACCACAGCATCTTTTACAACTGCTCAAACATAAAAAAGGGAAGCAGCAAAAGCCAGGCATGACCCAAAGCGCCTAAACTATATCTAGCTGAGGCATGACCAGCTAAATAACCATCAAGGCTTTAGCTCAGAGTAAGCCACTGCCTAACTACCTACAGGAAGGAGTGGAGACCAGGTACATCAGCTAAGCCATTACAAGTTTATTTTTTTATAGTATAAAGAGTAGACATAACAGAAGATCGGAAGGACCAAAAGAAGCTTCTTTTGCAAACTGTGGCTACTAAACCTGACGATTATCATCCCATCAAGTTTTTTTTCCAAGTTCTCTCAGTACTATTACAGCTTAAGGCCAAATTGGGACATGTGATCAGATGGCCGAGTTGGTCTAAGGCGCCAGATTAAGGCTCTGGTCCGAAAGGGCGTGGGTTCAAATCCCACTCTGGTCACAATCTTTTTTTCCTTCCAAAAAAAGAAAGAAAGACATGGTCAAATTTTCCATAAAATAAACTTCCAAAAAAAAAACATGGTCAATTTTTTCATAAAATAAACTACCTAAAAGAATCTGCTACTGCAGAAGTTTTGGAAAATGTTCTGAAATGCTAAAAATATTTTTTTTCATTCAAAAGATGAACAGAAGACCGGACTTGGTCATTTTTTCCATATAAACTGACTAAAAGAATCTGCTACTGCATAAGTTTTCAAAAATGTTCTGAAATTCTGAAAATATCATGAATGAAATTGCGTTTTGTCATCCAAAAAAATAAAAGGGGCCTAGTTATATTTTTTCCTAAACTGCTTAACAGAATCTCCTACTGCAGAAGTTTTAAAAGATGCTCCGAAATTCTGAAAATATTCAAGACCGAACAATGTCATGATTTATTAAAACTGTTCGTATTCTGGAAAAGTTCATGATTTTTAAAAAATATTCAAATACTCAGAAATTAAAAAAAATCATGAATTTTAAAAATATTCATGACTTTAAAACGACTCCCTCCGTTCCTAAATGTAAGTCTTTTTAGACATTTCAAATGTTCTACAACATACGGATATATGTAGACATATTTTAGAGTGTAGATACACTCATTTTGCTCCGTATGTAGTCACTTGTTGGAATCTATAAAAATGCATATATTTGGGAACAGAGGGAGTATTTCCTAATTTATTAAATGTCCATCAGCGAAATATTATGTGATTTTTTAAACAATTTGAATTGATCGGCCGATAACCACGTGGCAGGTGGGAGGGTGCGCATTTGCTATCTACCCTCGATTTCAGGGCTGAAAAGTGTTTCCTATGTAACTAATTTATTCAATGTTCATGAAATAAAAATAGAAAGAAAACATAACATAAACCAAAAATGCAAACACCAGGAAAAAACGACAGTAGAAAAAAGTGAAACAAAGAAAAAGGAAAATAAACACTTAAAATTTAGCAGCCAATAATCGCGTGGCGGGTGGGAGGGTGCGTATTTGCTATCTACTCTAGACTTAAGGTCGGAAAAGGATTTTCCTTACGTAGTACGTAGTAGTAATGACACGGTTATTACACTAATCCCAAAGGTACGCAACCCCCAGAAAATCAACCAGTACCGTCCAATTTCTCTCTGTCCCGTCCTTTACAAAATCGCAGTCAAGGCTTGCACCAACAGGCTTCGGGGTATGATGGATGAAATTATTGGTGAGGAACAAAGCGCCTTTGTACCTGGACGGTTAATCACAGATAACGTCTTGGTGGCCTACGAAAGTGTGCATGCTATGAGGAAGAAGAAGCGATGCAAGCAAGCCTTTTGTGCCGTCAAACTGGATATGCTGAAAGCCTTTGATCGTGTTGAGTGGCACTATTTGGAGGCTATGTTAACCAAGTTGGGTTTCTGTGCGAGGTTTATCCGCCTGATCATGAAGTGTATCACCTCGGTCAGGTTTGCTGTTAAGGTGAATGGGTCTCTTCTTCCATATTTCACTCCTACGAAAGGATTGCGTCAGGGAGATCCGGTATCTCCTTTCCTATTCCTCATATGTGCAGAAGGGCTCACGTGTTTGATGAACAACTATGGTGGTAATTATGTGGATCGTGGAATCAGGGTTAGTTTTCATTCACCATGGGTCAATCATTTGCTATTTGCCGACGACAGCTTGATGTTTATGGGCGCCAAAGTGCAAAGCGCGAATAGATTGAACGAGATTCTCCAACTGTATGCTGCATGCTCTGGTCAGGTAGTTAACAGGGAGAAAAGTACAATATATTTCAGCCCCAATGCTTCCCAACAATTGCGGACAGAAATTAAACAAGTGCTTGGCATTTTTGTCGAAGCTTTTACTGAACGTTACCTAGGCCTCCCAACTGCTGTGGGAAGAATCACGAGCGGAAGCTTCAATCACATTGGCGAACGGAGCCGAGGTAAAATGCAGGGGTGGTCAGAAAGGAACCTAGCATGTGCGGGCAGAGAAGTCCTACTCAAATCAGTTGTCCAGGCCATTCCCTCGTATAGCATGACCTGTTTTCAATTAACAAAAAAGGTATGCAAGCAGCTCACATCTTCTATGTCGAAATATTGGTGGAGTAGTTCCATTGACAGGCGGTCCTTGCACTGGCTTTCGTGGGAAAAGCTCTCAGCACCAAAAGAGAAAGGAGGAATGGGTTTCCGGGATTTTGCCAAATTCAACTTAGCTCTGTTAGGCAAACATGGCTGGAGACTCATTACACATCCTAACTCCCTTTGCTCTAGAGTCCTGAAGGGGAAGTATTTCCCTAACTGCGATTTCATGGAGGCCACCGCGCCTAAGTCTGCTTCCACGACATGGAAGGCCATCATCGCCGGCCGTGCTGCTGTGGAAACGGGGCTTATCAAAAGAGTTGGAACCGGCACAACCATTTCTGTTTGGGAGGACCGTTGGATCCCAAATACAACCACACTCAAGCCTACTGGGCGCCTTGGCAACGAGCATGTTGACAATGTGTCTGAACTGATTGACAATCAGACTGGTTCTTGGTTGGTGGAGAAAGTACGTAGTATCTTCCTTGCCCCGGATGCAGATGCAATACTGAACATTCCTTTGAGAGCTTCCGGTGGAGATGACTTCTACGCATGGGCCTTGGAACGGTCGGGTGTTTACTCTGTCAAAACGGCTTATCGTGCTCTAATGACTCGGAACGAGCGATCAGCTCAAGAGGAAGGGACGGTAGCGGAATCTTCAACGTCGGATAAACATCTTTGGTCATCCTTGTGGAAGCTCAAGGTAATCCCAAGAGTTCGAGTTTTCTGGTGGCGTGTTCTTCGGGGTATTTTACCGGACTACGCCACACTCCAACACCGCCACATCAGGACAGTGGCGATGTGTGATCTCTGCAAGGCTGCACAAGAGGATCTACACCATGCACTGGTGACCTGCTCTCATGCTTCGCAGTATTGGGTGGCAGCTCGGGACCTCCTAGGCCTTAAGCTCCCCCGATTGCACCCAGCATCTTGGGCACGAGACATCCTGCTGGATGATATCATTGCAGACCAGGACAGATGCAAAATTGTGACTATTATGCATGCTATTTGGTCAGCTAGGAATCGATGGACCCATGATAAAGTCCCGTTCGATCCTTTCCAAATTGTGAAAACAGTCCGCAACGATCTTCTACTTCTTGAGCTACCAGATCCTGGGCGCAGCATCTCCGACATGCAATGGCGGCCTCCGGATGTTGGCTGGGTAAAGATCAACACGGATGGTGCAATAAATAGTGAAGCTCATTGTGCAGGAGGAGGTGGTGTCGCCCGTTCACATCTCTCCTTCCTCGGAGCTTGGAGTAAACCCTTCCATGGAGTAACTGATCCACTTATTGCTGAAGCATTGGCTCTTCGGGAAGGTGTTATTTTCGCCCAACTTCGTGGATTCTCACACGTGGTTATGGAGGTGGATTGCTTAGAGGTGCTGAACCTCTGGTCCTCGCGCAACACTTCTCGCTCAATTGTTGCGCCTATCTTAGATGAAATTGGGGAGAAGGTAAATAGTTTTATCTCTTTTTCTATTAGGCATGTCCCGAGGGATGGCAATTGTATGGCCGATCTTTGTGCTAAGCAGGCTTGCACCTTGTTGGTGTCGGACTGTTGGCTAGATGAGTGCCCATCCTTCCTTATTAGCAGCCTACGGGCGGATTGTAATCGGATGTTATTAAAGCAATAAAACTCCCCATGTTTCCCGGCAAAAAAAAAAAAGAAAATTCTTCCAGAAGAAAAGGAAAGTGCATAAAAGAATCAAGTACTGTAGAAGTTTTACAAATTTTCTATTTTTTCCAATATTCATGAATGTAAGTATGTCAATGATTATTAAGAACTGTTTGTCAAGTTGAAAGATGTTCTGATTAAAACATGTTCATCATCTTTTAGAATATTCTAAAGTTTATAATTTTTTATGATTTTAAAAATATTCCTTGATTTATTAACATTAAAGAATTAATAAAAATATGTGAATTAAAAAAATAGAAAGGAAACATTAGATCAACCAAAAATATGAACACCAGAATAAAATCAGCAGTAGGAAATACGGAAAAAACAAGAAACAAAAGGCTCGAGGGAAGGTTTTGAGACCCTACAAAATCCAGTGGGGCGGACAAATAAACAGCTCCAGTGGAACGGCCCATTTGGGAGAGTGCACGTTTGGTAGCTACCCCAAAACTTACGCGCAGACAACAATTTTGCCTTACGGAGTGTAGTAGTCAGGGACGAGACTTGCCTGCTCCCTTCGCGTGTGCCCATCCGTGCTCCCGCATACGTGGCTTGATTTGATTGGAACAAAATTAGGCCCGGCCCCACCCCTTAAAATCAGGGGGGGTGATGATTAGATTAGAAAGGAAAAAGAGAAAATAACAGCCGTAGGATGAAGTGGGAGCACGGATGGGAGCATGGGGAGGGAGCAGGCAAGTTTTGTCCAGTAGTCAGAAAACATTTTTACTCCAAAAAAGGAAAGGAAGGAAGGACCTAGTGATGTTTTTCTAGTAATCTGCCTAAAATAATAGAGTAGCTGTAGTACTGAAGTTTTAAAAATTCTTTGAGATGGTAAAAATATTCATAATATTTAAGAATTTTTTAAACCAATCCTGGTGACTTTTAAAATTGTTAATATATTTATAAAAACAAAATTTAAAAAATTCAAAAACAGTCATCGGCTTACAAAATATTCACTGATTTAAAAGAATGTTTCCATATATTATTAAACATTCATGTGAATTCTAGAAAATAGAAAGAAAACATAACATAAAGCAAAAAATGTAAACACCAGAATAAAACCGACACTGGAAAACAAAGAAAATAGAATATAAATGGTCAAGGGAAGATTCTTGGACCTTCCAAAACCGGCGGGGGAGCCACTGAACATCCCGTGTGGATTGGCCTATTACCGCCTTGGTGTGGGACCGTGGGAGGGTGTGCATTTGGTTCATAACCCTGTCTAAAAAAATGGTTGCTAACCGCCACTTGCGCATCAACTCGGATTCACCAATTTTATTCAAAAGAGAAAAAAACTAGGATCCCCCGATTCGCCTTACGTAGTAGCTTCCCCTGTCTGTTTATTTCGTACTCCTATATTGTGGGATGGTGGGAGTAGAACCTATGAAGAATTTCACCAGATATGTATTTTTTTTTGCGAGACACCAGAAAAACAACTTGTACGACAGCGGCCTAAAATAAAATCTATGTCGGAGGATCGAGGCGATTTTGAATACCCAGGACATGTGTACACTGTAGTGCGCATCATTCGCAAGGCACTCGTTGGTCCACGTAGCTACTCGGAAACCGAATCCGGTCATCCGCACGACATGCCACAGCCCGTTCTTTATGCGCACTTGACATGCCATAGCTCGGTCGCCCCGTCCTGCAACCGCTCGCTCGCACATGCTGTACGTGCCCAAAGTTCCCGACCGACCGCGCACTTCCTTCTTCCTAGCCATGTTCCGCTTCTCGGGCTTGAACCCGAGGCCAACGTGACACGGCTCGAACCCCGTGCGAGCCTTGACAAAGCTCAGTTCAGCTCTGGCAGCAGGCTCCCCGGCGCACAAACACGAGCCCACGCGACACGCGACTTTCGAAGCCGCGCGCCTGCGGCCACGCACGCACGCACGCACGCATGTGGACGTGGGCACACGGGGCTCTGCGACGGTGGCACGCACGTGCGTGCCCCCCGGTATGGGCAGCAGCACTGCATGAACCGTGCGGCTGCAACGTGCCCTGTCTTCCGTATTTGTCTTTGCTCGTCTCATTTCGTCTGGGCACCGCACCACTTATCCGTCGACGGGAGATGTCTCGAGGGGCCAACTTATCCCTGGTCTGCGCACCAAGGAGGAGCATAGATCCGTTGAACCCACGGCGTGTGGTGTAAGTACGATGCTAAAATCTGCATGCAGAGTAGTATGAGGGTCGCATGCATGTACCGAGCCTTGCCGTCGCTCGCTCATATATCGCGGAAGATGAACGAAATGATGGCGGCCGGCCAGAAATCAGCGGCATGGCACGTTAGCTGCGCGCACCTTTATTCCGGTAGCCCCAAAGCTATATCAAGATAAGGTATTACTAACCTGCCATTGTCTGGAGAGGGAAAAAAATGATAAATGTATTACCACCTCAACTCGATCGAGACCAGTGAACGGTCCTATCTGCACATCCGTTGAACCAATGATCTGCACAACGATATAACTCTACTGGTGCAGAAAACAAGACCTGAACTGGTGCTACCTGGCTTCTAAAACTACACACGCACTCGTATATATAGACCTCAGCCGCCCGGTCGATCCCGTCCTTGTGAACCGAACAGGCCAACCTTTCCAGGTACTATCAAACTGAAGAACCTCACAGCGACCGCTAGCCGTGGACACGCGGAGTCCCTTCTCGTGCTCTGCGCATGTCGTGGGTATCAGAAATGGATAATGGGATTGATAGCACGGGAGGCTGTGGTGCCGTCCATGCCTCAGATCGGATAAAGCTGGCGGCCGGCGCCACAGCATGATGATGATGGCAAGGCGGTTAGGCATCGCATCCCGTCTCCCATGCCCTGTCTACTATGTTGGGTGGCCATCTCGATCCACCACTCATGCATGTGTGCGCCGGCCTCTCGAGTGCGCCCTGCCCACGATCCGGATAGGGTCTGGGATTTGACATAACATGGAGCACATAAGCTCTGTGCGCAAACCAGATGTGCATGCTGTCCCTGGAGCACTTTGCAGCCTGCGGCATGGATGGACAATACCGACGATCTCCCGAGCTTCGTGTATCTGTGATCTTGTGATCAATACAATCTTGGTTGGAGCCGGCTCCTCGTGGGATGGTTTCCCCGTTCTAGGGGACATGAGTTGGCTCTACGGTTATAATAAAGGGTTTTAGGGCCAGCGTTATGAACGCATGGATTGCCCTAGGAATAGGACGGAGCCAAGGGGGGCAGACAACATTGGATGTGCGATGTTTTGTGCTACTGTGTAAATTGGATGCATTGACGGGAATGTAGCTGTGCATGTGTCTCTCGATTCATCTTCCGTCCGTCCATCCATCCATCCATCCCATCCCTTGGAATCCTCAGAACCAAAACATGCATGCGATGCAGCAGCTAGGATTTCATTGTTTTCTGATGAGAATGTCGATCTCATTTCACTGCCTCCCATGTTCGAACGAGAAGGCATCCTAGAGTTTTGAGCCAGATATAGTTTTCGGTTGTAGTGTTATGTAGTAAAGAGGATAGTGTACCGTAAACCTAAATGGTGTATTTAGGTCTCGGTCGACTGAGACTTAACCAAGTCTCAGTCAAATGATATAGTGTATATGAAAAAAAAACTAAAAAAAAATACTTTTGTATGAATCTCAATGCAAGACCAATAAAATATAACATCGAATAAGACATAACGAATTCTAAATCGACTGAGACTTAGCAAAACTGAAACCAAAAATTCTGGCCGTTGGTGCATCCCATCATGACCCCGGCCGTTGGTAAATCGACTGGGAGTGCCGTTTTCCTTTCCTGCTGTACGTACGTTGACCCCGGCCGGCCGAGAGCAACAACCAACAGCTAGCTGCTGCCCTCCAAAACTCAACGCCCAACGGTATGCGTGTCTCCGGTATGAATACTCGTACCGTGACCTTTTCGCTTTTGGCGGGAGACACATACCGTACCATGCACTGCACGCATCGTACCCCCTGCACAAGTGTGCGTACCGTAGGAGTACATGCATCCGCACATAGAGACGCTGGCATAGTTCTACGGTCGATTTACGCTGGCCGGCAGCTGGCTGCCTCTTGGTCTTGGGCACGAGCACCGGCTAGCTGCCATCGGCGGAGTTAAATGAAGGGCTCACGCATGTAACCGTGTCCCCGGATTCACAGACAGCGCTCTCACCAACTGTTGGATAAGACCAGCCAACGGCCATGCGCGCGTCCTTGCCTTGAAATGCACAAGAAGTGCAAGTCATATGAAGACTTTGGACGCATTGATGAATTCAAGATGATGAAGAATATTCATCAAGATAGAATTTGTTAGAGTTGTGTCGAATATTATGTACTCTACAAGATAGATTACAATTAAACCTGAGAAGTACTAATATTGCTTTTAGATAGTATATTAAGTCATATGCTAGTAGGACACTCGTACCCTAAATCTTTCATATATGATGAGGGTAGACACAGTAGGTAGGTTGCGATTGGACTCTGAGTAATATTGCGTTTAGATAATATATGAAGTCACGTGCTAATAAAATACTTGTATCCTAGTTCTTTCATACATAACGAAGATAGACACAATATGTAACCTAGGCCAACATAATATCGCAGTCGCTTTCTCATGTGGAAGAGCAACGTCGAGGATCACCGAGGCCGAGCACCACACTAATCAGCGTTGGAAGTGCGAACAAATGGCACAGTTGGACAGGAACCATGCACGTTACGGCACCTGGCTGGCACTAACAAAACTTCCACGGAATTCGCCGTGCTGCTGCTGCTGTGCCACATGCCCATGCCCATGGGGGACCTGACGTGAACGGAGCGCGTCCGCGCGTACGAGGGCAGCACTCGACTGGCTCGCGATCAATAAGCCTCAGACCCCGGCGCCGCGGGCGGTACGGAGGGAGACGACGAGTAGTACCCGGTCTCGGACGACGGTCTCTCCCATATCATGACCGCGTGCCCGGCTGGCGCACCGTCATCGCGCGCCGGGCACGAGCAGGCAGCAGTACAGCCGGCCTAGCTGTTGCGCGATGGCGATGGCGACGGCGCCGCGCCTTGGACCGGACATCCTTTCCGGGCCAACGGGGTCGGCGTCCCCAGTTGCGGAAACATCCGTCCATCCCCATCCCGTCTCGTCCCATGGCGCCAAAGCCCAACCCGGTCGGTATCCGCTGGCCGCTGGCTGACGCGACGGCGCCACCCTGGTTCCGAAAGCGACGGCGGCCATTCTGATGCTCCGTCGTACAGTAGGAATGGATGAATGGATGGAGAGATATCCCCGTGCTTTGGCCCGCCTGATGCAACGCTAGTGCTGAGTGCTGAGGCTGCTCCCAATGCATGGGTGCTTAGATGAGGTGCTAAGCATATTAAATGGCTTAGCAACTATACTCCCCAATGCATAGGTGCTTAGCTTATGGTTGCTTAGCTTGCTTCATTTAATGATTTAGCAACTAAAGCTCTTCATGTATTGGTGGGCTTCCTTTCTTTAAATGTTTTGCCTAGGTTCACGCGCTTAGCATTGTTTCTTCCTGGGGTCACCACACTCATCTCTCTCCTCTTAAATAATATGCCACATCAGATTTTTTGCCTACGTGGAAGGCTTAGCACCTGTACAAGGTGGAGCATTGGGAGGGGCCTGAGTGCTGATGCAATGCTAGTGCCACGAGATGATGCTCATGGGCTCATCAGACGACCCAGCGCCTACGTGTAGTGGCAATCTGTTTGCTCAAATAAATAAATTACTGTACTACTAGTGGAACCGTGCGCGGTCAGACACAGGCACTCGCCGCGCACATGCCGTTTTGGCTGCAATAAAGAATTCAGCAGAGATCTTGCGCACCTGAACCACATAATCTGTCGACCAAGACGACGCGCTGCTGCTGCTGCTAATCACTCGCTATAAAGCGCTCTGCGCGATCCCTCTCCCGTCGATCTGGCTGGCTGGCTGGCTGGGGCCTAATCCAAATTTGAGTGCCCACGTGTGGATGTGTCCTGCGTGCCACTCCCTTTTGTTAGTACCATCAAACACGACAAATAAGAGGACGCCCGTGGAATCGGAACGAATGGTATTAGTCTAACAGGCATGGTGGTCTCCAAATGCCCTGCTATTAGGCCTTGACTGTTTCCGGTTACTCAGATTTCACCTTGCTCTATGCGATCAGAAGCTAAGCGCTCATGCAGCTAGAGATTGATGGACAGAGTAGTGGCATAGCTAGTGGGTGGCGATACTTGGCTGACATTGATCATACGTGTTGATTGCCCTGAACCTTCTGTTGAAAATATCTAGAAGAAGAGAAGAGAGCAGTAGATGCTTCCATCATCAACTCAAAGATGGAGCGGTTGACTTCAACGCTTCCGAACCTGAGAGTGAGATAGCTAGGGTGTCATCATGACAGTGCAGCAGACGCATGTGGTGCAAAAAGAGATCTCACACTCGCTTGTTTTTTTTTTCTCTCTCTCTTTCCCTCAGGTTTTTGTTTCCCACTGCGCTGACAGCTCAAAAGCGGGGAGCAACGACAGGCACTGCAGTCATAGTGAAGCGAACACAGGACACACGCGGAGAGAGCAGAGGAAAAAAGAGAGGTAGAGCTAGGAAAACTAGACTGAAAAACTCAACCGGAAGACACGAAAAAAGGCTCTCGCAACGCAAACTCATCCTATTCTATTCGAGCTGCCCGTCTCCTCCCGGCTTCCGACAACAGAACGGAGCAGAGCAGCCGCATCACAGGAGCGGCCAGCGCCAACAGCGACGGCCTCACCACCTCCCGATCTTGTCACCTCCCTCTCTGCAGGCCTGCGGGAGAAACAAACCCAGAAATATTTGAGTTTCTATGGCTGAAATGCTACTACTACTTGTGTTCATGGGAACATTGAAAAGGTCGGGAGAATGGTCACCTGTCTTGTGGGCATCGACTTGGCAGGGGCAGGGGAGTACTGCACTTGCAGGTAGCTGCTCAGAGGAGATCCGCTCAAAGGAGACTGCAATGGCAGAAGAAGATGTGCTATGCAAAATTAGCCACCATAAGCAAGAAATTAGTTATGCGACATTAATGCGGCTTGACGTTTCGTGCGCACCTCGAAGCCCGTCGTGGAGAAGAAGCTGGACGAGAAGTCGGCTGCATTGCTGAACTCCATCGTCGACCCGGCGGCGGCGGCGGCGAAGCCATTGGCCTCCGGCGAGCCCATCACCTGCTGGATGGCTAATGCGTGTCAGAAGAACTATGAAGAAAGGACCGCAGATTGGACCGCACGAGCACGTACAAGTGCGTACCTTGGAGTGCTTGAAGAAGGCCGGCGAGCTGGCCGTGTCCTCGAGCAGAGTCGACGCGACGGCGGCGCCCATCTTGCTCTGCCGCCTTGCCGCCGCAGGCTCCTTTGCCCTGCACCTCCTCTCCGCGCGTTGTGCATTGGCCAGCGCGGCGGCGCCTTCGTCGGAGCCGGCCGAGTACTGGTGGCGCGGGCCGGAGGAGGCGTCGGAGATCATGGACAGGTCGTCCTCCTCCGCCTCCTCGGAGCGGCAGGACGAGCGGCACTTGCTGCCGTGGAGCCGGGAGTAGGACGAGGTGTCGTCGTCCAGGTAGGTGGTCCAGCCGGACTGGCAGCCGCTGCTGCACTCGGAGCTCGCCGCCGCGTCCTCCCCCATCATCCCGTGCTCTCCTCCTCGCCACGGACGCGCATACACCGGCGTACACCGCTCACTATCTAATGCTACGCTGATGTGATGAGCTGCTCCCGAGCTAGCAGCAGTACGCGAGTGTTAGCGCGTACTAAGTAGAGGGCGCGGGGGGAGGCGGCCCCACGCGTCTGTGGCGGGAGTAAACCTTGATCTCAGTGACAGGTGGGGGAGGTCCAGCAATGGAGGCTGAGGGGAGGAGCGGGAAGCGAGGCATCACGTGGAGTACAGCGAGGCGGCAACGGGGGGTGGACGGGACGGGCCGTCATTGCCCGGGCGGTACTGTTGCGTGGTCCGCGGCGGCCGAATCATTCCCGTGACGGGAGGCAAACGCGAGCCCCGCGCTCTTCCACTTGCCGGCTTAAACTCGTCTGGGCTCTGGCTCCGGCCGGCCGTCCGATCTCTGTCCTCCGGTTTCTCTCTCTCGCCGGTGGACGCACGACGTCCGTCGATTCCTACGCGCGGCGCGTTGTGGGTGCTGGGCCGGTTTCCACAGTGCCGGTGTTGTCAGGCGCCGCACGGAAGCACGGTGGATGTTGTCTCGTTTCGTCTCGCCCTTGCGGACGGGTGCAAACTGGCAACTGGAAAGCTGCGGCCGAAATCACTGTTTTGACCTTTTGCGCAAAGATTAGCGTAATATTTTTCAGAAAAAAGACTTATAATCTAGGGAATACCTAGAACTCGTCTAGATTAAATATAACTAGCAAAAGACCCGTGCGTTGCAACGGAGACATAAATATTTTGTAGTTCAATACCAATTATATGTGACATTTTTGTTAACCTGCAGAACGTCAGAAATTATAGAATAATGACCCCTAGAAATAACAATGCACCAGGAGAAATAAAATCGCCTTTTTTAAGTAAAAAAACCTGAGCCAACATTCAAGTAATTTAGGTGCTGAGCTTTGTGCATAGTACTCCTTCCGTAAAAATAAATATAAGAACGCTTATGTTTTTTAAAGTAGTGATCTAAGCGATCTTATATTTCTTTACAAAGGGAGTACTATGCTACATTACACGGTGGTGATGATACAAACATGAGAAAATTGAGTATTATGAAGTTAATCTACCAAACAGCCCTGACTACTAACGATCAATCTAGATATTTATGTGACCTAAATCAAGGCCCTTAAGTTTCTTTTGATGCTGGCCTTACTTCATGTAAAGGGATATCATCAGATTGTTGATTGATACCAAGCTCGTCCATCTTGTGATAAAGGTATGTTGCTTTCTCTTCTTTTTAAGATGAGCAATAACAGTTCAGAAGTGCACCATAGGCTCGATGGTTCTTGGCCATCAAATTAATTTTCAGCTACCTCAGTGACATGTATCTTTGTAAATGAGGTCCAAACGTTTTCCACGGTCGGTGTACGACATGTTCATACCCTTTGTATCAAGCAAGAGCATCCGAGAGGACTAAGTTAGCTACAAACAAACTTCATTATACTACATGAAGAATAAATCATGAGAGACTGGATATCTCCGTTGCGAGTTGGTTCACACCTCCGGCCATGTTGGTCAACTGAAATACACTCCAGCCATAAGCTTGCTACTCAATTGAGATTATGAGCACTATACTGAGCCTAAGATAAAGAAGAAACCTTGAACAGAGTTTGCTTTCAAGACATCGGGATAACAAAAAGCTCAATCCACTTAGTATAGCCGAGTAACACTCAAGGTTATGTCAGCTAAAGTATTAGCAAACTAAAGTATGAATCATCAATGCCAATTGAAGATCAAATTTGTTCGCATTCCAAAGTCAGAGTGCATCAAATCAGTATAAAAAGAATCCAATGCATCCTTGCAAATCGCTAGTGCATAATCACAAGTGAAAAAGGACAAACTATTTTAGTAACACAAGGGTGGTGTAAACTCAAGTCTGAATCATTATCAATGGCAATTGAATCGAACTCATCTCTGCTTCTGATCCTGTGCTGCCGCCCTGACCTGCTGATTCTGCTCTCTGCTGCTGCCCTCGGCTGCTGTACCTCTCCTTCTCCAATGAACTGCTGCTCCTAATCTTCTCTGAACCCAAACTGTTGCTGCTTCGCTTCCTCTCTGAACCTCATAACATCATTTAGAAAGCTTAGAATGCACCATAGCAAAGATGCAGGTCTCGGCATAGGGTAATAAAATTCTGATCTTGGGATCTTTAGATGAAGTACCTGCGATCAATTCCATGCATGCAACACTCGAACTACTAAAAGAGTCAGGTTCCAAGCTAGAGCCTCTTGGTAAGAGCTGACGGATTCTACACCAACCAAACAACAAAGCACAAGAAGACCATGATGTATCAAGTCCTAGAAAATTGAGTATTAGTTGCATTTTTACTCAAAAACATTTTCAACTACTATTAGATGCTCCAATCTATATGCGCATGTCTAAAAATTCTAGGCTGCAAAACCAAAGAAAACGGGAAAGATCAAGACACACAATTGTTCCATTGCATGAGAAGGTAAGCTGATCTATACAACATTCTAGCTATCCTATATCTTTGTGAGACCCACGGACTCAGTGTAGAAAACTCTTCTAATGGATATTTATATTATTGCTGCTAATGTCGGTCCTTTCAGCCTCGAATTACTGCTCCTGTTTAGACAGGAAGCCCCATTGTTCAGTATAGATGGCAGTTTATATGTGTTTTTAAAAGAAAGAGCACCACCTCATGCTATGGAAACCTAAAGAGAAGACAACAAAAAAAATGCCCATTTACATAATCTAACGTACTTTAAGCTAGTAGTCCTGTGACCACAAGTTTATTACTATGGCCGTTTGCATTTGTCTACTTGTAGTATAATCGTTGCATAAGTTCCAGTATATAGGATAGCATACATACACACAAATGTAGACCAAATTTCATCGGCAAGAATTGTGAACCGAATCAGTTAGAAGAATACAAACGGACCATATCCCCACAGAATAAGAGATGGCCAACTGCTCATCATACAATATGATGATCAGAAGTGTGGAACAATTCACACGACAATATAGACGGCAACCATCACAGCCAGCTCGTAGTACATGTTATATGTAGAAGGAATCTGAAGTGCTCTGTCCAAATGTCCAGTAGAAGATGTTGTCTTTCCCACACAGGAAAAGTCAGTGGTATCAACTAACTGAAAGCTTATCATCAGAAAACAGATACTCCCTCCGTAAAGAAATATAAGAGCGTTTAGATCACTACTTTAGTTATCTAAACGCTCTTATATTTGTTTGTTTACTGAGGGAGTAGATAATATCCTGAGACAACTTTACAGTAGCATATATCTGATCCTTGGATCTAAGTACACCTATGAATCGAAAAGGCAGAGACCGACAGAAAATTTACTAAAGGGTAACAGATGCAACCACCTCTCGCATTCATTCTCGAACTCTCCATTAGCACCTGCCCCTGGACCTGAACTAACCCCAAATCAGCACAAGGAAAAATCAAGTTGGATTTGAGTCCAGACCAGTGATGGTCGGTGCCGTTCCAGCAAGATAGAGAGGGACCGGAGGGAGGGAAAGAGAGAGAGGAGAGTGGCTGCACATCGGCGGCGTACTGGAAGACCTCGTCGGCGGTCAAGTGAGTAGAGGATTACCTCCTGACGCATCGGATCAGCTTGGAGTTGACGACAATGATGCGCTCCCTGCTGAGGATCGTTGAGGAGACACCAAGAGTGGGTCGAAGAGGTTGAAGACATGGGTGGGCAGCTCGCAGCTGTACGCCTGTACATCATGGTGTCGTTGTCGACCTCGAGCGTCTGCACGGATGCTGTGGAGGCCTTCACGCGGATCCATCTGCGCTCGACGCCCCCACGCGGATCTGGCGCCGCCGCACTTCTTGAGGTTAGGGACGTCGAGGATGCCCTGAGCCGCAGATCCACCAATCGAGTAGGATCGTTTTTTCTTGAGATAAAATCGAGCAGGATCAAGGAGGGCCCAGGAGCAGGATCAAGGTGCTGGGATGGAGACGCACCTATAGGGGGGGCCGGGGACGCCGGAAGTGGAGGAGAGGCCGAGAGGGCCGCAAGCGGAGGGGAGAGCCGGACGGCCGATGAGCTCGCCGACGAGCGCCCAGCCGAAGCCTTCCACCTTCTCCGCCACTGGATAAGATGAACAGAAGAGCGTGGGCGGAATTCTGACAAAATACAGGGGTTAATTTGAAAAATCGAATCGTTTTTTCCTTGAGATCTACATACTATTAGTACCACCTTATTTATATTACGATTTTGTCTATACAAATCTAAAAGCGTATTACAACTGGGCGAAAGCGTATTGTGACGGTGAACCCGACGGACTCGTTCCGTGCTTTATTATTAGGAGGATTTGGTCTCATTCACATGTAGAAAACAAAAACAGATACAACCCACGTCATCACACACGCATCTTATAGCATCACATCCAATGGCTATAAAAGGTGAATGAGACCAAATTATATCTCATCTAGATGAGTTCTAGCAAAACTGTATAATTTATCCATCAAACATCATGAAATACAAAGAAAATGAGAAGTAATCAAATTTACATCCAAGTTCGTGGACTGCCTAAGGATGACTACAATCACTGAAACAAGCTGAAGACGCGCTGCCGTCATCGTCTCTCCTTCATCGGAGCCGGACAAACCTTGTTGTAGTGGACATTCGAGAAATCATCGTGCTAGGCCCCAAAGGACCAACACGTCAGAACAACAACCGTCGCTGATGAAGAGAAACGTATTGGAAAGATCCACCTGTAGACACATGAACGCGGGTGAAAAAGAGACCGGGTCCAAGAAGATCCACCAAAGACAAACGTCAATCGAATCTCGCGAGGTCCGCGGGAGACACGTCTTCACACACCCTCAAACCACGCTTGATGTGCCATCAAAACGGGGCTGAGTGAGGAGAACATTATTACATTTGTAGAGAGTCATCACCGCCTCGTCTTTCTAAACAGAATACAAACTCTAAGCAGAATCGAAGAGACATCTAAAAATAAAGGAAAAGCCCTTCCATCGACAAAGGCCAAGATCCACCAAACATCCATGGACGTAAGGCTACGGAAGGTGAGGACGGATACAGCGACGGCAGAAGGAGCGTGCGAACCCTCCGCTAGGAGCTCTCGTCCATAGGAGTCATAGAAACACAGAAAGATTAGCGCAAATCAACCCCAATTCAAAATATTTTTACGATTATTTTTGTTGATCATACATCGTGTACTTCGTGTTGCATGCGAGACACCATGGTCAACGGCGTTTGTCCTTGGCTCATGTGTTGGGTCATCGTTCATGGACCGTTCGACGTCGCACCATAGGAAACCCCAAGGACGATGATGTTTCAACATGTCTAAAACATCCTACACCATGGCGTTTTGAACCAACGCAGACGCCACAGGCCGGGACGCAACGAAGAGGTAAGAGCATTTACATCCGGACCTCTCAAAGCCGCCTCATACATTTGAGCGGGTTGTCCGGTCACTACCCGCTCACGTTTTTTCTATTGATACGGACGCCTCAAACAAACCTCAAATGTTCGGATTGACCGGCACCCCATATTCAACCCAAATATGAGGCGGATATGGGGTGGCCTTGGCATGCCCGGGCGCGTCCGCCAGACAAGTCCGGCCCAGCGCAGACCTCACGATGTCCCACAAAAAATCCCATCGACCTCGTTGGTCCGAAACCCTAGCTCACTCACTCTTCTATCTCGCTCCGTCCTCTCTTCTTCCCTTACCAATTCCGATCGAATCCAGTGCAATGTCGAGCTCCGGTAGCCGCTCTGACGATGAGGTGGATCTGGAGTACGAGATTGCTCTCCGCATTGCCTTGGAGCGGTCCAAGGTGGATACCAGGGGCAACTCCGGATCTGCAGCCTCGCTGCAGCCGTCGCTTCCCCGTCGGCGCATCTCGGACGCCGGCGCTGGCCCCTCCCGGTCCATGGGCAACTCCGACAGGCGGCCAACGCAATCGGCGCCTCCCCTACGCCGCCCCTTCGCCCCGTCCTCTGCTGCTTCCCCATGCCGTTGATACATCTCCAACATATCTATAATTTTCTATTGTTTCATGCTAATATATTATTTGTTTTGGATGTTTTATATGCATTATTATCCTATTTTATATTATTTTTGGGACAAACCTTTTAACTTAGAGCCCAATGCCAATTTCTGTTTTTCCTTGTTTTTTGAGTTTCGCAGAAAAGAAATATCAAATTGAGTCCAAACGGAACGAAACTTTACGATGATTTTTCTTGGACCAGAAGACATCCAGAGGACTTGGAGTGCCCGTCAGGGAAGCCACGAGGCGGCCACGAGGACGGAGGGCGCGCCTAGGGGGGTAGGGAGCCCCCCACCCTTGTGCCCCCCGTGACTCCACCGACCTATTTCTTCCGCCTATATATTCACATATATTCCAGAAACCCCAGAGGAGGCATCGAAACATCCACAAGATTCCATCTGGAGGCCTTTTTCGGTACTCTGCCGGAGGGGGATTCGACCACGGAGGGCATCTACATCAACCCTATTGCCCTTCCGATGAAGCGTGAGTAGTTTACCACAAACCTACAGGTCCATAGCTAGCAGCTAGATGGCTTCTTCTCTCTCTTTGATTCTCAATACTATGTTCTCCTCGATGTTCTAGAAGATCTATCCGATGTAATCTTCTTTTACGGTGTGTTTGCCAAGATCTGATTGAGGGAGTCTTGTATTCAGGGGTCCTCGGACATTCGGGTCGATGAAGCTGGGCCGTGTTAATGGGCAAGAAAAGAAGAAGCAGAAGACTCGCCCTCGTATTCGGTCAGGACTCCTATATACGTAGAAAGGCGGGCGTAGAGTCCGGATGTGTCTATTACTTCCTCCCCAAGTCACCCTTGTAACCCTAGGTCCTCTCTGGCGTGTATATAAGCTAGGGGGTTTAGTCTGTAGAGGGGATCATCATCAATATCAGAACATCCTCATAGGCTGGACTCTAGGGTTTAGCCATTACGATCTCGAGGTAGATCAACTCTTGTATTCATATTCATCCATATTAATATAGCAGGAAGTAGGATATTACCTCGATCGAGAGGGCCTGAACCTGGGTAAACATCGTGTCCCCAGCCTCCTGTTACTATCGATCATCTAGACGCATAGCTTGGGCCCCCTACCCGAGATCTGCCGATTTTGACACCCACAATGGTGCTTTCATTGAGAGCTCCGCTGTGCGCTCGCGATGAGCGATCGATGGCTCGTCTCATCATCAACGACGGGATCACCCTCGGAAACAACTTGGCCATTGGCCAGGTTCTTCAGCTCGGCGGTTTCGCTGTATGCGCCCGCGTGGCCTCAGGGCCGGCCACACTCCCCGCGGTCATCGAGCACCACCCTTACGTTGACTCCGTCCACTCCGATGATGCAACCTCGGCAGATCTCTCGGCTTTAAACGAGCTGCTGGATCGCATCGCCGCCCTGGGGCTTTCATCGCCAGGAGATCAGATCAGAACTGAATCCGTCACTCATCTAGTGGCGGCAGTTGAGGGCGGAGCCGAAGAGACTCCTCCTCTCTACACGGATACAGTTCGGATCTCCGAACCCATCGAGGCAAACACGTCCCTGTCGGGAGGCACTTTGTGTTTTATGAGCTCTGGGATTGACGCCAGGCTCCCGGAACATTCAGGTCCCGCTGAGCCCAGATCGTCCACGTTGGAGGTTGTTAAAACCCCGAATACCACTTTGAGTTGGGACTCAAAATTACCAACACCCACCCACCCTGGAAAAACTCTCCAAGTAAATCCGGATTGCCGGACATAGATAATCTCACGAACATACATCAGCAACCCGAGGAAACGGTCAACCACTTCTGGGCCAGATTCCTGCTCGTCAAGAACAAGATTAAGGACTGCTGCGACGATGAGGCGGTCTCCTTATTTTACCGCAACTGCACGGACGAGGGAGTCTTGAACGCCCTCAAGCGACGTCGCGTTCTGAGTTTCACCGAATTATCGCATTTTGTCCGAAAGTACTTCACAATGGAAAACACTTGAAAAGCCCAGAGCACGCCCTTTGAACAGTCTGTATTTGGACAACACAATCTCAAGGCTAAACGGACATACTCTAGCAGGTCATCCAATAATATGCCTATTGGCAAGAAGAATAAACCCTTCTTAAGACGCAGGTCCGTACTGGAAAAACTACTCGATAAACCTTGCCAAATACACGCAGCCCTGGACAATATCCCAAACCACTGCCTTAGAGCATGCTGGGTACTCCGACAGGTAGCTAAGAGCGGCGCGACAATCCTTGCCACCGCCTTATCAGGGGAGAAAGGCGCCGGTTTCTTTACTGTCTTTGAGACGTTCTCCTCAAATAACCGACGCAAGAGAGCGAGTCGCGAACTTGCCGAGGTTTTCCAAACTAGCTTTGCAAGCCCATGGAGCGACACGGCGATTAGTTTTTCCGCCGAAGACGCACCCCGAGTTCGGCCGATCCGAGCAACAACAACTCTTGTACTAGACCCCATAGTGGACGGCTTTCGCCTCACTAAAGTACTTATGAACGGAGGAAGCGGACTAAAACTCATATATGAGGAGACGCTTGCAAAATGTAGGTCAAAAAATCCCGCATTGAGCACAATAACACTTCCTCCCCAAGTCACCCCTGTAACCCTAGGTCCTCTCTGGCGAGTGATGTCTACTACGCAACCTTCTTCATGTAGACGTTGTTGGCCCTACAAGTGCAGAGGTTTGTAGGACAGTAGCAAATTTCCCTCAAGTGGATGTCCTAAGGTTTATCAATCCATGGGAGGCGTAGGATGAAGATGGTCTCTCTCAAACAACCCTGCAACCACATAACAAAGAGTCTCTTGTGTCCCCAACACACCCAATACAATGGTAAAGGATACATCTCCAACGTATCTACTTTTCCAAACACTTTTGTCCTTGTTTTGGACTCTAATAACTTGCATGATTTGATTTGAATGGAACTAACCCGGACCGATGATGTTTTCAGCAGAACTGCCATGGTGTTATTTTTGTGCAGAAATAAAGTTCTCGGAATGACCTGAGAATCAATGGAGATTTATTTTGGAATATATAAAAAATATCTGCGGAAAGAACCAGACCAGGGGGCCCACACCCTGTCCACGAGGGTGGGGGCGCGCTCCCCCTAGGCGCGCCCCCTGCCTCGTGGGCCCCCTGATGCTCCACCGACATCTCCCCCGACTCCATATATTCACTTTCGGGGAGAAAAAAACAGAGAGAAGGAATTATTGCGTTTTACGATACGGAGCCGCCGCCAAGCCCTAATCTCTCTCGGGAGGGCTGATCTGGAGTCCGTTCGGGGCTCCGGAGAGTGGAGATCGTTGTCATCGTCATCATCAACTTTCCTCCATCACCAATTCCATGATGCTCACCGCCGTGGGTGAGTAATCCCGTCGTAGGCTTGCTGGACGGTGATAGGTTGGATGAGATTTACCATGTAATCAAGTTAGTTTTGTTAGGGTTTGATACCTAGTATCCACTATGTTCTAAGATTGATGTTGCTATGACTTTGCCATGCTTAATGCTTGTCACTAGGGCCCGAGTGCCATGATTTCAGATCTGAACCTATTATGTTTTCATGAATATATGTGTGTTCTTGATCCTATCTTGCAAGTCATTAGTCACCTACTATGTGTTATGATCCGGCAACCCCGAAGTGACAATAATCGGGACCACTCCCCGTGATGACCGTAGTTTGAGGAGTTCATTTATTCACTATGTGTTAATGGTTTGGTTCGGTACTCTATTAAAAGGAGGCCTCAATATCCCTAAGTTTCCAATAGGACCCCGCTGCCACGGGAGGGTAGGACAAAAGATGTCATGCAAGTTCTTTCCCATAACCACGTATGACTATATTCGAAATACATGCCTACATTACATTGATGAACTGGACCTAGTTTTGTGTCACCCTATGTTATAACTATTACATGAGGAATCACATCCGACATAATTATCCATCACTAATCCAATGCCTACGAGCTATTCACATATTGCTTGTTGCTTTACTTTACCGCTGCCACTGTTACAATCACTACAAAACTACTATCGCTACTTTTGCTACCGTTATCGTTACGTCCATATTACTTTGAAACTAAATTACCTTGCTGCAGATATTTAGTCTTCTAGGTGTGGTTGAATTGACAACTCAACTGCTAATACTTGAGAGTATTCTTTGGCCCCCCTTGTGTCGAATCAATAAATTTGGGTTGAATACTTTACCCTCGAAAACTGTTGCGATCCCCTACACTTGTGGGTTATCAGTAAATTATATAGGTGCACTAGTTTGGCGAAGAGATGGTGATACGAGTGCAATATGGATGGTAGATAAAGGTTTTTGTAATATGAAAATAGAAAAACAGCAAGGTAACTAATGATAAAAGTGAGCATAAACGGTATTGCATTGCTAGGAAACAAGGCCTAGGGTTCATACTTTCACTAGTGCAAGTTCTCTCAACAATAATAACATAGCTGGATCATATAGCTACCCCTCGACATGCAACAAAGAGTCACTCCAAAGTCACTAATACAGGATAACAAACGAAGAGATTATTGTAGGGTACAAAACCACCTTAATGTTATTCTTTCTGATCGATCTATTCAAGAGTCCGTAGTAAAATAACACGAAGCTATTCTTTTCGTTTGATCTATCCTAGAGTTTGTACTAGAATAACACCTTAAGATACAAATCAACCAAAACCCTAATGTCACCTAGATACTCCATTGTCATCTCAAGTATCCGTGGGCATGATTATACGATACGCATCACACAATCTCAGATTCATCTATTCAACCAACTCAAAGAACTTCAAAGAGTGCCCCAAAGCTTCTACCGGAGAGTCAAGACGAAAACGTGTGCCAACCGCTATGCATAAGTTCACAAGGTCACTGAACTCGCAAGTTGATCACCAAAACATACATCAAGTAGATCACGTGATATCCCATAGTTACCACAGATAAGCACATGCAAGACATACATCAAGTGTTCTCAAATCCTTAAAGACTCAATCCGATAAGATAACTTCGAAGGGAAAACTCAATTCATCACAAGAGAGTAGAGGGGGAGAAACATCATAAGATCCAACTATAATAGCAAAGCTTGCGATACATCAAGATCGTGCCATCTCAAGAACACGAGAGAGAGAGAGAGATCAAACACATAGCTATTGATCCATACCCTCAGCCCCAAGGGTGAACTACTCCCCCCTCGTCATGGAGAGCGCCGGGATGATGAATATGGCCATCGGAGAGGGATTCCCCCCACCGGTGGGGTGCAGAACGGGTCTAGATTGGTTTTTGGTGGCTCCAGAGGCTTGCGGCGGCGGAGCTCCCGATCTAGGTTTTTTCCGGGGGTTTCTGTATTTATAGGAAGTTTCGACGTAGGGCACACGTCAGGGGGGGTCTCCGGACTGTCCACAAGATAGGGGGGCGTGAAGGAAATATGCCCTAGAGGCAATAATAAAGTTGTTATTTGTATTTCCTTATATCATGATAAATGTCTTTAATTCATCCTAGAATTGTATTAACCGGAAACTTAGTACATGTGTGAATACATAGACAAAACAAAGTGTCCCTAGTATGCCTCTACTAGACTAGCTCATTGATCAAAGATGGTTATGTTTCCTAGCCATAGACATGAGTTGTCATTTGATCAACGGGATCACATCATTAGGAGAATGATATTATGGACAAGACCCATCCGTTAGCTTAGCAACTTGATCGTTTAGTTTCACTGCTATTGCTTTCTTTATGACTTATACATGTTCCTATGACTATGAGATTATGCAACTCCTGAATACCGGAGGAACACCTTGTGTGCTATCAAACGTCACAACGTAACTGGGTGATTATAAAGATGCTCTACAGGTGTCTCCGAAGGTGTTTGTGGTGTTGGCATAGATCAAGAATATGATTTGTTACTCCGAGTGTCGGAGAGGTATCTCTCGGCCCTCTCGGTAATACACATCATAATAAGCCTTGCAAGCAAATGACTAATGAGTTAGTCACGAGATGATGTATTACGGAACGAGTAAAGAGACTTGCCGGTAACGAGAGTAACTAGGTATGGTGATACCGACGATCGAATCTCGGGCAAGTAACATACCGATGACAAAGGGAACAACGTATGTTGTTATGCGGTTTGACCGATAAAGATCTTCATAGAATATGTAGGAGCCAATATGAGCATCCAGGTTCCGCTATTGGTTATTGACCAAAGATGTGTCTCGGTCATGTCTACATAGTTCTCGAACCTGTAGGGTCCGCACGCTGAACGTTCGATGATGATTTGTATTATGAGTTATTTGATTTGATGACCGACGTTTGTTCGGTGTCCCGACTGAGATCACGGACATGACGAACAGTCTCGAAATGGTTGAGACATAAAGATCGATATATTGGAGGCTATATTCGGACATCGAAAAGGTTCTGAGTGATTCGGGGATCTTTCGGAGTACCGGGGAGTTACGGGAATTCGCTGGGAGAAGTAATGGGCCTTATTGGGCTTTAGTGGAGAGAGGGGAGAAGGGCCAAGAGGTGGCGCGCGCCTCGCCCCTGCCCAAACCGAATTGGACAAGGGGTAGGGGCGTGGCCCCCCTTTCCTTCTCCTTCTCCCTCCCCTTCCTTCTTCTCCTACTCCTACTAGGAAAGGTGGAATCCTACTCCTAGTGGGAGTAGGACTCCACCCTTGGGCGCGCCATAGGAGGGCCGTCCTTCTCCTCCTCTCCTCCTTTATATACGTGGCCAAGGGGCACCCCCTAGACACACAAGTTGATTTGCAAGCCATGTGCGGTGCCCCCCTCCACAGTTACACACCTCGGTCATATCGTTGCAGTGCTTAGGCGAAGCCCTACACTGGTAACTTCATCATCACCATCACCACACCGGCGTGCTGATGAAACTCTCCCGTGACGCTCAACTGGATCAAGAGCTCGTGGGACGTCATCGAGCTGAACGTGTGATGAACGCGGAGGTGCCGTACGTACGGTGCTTGGATCGGTTGGACCGCGAAGATATTCGACTACATCAACCGCGTCACTAGACGCTTCCACTTTTGGTCTACGAGGGTACGTAGACACACTCTCCCCTCTTGTTGCTATGCATCTAGTAGATTGATCTTGCGTGATCCTAGGAAATTTTTGAAATACTGCGTTCCCCAACAATGGCATCATGAGCAAGGTCTATGCGTAGATGATATGCACGAGTAGAACACAATGAGTTGTGGGCGATAATAGTCATACTGCTTACCAACATGCCATACTTTGATTCGACGGTATTGTGAGATGAAGCGGCCCGGACCGACATTACGTGTATACTTACGTGAGACTGGTTTCACCGTTACGAGCACTCGTTGCTTAAAGGTGTCCGGCGGGTGTCTGTCTCTCTCACTTTGCTACTTCTTGAGCTTGCGTTGTATTCCCTCGAAGAGGAAAGGCAGAGGCAACACAGTAGCGTAAGTATTTCCCTCAGTTTTTGAGAACCAAAGGTATCAATCCAGTAGGAGACCACACGCGAGTCCCTCGCACCTGCACAAACAAATAAGAACTTCACAGCCAACGCGATAAGGGGTTATCAATCCCTTTACGATCACTTACGAAAGTGAGATCTAATAGAGATGATAGTTTATATTTTTGGTATTTTTGGTTTATAAGAACAGAAAGTAAAAGCGGAAAAAGTAAAGTAAGTGTACATTAATATGTTGAGAATAGACCCGGGGGCCATAGTGTTCTCTAGTGGCTTCTCTCTGAAGGAAATATGCCCTAGAGGCAATAATAAAGATGTTATTTGTATTTCCTTATATCATGATAAATGTCTTTTATTCATGCTAGAATTGTATTAACCGGAAACTTAATACATGTGTGGATACATAGACAAAACAGTATGTCCCTAGTATGCCTCTACTAGACTAGCTCATTGATCAAAGATGGTTATGTTTCCTAGCCATAGACATGAGTTGTCATTTGATCAACGGGATCACATCATTAGGAGAATGATGTGATGGACAAGACCCATCCGTTAGCATAGCACTATGATCGTTTAGTTTAACTGCTATTGCTTTCTTCATGACTTATACATGTTCCTATGACTATGAGATTATGCAACTCCCGAATACCGTAGGTACACCTTGTGTGCTATCAAACGTCACAACGTAACTGGGTGATCATAAAGATGCTCTACAGGTGTCTCCGAAAGTATTCGTGGTGTTGGCATAGATCAAGATTAGGATTTGTCACTCCGAATGTCGGAGAGGTATCTCTGGGCCCTCTCGGTAACACACATCACAATAAGCCTTGCAAGCAAAAGACTAATGAGTTAGTCACGAGATGATGTGTTACGGAACGAGTAAAGAGACTTGCCGGTAAACGAGATTGAACTAGGTATAAAGATACCGACGATCGAATCTCGGGCAAGTAACATACCGTTTGACAAAAGGAACAACGTATGTTGTTATGCGGTTCTGACCGATAAAAGATCTTCGTAGAATATGTAGGAGCCAATATGAACATCCAGGTTCCGCTATTGGTTATTGACCGGAGATGAGTCTCGATCATGTCTACATAGTTCTCGAACCCGTAGGGTCCACACGCTTAACGTTTGATGACGTTCGGTATTATGAATTTATGAGTATTGATGTACCGAAGGTAGTTCGGAGTCTCGGATGAGATCACGGACATGACGAGGAGTCTCGGAATGTCCGAGACATAAAGATTGATATATTGGACGGCTATATTCGGACACCGGAAGTATACCGGAAAAGTTTCGGATTTATCGGGAATGCCGGAGGGGGTTACCGGAACCCCCTACGAGAGGGGATGGTCCATAGTGGGCCTAAAGGGTGAGAGAGAGGCAGCCCATAGGGCTGGACGGCGCCCCCACCTAGGAATCCTAGTTGGACTAGGATTGGGGGGGCGCCACCTCTCCTATTCCTTTCCCCCTTCTTCCTTTCGGTGAATCCTACTAGGAATAGGATTGCAATCCTATTCCTAGTAGGACTCCCTCTCTAGCCGCACCAGGAAGGGCCGGCCGGCCTCCCTCCCCTGCTCCTTTATATACGGGGGCAAGGGGGCACCCAAAGACACACAAGTTGAATTGCTTTAGCCGTGTGCGGTGCCCCCCTCCACAGAATCACACCTCGGTCGTACCGTCGCGGAGCTTAGGCGAAGCCCTGCGCCGGTAAACACATCATATCCGTCACCACGCCGTCGTGTTGACGAAACTCTCCCGTGAAGCTCAACTGGATCAAGAGCTCGTGGGACGTCATCAAGCTGAACGTGTGCTGAACGTGTGCTGAACGCGGAGGTGCCGTACGTTCGGTGCTTGATCGGTTGGATCGCGAAGAAGTTCGACAACATCAACCGCGTCACTTGACGCTTCCGCTCCCGGTCTACGAGGGTACGTAGACACACTCTTCCCTCTCGTTGCTATGCATCTGGTAGATAGATCTTGCGTGATCGTAGGAAATTTTTAAAATACTACGTTCCCCAACTGTGGTATCAGAGCCAGGTCTATGCGTAGATGATATGCACGAGTAGAACACAATGAGATTGTGGACGATACTAGTCATACTGCTTACCAGCATGTCATACTTTGCTTCGGCGGTATTGTGAGATGAAGCGGCCCGGACCGACATTACGCGTACGCTTACGCGAGACTGGTTTCACCGTTACGAGCACTCGTTGCTTAAAGGTGACTGGCGGGTGTCTGTCTCTCTCACTTTAGCTGAATCAAGTGTGGCTACGCCCGGTCCTTGTGAAGGTTAAAACATCACATACTTGACGAAACATCGTTGTGGTTTTGTATGCGTAGGTAAGAACGGTTCTTGCTAAGCCCGTAGCAGCCACGTAAAACTTGCAACAAACAAAGTAGAGGACGTCTAACTTGTTTTTGCAGGGCATGTTGTGATGTGATATGGTCAAGACATGATGAGTTATACGGTTTTGTATGAGATGATCATGTTTTGTAAAGTTATCGGCAACTGGCAGGAGCCATATGGTTGTCGCTTTATTGTATGAAATGCAATCGCCATGTAATTGCTTTACTTTATCACTAAGCGGTAGCGATAGTCGTGGAAGCAATAGTTGGCGAGACGACAACGATGCTACGATGAAGATCAAGGTATCAAGCCGGTGACGAAGGTGATCATGACGGTGCTTTGTAGATGGAGATCAAAAGCACAAGATGATGATGGCCATATCATGTCACATATTTTGATTGCATGTGATGTTTATCTTATTATGCTTCTTATTTTGCTTAGAACGACGGTAGCATTATAAGATGATCCCTTACTAAATTTCAAGGTATAAGTGTTCTCCCTGAGTATGCACCGTTGCGAAAGTTCGTCGTGCCGAGACACCACGTGATGATCGGGTGTGATAAGCTCTACGTTCAAATACAACGGGTGTAAGCCAGTTTTGCACACGCAGAATACTCGGGTTAAACTTGACGAGCCTAGCATATACAGATATGGCTTCGGAACACTGGAGACCGAAAGGTCGAGCGTGAATCATATAGTAGATATGATCAACATAAGATGTTCACCATTGAAAACTACTCCATCTCACGTAATGATCGGACATGGTTTAGTTGATTTGGATCACGTGATCATTTAGATGACCAGAGGGATGTCTATCTAAGTGGGAGTTCTTTAAATTAATATGATTAAATTGAACTTTAATTTATCATGAACTTAGTCCTGATAGTTTTGCATATCTATGTCGTTGTAGATCAATGGCCCGTGCTACCGTTCCTTTGAATTTTAATGCATTCCTAGAGAAAGCTAAGTTGAAAGATGATGGTAGCAATTACACGGACTGGGTCCGTAACCTGAGGATTATCCTCATTGCTGCACAGAAGAATTATGTCCTTGAAGCACCGCTAGGTGACAAGCCCCCTTCCGCTGATGCAGATGCTTTGAACGTCTGGCAGTCGCGGTCTGATGACTACAGGATAGTTCAGTGTGCCATGCTTTACGGCTTAGAACTGGGACTTCAACGACGTTTTGAACGTCATGGAGCATATGAAATGTTCCAGGAGTTGAAGTTAATATTTCAAGCAAATGCCCGAATTGAGAAATATGAGATTTCCAATAAGTTCTACAGCTGCAAAATGGAGGAGAATAGTTCTATCAGTGAACACTTGCTCAGAATGTCTGGGTACTACAATCATATGACTCAACTTGGTTGCAAAGTTGACGAGGATAGTGTTATTGATAGAGTTCTTCAATCACTGCCACCAAGCTATAAAGGCTTCGTGATGAACTATAACATGCAAGGGATGCAAAAAGACAATTCCCGAGCTCTTCGCTATGCTCAAAGCTGCGGAGGTAGAAATCAAAAAGAAGCATCAAGTGTTGATGGTTAACAAGACCACTAGTTTCAAGAAAAAGGGCAAGGGAAAGAAAGGGAACTTCAAAAAGAATAGCAAGTCAGTTGCTACTTCAACGAAGAAACCCAGATCTGGAGCCAAGCCTGAAACTGAGTGCTTCTACTGCAAGGGGACTGGACACTGGAAGCGGAACTGCCCCAAGTATTTGGCGGATAAGAAGGATGGCAAGATGAACAAAGGTATATGTGATATACATGTTATTGATGTGTACCTTACTAATGCTCGTAGTAGTACCTGGGTATTTGATACCGGTTCGGTTGCTAATATTTGTAACTCGAAACAGGGACTACGGATTAAACGAAGATTAGCTAAGGACGAGGTGACGATGCGCGTGGGAAATGGTTCCAAAGTCGATGTGATCGCCGTCGGCACGCTACCTCTACATCTACCTTCGGGATTAGTTTTAGACCTAAATAATTGTTATTTGGTGCCAGCGTTGAGCATGATCATTATATCTGGATCTTGTTTATTGCGAGACGGTTATTCATTTGAATCAGAGAATAATGGTTGTTCCATTTTGATGAATAATATCTTTTATGGTCATGCACCCTTAAAGAGTGGTCTATTCTTACTGGATCTCGATTGTAGTGATACACATATTCATAATATTGAAACCAAAAGATGCAAGGTTAATAATGATAGTGCAACTTATTTGTGGCACTGCCGTTTAGGTCATATTGGTGTAAAACGCATGAAGAAACCCCATAAAGATGGACTTTTGGAATCACTTGATTATGAATCACTTGGTGCTTGCGAACCATGCCTCATGGGCAAGATGACTAAAACTCCGTTCTCTGGAACCATGGAGCGAGCAACAGATTTGTTGGAAATCATACATACTGATGTATGTGGACCAATGAGTGTTGATGCTCGCGGCGGGTATCGTTATTTTCTGACCTTCACTGATGATTTGAGGAGATATGGGTATATCTACTTAATGAAACACAAGTCTGAAACATTTGAAAAGTTCATAGAATTTCAGAGTGAAGTAGAGAATCATCGTAACAAGAAAATAAAGTTCCTACGATCTGATCGTGGAGGAGAATATTTGAGTTACGAGTTTGGTCTTCATTTGAAACAATGTGGAATAGTTTCACAACTCACGCCACCTGGAACACCACAGCGTAATGGTGTGTCCGAACGTCGTAACCGTACTTTATTGGATATGGTGCGATCTATGATGTCTCTTACCGATTTACCACTATTATTTTGGGGTTATGCTTTAGAGACAGCTGCATTCACGTTAAATAGGGCACCATCTAAATCCGTTGATACGACGCCTTATGAACTATGGTTTGGCAAGAAACCAAAGTTGTCGTTTCTTAAAATTTGGGGCTGCGATGCTTATGTGAAAACACTTCAACCTGATAAGCTCGATCCCAAGTCGGAAAAATGTGTCTTCATAGGATACCCAAAAGAGACTGTTGGGTACACCTTCTATCACAGATCCGAAGGCAAAATATTCGTTGCTAAGAACGAATCCTTTCTAGAAAAAGAGTTTCTCTCGAAAGAAGTGAGTGGGAGGAAAGTAGAACTTGATGAGGTAATTGTACCTTCTCCCATATTGGAAAGTAGTACATCACAGGAAATTGTTCCAGTGATTCCTACACCAATTAGTGAGGAAGTTGATGATAATGATCATGAAACTTCAGATCAAGTTTCTGCTGAACGTCGTAGATCAACCAGAGTACGTTCCGCACCAGAGTGGTACGGCAACCCAGTTCTGGAAATCATGTTACTAGACCATGATGAACCTACGAACTATGAGGAAGCGATGATGAGCCCAGATTCCGCAAAATGGCTTGAAGCCATGAAATCTGAGATGGGATCCATGTATGAGAACAAAGTGTGGACTTTGGTTGACTTGCCCGATGATCGGCAGGCCATCGAAAATAAATGGATCTTCAAGAGGAAGACCGACGCAGACGGTAATATTACTGTTTACAAAGCTCGACTTGTTGCTAAAGGTTTTCGACAAGTTCAAGGAGTTGACTACGATGAGACTTTCTCACCTGTAGCGATGCTTAAGTATGTCCGAATCATGTTAGCGATTGCCGCATTTTATGATTATGAAATCTGGCAAATGGATGTCAAAACTGCATTCCTAAATGGATATCTCAAAGAAGAGTTGTATATGATGCAACCAGAAGGTTTTGTCGATCCAAAAGGTGCTAACAAAGTATGCAAACTCCAGCAATCCATCTATGGACTGGTGCAAGCATCTCGGAGTTGGAATATACGCTTTGATGAGGTGATCAAAGCATATGGTTTTATACAGACTTTTGGAGAAGCCTGTATTTACAAGAAAGTGAGTGGGAGCTCCGTAGCATTTCTAATATTATATGTAGATGACATATTGTTAATTGGAAATGATATAGAATTTCTGGATAGCATAAAAGGATACTTGAATAAAAGTTTTTCAATGAAAGACCTCAGAGAAGCTGCTTACATATTAGGCATCAAGATCTATAGAGATAGATCAAGACGCTTAATTGGACTTTCACAAAGCACATACCTTGATAAGATTTTGAAAAGGTTCAAAATGGATCAGTCAAAGAAAGGATTCTTGCCTGTTTTACAAGGTATGAAGTTGAGTAAGACTCAATGCCCGACCACTGCAGAAGATAGAGAGAAAATGAAAGTCATTCCCTATGCCTCAGCCATAGGATCTATCATGTATGCAATGCTGTGTACCAGACCTGATGTGTGCCTTGCTATAAGTCTAGCAGGGAGGTACCAAAGTAATCCAGGAGTGGATCATTGGACAGCGGTCAAAAACATCCTAAAGTATCTGAAAAGAACAAAGGATATGTTTCTCGTATATGGAGGTGACAAAGAGCTCGTCGTAAACGGTTACGTCGATTCTAGCTTTGACACTGATCCGGATGACTCAAAGTCACAAACCGGATATGTATTTTTATTGAACGGTGGAGCTGTCAGCTGGTGCAGTTCCAAGCAGAGCGTCGTGGCGGGATCTACGTGTGAAGCGGAATACATAGCTGCTTCGGAAGCAGCAAATGAAGGAGTCTGGATGAAGGAGTTCATATCTGATCTAGGTGTAGTACCTAGTGCATCGGGTCCAATGAAAATCTTTTGTGACAACACTGGAGCCATAGCCTTGGCGAAGGAATCCAGGTTTCACAAGAGAACAAAGCACATCAAAAGACGCTTCAATTCCATCCGTGATCTAGTCAAGGAGGGAGACATAGAGATTTGCAAAATACATACGGATCTGAATGTTGCAGACCCGTTGACTAAGCCTCTTCCACGGGCAAAACATGATCAACACCAAAACTCCATGGGTGTGAGGATCATCACTTTGTAATCTAGATTATTGACTCTAGTTCAAGTGGGAGACTGAAGGAAATATGCCCTAGAGGCAATAATAAAGATGTTATTTGTATTTCCTTATATCATGATAAATGTCTTTTATTCATGCTAGAATTGTATTAACCGGAAACTTAATACATGTGTGGATACATAGACAAAACAGTATGTCCCTAGTATGCCTCTACTAGACTAGCTCATTGATCAAAGATGGTTATGTTTCCTAGCCATAGACATGAGTTGTCATTTGATCAACGGGATCACATCATTAGGAGAATGATGTGATGGACAAGACCCATCCGTTAGCATAGCACTATGATCGTTTAGTTTAACTGCTATTGCTTTCTTCATGACTTATACATGTTCCTATGACTATGAGATTATGCAACTCCCGAATACCATATGTACACCTTGTGTGCTATCAAACGTCACAACGTAACTGGGTGATCATAAAGATGCTCTACAGGTGTCTCCGAAAGTATTCGTGGTGTTGGCATAGATCAAGATTAGGATTTGTCACTCCGAATGTCGGAGAGGTATCTCTGGGCCCTCTCGGTAACACACATCACAATAAGCCTTGCAAGCAAAAGACTAATGAGTTAGTCACGAGATGATGTGTTACGGAACAAGTAAAGAGACTTGCCGGTAAACGAGATTGAACTAGGTATAAAGATACCGACGATCGAATCTCGGGCAAGTAACATACCGTTTGACAAAAGGAACAACGTATGTTGTTATGCGGTTCTGACCGATAAAAGATCTTCGTAGAATATGTAGGAGCCAATATGAACATCCAGGTTCCGCTATTGGTTATTGACCGGAGATGAGTCTCGATCATGTCTACATAGTTCTCGAACCCGTAGGGTCCGCACGCTTAACGTTTGATGACGATCGGTATTATGAGTTTATGAGTATTGATGTACCGAAGGTAGTTCGGTGTCCCGGATGAGATCACGGACATGACGAGGAGTCTCGGAATGTCCGAGACATAAAGATTGATATATTGGACGGCTATATTCGGACACCGGAAGTATACCGGAAAAGTTTCGGATTTATCGGGAATGCCGGAGGGGGTTACCGGAACCCCCTACGAGAGGGGATGGTCCATAGTGGGCCTAAAGGGTGAGAGAGAGGCAGCCCATAGGGCTGGCCGGCGCCCCCACCTAGGAATCCTAGTTGGACTAGGATTGGGGGGGCGCCACCTCTCCTATTCCTTTCCCCCTTCTTCCTTTCGGTGAATCCTACTAGGAATAGGATTGCAATCCTATTCCTAGTAGGACTCCCTCTCTAGCCGCACCAGGAAGGGCCGGCCGGCCTCCCTCCCCTGCTCCTTTATATACGGGGGCAAGGGGGCACCCAAAGACACACAAGTTGAATTGCTTTAGCCGTGTGCGGTGCCCCCCTCCACAGAATCACACCTCGGTCGTACCGTCGCGGAGCTTAGGCGAAGCCCTGCGCCGGTAAACACATCATATCCGTCACCACGCCGTCGTGCTGACGAAACTCTCCCGTGAAGCTCAACTAGATCAAGAGCTCGTGGGACGTCATCAAGCTGAACGTGTGCTGAACGCGGAGGTGCCGTACGTTCGGTGCTTGATCGGTTGGATCGCGAAGAAGTTCGACAACATCAACCGCGTCACTTGACTCTTCCGCTCCCGGTCTACGAGGGTACGTAGACACACTCTTCCCTCTCGTTGCTATGCATCTGGTAGATAGATCTTGCGTGATCGTAGGAAAATTTTAAAATACTACGTTCCCCAACACTCTCATGATAGCGATATTCTACGGCGGCTAAACAAATTACTGTCGAGCAATTGATAAAAAAGCGAATAATTATGATACTATCTAGGCATGATCATTATATATAGGCATCACGTCCGAGACAAATAGACCAAAACGATTCTGCATCTACTACTATTGCTCCACACATCGACCGCTATCCAGCATGCATCTAGTGTATTGAGTTCATAAGAAAAGAGTAACGCCTTAAGCATGATGACATGATGTAGAGGGATAAACTCAAGCAATATGATATAAACCCCATCTTTTTATCCTCGATGGCAACAATACAATACGTGCCTTGCTGCCCCTACTATCACTGGGAAAGGACACCGCAAGATTGAACCCAAAGCCAAGCACTTCTCCCATTGCAAGAATTATAGATCTAGTAGGCCAATCCAAAGCAATAATTCAAAGAGACTTGCAAAGATATTATAATCATACATAAAGAGTTCAGAAAAGAACCAAATATTTCTCATAGATAATCTTGATCATAAACCCACAATTCATCGGATCTCGACAAACACACTGCAAAAAGAGATTACATCGAATAGATCTCCTCGAAGACCGAGGAGAACTTTGTATTGAGATCCAGAGAGAGAGAAGAAGCCATCTAGATACTAGCTATGGACCTGAAGGTCTGTAGTAAACTACTCACAACTCATGGTGAGGCGATGATGATGATGTAGAAGCACTCCGTGGTAGATCCCCCCTCCGGCGGAGCTCCAGAACAGGCCCCAAGATGGGAACTCATGGGAACAGAAGGTTACGGCGGTGGAACTAGGGTTTTCTCTGTAGCTCTGATGGTTTCGGGGTACGTAGGCTTATATAGGAGGAAGGAGGGCACCGAGAGCCTTACGTGGGACCCACGAGGCAGGGGGCGCGCCCTAGGGGGGCACCCCCACCCTCGTGGGCACCACGTGGCCCCTACTCCGTGGTTCTCAAGTCTCCCATGCATGATTTTCTCCAAAAATATCTCTCTCGAAGGTTTCATTCCGTTTGGACTCCGTTTGATATCCCTTTTCTGTAAAACCCTAAAACAGGGGAAAAAACAACAATCTGGACTGGGCCTTTGGGTTAGTAGGTTAGTCCCAAAAATAATATAAAAGTGTGTAACAAAGCCCATTAAACATCCAAAACATCATAAATAATAGCATGGAACAATAAAAAATTATAGATACGTTGGCGACGTATCAAGCATCCCCAAGCTTAATTCCTGCTCATCCTCGAGTAGGTAAATGATAAAAACATAATTTTTGATGTGGAATGCTAACCAACATAGTTTTTCAATGTAATTCTCTTAATTATGGCATGAATATTCAGATTTGAAAGATTCAATACAAAAGTCTATATTGACATAAGGAATAATAATACTTCAAGCATACTAACAAAGCAATCGTGTCTTCTCAAAATAGTATGGCTAAAGAAAGTTATCCCTACAAAATCATATAGTCTGGCTATGCTCCCTCTTCATCACACAAAATATTCATATCATGCACAACCCCAATTTCAGCCAAGCACTTGTTTTCATACTCTACTCTTTCAAACCTTTCAACTTTCATGCAATACATGAGCGTGAGCCATGGACATAGCACTATGGGTGGAATAGAGAGGTGGTTGTGGAGAAGACAAAAAGGAGGGAGTTAGTCTCACATCGACTAGGCGTATCAACGGGCTATGGAGATGCCCATCAATAGATATCAATGTGTGTGAGTAGGGATTGCCATGCAACGGATGCACTAGAGCTAAATATGTATGAAAGCTCAACAAAAGAAACTAGTGGGTGTGCATCCAACTTGCTTGCTCACGAAGACCTAGGGAATTTGAGGAAGCCCATCGTTGGAATATACAAGCCAAGTTCTATAATGAAAATTCTCACTAGTGTATGAAAGTGACTAAGTATGAGACTCTCTATCATGAAGAACATAGTGCTACTTTGAAGCACAAGTGTGGAAAAAGATAGTAGCAATTATCCCTTTTTTTCTTTTTCTTTTTCTTTTTTTTGGGCCTTTTTTTCTTTGGCCTTTCTTTTTCTTTTTTCTTTTTGTGGAGGGGCTTTATTGATTTAGCCTTTCCTTCCATGGGACAATGCTCTAATAATGATGATAATCACACTTTCATTATAACTCGATATTACAACTCGATACTAGAACAAAGTATGACTCTATATGAATGCCTCCGGCGGTGTACCGGGATGTGCAATGAATCAAGACTGACATGTATGAAAAATTTCAAGGTAGCATTATAAGATGATCCCTTACAAAATTTCAAGGTACAAGTGTTCTCCCTGAGTATGCACTGTTGCGAAAGTTCGTCGTGCCGAGACACCACGTGATGATCGGGTGTGATAAGCTCTACGTTCTCATACAACGGGTGCAAGCCAGTTTTGCACACGCAGAATACTCGGGTTAAACTTAACGAGCCTAGCATGTACATGCATGGCCTCGGAACACTGCAGACCGAAAGGTCGAGCGTGAATTATATAGTAGATATGATCAACATAAGATGTTCACCATTGAAAACTACCCCATCTCATGTGATGATCGGACATGGTATAGTTGATTTGGATCACGTGATCGTTTAGATGACTAGAGGGATGTCTATCTAAGTGGGAGTTCCTTAGTAATATGATTAATTGAACTTCAATTCATCATGAACTTAGTCCTGATAGTTTTTGCATATCTGTGTTTTTGTAGATCAATGGCCCGTGCTACCGTTCCCTTGAATTTTAATGTATTCCTAGAGAAAGCAAAGTTGAAAGATGATGGTAGCAATTACACGGACTGGGTCCGTAACTTGAGGATTATCCTCATTGCTGCACAGAAGAGTTATGTCCTTGAAGCACCGCTAGGTGACAAGCCTGCTGCAGGAGCAACCCCGAACGTTATGAATGTCTGGCAAGCTTGTTCTGATGACTACACGATAGTTCAGGGTGCCATGCTTTAGGCTTAGAACCGGGACTTCAACAACATTTTGAACGTTATGGAGCATATGAGATGTTCAAGGAGTTGAAGTTAATATTTCAAGCAAATGTCCGGATTGAGAAATATGAGATTTCCAATAAGTTCTACATCTGCAAGATGGAGGAGAATAGTTCTATCAGTGAACACTTGCTCAGAATGTCGGGGTACTACAATCATATGACTCAACTTGGTTGCAACGTTGACGAAGATAGTGTTATTGATAGAGTTATTCAATTACTGCCACCAAGCTATAAAGGCTTCGTGATGAACTACAACATGCAAGGGATGTAGAAGACAATTCCCAACCTCTTCGCTATGCTCAAAGTTGCGGAGGTAGAAATCAAAAAGGAGCATCAAGTGTTGATGGTTAACAAGACCACTAGTTTCAAGAAAAGGGCAAGGGAAAGAAGGGGAACTTAAAAAAGAATAGCAAGACAGTTGCTCCTCCCATGAAGAAACCCAAGTCTGGAGCCAAGCCTGAAACCGAGTGCTTCTACTGCAAAGGGACTGGACACTGGAAGCGGAACTGCCCCAAGTATTTGGTGGATAAGAAGGATGGCAAAGTGAACAAAGGTATATGTGATATACATGTTATTGATGTGTACCTTACTAATGCTCGTAGTAGCACCTGGGTATTTGATACTGGCCCGGTTGCTAATATTTGTAACTCGAAACAGGGGCTACGAATTAAACGAAGATTAGCTAAGGACGAGGTGACGATGCGCGTGGGAAATGGTTCTAAAGTCGATGTGATCGCCGTCGGCACACTACCTCTACATCTACCTTCGGGATTAGTTTTAGACCTGAATAATTGTTATTTGGCGCCAGCGTTAAGCATGAACATTATATCTGGATCTTGTTTATCGTGAGATGGTTATTCATTTAAATCTGAGAATAATGGTTGTTCTATTTATATGAGTAAGATCTTTTATGGTCATGCACCCTTGAAGAGTGGTCTATTCTTGTTGGATCTCGATCGTAGTGATACACATATTCACAATACTGAAACCAAAAGATGCAAGGTTAATAATGATAGTGCAACTTATTTGTGGCTCTGCCGTTTAGGTCATATTGGTGTAAAGCGCATGAAGAATGTCCATAGTGATGGACTTTTGGAATCACTTGATTATGAATCACTTGGTGCTTGCGAACCATGCCTCATGGGCAAGATGACTAAAACTCCGTTCTCCGGAACAATGGAGCGAGCAACTGATTTGTTGGAAATCATACATACTGATGTATGTGGACCAATGCGTGTTGAGGCTCGCGGCGGGTCTCGTTATTTTCTAACCTTCATTGATGATTTGAGCAGATATGGGTATATATACTTGATGAAACACACGTTTGAAACATTTGAAAAGTTCAAAGAGTTTCAGAGTGAAGTAGAGAATCATCGTAACAAGAAAATAAAGTTTCTACAATCTGATCGTGGAGGCAAATATTTGAGTTACGAGTTTGATCTTCATTTGAAACAATGTGGAATAGTTTCACAACTCACGCCACCAGAAACACCACAGCGTAATGGTGTGTCCGAACGTCGTAACCGTACTTTATTAGATATGGTGCGATC
Organism: Secale cereale; assembly: GCA_902687465.1. Lineage (NCBI taxonomy): Eukaryota > Viridiplantae > Streptophyta > Magnoliopsida > Poales > Poaceae > Secale > Secale cereale. Next base: position 120,612,907 of record LR738715.1, read on the forward strand.
TATGATGTCTCTTACCGATTTACCACTATTGTTTTGGGGTTATGCTTTAGAGACAACTGCATTCACGTTAAATAGGGCACCATCTAAATCCGTTGAGACGACACCTAATGAACTGTGGTTTGGCAAGAAACCAAAGTTGTCGTTTCTTAAAGTTTGGGGGTGCGATGCTTATGTGAAATAGCTTCGACCTGATAAGCTCGAACCCAAATCGGAGAAATGTGTCTTCATAGGATACCCAAAGGAGACAGTTGGGTACACCTTCTATCACAGATAGGCAAGATATTCGTTGCTAAGAATGGATCCTTTCTAGAGAAGGAGTTTCTATCGAAAGAAGTGAGTGGGAGGAAAGTGGAACTTGATGAGGTAATTGTACCTTCTCCCGAATTGGAAAGTAGTACATCACAGAAACTAGTTCCACTGATTCCTACACGAATTAATGAGGAAGCTAATGATGATGATCATGAAACTTCGGATCAAGTTACTACAAAACTTCGTAGATCAATGAGAGTACGTTCCGTGCCAGAGTGGTACTGCAACCCGGTTCTGGAGGTCATGTTACTAGACCATGATGAACCTACAAACTATGAGGAAGCGATGACGACCCCAGATTCCGCAAAATGGCTTGAGGCCATGAAATATGAGATGGGATCCATATATGAAAACAAAGTGTGGACTTTGGTTGACTTGCCCGATGATCGGCAAGCCATTGAAAATAAATGGACCTTCAAGAGGAAGACCGATGCCGACGGTAATGTTACTGTCTACAAAGCTCGACTTGTTGCGAAAGGTTTTCGACAAGTTCAAGGAGTTGACTACGATGAGACTTTCTCACCCGTAGCGACACTTAAGTCTGTCCGAATCATGTTAGCAATTGCCGCATTTTATGATTATGAAATCTGGCAAATGGATGTCAAAACTGCATTCCTGAATGGATATCTCTAAGAGGAGTTGTGTATGATGCAACCAGAAGGTTTTGTTGATCCTAAATGTGCTAACAAAGTGTGCAAGCTCCAACGATCCATATATGGACTGGTGCAAGCATCTCAGAGTTAGAATATATGCTTTGATGAGGTGATCAAAGCATATGGTTTTATACAGACTTTTGGAGAAGCCTGTATTTACAAGAAAGTGAGTGGGAGCTCTGAAATATTATATGTGTATGACATATTATTGATTGGAAATGATATAGAAATTCTGGATAGCATAAAAGGATACTTGAATAAGAATTTTTCAATGAAAGACCTCGGTGAAGCTGCATATATATTAGGCATCAAGATCTATAGAAATAGATCATAATTGGACTTTCACAAAGCACATACCTTGATAAAGTTTTGAAGAAGTTCAAAATGGATCAATCGAAGAAATGGTTCTTGCCTGTGTTGCAAGGTGTGAAGTTGAGTAAGACTCAATGCCCGACCAGTGGATAAGATAGAGAGAAAATGAAAGCCATTCCCTATGCCTCAGCCATAGGATCTATGATGTATGCAATGTTGTGTACCAGACCTGATGTGTGCCTTGCTATAAGTTTAGCGGGGAGGTACCAAAGTAATCCAGGAGAGGATCACTCGACAACGGTCAAGAACATCCTGAAGTACCTGAAAAGGACAAAGGATATGTTTCTCATTTATGGAGGTGACAAAGAGCTCATCGTAAACGGTTACGTCGATTCGAGCTTTGACACTGATCCGAATGACTCTAAGTCACAAACCGGATATGTATTTTTATTGAATGGTGGAGCTGTCAGTTGATGCAGTTCCAAGTAGAGGGTCGTGGCGGGATCTACGTGTGAAGCGGAGTACATAGCTGCTTCGGAAGCAGCAAATGAAGGAGTCTGGATGAAGGAGTTCATATCCGATCTAGGTGTAATACCTAGTGCATCGGGTCCAATGAAAATCTTTTGTGACAACACTGGAGCAATAGCCTTGGCGAATGAATCCAGGTTTCACAAGAGAACAAAGCACATCAAAAGACGCTTCAATTCCATCCGCAATCAAGTCAAGGAGGGAGACATAGAAATATGCAAGATACATACGGATCTGAATGTCGCAGACCCGTTGACTAAGCCTCTTTCACGAGCAAAACATGATCAGCACCAAGACTCCATGGGTGTTAGAATCATTACTAGGTAATCTAGATTATTGACTCTAGTTCAAGTGGGACACTGAAGGAAATATTCCCTAGAGGCAATAATAAAGTTTTTATTTGTATTTCCTTATATCATGATAAATATCTTTTATTCCTGCTAGAATTGTATTAACCGGAAACTTAGTATATGTGTGAATATATAGACAAAACAGAGTGTCCCTAGTATGCCTCTACTAGAGTAGCTCATTGATCAAAGATGGTTATGTTTCCTAGCCATAGACATGAGTTTCCATTTGATCAACATGATCACGTCATTACGAGAATGATGTGATGGACAAGACCCATCCGTTAGCTTAGCAACTTGATCGTTTAGTTTCACTGCTATTGCTTTCTTCATGAATTATACATGTTCCTATGACTATGAGATTATGCAACTCCCGAATACTGGAGGAACACCTTGTGCACTATCAAATGTCACAACGTAACTGGGTGATTATAAAGATGCTCTATAGGTGTTTCCGAAGGTGTTTGTGGTGTTGGCATAGATCGAGAATAGGATTTGTCACTCCGAGTGTCGGAGAGGTATCTCTGAGCCCTCTCGGTAATACACATCATAATAAGCCTTGCAAGCAAATGACTAATGAGTTAGTCATGAGATGATGTATTACAGAATGAGTAAAGAGACTTGCCGGTAAAGAGAGTAACTAGGTATGGTGATACCGACGATCGAATCTTGGGCAAGTAACATACCGATGACAAAGGGAATAACGTATGTTGTTATGCGGTTTGACCGATAAAGATCTTTGTAGAAAATGTAGGAGCCAATATGAGCATCCTGGTTCCGCTATTGGTTATTGATCGGAGATGTGTTTCGGTCATGTCTACATAGTTCTCGAACTTGTAGGGTCCGCACGCTTAACGTTCGATGATGATTTGTATTGTGAGTTATGTGATTTGATAACCGACGTTTGTTCGGAGTCCCGGATGAGATCACGGACATGACGAATAGTCTCAAAATGGTCGAGGTGTAAAGATCGATATATTGGAAGGCTATATTCGGACATCGAAAGGTTCCGAGTGATTCGGGGATTTTTCGGAGTACCGGGGAGTTACGGGAATTCGCCGGGAGAAGTAATGGACCTTATTGGGCTTAAGTGGAGAGAGGGGAGAAGGGCCAAGAGGTGGCGCGCGCCTCCCCCCTGCCCAAACCGAATTGGACTAGGGGTGGGGGTGCGCCCCCCTTTTTTTCTCCCTCCCCCTCCCCTTCCTTCTTCTCCTACTCCTACTAGGAAAGGTGGAATCCTACTCCTAGTGGGAGTAGGACTCCACCCTTGGGCGCGCCATAGGAGGGCCGGCCTTCTCCTCCTCTCCTCCTTTATATACGTGGTGAAGGGGCACCCCATAGACACACAAGTTGATTTGCGAGCCGTGTGCGGTGCTCCCCTCCACAGTTACACACATCGGTCATATCGTTGCAGTCCTTAGGTGAAGCCCTGCACTGGTAACTTCGTCATCACCGTCACCATACCGGCATGCTGACAAAACTCTCCCGTGACGCTCAACTGGATCAAGAGCTCGTGGGACGTCATCGAGCTGAACGTGTGCTGAGCGCGGAGGTGTCGTACGTTCGGTGCTTGGATCGGTTGGATCGTGAAGACGTTCGACTACATCAACCGCGTCACTAGACGCTTCCGCTTTCGGTCTACGAGGGTACGTAGACACACTCTCCCCTCTCGTTTCTATGCATCTAGTAGATAGATCTTGCGTGATCGTAGGAAAATTTTGATATACTGCGTTCCCCAACAGGGCGCGCCCAGGGCGGGTGGGTGTGCCCCCCACCCTCGTGGGCAACCCGGGACTCTTCTGGCCCAACTCTTTTACTCCCAGGGCTTCTTATGGTCCATAAAAATTGACACATCAATTGGACTCCGTTTGGTATTCCTTTTCTCTAAAACTCAAAAATAAGGAAAAAAAATAGAAACTGGCAGTGGGCTCTAGGTTAATAGGTTAGTCCCAAAAATCATATAAAATGGCATATAAATAAATGCATATAAAACATCTAAGATGGATAATATAATAGCATGGAACAATTAAAAATTATAGATACGTCAGAGACGTATCAAGCATCCCCAAGCTTAATTCCTGCTCGTCCTCGAGTAGGTAAATGATAAAAACAGAATCTTTGATGTGGAGTGCTACCCAACATAATTCTTAATGTAATTCTCTTTATTGTGGAATGAATGTTCAGATCCGTATGATTCAAGACAAAAGTTTAATATTGACATAAGTATAATAATACTTCAAGCATACTAACAAAGCAATTATGTCTTCTAAAAATGACATGGCCAAAGAAAGTTCATCCCTACAAAATCATATAGTTTGGCTATGCTCCATCTTCGTCAAACAAAGTACCCAAATCATGCACAACCCCGGTTTCAGCCAAGCAATTGTTTCATACTTTATTTTTTTCAAACTTTTTCAACTTTCACGCAATACATGAGCGTGAGCCATGGATATAGCACTATAGGTGGAATAGAGTGGTGGTGGTGGAGAAGAGAAAAAGAGGAAGATGGTTTCACATCAACTAGGCGTATTAATGGGCTATGGAGACGCCCATCAATAGATATCAATGTGAGTGCGTTGGTATTGCCATGCAACGGATGCACTAGAGCAATAAATGTATGACATCTCAACAAAAGAAACTAAGTGGGTGTGCATCCAACTTGCTTGCTCACGAAGACCTAGGGCATTTGAGGAAGCCCATCGTTTGAATATACAAGCCAAGTTCTATAATGAAAATTCCCACTAGTATATGATAATGACAAAACAAGAGACTCTTTATCATCAACATCATGGTGCTACTTTGAAGCACAAGTGTGGAAAAAGATAGTAGCATTGTCCCTTCTTTTTCTTTTTTTCTTTTTTTCTTTTTTTCTTTTTTCTTTTTTCTTTTTTTGGCCTTTCTTTTTTTCTTTGGCCTTTCTTTTTTTCTTTGGCCTTTCCTTCTTTCTTTTATTTATTTATTTGGGACAATGCTCTAATAATGATGATCATCACACTTCTATTTAGAACTCATAGATTACAACTCGATACTAGAACAAAATATGACTCTATATGAATGCCTCCAGCGGTGTACCGCGATGTGCAATGAATCAAGAGTGCATGTATGAAAAATTATGCATGGTGGCCTTGCCACAAATACGATGTCAACTACATGATCATGCATGAAAATATGACAATGATGAAGTGTGTCATAGTAAACGGAACGGTGGAAAGTTGCATGACAATATATCTCGGAATGGCTATGGAAATGCCATAATAGGTAGGTATGGTGGCTATTTTGAGGAAGATATATGGTGGGTGTATGGTACTGGCGAAAGTTGCGCGGTACAAGAGAGGCTAGCAATGGCGGATGGGTGAGAGTGCGTATAATCCATGGACTCAACATTAGTCATAAAGAACTCACATACTTATTGCAAAAATCTACAAGTCATCAAAACAAAGTACTACACACATGCTCCTAGGGGAAGGGTTGGTAGGAAGTAACCATCGCGTGATCCCGACCTCCACACAAAGGATGACACTTAATGAAATACCTCATGCTTCAAGTTTGTCAAATAACGGTTACCATACGTGCATGCTACGGGACTTGCAAACCTCAACACAAGTATTTCACAAATTCACAACTACTCTACTAGCAAGAATCTAATATCACCATCCTCATATCTGAAAACGATCATCAAGTATCAAACTTCTGATAGTATTCAATGCACTTTATATGAAAGTTTTTATTATATCCATCTTGGATGCCCATCATATTAGGACTAAATTCATAACCAAAGCAAATTACCATGCTGTTTAAGACTCTTGAAATAATATAAGTGAAGCATGAGAGTTCATCTATTTCTTCAAAATAAAACCACCGACGTGCTCTAAAAAGATATAAGTGAAGCACTAGAGCAAATGACAAACTACTTCAAAAGATATAAGTTAAGATCAATGAGTAGTTGAATAATTATGTAACTATGTGAAGACTCTCTAACATTTAAGAATTTCAGGTTTTGGGATATTATTCAAACAGCAAGCAAAACAAAATAAAACAAAATGACGCTCCAAGCAAAACACATATCATGTGGTGAATAAAAATATAGCCTCAAGTAAAGTTACCGATAGACGAAGATGAAAGAGGTGATGCCTTCCCGGGGCATCCCCAAGCTTAGGCTTTTGGTTGTCCTTGAATTTTACCTTGGGGTGCCTTGGGCATCCCCAAGCTTAGGATCTTGCCACTCCTTATTCCGTAGTTCATCGAATCTTTACCCAAAACTTGAAAACTTCACAACACAAAACTCAACAGAAAACTAGTAAGCTCCGTTAGTATAAGAAAATAAAACCACCACTTAGGTACTGTTGTGAACTCATTCTAAATTCATATTGCTGTAATATCTACTGTATTCTAACTTCTCTATGGTTCATACACTCCGATACTACTCATAGCTTCATCAAAATAAGCAAACAACACATAGAAAACAGAATCTGTCAAAAACAGAACAATCTGTAACTTTCGAATACTTCTGTAACTCTAAAAATTCTGAAATAAATTGGTGGACGTGAGGAATTTGTATATTAATATTCTGCAAAAAGAATCAACTTAAAAGCACTCTTCTGTAAAAAAATGTCACCTAATCTCGTGTGCGTAAAGTTTCTGTTTTTTACACCAAGATCACATTAACTTTCACCCAAGTCTTCCCAAAGGTTCTACTTGGCACTTTATTGAAACAAAGCTATAAAACATGATTACTAGAGTACTTAATCATGTAGACACACGAAAACAGTAAGGGTAAATATTGGGTTGTCTCCCAACAATCACTTTTCTTTAATGCCTTTTAGCTAGGCATGATGATTTCAATGATGCTCACATAAAAGACAAGAATTGAAACATAACGGGAGCATCATGAAGAATATGACTAGCACATTTAAGCCTAACCCACTTCCTATGCATAGGGATTTTGTAAGCAAACAACTTATGGGAACATGAATCAACTAGCATAGGAAGGGAAAACGAGCATAACTTCAAGATTTTAAGCACATAGAGAGGAAACTTGATATTATTGCAATAGGTAGAAACATATGTTCCTCTCTCATAATAATTTTCAGTAGCATCATGAATGAATTTAACCATATAACCAGCACATAAAGCATTATTTTCATGATCTACTTGCATATAAATTTTATCACTCTCCACATAAGCAAATTTATTGTCATCAATATTAGTGGGAGCAAACTCAACAAAATAACTATCATATGAAACATAATCCAATTGAAAATTAGAATCATGATGACAAGTTTCATGGTTATCTTTATTATTTATAGCATACGTGCCATCACAATAATCATCATAAATAGGAGGCATGCTTTCATCATAATAAATTTGCTCATCAAAACTTGGTGGACTAAACATATCATCTTTATCAAACATAGCATCCCCAAGCTTATGGCTTTGCATATCACTAGCATCATGGGTATTCAAAGAATTCATACTAACACCATTGCAATCATGCTCATCATTCACATATTTTATGCCAAGCATTCTATGTAATTCTTCTTCTAGTACTTGAGGACAATTTTCCTTCCCATCATTTTCACGAAAGATATTAAAAAGATGAAGCATATGAGGCAACATTAATTCCGTTTTTATGTAGTTTCCCTTTATAAGCTAAACTAGTGATAAAACAAGAAACTAGAAGATTCGATTGCAAGATCTAAAGATATACCTTCAACCACTCACCTCTCCGGCAACGGCGCCAGAAAAGAGCTTGATGTCTACTACACAACCTTCTTCTTGTAGACGTTGTTGGGCCTCCAAGTGCAGAGGTTTGTAGGACAGTAGCAAATTTCCCTCAAGTGGATGACCTAAGGTTTATCAATCCATGGGGGGCGTAGGATGAAGATGGTCTCTCTCAAACAACCCTGCAACCAAATAACAAAGAGTCTCTTGTGTCCACAACACATCCAATACAATGGTAAATAGTATAGGTGCACTAGTTCGGCGAAGAGATGGTGATACAAGTGCAATATGGATGGTAGATAAAGGTTTTTTCTGATATGAAAATATAAAAACAGCAAGGTAACTAATGATAAAAGTGAGCGTAAGTGGTATTGCAATGCTAGGAAACAAGGCCTAGGGTTCATACTTTCACTAGTGCAAGTTCTCTCAATAATAATAACATAGCTGGATCATATAACTATCCCTCAACATGCAACAAAGAGGCACTCCAAAGTCACTAATAGCGGAGAACAAATGAAGAGTTATTGTAGGGTACGAAACCACCTCAAAGTTATTCTTTCTCATCGATCTATTCAAGAGTTCGTAGTAAAATAACTCGAAGCTATTCTTTCCGTTCAATCTATCCTAGAGTTCGTACTAGAATAACACCTTAAGATACAAATCAACCAAAACCCTAATGTCACCTAGATACTCCATTGTCACCTCAAGTATCCGTGGGCATGATTATATGATATGCATCACACAATCTCATATTCATCTATTCAACCAACACAAAGAACTTCAAAGGGTGCCCCAAAGTTTCTACTAGAGAGTCAAGATGAAAACGTGTGCCAACCCCTATGCATAAGTTCACAAGGTCACTGAACCCGCAAATTGATCACCAAAACATACATCAAGTAGATCACGTGATATCTGATACGTCTCCAACGTATCTATAATTTTTGATTGTTCCATGCTATTATTTATGATGTCTTGGATGTTTAATGGCCTTTGTCATACACTTTTATATCATTTTAGGGACTAACCTACTAACCCAAAGGCCCAGTCCAAATTGTCGTTTTTTGCCTGTTTCAGGGTTTTGCTGAAAAGGAATATCAAACGGAGTCCAAACGGAATGAAAGCTTCGGGGGAGATATTTTTGGAGAAAATCACGCACGAGAGACTTGAGAACCACGGGAGGGGAGCCACGAGGTGCCCACGAGGGTGGGGGCGCGCCCCCCTTCCCAGGGTGCGCCCCCTGCCTCGTGGGCCCCTCGAGCGTCCCCTGGTGTCCTCCTTCCTCCTATATAAGTCTACGTACCCCAAAACCATCAGCAACAGAGAGAAAACCCTAATTCCACCGCCGTAACCTTCTGTTCCCGTGAGATCCCATCTTGGAGCCTGTTCCGGAGCTCCGCCGGAGGGGAAGGGATCCATCACTGAGTGCTTCTACATCATCATCATCGCCCTCACCATGAGTTGTGAGTAGTTTACCACAGACCTGCGGGTCCATAGCTAGTATCTAGATGGCTTCATCTCTCTCTCTGGATCTCAATAAAAATTTCTCCTCGGTCTTCGAGGAGATCTATTCGATGTAATCTCTTTTTGCGGTGTGTTTGTCGAGATCTGATGAATTGTGAGTTTATGATCAAGATTATCTATGAGAAATATTTGGTTCTTTTCTGAACTCTTTATGTGTGCTCATAATATCCTTGCAAGTCTCTTCGAATTATCGGTTTGGTTTGGCCTACTAGATCTATAGTTCTTGCAATGGGAGAAGTGCTTGGCTTTGGGTTCAATCTTGCGGTGTCCTTTCCCAGTGACAGTAGGGGCAACAAGGCACGTATTGTATAGTTGCCATCGAGCATAAAAAGATGGGGTTTATATCATATTGCTTGAGTTTATCCCTCTACATCATGTCATCTTGCTTAAGGCGTTACTCTGTTCTTATGAACTCAATACACTAGATGCATGCTGGATAGCGGTCGATGTGTGGAGTAATAGTAGTAGATGCAGGCAGGACTGGGTCTACTTGTCATGGACGTGATGCCTATATACAATGATCATGCCTAGATAGTCTCATAATTATTCGCTTTTCTATCAATTGCTCGACAGTAATTTGTTTACCCGCCGTAGAATATCGCTATCATGAGAGAAGCCACTAGAGAACACTATGGCCCCCGGGTCTATTCTCAACATATCAATCTACATCTACTTTACTTTTTCCGCTTTTATTTTCTGTTCTTATAAACAAAAATACCAAAAATATAAACTATCATCTCTATCAGATCTCTCTTACGTAAGTGACCGTAAAGGGATTGACAACCCCTTATCGCGTTGGCTGCGAAGTTCTTATTTGTTTGTGCAGGTGCGAGGGACTCGCGCGTGGTCTCCTACTGGATTGATACCTTGGTTCTCAAAATCTGAGGGAAATACTTACGCTACTGTGCTGCATCTCCCTTTCCTCTTCGAGGGAATACAGCGCAAGCTCGAGAAGTAGCAAGAAGAATATCTGGCGCCGTTGCCGGGGAGGCTTACGCAAAAGTCATATGCCAAGTACCTATCACAAACCCTTATCCTTCACATTACATTTTTTGCCTCTCGTTTTCCTCTCCCCCACTTCACCCTTGCCGTTTTATTTGCCCTTCTTCCGCCGTGTGTTTATTGTTCACTTGCTACTTGTTTGCTTGGGTGTGCTGCTTGTTTGCTTATTGATATGTCTCCAACATATCTATAATTTTTGATTGTTCCATCCTATTATTTATGAAGTCTTGGATGTTTAATGGGATTTATCTGACACTTTTATATCATTTTTGAGACTAACCTACTAACCCAGAGGCCCAGTCCAGATTGCTGTTTTTTGCCTGTTTCAAGGTTTTGCAGAAAAAGAATATGAAACAGAGTCCAAACGGAATGAAACTTTAGCAAGAGATATTTTTGGAGAAAATCACGCACGGAGAACTTGAGAACCACGTCAGAAGAGCCACGAGGGGCCCACGTGGGTGGGGGGCGTGCCCCCCTTCCCAGGGTGCGCCCCCTGCCTCGTGGGGCCCCCGTGACTCCCCAGGTGTCCTCCTTCCTCCTATATAAGTCTACGTACCCCGAAACCATCAGCAACAGAGAGAAAACCCTAATTCCACCGCTGTAACCTTCTGTTGCCGTGAGATCCCATCTTGGAGCCTGTTCCGGAGCTCCACCAGAGGGGGATCCATCACAGAGTTCTTCATCATCATCGTCATCGCCCTCACCATGAGTTGCGAGTAGTTTACCAAAGACCTTCGAGTCCATTGCTAGTATCTAGATGGCTTCTTCTCTCTCTCCGGATCTCAATACAAAGTTCTCCTCGGTCTTCGAGGAGATCTATTCGATGTAATCTCTTTTTGCGGTGTGTTTGTCGAGATCCAATGAATTGGGAGTTTATGATCAAGATTATCTATGAGAAATATTTGGTTCTTCTCTGAACTTTTTATGTGTGCTCATAATATCCTTGCAAGTCTCTTCGAATTATTAGTTTGGTTTGGCCTACTAGATCTATAGTTCTTGCAATGGGAGAAGTGCTTGGCTTTGGGTTCAATCTTGCGGTGTCCTTTCCCAGTGACAGTAGGGGCAGCAAGGCACGTATTGTATTGTTACCATCGAGCATAAAAAGATGGGGTTTATATCATATTGCTTGAGTTTATCCCTCTACATCATGTCATCTTGCTTAAGGCGTTACTCTGTTCTTATGAACCCAATACACTAGATGCATGCTGTATAGCGGTCGATGTGTGGAGTAATAGTAGTAGATGCAGAATCGTTTCGGTCTACTTGTCTCGGACGTGATGCCTATATACAATGATCATGCCTAGATAGTTTCATAATTATTCGCTTTTCTATCAATTGCTCGACAGTAATTTGTTTACCCGTCGTAGAATATCGCTATCATGAGAGAAGCCACTAGAGAACACTATGCCCCCCGGGTCTATTCTCAACATATCAATCTACATCTACTTTACTTTTTCCGCTTTTATTTTCTGTTCTTATAAACAAAAATACCAAAAATATAAACTATCATCTCTATCAGATCTCACTTCCAGTAGTGACCGTAAAGGGATTAACAACCCCTTATCGCGTTGGCTGCGAAGTTCTTATTTGTTTGTGCAGCTGCGAGATACTCGTGCGTGGTCTCCTACTGGATTGATACCTTGGTTCTCAAAAACTGAGGGAAATACTTACGCTACTGTGCTGCATCTCCCTTTCCTCTTCGAGGGAATACAACGCAAGCTCGAGAAGTATCAAGAAGAATATCTGGTGCCGTTGCCGGGGAGGCTTACGCAAAAGTCATATACCAAGTACCTATCACAAACCCTTATCCTTCGCATTACATTTTTTGCCTCTCGTTTTCCTCTCCCCCACTTCACCCTTGCCGTTTTATTTGCCCTTCTTCTGCCCTGTGTTTATTGTTTGCTTGCTACTTGTTTGCTTGTGTGTGTTGCTTGCTTGCTTGTTGATACGTCTCCAATGTATCTATAATTTTTGATTATACCATGCTATTATTTATGAAGTCTTGGATGTTTAATGGGCTTTATCTTACACTTTTATATCATTTTTGGGACTAACCTACTAACCCAAAGGCCCAATCCAGATTGCTGTTTTTGCCTGTTTCAGGGTTTTGCAGAAAAAGAATATGAAACAGAGTCCAAACGGAATGAAACCTTAGCAAGAGATATTCTTGGAGAAAATGACGCACGGAGAACTTGAGAACCACGTCAGAAGAGCCACGAGGGGCCCACGTGGGTGGGGGCCGCGCCCCCTTCCCAGGGCGCGCCCCCAGCCTCGTGGGGCCCCCGTGACTCCCCAAGTGTCCTCCTTCCTCCTATATAAGTCTACGTACCCCGTAACCATCAACAACAGAGAGAAAACCCTAATTCCATCACCGTAACCTTCTGTTGCCGTGAGATCCCATCTTGGAGCCTGTTCCGGACCTCCACCGGAGGGGGATGCATCACAGAGTTCTTCATCATCATCATCATCGCCCTCACCATGAGTTGTGAGTACTTTACCACAGACCTTTGAGTCCATTGCTAGTATCTAGATGGCTTCTTCTCTCTCTCTCTCTCCGGATCTCAATACAAAGTTCTCCTTGGTCTTCGAGGAGATCTATTTGATGTAATCTCTTTTTGTGGTGTGTTTGTCGAGATCCGATGAATTGTGAGTTTATGATCAAGATTATCTATGAGAAATATTTGGTTCTTATCTGAACTTTTTATGTGTGCTCATAATATCCTTGCAAGTCTCTTCGAATTATTGGTTTGATTTGGCCTACTAGATCTATAGTTCTTGCAATGGGAGAAGTGCTTGGCTTTGGGTTCAATCTTGCGGTGTCCATTCCCAGTGACAGTAGGGGCAACACGGCATGTATTGTATTGTTGCCATCAAGCATAAAAAGATGGGGTTTATATCATATTGCTTGAGTTTATCCCTCTACATCATGTCATCTTGCTTAAGGCGTTACTCTATTCTTATGAACCCAATACACTAGATGCATGTTGTATAGCGGTCGATGTGTGGAGTAATAGTAGTAGATGCAGAATCGTTTCGGTCTACTTGTCTCGGATGTGATGCCTATATACAATGATCATGCCTAGATAGTCTCATAATTATTCGCTTTTCTATCAATTGCTCGACAGTAATTTGTTTACCCGCTGTAGAATATCGCTATCATGAGAGAAGCCACTAGAGAACACTATGTCCCCCGGGTCTATTCTCAACATATCAATCTACATCTACTTTACTTTTTCCGCTTTTATTTTCTGTTCTTATAAACAAAAATACCAAAAATATAAACTATCATCTCTATCAGATCTCACTTCCGTAAGTGACCGTAAAGGGATTGACAACCCCTTATCGCGTTGGCTGCGAAGTTCTTATTTGTTTGTGCAGGTGCGAGGGACTCGCGCGTGGTCTCCTACTGGATTGATACCTTGGTTCTCAAAAACTGAGGGAAATACTTACGCTACTATGCTGCATCTCCCTTTCCTCTTCGAGGGAATACAACGCAAGCTCGAGTAGTAGCAAGAAGAATTTCTGGCGTCGTTGCCGGGGAGGCTTACCCAAAAGTCATATACCAAGTACCTATCATAAACCCTTATCCTTCGCATTACATTTTTTTGCCTCTCGTTTTCCTCTCCCCCACTTCACCCTTGCCGTTTTATTTGCCCTTCTTCTGCCGTGTGTTTACCGTCTGCTTGCCTCTTGTTTGCTTGTGTGCTATGTGCCCTCAATTAGCTTGCATCTTCGCTTGCTAAAGTATGGATCCTCATCCACTTGCTAATCTCTTTAAGAGATCCCATTATGTTGAACCTATTGCTAGTGAGCTGCGTGTACTAGATTATCTTTATGAGGTTTTGCTCGAAATTTATGAATCTGGAAATTGTGAGGAATTGTTAAAAGAAAAAGGGATTCATGTTGGTTCCTTTGATGAAAAGCATGATTGCAATAATGTTATTATAAATCCTATTGATGTCAATTGTGTTAATGATATGCACAACCTCAAGCTTGGGGATGCTAGTATTGCTATGCCCACTACTTGTTGCAATGATCATGATTGGGGTGATTCTTCTTATGATCTTGGAAATTTATTTAAGCCCCATGATGAATATGAGATTGATAATAATGTTTGCAATGATATTAAAGTGGGTTTGGAAGAGTGTCAACTTTAGATCCCACATATTTGGAGAATTTTCAATCTTATGAAACTTTTGATAAAAGTGGGTTTGGAGAGGTCATGACTTTAGTTAATGTTGATCCCACTATTTTAGAAGAGTGTCAACTTTGCATGCATGTGGATCGTGTTGAGAATATGTTATGTGATAGCTATTTTGTTCAATTTGATCATGATCCTACATGCAATTATTATGAAAGAGGGAAATATGGTTGTAGAAATTTCCATGTTACTAGATTACCTCTCGTTATGTTGAGATTGCTATTGTTTCTTTCTTCTTCCTTGCATATGCTAGATCTTGCTTGTCTTTCTAATTTGTTTTCCTATAAACTGCCTATGCATAGGAAGTATGTTAGACTTAGATGTGATCTTCACATGCTATATGATGCTCCCCTTGTGCTTCAATTCTTGTCTTTCATGAGAGCATCACTAAAATTGTGCCTAGCTAGGGGCGTAAAACGATAGCGCTTGTTGGGAGGCAACCCAATTTTATATTTTTTGTTTTTGCTGCTGTTAGGGAATAATATTGCATCTAGCTTCTGTTTAGATGTGGTCTCATGTTTTGTTTAGTGTTTGTGCCAAGTAGAACCTTTGGGAAGACTTGTGTGAAGTTTATATGATCTTGCTGTGAAAAACAGAATCATCAGCGCTCACTAGAATGGTCATCAGATTTTACTGGAGCATGCTATTTAGTTGATTATTTTTGCAGATGATTAATAGACAAATTCCTCACATTTACCAATTTGGTTTGAATTTTTTGGAGTTACAGAAGTATACGAAACCTACAGATTACTACAGACTGTTCTGTTTTTGACAGATTCTGTTATTCGTGTGTTGTTTGCTTATTTCAATGCATCTATGAGTAATATTTGGAGGTATGAACCATAGAGAAGTTGGAATACAGTAGGTTTAACACAAATATAAACAAAGAATGAATTCATTGCAGTACCTTTGAGTAGTGGTTTGCTTTCTTATACTAACGGAGCTCACGAGAATTTTTGTCTAAGTTTTGTGTTGTGAAGTTTTCAAGTTTTGAGTATTGCTTTGATGTACTATGGAACAAAGAGTAGCAAAGGACTAAGCTTGGGGATGCCTATGGCACCCCAAGTAAAATTCAAGGATAATCAAAAGCCTATGCTTGGGGATGCCCCGGGAAGGCATCCCCACGTTCGTCTTCATCCATCGGTAACTATACTTGGAGCTATATTTTTATTCACCACATGATATGTGTTTTGCTTGGAGCATCTTGTATAATTTGAGTCTTTGCTTGTTAATTTGCCACAATCATACTTGCTGGACACACCTATTTTAGAGAGTTAAATATGGCCTAGGAATAGTTAGAACACTCTATGTGCTTCACTTATATTTTTTGAGTTGAATAGTTCTTGCTCTAGTGCTTCACTTATATCTTTTAGAGCACGGTGGTGGTTATATTTTGTAGAAATCGTTGAACTCTAATACTTCACTTATATCTATTTGAGAGTCTATTAAAACAGCATGGTAATGTGTTTAGGCTAAAAAAAACTAGTCTTCACATGATAGACATCCAATGTCAATGTAGTAAAAAAATTCACACTAAGTGCATTGAATAGAATGAGATGTTGGATGCTTGACAATTGTTCTGAGATATGAGGATAGTGATATTAGAGTCATGCTAGTGGAGTTATTATGAAATTTAGAAATACTTGTGTTAGGTTAGTGATTCCCATAGCATGCACGTATGGTGAACCGCTATGTGACGAAGTTAGAGCATGAGGTATTTGTAAAGTGCCAACCTTTGTGTGGAGGTCGGGGCGCGCGATGGTTAACTCCTACCACCCCCCTAGGAGCATGCGTTGATTGCTTTGTTTTGATCACTCGTAGATTTTTGCAATAAGTATATGAGTTCTTATGACTAATGTTGAGTCCATGGATTATACGCACTCTCACCCTTCCACCATTGCTAGCCTCTCTTGTACCGCGCAACTTTCGCCGGTACCATAAACCCACTATATATCCTTCCTCAAAACAGCCACCACATTATTCCTCAAAACAGCCACCATACCTACCTATCATGGCATTTCCATAGCCATTCCGAGATATATTGCCATGCAACTTTCCAGCGTTCCATTCATATGACACACATCATATTGTCATATTGCCATGCATGATCATGTAGTTGACATCATATTTTTGACAAAGCCACCATGCATAACTTTTTCATACATGTCACTCTTGTTTCATTGCACATACAGGTACACCGCCGGAGGCATTCATATAGAGTCATACTTTTTTGTAGTATCGAGTTGTAATATCGAGTTGTAATGAAAGTGGGATGATCATCATTATTAGAGCATTGTCCCCTGGGAGGAAAGGCTAAATCTGTAAAGCCCCTCTGCAAAAAAAGGCCAAAGAAAAAAAAAGAAAGGCCCAAAAAAAGGGACAATTGCTACTATCTTTTTTTCCACACTTGTGCTTCAAAGTAGCACCATGTTCTTCATTGTAGAGAGTCTCATGCTTAGTCACTTTATATGCTAGTGGGAATTTTTTATTATAGAACTTGGCTTGTATATTCCAACAATGGGCTTCCTCAAATGCCCTAGGTCTTCGTGAGCAAGCAAGTTGGATGCACACCCACTAGTTTCTTTTGTTGAGCTTTCATACATATTTAGCTCTAGTGCATCCGTTGCATGGCAATCCCTGCTCACTCACATTGATATCTATTGATGGGCATCTCCATAGCCCGTTGATACGCCTAGTTGATGTGAGACTATCTCCCTCCTTTTTGTCTTCTCCACAACCACCTCTCTATTCCGCCCATAGTGCTATGTCCATGGCCCACGCTCATGTATTGCGTGAAAGTTGACAGGTTTGAATGAATAGAGTATGAAAACAAGTGCTTGGCTGAAATCGGAGTTGTGCATGATATGAATATTTTGTGTGATGAAGAGGGAGCATAGCCAGACTATATGATTTTGTAGGGATAACTTTCTTTAGCCATAGTATTTTGAGAAGACATGATTGCTTTGTTAGTATGCTTGAAGTACTATTATTTCTTATGTCAATATATACTTTTATCTTGAGTATTTCAGATCTGAACATTCATGCCACAATTAAGAGAATTACATTGAAAAACTATGTTTGTTGGCATTCCACATCAAAAATTCTGTTTTTATCATTTACCTACTCGAGGACGAGCAGGAATTAAGCTTGGGGATGCTTGATACGTCTCCAACGTATCTATAATTTTTGATTTTTCCATGCTATTATTTATGATGTCTTGGATGTTTAATGGGCTTTGTCATACACTTTTATATCATTTTTGGGATTAACCTACTAACCCAAAGGCCCAGTCCAGATTGCTGCTTTTGCCTGTTTCAGGGTTTTGCATAAAAGGAATATCAAACGGAGTCCAAACGGAATGAAACCTTCGCAAGAGATATTTTTGGAGAAAATTATGCACGGGAGACTTGAGAACCACGGGAGGGGAGCCACGAGGTGCCCACGAGGGTGGGGGCCGCGCCCCCCTTCCCAGGGTGAGCCCCTGCCTTGTGGGCCCCTCGAGCGTCCCCCGGTGTCCTCCTTTCTCCTATATAAGTCTACGTACCCCTAAACCATCAGCAATAGAGAGAAAACCCGAATTCCACCGCCGTAACCTTCTGTTCCCGTGAGATCCCTCTTGGAGCCTATTACGAAGCTCCGCCGGAGGGGGGGATCCATCACGGAGTGCGTCTACATCATCATCATCGCCCTCAACATGAGTTGTGAGTAGTTTACCACAGACCTTCGGGTCCATAGCTAGTATCTAGATGGCTTCTTCTCTCTCTGGATCTCAATACAAAGTTCTCCTCGGTCTTCGAGGAGATCTATTCGATGTAATCTCTTTTTGCGGTGTGTTTGTCGAGATCCGATGAATTGTGAGTTTATGATCAAGATTATCTATGAGAAATATTTGGTTCTTTTCCGAACTCTTTATATGTGCTCGTAATATCCTTGCAAGTCTCTTTGAATTATCGGTTTGGTTTGGCCTACTAGATCTATTGTTCTTGCAATGGGAGAAGTGCTTGGCTTTGGGTTCAATCTTGCGGTGTCCTTTCCCAGTGACAGTAGGGGCAGCAAAGCACGTATTATATTGTTGTCATCGAGGATAAAAAGATGGGGTTTATATCATATTGCTTGAGTTTATCCCTCTACATCATGTCATCTTGCTTAAGGCGTTACTCTGTAGTTATGAACTCATTACACTAGATGCATGCTGGATAGCGGTTGGTGTGTGGAGTAATAGTAGTAGATGCAGGCAGGAGTCGGCCAACTTGTCTCGGACGTGATGCCTATATACAATGATCATGCCTAGATAGTCTCATAATTATTCGCTTTTCTATCAATTGCTCGACAGTAATTTGTTTACCCGCCGTAGAATATCACTATCATGAGAGAAGCCACTAGAGAACACTTTGGCCCCGGGTCTATTCTCAACATATCAATCTACATCTACTTTACTTTTTCCGCTTTTATTTTCTATTCTTATAAACAAAAATACCAAAAATATAAACTATCATCTCTATCAGATCTCACTTCCGTAAGTGACCGTAAAGGGATTGACAACCCCTTATTGTGTAGGCTGCGAAGTTCTTATTTGTTTGTGTAGGTGCGAGGGACTCGCGTGTGGTGTAACATCCCAAATTTTCAATTTGGAATGTTATACATAGATCATATTGCATTGCATATTTCGTTGCATCTTTGTTTGTGGCGATCCTCGAAATTCTAAGCAACTCAAGGACCTATAGAGAGAGTTGGGAATTTTACCGTTTTCGTATTTGAGTTCACTCGAATACCGGTACGAGGACAGTGTTGGTTTTAATTATTTTTCTTTCCTAAAAATATTTCTAAATAAAATATATGAGCGGAGAGAATATGACTTCTCCAAAATAACAGAAATATTGGAGGAAAAAGGTTAAAATCACTTTTGGTATTTTTTCTGGATTTATTTGCGATTTTGTTTGCATTTAGGTCCAGGAAAAATGTTCACTTTGTCCTAAATAAAATTAGAGGACGGTGAAAATTTATTTCGGAATTTTTGGACTTCGTTTATTATTTTTTTCGCCCATTTTACTACGTGAGGACTCTTTAAAAAAAACGGGAACCGACTCTGGGCCGTAACCGGCTAGGACTCTCCTAGCCGGGCCTTTATAAGCGCCAGCCCGGAGCCCCGCAGCCAGCCGCCGCCCCTGCTCTAAGCCGCAGCCGCCGCCGCCGCAAGCCGCCGCCGCCGCCGTGCCTCGCCGCCGCTCGCCGTCACGCCCCGCCACCGCTCCTCGCCGCCGGAGCAACCCGTCGTCGCCGCAGGAGTCACTGCCGCCGCCACCGCCCGCTCGCCGAGGTAGCCGCCGCCGTCGTCTTCTCGCCGCCGCCGCCGGTATCGGTTAACCGATCGTTTTTTTTCGAGAAACCCTAGTTTCGTTTTTTAGGTTAGATCGGTTTTTCTTTTCTCCGGTTTAGTTATTTAGCGGACGTTCGTCCGTACGTTCGTTTTAACGAACGCTGTTCGTCCGTTAGCCGTAGACAGCGAACGTTCGTTCGTTAGCCTGTTTGTCAGTTTTCTTTTTCGGGGTATTTATCCGCGATTATTCTGATCGCGATTTCTGCCCTGATCTTGTTTTTCGTTTTTCTTTTCGCTCGAGAGTCGGAATCAGGTGATTCAAAATCCCAGATCTTCATCTCGACGCCCTCTTTCCGTTTAACCAACTTGAACAAGGTTTTGTCTACTGTCATATTTGACTTTAGATCAATTAGTAACCGGAGCTCGTTTCTTTCGCAGTTTGAGTTTCGTTGCTTCTTTCGATTTGATTCTTTTTGCAAACCGGAGTTCTTAAGTTGAACTTTCTGGTTAGATCTTATATTTTGGAGTTTTGTTTGTGCATCATGGCTGGTTTGCTTATGTATGCTATTGTTTGCTTGCGATAGAATACCCGGACTGTGAAGCGTGCTACTACGAGTCTCTAGGTTTTGCAAATCGTCAGCAAGGCAAGTAACACTTTGATCATACTCTTATTTACCCAGTTTTTATGCATTAGATCAAACCCTCACACATTGCATGAGTAGGATCTCTTAACTTGTGGGACTGGGAAGTAGTTTGTGGTAGAACCTATTACCTGCAATTATTTTCAAACCCTTGGGAGCTACTTCTACGTTTGCTTAGATTGCTTTGCTATGCTCGTAGACGTGGGTTGGGTTTGAGTGAAATCCATGACAGATATGAGTTGTTAATTAAGGATTCAACTTAAGGTGGCTACTTGAATACACATCTGGGTGGATTGGTTGCATGGCACTTGGAGAATCCAGTGTTGTCCTAGGAAATCCCGGGGTTCCGTGTGATTTTTCCTATGGAATGCCACCCAGGCTCAAAGGGATCATAAAACTATTCATGCTAGAAACTTCCGTTTGCAGCCACAATGCCATTATGGGCTCTGGCATAGTTGAGTAAGTTGGGGGAAACCTTTCCATGATGGGCTAGCAGATGTAGAGGGATTGTAGGTGTACCGGCCTATCTATCTGGTTAAGGGGACCTCTTCGGAAAGACTGTGTCTCGGTCATCCGTTTCTCAAACACCTTGCAGTGCGAGAAACCAAACGGAGGCGATCGAGTCTTGTGGGAAAAGTGCACAAACCTCTGCAGAGTGTACAAACTGATCATGATTAGTCGTTTCCCCGGTTATGGACATCTTGAGTATCTGGTACTTGAATTATTGGTTGATCTCATCACTCTATAATTTAATTTGTTGGGTTAATGATTAATTTAATTGGGATTGAGTTGGAGGTACCTTCTCAATGATGTTTCAACTACCATGATAGTTAAAATAAAATTTATTCCTTTGTTGTAGGAAAAAATTGGCTTTACGCAAAAACTTTAAACTTAGAGCCTCCACCAGCCAAATATGCATATAGTATAGCTTTTATTCTGTTACTTGCATCTTCTGTGTTATCTTGCCAGCATATTCCATGTGTTGACCCGTTTTCGGGCTGCAACATATTACGTTGCAGACTTTTCAGACGAGGAATAAGACGTTCTAGGTCGTTTGTCATGCACTCAGCTATGCCGTTGGAGTTGATGGACTCACTTATCTTCCAAGCCTTCCGCTGTTATTTTGTTAGATGGCCTTAAGCCATAGACTTTTGTAATAAGTTCTCTTTGGAGACATTCGTTGTAATAAGTGTGTGATTGCCACTCTGTTATAAATCCCTCAAGTACTATGTGTGTCAGCATTACCGATCCAGGGATGACACTGAAACACAGAGACTTCGGTCCATTCGGATCATGGTCGCTACAAGATGGTATCAGAGCACACGCAGATTGTAGGACACGACAACTAAGACAAACCCTAGGTCAATCTTCTCTACTCATTTCTGACTTCTCTTCATTTTCTACTTCTTTAGGATGGTGGACCCAAGGAACATGTTCACTCAACCGGATGAAGACACACCTTTTGGACGAGACTTGAAGGAAGTCACTCGGTACCTGAACATAGGAATACCAAGCTTTATCGGGACCTACACCGTCACTTTACCAGAAGAGGAGCGATGGAGCATTCAAGTTCAAATACCCGGGAGAACCTTCGCACCATCCAGTGAGCCAATAGAGTTTTCTTTTGATGCACCAACCTGGAGCCTAGGCAAGAGTATGGCAGCCCACATCACGATGGGAAGGATAGGAGAAGTCTACAAGAAGGAGCTGAAGGACACCATCTACCAGATTTGTGGACGCCGAGATGAGCGTTGGGACCTGATCAGCACCCGGAAGGATAGGTCCATTGTAGCGTCCATCCAAGAACTAAACCAGCACATTCGACGACAAGAGCACCAGATGTGCGCTGGGATGATAGAATTGAAGAAGGCACTAAACAGGAATTTGGAGCTAGAAGAAGAACTTAAGTCTACTCATGACGGATACGAGGAAGAGATGTTGATACTTGTAGAGAAGAATGATGATTTGACAAGGAAGCTAGGAGTATTCATGGGAGATCCAGCACCAGGAGGTGAAGAAGAGGAAGAAGAACCCAAGGAGATTCGTTCTGAAGATTACATCATCATCGACGACACGGATTCAGACGCCGATGATAGTGAAGACAAAGACTATGCAGATGAAGCTGGAGCAGACATCATGGAATCTTCCGCCGATCAATATTTTTAGATGACCACCCTATGACTAGTAGTTTACCCCACCCCCCACATAGTAGTATTTAGAGCACTTTTGTAACGGTAGTTAGATTTGTAAGACCTTGCTTGAAATTGATTGGTGTGATATGATTGTGTTTGTCTCATGTGCATATGCGTAGTGATTTTCCCTTAGACCTCAATTCTGTTCTAATCTCTTCCCTCTACACCCATCAGATGCCTCCAAGACGTGAGCCCGGATTTGAGTTTCCCCCTGAGCTTACTCAGTTGATACAGCA
The DNA here is from genome assembly GCA_902687465.1 of Secale cereale. Classification (NCBI taxonomy): domain Eukaryota; kingdom Viridiplantae; phylum Streptophyta; class Magnoliopsida; order Poales; family Poaceae; genus Secale; species Secale cereale. The sequence continues at coordinate 120,635,887 of LR738715.1, forward strand.
GCAGAACACCTTAATGCAACTACTTGTCCAGAACACTCAGAACAACCAGAACAACAACAACAACCCTCCACCACCACCACCACCCGTGGACAACCTGAAACGTTTCTTAAGGTTGCAACCACCAGTGTTTGCTAGCAGCATCGAACCAATAGTGGCTGATGACTGGCTGCGCAAGATTGGAAGGGATTTGACCACCGCCAATTGCTCGGATGCTGAGAAAGTGCGATTTGCCGCACACCAGTTGTCTGGACCAGCCGCAACATGGTGGGAGAATTACACAGCCACTTTCCCCATAGCCAATGTCACTTGGGATCAGTTTCAACAAGCTTTCCGTATTGCCCATGTCTCAACTGGAGCTATGAGCATGAAGAAGCGGGAGTTTCGCAACTTGCGCCAAGGAAATCGTATTGTAGGTCAGTACGTAGATGAGTTTAGTACCCTATCTCGTTATGCCCCAGATGATGTGGCCACAGATGCCGCTAAGCAGGAGAGATTTATGGAAGGGCTGAATGATGAGATGAGCGTACAGTTGATGTTGGCAAATTTCAACAACTACCATGAGTTGGTAGATAAAGCTCTTATGATTGAAGGGAAGCAGCAGCAAATTGAAAGCTGCAAGAGGAAGTATGGACAAGGAATGAATAATTCTGGAGCCCAGCAGAAGCCCCGATTCACTCCGAATTCGGGGTGATATACCCATAACCATGGAAGTTCCCACAACCACAATGGCCCTAAGAATGGAAATGGAAATGGGAATGGAGCAAGTAATAACCAGAGTTGCTCTACCCCGTCCACACCCGCTAAGAAGGATTTCAGCCATATCACCTGTTTCAAGTGCGGGAAGAATGGACACTATGCCACGGACTGCCCTGAAGCTAAGAATGGGAACAACAATGGAATCACCGGGAAGAATCCCAACCCGTTCAACAAAGGACAAGTGAACCACGTGACTGTGGACGAGATAGAAGAGCAACCAGATGCTGTTGTCGGTAAGTTTTTGGTTAAGACATTTATCGCAATAGTTCTTTTTGATACTGGTGCATCGCATTCATACATTTCTAGGGGATTCGTGAATAGACATAGGATGTCCACCCGAGTCCTTAAGACCCCCATGTTAGTAAGTTCACCAGGAGCAGAGTATATGGCACACCAAGGATGTTTTCAGACGCCATTGATCATAGGACGCCATACTTGCCCCTCCGACCTAATCGTTCTGGAGTCACAAGGATTGGATGTGATATTAGGTATGGATTGGCTATCGAAGTATGGAGGTAACATCGATTGTGCCAGCAAGTCTATTTTGCTTACCACCCCGGAGGGAAAAAGGATTAAGTATGTATCTAGGCATTCGCCTATAAGGACACAAGTACATTCTCTCACGGGAGTTGTTCAGGAGGAAGTGCCTCTAGTAAAGGATTATCCGGATGTGTTTCCAGAGGAGCTACCCGGCATGCCACCGGATAGATATATTGATTCTTGATTGAGTTGTTGCCTGGCACCGGGCCAATATCTAAGAGACCGTATCGGATGCCAGCGAATGATATGGAGGAGATCAAGAAGCAGATTAAGGAGTTATTGGAGAAAGGATTTATTCGCCGAAGTTCATCACCTTGGGGAGCCCCAGTGCTTTTGGTCGAGAAGAAGGATGGGTCTTTGTTCGCACACGAACACGTCACCGTGTACCTCCAACGCCGAGGGTGATGCACCATAGCTCGTGTCGAAGGAGACCCGTCCGGAAGCGCGGTACGCAAGCATTCCGGCGGGCGCTTTTGAAGACCCGAAACCCCACGCGTCCGGGAGGGACCCCGTCTGGACGCGTGGCAGCTATGGGCTGCCCTAAGTCGACCTGATTGCCCCTAGGGCCTTGAGGTTCGCCGCCCTGCAACAAGAAGAATATTCGAAGAACGAGGAAGAAGAAGAACTAGGGTTAAGGAGAAAAGGTAAAAGGTAAAAGTGGTAGATGGATTGATCGATTGTGTGTTGTCCAATCGGCCGTCACCACTTAGGTATATAAGAGGCGGCTGGACTTCCCGTGCAAGGAAAAGGTTTGGATTCACTTCCAAAACCCTAGCCAAATTCGGATTGGTTTTGTCCGAACTTTCCAAAACTGTTCGGTTTAAATTGGCTGTACCTTGCGGGTAATTTTTGAGGTGGTAAACGATCTCGGATGGAAAGGAGCCCAAAAGCAATCTTGACCGTTTTGACGAGACGAACAACTTTCATGTTGAACGTTTTTTGATTTGAAACCATCTTCTAAGCCAAAACAGTCACGCAATACAGGCTGTTATTCGCGCTACCCATCAGACACGTGGCTGGTGGGGCGCGCCACTTATGGCTTTGTGACAAGGCTGTGTTCGTATGGCTGTAACTTTCGCATACGAACTCGGATTGGGACGATTTTTATATCAAAATCAACCGTTTCGACGAGAGGAAGACAATTCTTGTAGACAGTTTTTCCATATGAGGTGGTCTTGGGTGTAATCAGCCGATTAGTGTTCTGAATACAAAATCTCATTATTTCGGACACAACTTCAGCCTTCGAGATGAGATTGGATGGCGATGGCCCAAACATCAAAGTTTATCCTTTTGATGATACGGAACTTTCTTACTTTGAGAACTTTTCCATATGAGTCCGTCTTAATTAAGTACTTGACCGTGCCAAAATCTGGTGTCAACACATGCCCCCCTGTTTTTCGGCAAACTTGTGTGCCCAAAAATAACTTGCATGATGTTTTTTCTAAGGACGATGTCAACACTCCATCGGCCATTTATATGCTTAGGGCGATAATTATATATCGGCCATATGGATCAGCAACAAAATGCTGCTAATCAAACGAATGATGATGTGGTAAAACCCTTGCATGATGTAAGAAGTTATATTGCGTCCATGGATCAAAATAAGTCCATGGAGGGTAACCAGTCATACCCGAGGATGAATTCCATGTCATCGGCATAAATGGCATAATTGAAGAATGTGGATAATGTGTGCACCGAGGACGTTGAAACCTTCGGCTTGGTCGTTCATAATTTTCACTCTTTTCCTTCTTTACCTTTGTCACACTTCTTTCGATGGAACCATGCACATCATTCTTCTTTTGAGTACTTCCTTTGGGAACCCATGCCATGTTTCTCTTTTCAAGCTCTTGTGCACTAAGTTTTTGTAATTTCTTCTTTTGCCAATAAGATAAGCCGAATGGGCACCCCGGCTGCGAATTTGTTTGAAGCAATGTCAATTATTGTTCTACCTTGTGCACTCTCAACTCATTTCTTCTGACTTGGCACTTTGATCTTCAACAATTGATTGATTTACTTCTTTGCCTTTTGTAGCCAATGTCAACACTTTAATTGGCTCTTTGTCATTTGAGATCGAATCTGAAGTAGCACACTTACGACCATCTTTCTTGACCCGGTATACTTGCTTGACCACCTCTTTCTTCGTCCATGGGCTCCGGACCGATTCCTTTTTATTGAAACGGTCTTTAACATGTGATTGTTCAAATGTTGAACTTCTCGAAGCTGCATAATATTGATGAGATGGTTTAAAATAAGATGGACAATGTGCCCTTGTATCATACATATCCCATGATGGATATGGATCTACATGAGAATAGAGAGGCATCCACGATATTGGCATTGGCGGCCCAAAATAAGGGTAAGAATATGTTGCATGAAAATTCTCACTTTGCTAATACCGGTCCTCACATTTGCGCCTTGGGGGTGATCCTGGTTTCTTTGCATGATTTGGCCGACAAGCATTCTTATGTTCACTCTTCTTTTGATATTTTTCCAAGAGTTGCATGAAAGTGACTTTTGGCCTTTTACCTTTGTGCTTACCTTGGCCTTTGCTTTCTATTGTTTTGTTCTCATAGATCATTGACTTTGCTTGCTGCCCCCCAGTCCTTGGCGTCTTCATTGTAGCTTCGATGGAATTCTCGCCCTCAAGTTTATGTTCATTATGCTCTTCAACAGATCTTTACTTGAAAGCTTGATCCCGTCAGCTGCAACTTTTACCTTCTCTTTAAATGGATCGGCTTGTATTAGCCGATGCGAAAACCTTTTGCCATCGGGACCAACCGGAATAGATTGGTCATCCCTTGGTCTCTCAACAAATTTCAATCGTCCTTTATCAATGGACGATTTAACTATTTGACAAAACATGTTGCAATCCTCAAGATTATGCTTGGACGAATCATGCAACTTACAATATATTCGTCCTTGGACTAATGGCTTGACATGGTGACCAAGAATTCTAATGTAATTATTTTTCAACAACAAATCAAAAATTTGATCACACATGTTTGAATCGAAGGTATACGTTTTGTTTTCTAGCCGATCTTGGTGTGCGAACGGCTTTGGAGGTAAGCAAACGAATGGTTCAGATTTAGAATCTCCCCATTCGGCTATGCATTGTGTTTTAAACTCTATCTCCGATGTCTTTGAAAAGGAAATTATACCATCATCGGTTTTCTCAACAGATTATAACCTTGGCTTTAAATTTCTGAAATCAAAGTAGTTAGAACATACATGTCTCAATTGAGGCCATGCGTGAGCCAAGTATGAAGCAAGCAAAGCTACCCAATTAGATATGAATTTTAAATAAAGCAATGGGAAAACCTTTGGCTGCAATAATAAATCCCTATCGGTCTTTGTAAATGGCACAATAGGTTGACCGATATATTCTATAACAATTTCATTGCTAACAAGTAAATTACCCTTCTTCATTGGTCTTTCAAAATTACTTATGAGGATTTTTCTTATAGAAGCATCAACAATAAAGTTGTGACCAAATCGGAGGATAGGTAAATCAGTTGCTAGACATACCTTTTCAAACACGTTGGGAAAGCATGATGGTTGCGTTACTTGAACGGTATGTTGTTCCTCTTTTGAATAGCTCCCAAACACCTTGTTGTCCTCTTTTTCTAGAACAGATTCGACATACGTAATATTTGATTCGGTCTTTTCAATAACCGAATTAACTTTGTTATCCGAATCACAACTCTTTTTGATAATCCTATCCACACTCAATGCATTCTCTTTTTGACATAATCTAGCTTGTATTGCAGCAGAATTAATAGGCCTTCCCTCTTTTATTAATTCATTTAGAACAACATTGCATTCATCCCAAAAAGACGTATGATTTTTCTTAATGACCCAATCTGGATAGAATTGCCCTCCGAGACTTTTAGACTCTTTTGGTAACGAGGTGTCGCCGAAATTCTGTAATTGTGCAGGGGAAACATTGTATGCTATGGTACTAGGTGAAGGCACATGTGATCCTATAGAATTTTCAGTTATTCGGCTATTAGCGTGAAGGTGCAAAGCCGAATTATGAATACCTATAGTTGCATATGGTGCCAAAACATTAGAAGCGTGAGGTGTAGCATATGATGGTTGAGGGTAATTGACCGGATAACTAGTAGTAGCATAGCCAATTCCTCTATCACCAGCATGTTTGGATAAACATATTGCAAGCTAGTTGCCGACGAATAAAAAGGTGAAACACTTTGTTGCATACTATCAGAAGTTCCCGTGTGAGGTGTTTCAACTTGATTAACCGAACTCATCATCTTGTTCATCGGCATAAGGATTTCTGGGGCTGCCGATGCATGGGAGTTGGAATACATATGTTGCATGTTGCTAAAATTATATGAAGTAGAAGCATGAAGATTTTGTTGCATCGGTCCCTGCACATAATTAGATGCATGATTGACAAAGCTAGGACTAGCCAATACATTATGCTCATTAGACGATCTAGCAACAACATATGCATTATGTGCATCTACATAAGTGAATTGGGTATTCATGTTACCTTTGTAGATTGCAAACCCTAGATGACGATCTCTTCGTAGCAAGAACGGGCTGGAGACCGTTCAAAGCTTCGTCCCCAGCGGAGTCGCCAAAAAGTGTGTTCGCACACGAACACGTCACCGTGTACCTCCAACGCCGAGGGTGATGCACCGCAGCTCACGTCGAAGGAGACCCGTCCGGAAGCGCGGTACGCAAGCAATCCTGCGAGCGCTTTTGAAGACCCGAAACCCCACGCGTCCGGGAGGGACCCCGTCTGGACGCGCGTCGGCTATGGGCTGCCCTAGGTCGACCTGATCGCCCCTAGGGTCTCGAGGTTCGCCGCCCTGCAACAAGAAGAACAGACGAATAACGAGGAAGAAGAAGAACTAGGGTTAAGGAGAAAAGGTAAAAGATAAAAGTGGTAGATCGATTGATCGATTGTGTGTTGTCCAATCGGCCGTCACCCCTTAGGTATATAAAAGGCGGCTGGACTTCCCATGCAAGGAAAAGGCTTGGATTCACGTCCAAAACCATAGCCAAATTCGGATTGGTTTTGTCCGAACTTTCCAAAACTGTTCGGTTTAAACTGGATGTACCTTGCGGGTAATTTTTGAGGTGGTAAACGACCTCGGATGGAAAAGAGCCCAAAAGTAATCTTGATCGTTTCGACAAGACGAACAACTTTCATGTTGAATGTTTTTTGATTTGAAGCCGTCTTCTGGGCCAAAACGGTCACGCAATACAGGCTGTTATTCATGCTACCCATCAGACACGTGGCTGGTGGGGCGCGCCACTTATGGCTTTGTGACACAGCTGTGTTCGGATGGCTGTAACTTTTGCATACGAACTCGGATTGGGATGATTTGTATATCAAAATCGACCGTTTCGACGAGACGAAGACAATTCATGTAGAAAGTTTTTCCATATGAGGCGGTCTTGGGGGTGTAATAAGCCTATTAGTGTTCTGAATACAAAATCTCAGTATTTCGAACACAACTTCGGCCTTCGAGATGGGATTGGATAGCGATGGCCCAAACATCAAAGTTTATCCTTTTGATGATACAAAACTTTCTCACTTTGAGAACTTTTCCATTTAAGGCCGTCTTAATTAAGTTCTTGACCGTGCTAAAATCTGGTGTCAACAATCTTTAAGAATGGTTGTTGATTATCGGGCATTGAATGAAGTGACTATTAAGAATAAGTACCCGCTGCCAATGATCAATGATTTGTTCGATCAACTCCAGGGAGCGAAAGTATTCTCCAAGATAGATCTATGATCTGGATACCACCAATTGAAGATCCGAGGGAAGGATATACCTAAGACAACCTTCATCACAAGGTACGGGCTATATAAGTATACGGTTATGTCATTTGGATTGACTAACGCGCCCTCTTATTTCATGAGTATGATGAACAAGGTGTTCATGGAGTTCTTGGATAAGTTCTGTGACGCCCCCGATTTGTCCGTACACTAATCATGCACGCAAATGTGTACGACCAAGATCAGGGAGTCACTCGAAGATATCACAACACAACTCTAGACACAAATTAAAATAATACAAGCTTTATATTACAAGCCAGGGGCCTCGAGGGCTCGAATACATAAGCTCGATTACACAAGAGTCAGCGGAAGCAATAATATCTGAATACAGACATAAGTTAAACAAGCATTCCTTAAGAAGGCTAGCACAAATATAGCAACGATCGAAAAGGCAAGGCCTCCTGCCTGGGACCTCCTAACTACTCCTCGAAGCCGAACTCCACGTAGAAACATCCTAGGGATCCTCTGGGTCCTGGACTCCACCATCTGGTTGCACCAACCGAGAAGAAAGGAGAAAGGGGGAAAAGGGGGAATAAAGCAACCGTGAGTACTCAACCAAAGTACTCGCAAGCAAGGATCTACACTACATATGCAATGATATATGTGTAAAGAGGATAATATATGTGGGCTAAATTGCAGAATGCCAGAATAAGAGGGGGGTAGCTAATCCAATCGAAGACTACGCTTCTAGTAACCTCCATCTTGCAGCAGAAGATGAGGGTAGCTGGAAAGTAACAAGTATCCTCGCTTCTGGCAGCCTCCGTCTTGTAGCAGTAGAAAGGAGTAGATGGTAAGTTCACCAAGTAACATCGTATAGCATAATCCTACCCGGTGATCCTCCCGCACATCACCCTGTGGGAGAGCAACCACCTAGTTATATCTGGAACTTGTGTGGGTGTGTTTTATTAAGTATCCAGTTCTAGTTGTCATGAGGTCAGAGTACAACTCCGGGTCGTCCTTTTACCGAGGGACACGGCTATTCGAATAGATTAACTTCCCTGCAGGGGTGCACCACATAACCCAGCACGCTCGATCCCATTTGGCCGGACACACTTTCCAGGGTCATGCCCGGCCTCGGAAGATCAACACGTCGCAGCCCTACCTAAGCACAACAGAGAGGTCAGCACGACGGTCTAAGTCCTAGGCGCGCACGGGTCCGGGCCCATCGCCCAACGCACACCTACACGTTGCGTACGTGGCCGGTGAGCAGACCTAGCAACCTCCATCACTAAGGAAGTTACGTTACGCGGTCCAACCCGGCGCGCGCCGCTCAGTCGCTGACGTCAAGAAGGCTTCGGCTGATACCACGACGTCGAGAGCCCATAACTATTCGTAGCTGGTTAGTGCGTATAGGCCAATGGCCAGACTTAGATCAAATATCCAAACTCGTTAAGCGTGTTATTATGAAATCACCGCGGGCAACGACCAGGGCCAGGCCACCTCTCCACTAGGTGTCTCAAACTGCCATGTCGCTCCGCCACAAAGATCCACTCGGGGGGCCGTCGGGAACTCAGGCCCATCACTACCTGGATGGAGCCACGTGTCCTTTCAGCCCCCACATCGAATCACTTGCGGGTACTCAATGAGCCGACCCGACTTTAGTCACATCATGTGTCATGTAAAGTGTATATAGTATATACCCGTGATCACCACCCGAGGTGATCACGGCCCGATAGTATAGCATGGCAGACGGACAAGGATGTGGGGCCACTGATGGAATACTAGCATCCTATACTAAGCATTAGAATAACAGGTAAAGGTATCAACAATGGTAGCAATAATGATAGGTTATGCAGCAGAATAGGAGTTATCGAATCATCAACAGTAGCAAATCTAATTCAAGAATAAGAGAGAAGAGAATGGGCGATATCTGGTGATCAAGGGGGGGTTGGCTTGCCTGGTTGCTCTAGCAAGGAGGGGTCGTCATCACCGTAGTCGATCTGGGAGTTGCCGTCAGTCTCGGGGTCTATCGGAAAGTAGTAACGGAGGGGGAACATAATAAATAACAGAGCAATCAAAGCATCACAAAGCGTAACATGGAAATGCGTTGTGCTAGAGGTGACCTAACGCAATGCTCGGTGATACAGGCGAAGAGGAAATAACATCCGGGAAAGTATTCCCGGTGTTAGGAATTTTCGGGCAGATGAAACGGAGGAGGAATGTTGCATGTTCGGTATGATAGAGATGTGTGGCGGACGAACGGACCGCGTATTCGGATTCGTCTCGTCGTTCTGAGCAACTTTCATGTACAAAGTTTTTCCATCCAACCTACGGTTTATTTTATATTAATTTTAAAATATTTAATCATTTTTAGAATTTATTTAATTATTTTAATTCAACATTATCCAGAATAGTGTATGCTGACGTCAGCATGATGTCAGCAGTCAACATGGCGTTGACTGGGTCAAACTGACGTGTGGGTCCTGCTGTCATAGACTGATATCTTGTTAACTAAGTTAATCAGTTTAATTAACAGATTAATAGGTTAATTTGTGATTAAATTAAACAAATGATGATTAATTTAATTTAATATTTTAAATATTTTAATAATTATTATTTATTTTATTTTATTTATTTATTATTATTATTATTATTAAACTCGTTTTGGGGGGTTGGGCCCCGGCTGTCATTGGGCCAGGGCCCCTAGCGGGTTTGGGTGCTACGGGCACCGAGCGAGCGGGCGACGGGCACAACCCGCTCGGCTGGGCGTAGCCGGGCGAGGCCACGGCGAGGCCGCAGCGACGGTGGCCTGCGAGGCCAGCGACAGAGGGGGTCGGCGGTGAGAGCGGTGAGGCCAGGGAGCGGGGCGGACGTACGGGAGGTGTAGCGCGGGGCGTGGGGCGAAGCAGGCGCGCACGACTGCTGTGGGACGGCATCGGGCGTGAAGAAGTGGCCGGGCCGCGGCGGTATCGGGGAGCTGATACGTCCAAAACGTATCTATAATTTCTGCTTGCTCCATGCCTCTTTTGTGTCATATTGCTATGATATTTATGCACTTCCATACACTTTTGATCATATTTGGACTAACCTATTAACTCAGTGCACCCCAGTGCCAGTTTCTGTTTTCTGCTGTTTTTGTATTTCAGGTTTTCCCATTACTTAAATTGCCAGAAAAATTCCGGGAAAAATATATAAAAAATCAGCGCTCCAGAAGCTTCCATGCGGCAGAAGTAGGGCCAGAGGGGGGCCACAGGGGCTCCAGGCGCCCTGAGGTCTCGGCCCCCCTCCTGGCCGCCGCGCCAGGCCGCCTGGGCCCCCCTTACCTCCTCTGATGCCCCCTTCGGCATATATTTACACCGCGTCCCGAAACCCTCGAGGACAGAACCCTTTTTCGCGATCTCATCTCTGTTCCGCCGCCGCCGCGCTTCCAAGATCGGGAGCACCAGGAGAACTCTTCCCGGCACCCTGCCGGAGGGGAGAACAACCACCGGGAGCTTCTCCACCACCATAGACGCCTCCCGGATGAGTTGTGAGTAGTCTCCCTTGGACCATGGGTCTATGACGAGTAGCTATGTGATGTTCTCCTCCCCTCTTTGTTCTTCACCGATTAGACCTCGTGAGCTGCCCTACATGATCGAGGCACATATGTAATCCTTATGCTGTTGCTATGATGAGTTTGCTGGGATCCGATGGATTATGAGATTATGTTCAGATTGTGTGTGAGTAATATATTTGATTCACCTCTTTTATATTTATGTTCTTGAGTAATTCTTGCATGTTCTCCGTTGCTGTTTATTGCTTTGGCCAAGTAGTAGGTAGTAACTCCAAGAGGGAACGTTATGCTTGATTGTGGGTTCATGCCCCTCGATGACTAGCTTGAGTGACAGAAACATGAGTCTAGGGGATGTGTTGTTGCCACAAGGGGGAAAACAACGGTGCTTGTACTTGCGGGTGTAAGGATTGTTTACTTTACGCAAAGTTCTTTTAATGCAGTTGTCTGTTGCTTTGAGTTTACACTATGGGTGGGACTCGCAACTTAATACCAGCGAGATGTTCTGGATAGATATCTCAAGGTGGATGATTAGTAGTAGATGCAGATGGATTTCGGTCTACTTGCCTTGGCGTACCGCCCATGCTTTTGAGCCTCTACCTTTCTTTGCAGCATAGTTAGCATTGGTTTGCGCACATAATCCTGTCAATTGCCCAGCTGTAATTTGTTTACCTCGCTTAGCTGTTTTATCGTATTTTGGGATAGAGACATCACTAGTGAACATCATGGGACCCCGGTCCATATTACCATCACTGATCACACCTGCTATTTACTTCCTGTTCCTATTTACTAGTTGCAGTCATACCTATCACTATTATCTCTTGTGTTTAATCCTTTGTAAACGACAAGGCCGGAGGGATTGACAACCTCTCTGTACTCGTTGGGAGCAAAGTTATTTGTATCTGTGTGCAGGTCCTATCAATCGCTAAGTATCTGGCGCCGTTAGCAGTTGACACCTTCTTGTCGACCCTCGGAGTCTCACGGGATTCGATCCTTGGTATCTTTGCCAAGGGAAAACTACCGCTACGCTACATCTCACACCTTCCACTTGGGGTAACCAACAAGGGGCGAGAAGCCATCAGGAGCCGGTGAGCGGGGCGAAGAAGAGGGCGGTGCTGGCCGAAGCGGCGCGAGCGCACAGCGGCAGCAGTTGCCGAGCGACGCGGGGGGGGGGGGGGG
>LR738715.1:120647860-120703049 GCA_902687465.1 Secale cereale
GGGGGGGGTGCAACAGGCGCACGGCTGGACGGAGCGGGGCGATGGGAGCGAGGCTGTGCACGCGCCGGGCGTGGCCACTGGGGCGCTACCGGTGGGAGGCCGTGCTGGCGCGGTCGGCGGAGGGGCAGGATGCGGTGGTTACGAGCTCGGGGGACAGCGGGGAAGAGAGAAGGAGAGGCCGGGCCTCACTTGCGGTGTAGGGTATCGGCAATTTGCTCGAGGAGGAGGACGAGGCAGAAGCAGCCCAGTGGCGCGGTCGACAATGGGGAGGTCGAGGTGGAGGGTGACGGTGGTGGCTCCGGCGAGGAAGTGGCGCCGGCGAGCTAGAGGCGGGGCGACGGTGGCCGCGGCGTCTGCAGCCTTCGGGCGCTGTCTCGATTGACGGGGAAGGGCGAGGGAGAGACGATGGGACGGTGTCGACGGGGTCCGGCGAGCGCCTGGCAACAGTGGGACGACGGGGTAGGCAGCGGGGCACTGGGCGCCGTGGTTGTTACCCTGATCCAGAGGGGATCGGGGTGTGGGGGTGGGAAGTGGGCGATGAGGGGGTTAGGGTTTCTGTCAGCGTGGGGATAAGGGGGAGTGGGGGTGGGCCGGCCTGGTGGCCTGGATGCCCAGTTGGGCCAAACGGCCCAAGGGAAGGAGGAATTTCCCTTTTATCCTTTTATTTATTTCCTGTAATGTTCTTTTCCTTTTTGTCATTCTTTGGTTTCTTTTTTTATTTTACTTTCTTATCTGTTTAGTTTTACTTAATATCTAAAATGATCCCTAAGTTAGTAATAACTCAAAAACCTCTGCAACTAAAAGGTTTTACCCTAAAATCAGTTAGTTTATATTTTATTAATTATAAAAGCACTTAAATATCGGTTTTCGCTACTATTTTATTCACCTTAGAGTATTTAAAGATTTTATAAAAGTGTGGTTTCTCCACCATAATTGTTTATGCATTATTTGGTTCACTCCGAACATTTTAGTTTTAATATTTGAAAACTTTTATTGTTTGCTTGATTTTTAATTTGAATTTGAATTGGTTCCGAACTAACGTGAGATTAGCAAGAGTAATCGTGGTGACATGGCATCATTAGCAAAGGTTTACTGTAGCTTGATTACCCAGGCGTCACAATTCTCCTCCACTACAAAAAATCTCGTCCCGAGATTTAAGCGGTGGAGCACGGGGGAAAAAGTGTTGTTAGCGAAAACCTAACGAGTCTTCTCTGTCTTGCCTGCCCTTTCGAAGAGGTTTAACCCTATCGTTGATGTCTTCATTTCTCTGCTTCAAGTCATCATGATCAAGTCGTCATCCTTTCTCCGGGACCTCCATCGTCCTACGAAAGCGAACAGGGGAAACACTTTGGAGGAACGTATCTCCACGAAGTATATGCATCTGACGGTGAATTCAGAAAGTGGTACCCGAAGTACCTACAAGTAGTATTTCAGTGAATGCATTGAGAACAATAAGCGATGGTACCAAAGTTTCAATCGGGTAGGTAGTCATTGGATGCCTAACCAGAAGCTGGAATGGGGTCTTGATTAACGAGAATAATATGGTGTTTGATATCATGATGAAACATGATAGAATTTATCTCATGAATTACACACGAAGCCAAGTGCAGAGAATACATTAGAATCAGGGTTGTACAGGAGAGTCAGGTTTCGATCCCGTGGACCTGTGGCTTATGGGCCCACCATGTGGGTTAAGAGTAGGAAGGGCGATGACATCTTGCATAGAAAGCAAGGCATGTCAGAGGATAGTCTGTCAGCTAAGTTGGCAACAATGTCGGTACCAAGGACGGGGAACGAAGAGAGCCATTTTCTTGCACATTGTAACGAGGTGGACCATCACGCGAGGTTCTCGTTGACCGGCAGTTAATGGAATGTTACAACAATAGTAACGAGGTCTTACTGATAGAGTTTTACAACGAGGTGTTTACATAAGCAGAAAATTATTACTGCTTAGATTATATGTAGATCAAAGAAAGGTTAAACAAACAAATGGAAAGGAAAATTGTGATTACACACAATTAATAGGAGTATATCCTTCCCATGGACAAGAAGAACATGGCATACAGGGTAGGAGAGCAAGTACCCCAACCATTTAGATAAAGATGCAATGATTAATCAAGATGTTACCCATACAACGGTCTTTGGATAACTGACCAAGAAACATTTAGCATTGGGCTTCAAATGCTCTTGTTGAAAATCGGAGTACCGTAGTCATGCTTCGAGATAGCATTGGCATGGTCTTGAAGCAAAGGTCGGACTTGGATACACAAAGGATTCATCAGGAACATCTTATAGAATAAGTCTTACAATTTCCTCCTGGAAGAACGGTTATCCTTGCAAAAGATATCATAATGATAGGTCCTCCAGCAAGGGGTGCTAGGCATGACATCATATTACCGAGTCATCAAAGGACCAATATTATAACTCCTGGAAAGTTGTCTCAACAATTATATCTGACCGAGATTCAGATCCGATTGGTGTCATGATACCTTAGACTCGGGATGTTCGAGAAGAAATGGTGCAACATTAATCGACGAAATAACATTGCAAGATTCTCGGGAAATGAACTATGGGAGCGGGTTCCCGAAACATTAGTTCATCATTAAACCAAGGAGAGGATGAGGAGGTGGCTGATGGGCTGAGCGACAATTCATCGAGAATTCCAAATGGATGGATTTCCATAATAACGTGAACAAGAGGATGGCACATATCAATTCAAATGATATAATGTTGTATGCCCGAGGAAAAACTTACACCATTAACCATTGGGTGAAAGGTGTGACCGAAATATGACCTTAGGCAGCAAGATCAATGTTAGAGTGACGATTGAATAACCAACAGTCTAAGAACGAACTGTCGATTGTTAACTTCAAATCAATAGGGTTGCTAGAAGTGCAGAACTCAAGCAGCATCTTTAGCATATTGGTATCCCGGTTCAAAACAACACGGGGACCAAGGAAGAATGGTGATGATGAGAAGTATCTTCATACTGAGAATTTCTAAGAGGTGGGGCAATCCCCCACAACAATCTCGACATAAAAGACAGTAATACTTCAATGTAGAACACAACACTAGCTGGAGAGCAAGTTGTCTTCATAATGTGGACAAGTTCGCGATGAAAGGGAGTCAAGGATGTTGTCGATGATAATAAAAATCATCAAGGACAAGGAGGGTATTTCTCATCATGAACACAGTTAACATCTTGGAAGAAGTCAAAGTGTTGAAGGTGATCCGACACATTTGTCGGGAGGTTTCAAGAGGATGCAATCAAACAACAACGGTAACAAGCAAGAGAATGACGAAGTGGCAAGTTATATGATCAATATATAAGATGCAAGCTCGGAACCAACGCCTTTCGAGACAAGCAACATGATGTTGAAAGCCCGACGTAAGTCGTGCTCACACACTGAAGAATTTGTGCACCAGAGATGGACAAGGTACCACTGTCAAAAATAACAAGACCAGGATGCAGCCGATAGTCTGGGAATGACCAGATTGAGTTCAGAATTTCCCAGTAAAATACTAGGGGTATTTGATTTGTAGTGCGAAATAATTTCGCTAGTCGGTGTCCTCAGTTGACAAAAACCCAGAACCCGTAGAGTGATCACGACAAGGAAAGACATTACTTCAACAAAGTTAGTAAGATGTGGTGCAATGGCAAGACATCTTCGAGATACCAGGGGGTAAATACTCGAAGGTAGAACATGATAGAAGTAGAACCGGGTCATTGACCTATGACAGTAGATACTTCAACCTTGACAAAATTAGACGGGGCACTAGAATGAATTCCCATCAGATTTATCAGATCAGGACAACATGGTCGAAACCTTAACTGTAGGGAATCAATTCAAGAATACCGAAAGAATCATACAGCTGGATAATCGTTTTGCAAGAAGCTTCCGAGATGGTCTACATCATTTTCATGGGCATGAACACAAAGTTCAAGGTCGACTCCCACTTCTTTAATGCATATCATTTCATTCGCCTCTCGCTTTGATAAAACTGTAGTGTTGGAATTTTATTTGGTAGAACACCGAAAGAGTGAGACTTGTGAAAACTTTTGGGTTCTCACGGATTAGGGGAAGGCATAGGTTCAACCCGTCGGGCATCTTAGTAACATATACCTCAAGTTTCAAGAGTAAATAAGACAAGCTTGTAAGCAGAGCATGGTGGTCCAGCAGAGGATACAATTTACCAAAGGCATTATGTATCAGGGGAAGAACTCACAAGGTGATTGAATATGAAGGACAATGTAGGATAATGATCCAACAATGGATCGGGCGATCCACAACGGAGCTGATGTGAGTATCGGTACTCACTCAGAGGATGAAAGAATGCAGATGCATCAGATTCAAGAATCTCATGACTAGTCTGATGCTTAAATAGAAATAATTTATGGTTTCCAAAACAACGGATCAGAAGAAGACGCTATGATCAAGGATGGATAAGTGGAAAACACTTAGTTGGAAAATCAATAAGGGTTTGAATTGACGAGAACCAACTCGTATCCGGAATGACGTCTGAGCCGGAAGGGTAATTTTAAAAAGGATAACCTGATAACTGCGTGCATACGCACATATTGAATCAGTAGGCTCAAAATGCCTAAGACAAGGGATGTTAACGAAGACTACTAGTCATATGGATTTAACCATAATGCAAGCAGGCAAAAAATTTAAGAGTAACAGGCCGCAGAGGATTTTCGAAAGATTGAAAAGGTATTCTGAAGAATTTTGTGAGACACATGAACAATGGAGAGGAACCGATCCTCGATAAATGTGAGGAAATAACCGTAAGGGTTTTCATGCGAAATAAAACTGCAAGATAGCAACTCAAAGGATTCTCGGGACAACGGAGAATATTTCGAGGCATCTTGTAACAACAGGAGCGACGAGGAATGATCATGAGAATGACAAGTGCATGCAGATATCCATAGGGATATATCGGTGGCAGTGAATTGCAAAGGCGATGATCACAAGGGTCTCGGGAAAATATCGAGGGATATCCTCAGAATCTTCTGACGAAGCAGGTGATCTTCCGGAATGAGGACTCTCCGGGAGAAATAGTTACGAGAACCTAGAGTCGGAGTTAGTAAAATATTTTAACCTGAATAGAAGAGAGATCAGAGTCCCAGAGTATAGACGAGGAGTAAAAGATCATAATACCACCCAATGGCGACGTGGGCCTGTAGGCCACACAGCCATGTTAGTAAAGTTTTGCAATGACTAGACTCAACTTCGGCTAAGGAGTTGGAAAGGGGGATTCCTACAGGCAGTCGACTCTGATACCAACTTGTGACGCCCCCGATTTGTCCGTACACTAATCATGCATGCAAATGTGTACGACCAAGATCAGTGACTCACTAGAAGATATCACAACACAACTCTAGACCCAAATTAAAATAATACAAGCTTCATATTACAAGCCAGGGGCCACGAGGGCTCGAATACATAAGCTCGATTACACAAGAGTCACCGGAAGCAATAATATCTGAGTACAGACATAAGTTAAACAAGCATGCCTTAAGAAGGCTAGCACAAATATAGCAATGATTGAAAAGGCAAGGCCTCCTGCCTGGGACCTCCTAACTACTCCTCGAATCCGAACTCCACGTAGAAACATCCTCGGGATCCTCTAGGTCCTGGACTCCATAATCTGGTTGCACCAACCGAGAAGAAAGGAGAAAGGGGGAAAAGGGGGAACAAAGCAACCGTGAGTACTCATCCAAAGTACTCGCAAGCAAGGATCTACACTACATATGCAATGATATATGTGTAAAGAGGGTAATATCTATGGGCTAAAGTGTAGAATGCCAAAATAAGAGGGGGGTAGCTAATCCAATCGAAGACTACGCTTCTAGTAACCTCCATCTTGGAGCAAAAGATGAGGGTAGCTGGAAAGAAACAAGTATCCTCGCTTCTGGCAGCCTCCGTCTTGCAGCAGTAGAAGGGAGTAGATGGTAAGTTCACCAAGTAACATCGTATAGCATAATCCTACCCAGTGATCCTCCCGCACATCACCCTGTGGGAGAGCAACCACCGAGTTATATCTGGAACTTGTCTGGGTGTGTTTTATTAAGTATCCAGTTCTAGTTGTCATGAGGTCAGAGTACAACTCCGGGTCGTCCTTTTACTGAGGGACACGGCTATTCGAATAGATTAACTTCCCTGCAGGGGTGCACCACATAACCCAGCACGCTCGATCCTATTTGGCCGGACACACTTTCTAGGGTCATGCCCGGCCTCGGAAGATCAACACGTCGCAGCCCTACCTAAGCACAACAGAGAGGTCAGCACGCCGGTCTAAGTCCTAGGCGCGTAGGGGTCCGGGCCCATCGCCCAACGCACACCTGCACGTTGCGTACGCGGCCGGTGAGCAGGCCTAGCAACCTCCATTACTAAGGAAGTTACGTTACATGGTCCAACCCGGCGCGCGCCGCTCAGTCGCTGACGTCAAGAAGGCTTCGGCTCATACCACGACGTCGAGAGCGCATAACTATTCCCACGTAGCTGGTTAGTGCGTATAGGCCAATGGCCAGACTCAGATAAAATATCCAAACTCGTTAAGCGTGTTATTATGAAATCACCGCGGGCAACGACCAGGGCCAGGCCACCTCTCCACTGGGTGTCTCAACCTGCCATGTCGCTCCGCCACAAAGATCCACTCGGGAGGGGGGGGGGGCGTCGGGAACTCAGGCCCATCACTACCTGGATGGAGCCACCTGTCCTTTCAGCCCCCACATCGAATCACTTGCGGGTACTCAATGAGCCGACCCGACTTTAGTCACATCATGTGTCATGTAAAGTGTATACAGTATATACCCGTGATCACCACCCGAGGTGATCACGGCCCGATAGTATAGCATGGCAGACGGACAAGGATGTGGGGCCACTGATGGAATACTAGCATCCTATACTAAGCATTAGGATAACAGGTAAAGGTATCAACAGTGGTAGCAATAATGACAGGTTATGCAGCAGAATAGGAGTTATCGAATCATCAACAGTAGCAAATCTAATGCAAGAATAAGAGAGAAGAGAATGGGCGATATCTGGTGATCAAGGGGGTTGGCTTGCCTGGTTGCTCTAGCAAGGAGGGGTTGTCATCACCGTAGTCGATCTGGGGGTCGCCGTCAGTCTCGGGGTCTACCGAAAAAGAAGTAACGAAGGGGGAACATAATAAATAACAGAGCAATCAAAGCATCACAAAGCGTAACATGGAAATGCGTTGTGCTAGAGGTGACCTAACGCAGTGCTCGGTGATACAGGCGAAGAGGAAATAACATCCGGGGAAGTATTCCCGGTGTTAGGAATTTTCGGGGGCAGATGAAACGGAGGAGGAATGTTGCATGTTCGGTATGATAGAGATGTGTGGCGGACGAACGGACCGCGTATTCGGATTCGTCTCGTCGTTCTGAGCAACTTTCATGTACAAAGTTTTTCCATCCGAGCTACGATTTATTTTATATTAATTTTAAAAGATTTAATCGTTTTTAGAATTTGGTTAATTATTTTAATTCAACATTATCCAGAATAGTGTATGCTGATGTCAGCATGATGTCAGCAGTCAACATGGTGTTGACTGGGTCAAACTGACGTGTGGGTCCTGCTGTCATAGACTGATAAATAGTTAACTAAGTTAATCAGTTTAATTAATAGATTAATAGGTTAATTAGTGATTAAATTAAACTAATGATGATTAATTAAATTAATCATTTAATTAATATTTTAAATATTTTAAATATTATTATTTATTTTATTTTAATAATAATTATAATAATAATAATTATTATTATTAAACTCGTTTTGGGGGGTTGGGCCCCGGCTGTCATTGGGCCAGGGCCCCTAGCGGGTTTGGGTGCTACGGGCACAACCCGCTCGGGTGGGCGCAGCCGGGCGAGGCCACGGCGAGGCCGCAACGGCGATGGCCTACGAGGCCAGCGGCGGACGGGGCCGGCGGTGAGAGCGGTGAGGCCAGGGGGCGGGGCGGACGTACGGGAGGTGCAGCACGGGGTGCGGGGCGAAGCAGGCGCGCACGTCTGCTGCGGGGCGGCGTCGGGCTTGAAGAAGTGGCCGGGCGGCGGCGGCGGCATCGGGGAGCCGGCGAGCGGAGCGAAGAAGAGGGCGATGCTGGCCGGAGCGGCGCGAGCGCGCAGCGGCAGTAGTTGCCGAGCGACGCGGGGGGGGGGTGCAACATGCGCACGGCCGGATGGAGCGGGGCGACGGTAGCGAGGCCGTGCATGTGTCGGGCGTGGCCACCGGGGCGCTACCGGCGGGAGGCCGTGCTGGTGCCATCGACGGAGGGGCAGGATGCGGTGGTTACGAGCTCGGGGGACAGCGGGGAAGAGAGAAGGAGAGGCCGGGCCTCACTTGCGGTGTAGGGGATCGGCAATTTGCTCGAGGAGGAGGACGAGGCAGAAGCAGCCCAATGGCGCGGTCGACGATGGGGAGGTCGAGGTGGAGGGCGACGGTGGTCGCTCCGGCGAGGAAGTGGCGCCGGCGAGCTAGAGGCGGGGCGGCGGTGGCCGCGACGTCTGCGGCCTTCGGGGGTTGTCTCAATTGATGGGGAAGGGCGAGGGAGAGACGATGGGACGGCGTCGACGGGGTCCGGCAAGCGCCTGGCAACGGTGGGACGACGGGGTAGGCAGCGGGGCACCGGGCGCCGTGGTTGTTGCCTCGATCGAGAGGGGATCGGGGAGCGAGGGGAGTGGGTGTGGGAAGTGGGCGATGAGGGGGTTAGGGTTTCTATCGGCGTGGGGATAAGGGGGAGTGGGGGTGGGCCGGCCTGGTGGCCTGGATGCCCAGTTGGGCCAAGCGGCCCAAGGGCAGGGGGGATTTCCCTTTTATCCTTTTATTTATTTCCTGTAATGGTCTTTTCCTTTTTGTGATTCTTTGGTTTCTTTTTTTTTATTTTACTTTCTTATCTGTTTAGTTTTACTTAATATCTAAAATGATCCCTAAGTTAGTAATAACTCAAAAGCCTCTGCAACCAAAAGGTTTTACCCTAAAATCAATTAGTTTATATTTTATTAATTATAAAAGCACTTAAATATCGGCTTTCGCTACTGTTTTATTCACCTTAAAGTATTTAAACATTTTATAAAAGTGTGGTTTCTCCGCCATAATTGTTTATGCATTATTTGGTTCACTCCGAACATTTTAGTTTTAATATTTGAAAACTTTTATTGTTTGCTTGATTTTTAATTTGAATGTGAATTGGTTCTGAACTAACGTGAGATTAGCAAGAGTAATCATGGTGATATGGCATCATTAGCAGAGGTTTACTGTAGCTTGATTACCCGGGCGTAACAAGTTCGTCGTGGTATTCATTGATGATATTCTGGTGTACTCGAAGGACGAAGAGGAACATGCAAAGCATTTGCGTTTGGTATTGGAGAAGCTCAGAGAACATCAGTTGTATGCCAACTTTAGCAAATGCGAGTTTTGGTTGAATGAAGTTGGATTCCTAGGGCATGTTATATCGGGAGAAGGTATAGCAGTGGACCCCGTCAAAGTGCAGGCAGTCACTGAGTGGTTGGCACCCACTTCAGTTGGAGAGATCCGTAGTTTTCTTGGACTCGCGGGATACTACCGGAGATTCATAGAAAATTTCTCCAAGATTGCAAAGCCAATGACGACATTGTTGAAGAAGGAGACAAAGTTCGATTGGACTGAAGAGTGCAAAGAAAGTTTCCAGGAGTTGAAGAAACGATTTCCAAGTGTACTGCGACGCTTCACGCTTAGGACTTGGAGGAGTACTTATGCAGGATGGAAGAGTTGTTTGCTATGCATCCCGTCAACTGCGACCGCACGAGTTGAATTACGCGACGCACGATCTGGAGTTAGCAGCTGTAGTGCACGCACTGAAAACCTGGAGACATTTCCTTATTGGAAATCATTGTGATGTGTACACGGATCACAAGAGTTTGAAGTACATTTTCACTCAAAGGGAGGTGAACCTCAGACAAAGGAGATGGTTGGAGCTTATAAAGGATTATGATATGAAGCTGCACTATCACCCAGGAAAGGCCAATGTTGTTGCAGATGCTCTGAGCCGGAAAAGCTATGCAAATACCTTAGTAAAAGTGGGAATGCCCCAAGAGATATTAGAAGATCTCAGGGAGCTTCGTTTGGAGATAGTTCCTAGAGGTTTCGTCGCAAATTTGGAGGTTCAGTCGACATTGCTGGGAAAGATACGTGAAGCCCAGAAGGATGACAAGGAAATTACCGAGATAAAGAAAAGGATGAGTGAAGGAAAGGCCAAGGGATTTCATGAGGATGAGCATGACACCTTATGGTTTGAGGATCGAATCTATGTGCCCAACGACCCGGAGATTAGGAAGTTGATACTACAGGAAGCACATGATTCGCCATACTCGATACACCCCAGAAACACCAAGATGTATTTGGATTTGAAGGAACGTTTCTGTTGGACGGGAATGAAGGAGGATATTGCCGAGTATGTAGCTGTATGTGATGTATGCCAGAGAGTAAAAGCAGAACATCAGAAGCCAGCAGGATTACTACAGCCTATGCCGATAACCGAATGGAAGTGGGAGAAGCTTGGCATGGATTTTATCACCGGATTTCCCAGAACCAAATCAGGATATGACTCAATCTGGATAGTGGTGGATCGATTGACGAAGGTAGCCCATTTTATCCCCGTGAAAACCACATACACCAGTGCGAAGTTGGCCAAGATATACATGACCAGGATTATATGTCTGCACGGAGTTCCGAGGACCATTGTATCAGATAGAGGAACACAGTTCACGTCAAAGTTTTGGCATCAGCTACACCAAACTTTGGGAACGAGGCTGGAATTTAGCACAACTTTTCATCCGCAGACCGATGGACGGACCGAGAGAGTCAACCAGATCCTTGAGGATATGTTGAGAGCCTGTGTGTTAGATTATGGATCTAGTTGGGATGATAATTTGCCCTACGCAGAGTTCTCGTACAACAAAAGTTACCAGGCCAGTTTGAAGATGGCACCGTTCGAAGAATTGTACGGAAGGAGATGCCGAACACCGTTAATGTGGGATGAAGTTGGAGACCGATAGTTGTTTGGACCAGACTTGATCAAAGAGTCGGAAGAGAAGGTTAAGCTAATTCGAGATAGATTGAAGGTAGCTCAGTCCAGGCAGAAAAGTTATGCAGACTCGAAACGCAATGAGATAGCCTATGAGATCGGAGACAGAGCGTACTTGAGAGTATCGCCTCTACGAGGAGTTAAACGTTTCGGAGTTAAGGGAAAACTAGCCCCGAGATTTGTGGGACCCTACCGTGTTTTGGAACGCATGGGAGAGGTTGCCTATAAGTTGGAATTGCCCGAAGGATTGTCAGGAGTGCACGACGTGTTTCACGTTTCACATCTTAAGAAGTGCCATGCGGAGATGGCCGATATCCCGCTTAGAGACACAGTACCCCTGGAAGCAATTCAGTTGGATAGTGATCTGACTTACGAGGAGAAGCCTGTTAAGATTCTCAAATTTTCGAGCAGAGTCACCCGCAGTAAGGTTATCAAGTTTTGCAAAGTTCAGTGGAGTCACCACACCGAGGAAGAAGCCACCTGGGAACGAGAAGATGATCTACGCAAGGACCACCCACACCTGTTCTCTAGCCAAGTCGAATCTCGAGGGCGAGATTCATTCTAAGGGGGGTAGGTTTGTAACATCCCAAATTTTCAATTTGGAATGTTATACATAGATCATATTGCAATGCATATTTCTTTGCATTTTTGTTTGTGGCGATCCTCGAAATTCTAAGCAACTCAAGGGCCTACAGAGAGAGTTGGGAATTCTACCGTTTTCGTATTTGAGTTCACTCGAATACCGGTACGACGACAGTGTTGGTTTTAATTATTTTTCTCTCCTAAAAATATTTTAAATAAAATATATGAGCGGAGATAATATGACTTCTCCAAAATAACAGAAATATTGGAGGAAAAATGTTAAAATCACTTTTGGTATTTTTTCTGGATTTATTTTCGATTTTATTTGCATACGAAAAA
The DNA here is from genome assembly GCA_902687465.1 of Secale cereale. NCBI lineage: Eukaryota > Viridiplantae > Streptophyta > Magnoliopsida > Poales > Poaceae > Secale > Secale cereale. The sequence goes on from LR738715.1 coordinate 120,659,870, forward strand.
TACGCGTTTTTCAAAATTGCATTTAGGTCCGGGAAAAATGTTCACTTTGTCCTAAATAATATTAGAGGACGGCGAAAATTTATTTCGGAATTTTTGGACTCCGTTTAGTATTAGTTTCGCCCGTTTTACTACGTCAGGACTCTTTAAAAAAACGGGAACAGACTCTGGGCCGTAACCGGCTAGGACTCTCCTAGTCGGGCCTTTATAAGCGCCAGCCCGGAGCCCCGCAGCCCAGCCGCCGCCCCTGCCCTAAGCCGCCGTGGCCGCACGCAGCAGCAGCCGCCGCCGCCGCGCCTCGCCGCCGGAGCAACCCGCCGCCGCCGCTGGAACCGCCGCCGCCACCCGCTTGCCGAGGTAGCCGTCGCCACCATCTTCTCGCCGCCGCCGCCCGCTCGCCGAGGTAGCTGCCGCCACCATCTTCTCGCCGCCGCCGCCGGTTCTTTTCGGTTAACCGATCGTTTTTTTTCGAGAAACCCAAGTTTCGTTTTTTAGGTTAGATCGGTTTTTCTTTTCTCCGGTTTAGTTATTTAGCGGACGTTCGTCCGTACGTTCGTTTTAGTGAACGATGTTCGTCCGTTAGCCGCAGACAGCGAACGTTCGACCGTTAGCCTGTTTGTCAGTTTTCTTTTTCGGGGTATTTATCCGCGATTATTCTGATCGCGATTTCTGCCCTGATCTTATTTTTCGTTTTTCTTTTCGCTCGAGAGTCGGAATCAGGTGATTCAAAATCCCAGATCTTCATCTCGATGCCCTCTTTCCGTTTAACAAACTTGAACAAGGTTTTGGCTACTTTCATATTTGACTTTAGATCAATTAGTAACCAGAGCTCGTTTCTTTCGCAGTTTGAGTTTCGTTGCTTCTTTCGATTTGATTCTTTTTGCAAACCGGAGTTCTTAAGTTGAACTTTCTGGTTAGATCTTATCTTTTGGAGTTTTGTTTGTGCATCATTGCTTGTTTGCTTATGTATGCTATTTTTTGCTTACGATAGAATACCCGGACTGTGAAGCGTGCTACTACGAGTCTCTAGGTTTTGCGAATCGTCAGCAAGGCAAGTAACACTTTGATCATACTCTTATTTACCCAGTTTTTATGCATTAGATCAAACCCTCACACATTGCATGAGTAGGATATCTTAACTTGTGGGACTGGGAAGTAGTTTGTGGTTGAACCTATTACCTGCAATTATTTTCAAACCCTTGGGAGTTACTTCTACGTTTGCTTAGATTGCTTTGCTATGCTCGTAGACGTGGGTTGGGTTTGAGTGAAATCCATGACAGATGTGAGTTGTTAATTAAGGATTCAACTTAAGGTGGCTACTTGAATACACATCTGGGTGGATTGGTTGCAGGGCACCTGGAGAATCCAGTGTTGTCCTAGGAAATCCCGGGGTTCCGTGTGAGTTTTCCTATGGAATGCCACCCAGGCACAAAGGGATCATAAAACTATTCATGCTAGAAACTTCCGTGTGCAGCCACAATGCCATTATGGGCTCTGGCATAGTTGAGTAAGATGTGGGAAACCTTTCCATGATGGGCTAGCATATGTAGAGGGATTGTAGGTGTACCGGCCTATCTATCTGGTTAAGGGGACCTCTTCGGAAAGACTGTGTCTCGGTCATCCGTTTCTCAAACACCATGTAGTGCGAGAAACCAAATGGAGGCGACCGAGTCTTGTGGGAAAAGTGCACAAACCTCTGCAGAGTGTACGAACTGATCATGATTAGCCGTGTCCCCGGTTATGGACATCTTGAGTATCTGGTACTTGAATTATTGGTTGATCTCATCACTCTATAATTTTATTTGTTGGGTTAATGATTACTTTAATTGGGATTGAGTTGGAGGTACCTTCTCAATGATGTTTCAACTACCATGATAGTTAAAATAAAATTTATTCCTTTGTTGTAGGGAAAAATTGGCTTTACGCAAAAACTTTAAACTTAGAGCCTCCACCAGCCAAATATGCATATAGTATATCCTTTATTCTGTTACTTGCATCTTGTGTGTTATCTTGCCAGCATATTCCATGTGCTGACCCGTTTTTGGGCTGCAACATATTACGTTGCAGACTTTTCAGACGAGGAATAAGACGTTCTAGGTCGTTTGTCATGCACTCAGCTATGCCGTTGGAGTTGATGGACTCACTTATCTTCCAAGCCTTCCGCTGTTATTTTGTTAGATGGCCTTAAGACATAGACTTTTGTAATAAGTTCTCTTTGGAGACATTCGATGTAATAAGTGTGTGATTGCCATTCTGTTATAAATCCTTCAAGTACTGTGTGTGTCAGCATTACCGATCCAGGGATGACACTAAAACACAGAGACTTCGGTCCATTCGGATCGTGGTCGCTACACGTGGTCTCCTACTGGATTGATACCTTGGTTCCCAATAACTGACGGAAATACTTTCGCTACTGTGCTGCATCTTCCTTTCCTCTTCGAGGGAATACAACGCAAGCTCGAGAAGTAGCAATATCCCATTGTCACCACAGATAAGCACATGCAAGACATACATCTAGTGTTCTCAAATCCTTAAAGACTCAATCTGATAAGATAACTTCAAAGGGAAAACTCAATTCATCACAAGAGAGTAGAGGGGGACAAACATCATAAGATCCATCGATAATAGCAAAGATCGCGATACATCAAGATCGTGCCATCTCAAGAACACGAGAGAGAGAAAGAGAGAGAGAGAGAGAGAGAGAGAGAGAGAGAGAGAGAGAGAGAGAGAGAGAGAGAGAGATCAAACACATAGCTACTGATACATACCCTCAGCCCCGAGGGTGAACTACTCCCCCCTCGTCATGGAGAGCGCTGGGATGATAAAGATGGCCATCGGAGAGGGATTCCCCCCTCCGCCGGGGTGCCAGAACGGGTCTAGATTGGTTTTTGGTGGCTCCACAGGCTTGCGGCGGCGGAACTCCTGGTCTAAGTTTCTTTTCGATGGTTTCTGTATTTATAGGAATTTTTGGCGTAGGGCACACGTCAGGGGGGTATTCGGGCTGTCCACGAGATAGGGAGGCGCGCCCAGGGGGTGGGCGTGCCCCCTACCCTCGTGGGCAGCCCGGGACTCTTTTGGCCCAACTCTTTTACTCCGGGGGCTTCTTTTGGTCCATAAAAACTCATCAAAAATTGGCACGTCAATTGGACTCCGTTTGGTATTCCTTTTCTGTAAAACTCAAAAACAAGGATAAAACAGAAACTGGCACTAGGCCCTAGGTTAATAGGTTAGTCCCAAAAATCATATAAAATAGCATATAAATGCATATAAAACATGTAAGATGGTAATATAATAGCATGGAACAATAAAAAATTATAGATACGTTGGAGACGTATCAGCGTGTATATAAGCCAGGGGGTTTAGTCTGTAGAGGGGATCATCATCAACATCACAACATACTCATAGGCTAGACTCTAGGGTTTAGCCATTACGATCTCGAGGTAGATCAACTCTTGTATTCATATTCATCCATATTAATATAGCAGGAAGTAAGGTATTACCTCGACCGAGAGGGCCTCAACCTGGGTAAACATCGTGTCCCCAGCCTCCTGTTACTATCTATCCTCTAGACGCATAGCTTGGGCCCCCTACCCGAGATCTGTCGGTTTTGACACCGACACCGATGAATTGTGGATTTATGATCAGCTTATCTATGAATATCATTTGAATATTCTCTGCATTGTTATATGCATGATTTGACACCTTAGTAATTCTCTTCGAACCATTGGTTCGGTTTGGCCTACTATATTGGTTTTCTTGCAATGCGAGAAGTGTGTTGCTTTGGGTTCAATCTTGCGGTGCTCAATTCCAGTGATAGAAAGCGACATGACACGTATTGTATTGTTGCCATCGAGGATAACCAGATGGGGTTTGCATCATATTGCTTGAGTTAATTCCGCTACATCATGTCGTCTTACTTAATGCGTCACTCTGTTCTTTATGGACTTAATACTCTAGATGCAGAATCGTTTTGGTCGATGTGTGGAGTAATAGTAGTAGATGCAGGCAGGAGTCGGTCTACTTGACACGGACGTGATGCCTATATTCATGATCATTGCCTTAGATATTGTCATAATTATGCGCTCTTCTATCAATTGTCGGGCAGTAATTACTAATTTGTTTACCCCACCGTGATAGTTGTTATCTTGAGAGAAGCCTCTAGTGAAACCTATGGCCCCCGGGTCTATTTTCCATCATATAAGTTTCTGATCTACTATTTTGCAATCTTTTACTTTTAAATATATAAATCAAAAATACCAAAAATATTTACTTTATAGTTTATCTATCTCTATCTGATCTCACTTTTGCAAGTAACCGTGAAGGGATTGACAGCCACTTTATCGCGTTGGGTGCAAGTTGTTTATTGTTTGTGCAAGTATTTTGGCAACTTGCGCGTTGTCTCCTACTGGATTGATACCTTGGTTATCAAACTGAGGGAAATACTTACTCTACTTTGCTGCATCATCCTTTCCTCTTTAAGGGAAAAACCAACGCAAGCTCAGGGGGTAGCAGGAAGAATTTCTGGAGCCGTTGCCGGGGAGATCTACGTCAAGTCAAGATTCAAGATTTGTCTTCTGTCAACTCGCCAATCTCTGGTGCCGTTGAGATCTACGTCAAACCAAGACATACCAAGTACCCTTCATACAACTCTCATCTCTTGCATTTACATTATTTGCAATTCGCCTCTCATTTTCCTCTCCCTCGCTTCTAAAATGATTTTCAAAAAGATTTGCCTTTTTATTCTCCCTTCTTCCGTTCATATTTTCATTTGCCCTTATGTCTTACTTGTTTTGTTTGCTCGTTTGCTTGTCCTAATTATGTTTATTGGAATTCATAAGCAAAGAGATCTATGGATCGACATCCACTTGTTAATCTTTTTAAAAGATCCAATTATGTTGAACCAGTTGCTAGTGAGTTGAGTGCACTAGATTTTCTTTATGAGGTTTTTCTTGAAATTCGTGAATCTGAAATTTGTGATGAAGTGTTGAAAGAAGAAATTTATGAAGTGATTCACGACAGCTCTTTGAATGAAAAACATGTTTGCAATGATGATATTATAAATTCTATTAATGTCAATTGTGTTAATGATATGCAAAACCCTAAGCTTGGGGATGCTAATTTTGCTATCTCCACTACTTGTTGCAATGATCATGAGTGGAGTGATTCTTCTTATAATCTTGAAAAAAATTAAGCCCCATGATGAATATGAGATTGATAATAATGTTTGCAATAATATTGAAAGTGGTTTTGGAAGAGTGTCAACTTTAGATCCCAAATATTTGGAGAATATTCAATCTTATGAATTTTTTGATGAAAGTGGGTTTGGAAACATCATGACTTTAGTTAATGATAATCCCACTATTTTGGAAGAGTGTCAACTTTGCATGCATATGGATCATGTAGAGAATATATTATGTGATAGCTATATTGTTGAGTTTGAATATGATCCTACATGCAATTATTATGGGAGAGGAAAATATGGTTGTAGAAATCTTCATGTTACTAAATTACCTCTCTTCATGTTGAGATTGATCTTGTTTTCTTTTTCTTCCTTGCATATGCTAGATATTGCTTGTCTTGATTTGTTTTACTATAAAATGCCTACGCATAGGAAGCATGTTAGACTTAGATGTGTTCATCACATGTTTTATGATGCTCTCTTTGTGCTTCAATCATTGTCTTTCATGTGAGCATCATTCGAATCTCAAGCCGATCTTAATGGCTATAAAGAAAGAGCTTGTTGGGAGGCAACCCAATGAATAAAATTTATTTTTGCCTTTTTCTGTTCTTGTATTTTCACACATTATTATTTCTGTAGCAATTGTGTTTGGTGTTTTAATTAGTGTTTGAGCCAGGTAAGACCTTTGGATGGCTTACGATGATCGTTGATCTGATTTTGCTAAAAAACAAAAACTGTTGTGCCTAGTGTAGAAGATTCAATAATTCACTAGAACGTGAAAATCTTCTGAATTTTTTACATGAAATTGGTATACAAATTCCCCACGTCGTCCTCATTTCTCAGAATTTTTAGAGTTACAGAAGTATGCGAAATTTTCAGATTGCTACAGATTGTTCTGTTTTCTATGTGTTGTTTGCTTATTTTTTATGAATCTATGGCCAGTATCGGGGGTATGAACCATGGAAAAGTTGGAATACAGTAGATATTACACCAATATAGAATAAGAATAAGATCACAACAGTATGATGAGTGGTTATTTGCTTTGTTTTACTAACGGAGCTCACGAGTTTTCTGTTGTGTTTTGTGTTGTGAAGTTTTCAAGTTTTGGGTAAGGATTTGATGGACTATGGAATAAGTAGTGACAAGAGCCTAAGCTTGGGGATGCACAAGGAACCCCAAGGTAAAATTCAAGGACAACTAAGAGACCAAGCTTGGGGGTGCCCCGGGAAGGCATCTTTCGTCTTCGTCTATCGGTAACTTTACTTGAGGCTATATTTTTATATACCACATGATATGTGTTTTGCTTGGAGCGTCTTGTATGGTATGAGTCTTTGCTTTTTAGTTTGCCACAATCATCCTTGCTGTACACACCTTTTGATCTAGACACGCTTGAATCATGATTTATTAGAATACTCTATGTGCTTCACTTATATCTTTTGAGCTAGGCAATTTTGCTCTAGTGCTTCACTTATCTTTTTAGAGCACGGCGGTGGTTTTATTTTATAGACATTGTTGAACTCTCTTGCTTCACTTATATTATTTTGAGAGTCTTTAGAAACAACATGGTAATTTGCTTGGGTTGTGAATTTAGTCCTAATACGATAGGCATCCAAAGGAAATATAAAAAAACTTTCATAAAAAATGCGATTCCTTATAATTGTTCTTGAGACGTTGAGATGGTAATATTAGAGCCATTCTAGTGGTAGTTTGTGAGGTTAAAGAATTTATTTGTGTTAAGGTCTGTGATTCCCGTAGCATGCACGTATGGCCTATGTAACCAAATTGGCGCGCACTGTATCTTAATTGTTTATCTTTGCGTGAAGGTCGGGGGCGCGCAATGGTTAACTCCTACCAACATCCCCCCTAGGGGCATGCGTCGTAGTGTTTTGCTTTGAGGGCTACGTAGATTTTTCGCAATAAGTATGTGAGTTCTTTATGACTAATGTTGAGTCCATGGATTATATGCACTCTCACCCTTCCACCTTGCTAGCAGCTCTAGTGTCGCACTATTCTCGACGATGCATCAAACCACCTTATACCCTTCCTCAAAACAGTCACCATACCTACCTATTTTGCCATTTCTATATCCATTCCGAGATATATTGCCATGTAACTCCACCGTTATGTTTGTTATGACACACATCATCATTGTCATATTGCTTTGAATGATCATGTAGTTGACATAGTATTTGCGGCAAAGCCACCGTTCATATTTTTCATACATGTCACTCTAATCATTGCACATCGTGATACACCGCCGGAGGCATTCAAATAGAGTCATACTTTGTTCTAGTATCGAGTTGTAAGTAAATAAAAGTGTGATGATTGATGGCTTCTCTCCCCTCGTTGGTTACCCCAAGTGGAAGGTTTGAGATGTAGCGTAGCAGCAAGTTTCCCTTGGCAAAGGTACCAAGGATCGAATCCCGTGAGACTCCGTGGGTCGACAAGAAGGTGTCAACGGCGCCAGAAACTTAGCGGTTGACAGGACCTGCACACAGATACAAATAACTTTGCTCCCAACGAGTACAGAGAGGTTGTCAATCCCTCCGGCCTTGTTGTTTACAAAGGATCAAACACAAGAGATAATAATGATATGTATGACTGCAACTAGGAAATAAGAACAGGAAGTAAATAGCGGGTGTGATCAGTGATGGTAATATGGACCAGGGTCCCATGATGTTCACTAGTGATGTCTCTCTCCCAAAAGACGATAAAACAGCAAAGCAAGGTAAACAAATTACAGCTGGGCAATTGACAGGATTATGTGCGCAAACCAATGCTAACTATGCTGTAAAGAAAGGTAGAGGCTCAAAAGCATGGGCGGTACGCCAAGGCAAGTAGACCGAAATCCATCTGCATCTACTACTAATCATCCACCTTGAGATATCTATCCAGAACATCTCGCTGGTATTAAGTTGCGAATCCCACCCAAAGTGTAGACTCAAAATAACAGACAACTGCATTAAAAGAACTTTGCGTAAAGTAAACAATCCTTGCACCCGCAAGTACAAGCACCGTTGTTTTCCCCCTTGTGGCAACAACACATCCCCTAGACTCATGTTTATGTCACTCAAGCTAGTCATCAAGGGGCATGAACCCACAATCAAGCATAACGTTCCTTCTTGGAGTTACTACCTACTACTCGGCCAAAGCAATAAACAGCAACGGAGAACATGCAAGAATTACTCAAGAACATAAATATAAAAGAGGTGAATCAAATATATTACTCACACACAATCTGAACATAATCTCATAATCCATCGGATCCCAGCAAACTCAGCAGACCAACAACATAAAGATTGTATATGTGCCTCGATCATGTAGGGCAGCTCACGAGGTCTAAACCATGAAGAACAAAGAGGGGAGGAGAACATCACATAGCTACTGATCATGGACCCATGGTCCAAGGTGTACTACTCACGACTCATCCGGGAAGCGTCCATGGTGGTGGAGAAGCTCCCGGTGGTGGTTCTCCCCTCCGGCAGGGTGCCGGGAAGAGTTCTCCTGATGCTCCCGATCTTGGAAGCGCGGCGGCGGCGGAACAGAGGCGAGATCGCGAAAAAGGGTTCCGTCCTCGAGGGTTTCGGGACGCGAGGAATATATATGCGAAGGGGGGTCACCAGAGGCGGAGGTGGGGCCCCAGGCGCCCCCCTGGCGCGGCCAGGGGTGGGGCCACGCCGGGTGGCCGCCTGGGCCACCCCAGGCTCCCCTCTGGCCCTGCTTTGGTTTTTCTGGAAGCTCCCGGTACGCTGATTTTTCCTGTATTTTTCCCGGAATTTTTAGGGTACTTTTAATATGGGGAAAACCTGAAATAGAAAAATAGCAGAAAACAGGAACTGGCACTGTGGTGCACTGAGTTAATAGGTTAGTCCAAATATGATCAAAAGTGTATGGAAGTGCATAAATATCATAGCAATATCACACAAAAGAGGCATGGAGCAAGCAGAAATTTTAGATACGTTTTGGACGTATCAACATCCCCAAGCTTAATTCCTGCTCGTCCTCGAGTAGGTAAATGACAACAAGCATAATTTCTGTGGTGACATGCTATCAACCATATAAGAACTTTTAAGTAAAGCAATCAAGGCATGTAATTCAATTCAAGTCATAACAAGCAAGAGTCTATATTAGCATTGTAACAAGTAACATAAGAACATAAAGGTGCAAGAGCTCTCGCTGTCCGTGACTCGAATGTCTCCAAATGGTGTTTGCGTGCAAGAAAGGGGATAGGGATATATGAGAGAGTAAAACATAGTTTTTGTATTGTTGAGAACTTAATCTACTAAAGTTTCACACTTGGTCTTCTTTGGAATCTTATCTTGACTCATCCCCAGACCGTCAGCCAGGTACAAGTCAAAATGATCCACTCCCTTTCGATATTTTGAGCACTCATGCAATGGATGAGCGTAAGCAAGAAAGTCGACACTTAGGATGGCAAAGAGAGAAAAATGATAGAGGGGGAGACAAAAAGGGTGTGAAAGGCTCACATCAATGAGGACAATCATAGGCGAGAGAAAGCCAAATGATAGATATGATGCGAGGAGTAGGGATTGCCATGCAACGGATGCAGATATGAGCTAAGGTAAGCTCTCCAATGGAACTAGTGGGGGTGCATCCAACTTGCTTGCTCAAGAAGACCTAGAGCTCTTTTGAGGAGGCTCATCATTGGAATATACAAGCCAAGTTCTATAGTGTGAAGGTCCCCACATAGCTATATGCATGAATGATAATCTCTATGGAGCACAAAGTATAAGATGGAGTACGAGTGTGGATCTCTCAAAAGGAAATAGTAGTGTGCCCCCTTCTCTCTTTTTATTTCTTTTTCTCCTTTTTCTATTTTTTTTTATTTTTTTGTGGCCTCAATGGCTCTTTCTATTTAACTCTCATTTGTCCTCTTTGGGATCTTTTGATTTTGTCCTCTTTGGGATCTTTTCCTTACTTTAGGGGCAACACTCTATATATTACAAGAAGTATAGAAGATCTTTCACACTTTACAAAAGTACCCAACAAAAAGAAAATGAAACTATCATGATGTATGCAAATGTATGCCTCTGCCGGTGTAGCAGGATATGCAATGATACTAGCGCGTCATGTAGCAATGATTAGGGCAAGGCCCAATTAGCATGCGGCTCATCGATCAAGCAAAAAGCATGTATGACATGAAGATCAAGTCATGAGAAGATGGATGTTACATGGCAATGTATCTTGGAAAGGCTATGGAAATGCCTTAATAGGTAGGTATGGTGGCTGTTTTGAGGAAGGATATAATGAGGCTTATGATGACAGAGCGTATCGTGCCAAGGATTTGGATGCACCGGCGAAGTATGCGCCAACTCTCGAGGTGAGAAAGGGCAATGCATGGTACCGAAGAGGCTAGAAAAATATGGCTAGGTGGAAGTGTCAACTTTCGAATACTCACATTAGCCCGAAGAACTCATGCACTTATTATCGGTAACTCTCAATCTAATTAGGAGGTTCACAAAGAGGCAAGTACCCCGAGGACAGTGTATGGGGGTTCGGTTATCCTTGCGCATCCTCGACTCATGGTACGTGAGTGTACTCTAATATTCGATCCCTCCAAAGATTAGTGAATGATCGTGGATGTCGCTTAGAGGGGGGGGGTGAATAGGCGCTTTAAAATAATTACGGTTTAGGCTTGAACAAATGCGGAATAAACCTAGAGGTTAATTTGTCAAGCACAAAACCTACAACAACTAGGCTCACCTATGTGCACCAACAACTTATGCTAAGCAAGATAAACAACTAGGTGATAGCAAGATATATGACAAGAAACAATATGGCTATCACAAAGTAAAGTGCATAAGTAAATGGCTCGGGTAAGAGATAACCAAGGCACGCGGAGACGACGATGTATCCCTAAGTTCACACCCTTTCGGATGCTAATCTCCGTTTGGAGCGGTGTGGAGGCACAATGCTCCCCAAGAAGCCACTAGGGCCACCGTAATCTCCTCACACCCTCGCACAATGCAAGATGCCGTGATTCCACTAAGGGACCCTTGAGGGTGGTCACCGAACCCGTACAAATGGCAACCCTTGGGGGCGGTCACCGAACCCGTACAAAATGCTCGGGGCGATCTCCACAACCTAATTGGAGACCTCGACACTTGCCCGGAGCTTTGCACCACAATGATTGAGCTCCGAACACCACAAGGTCGAGACTATCTCCCCAACGACACCACGAAGATTCACCACAATGGAATATGGCTTCGAGGTGACCACAACCGTCTAGGGCACCCAAGCACCCAAGAGGAACAAGCTCAAGGGTACCAAGCACCCAAGAGTAATAAGCTTCTCAACTTGTAATTTCCACGTATCACCGTGGAGAACTCAGACCGATGCACCAAATGCAATGGCAAGGGCACACGGAGTGCCCAAGTCCTTCTCTCCCAAATCCCACCAAAGCAACTAATGCTAGGGAGGGAAATGAGAGGAAGAACAAGAAGGAGAACACCAAGAACTCCAAGATCAAGATACAAGGGGTTCCCCTCACCTAGAGGAGAAAGTGATTGGTGGAAATGTGGATCTAGATCTCCTCTCTCTTTTCCCCCAAAAACTAGCAAGAATCCATGGAGGGATTGAGAGATAGCAATCTCGAAGAAGGTCAACAATGGGGGAAGAACACGAGCTCAAAGGATAAGGTTCATTGGGGAAGAAGACCCCCTTTTATAGGTGGGGGAAAAATCCAACCGTTATGCTCACAACCCGCACAGAGCGGTACTACCGATCCAGGAGCGGTACTACCGCTAGGGCAGTAGAACCCCTTTGAAAAACAATAGCGAGGAGGCAAAAAGGTCAGAAGAACCGTCGGAGCGGTAATACCGCTTGACCTCACGGTACTACCGCTAGGGGTAGCGGTAGTACTGCTAAGGGTAGCGGTACTACTCCTTGCGAGCGGTACTAAAAAATTACATCCGTGCCTACAACCGCTGGACTTGTGACGAGTTTTTGGTCCCGAGCGGAAGTAGCCACGGAAGTAGCCGCGGTAGTACTGCTCCAAGCGGTAGTACCGCTCCCGAAAGCGGTAGTACCGCTCCCGAAAGCGGTAGTAAAAAATTACTTCCGCTCCTTCCCGCGGTAGTACCGCTGCAGCCTTTTCAGTACACCAAAACGACAATAACTTTTGCATACAGACTCCGAATTCGATGAAACCAAGTTTGTTGGGAAGCTAGCAACAAGGGCTAACACAATCTTGATAGAAAAACCAATAAGAAGCAAATTAGAAAAGGCCCATAAGAAAATGGTGAGAACCCTTCCTCGGATAAGACCGGTAAAACACCCAACACCGAAAACATCATAGAAGACACATGTGAACTCCATTTTCGATGAACTCAAGCTTGTCATCAAGATGACCATAAGCTCTAAGACTCACAAAGAGAACCAAACAAGAATCAAGAAACATGATGCAATGATGCAATGGTTTGAGCTCTCTACTAACGATACGATCAAGCTACCAACTTGAGAGCCCCCCTTGATAGTACGGCAAACGATCCTATAACCCGGTCTCCCAACTACCACCACAAGACCGGTAAAATAGAAAACCTATCAAGGGCAAACCTTTGCTTTGCACAAAGTCCACTTGAGCTAGATGTAGACGATCTTGACTTCCTCAAGTTGGACCACCTTTCTTGATTGCGTTGTCTCGGTGAAGACTAGTAGATTGCTCCCCCATACTCCTCTATGGGTGAGCCACTCTTCGGCATATCTTCACAAGTCCATTGTCACGACAATGGACGGCAAGCTTCAAGCACTTGTATTTCTTCGTGATGCTCCACTTGAACTTGCACACCGCAACCTAACCCCACAAAGAACTCTCACAAAGACCATGATTTAGTACACAAAGCGTGATTGACAATGCTTACCATACCATAGGATTGCTTGATCCCTCTCGGTACATCTTCTACGCTTTGTGTGTTGATCAACTTGATTCACTCCTTCACTTAGTCTTGATCAACCTTGAATCTTTCCAACTCTCTTCATTTGGATGATGTCTTGAAGGTAAACATGAATGATAACACACTCTTGTTCTTCAAGACATGCTTGCAATAAGCTCAACACTCACAAGACCAATCTTTGGATAATTCCTTAATAACACCTTGGTCATCACAAACTCTCCTTGAAACCAACAAATGAACTCCAAGAAAAGCCTATGGACAAACCCTTCAAATATAACTCAAGGCAACCATTAGTCCATAGAGATTGTCATCAATTACCAAAACCAAACATGGGGGCACCGCATGTTCTTTCAATCTCCCCCATTTTGGTAATTGATGACAATCACTTTCAAGAGAGTTTATATAAGGAATTATGCATCACCATACCATGCAACAATAATGTATGCGCATGAGATGCAAAAGCTTAGGAACAAAACCAAAGAAAGAAGAGCGAAGAGACAACTCTCTAAACTTCCTCACAAAACTAAACTCTCTGAAACTTCTCCCCCATTGGCATCGATTGCCAAAATGGGCGAATAGCTTAGAAGGTCAATATAAATTGTGTTCCTCCATAAATTATGTATTCCTCAAAATAGAGAGTGGAAGGCAATACATATATCCAATTGTAAATACTTGGAGCAAGACAAACTATATTGAGTCCCAAAGATTGCAAAAGAATGATATGCCACAAAGGCATAACAAAGGGAGAAAAACAAGCAAACAAGCAATTAAAGGATACCAATTGAATCAAGCTATCAAAAGATACCAATTGACCCAACTAGACCAATGATCCTACATGCCAAATGAATAAAAGATATTATGATAACAGCAAAGGAGTGTTCTATAGAAACTAGGGAAGCTCCCCATGATTTGTGCACAATTTAGTTTTATATTTGGATACAACGAGCACAAAATAGGATCGTCGCTCCCCCAAGATCAATAGAACCTCACGACATAGCAACGGAGTGTTCTAAAGACATTAGTGAAGCTCCCCATAATTTATGCACTCCTTAGAATATTTACATGAGGATACCAAGTGCACAAAATAGGATCATCACTCCCCCAAGATCAATAGACACTCACACCAAGTGCAAGTGAGCATGAAGGAAACAAAGCCTAGAACTTGCAACAAACAACTAGTTGAGCAATATATAAAAGAGTCAACTTAAGAGTAGGCTCAACCAAAATGATGTGTGTGAGTCATGGCAAAGCACTTGAGAAGATTAATGTATGGATGAACATTAAGCATCAGTATACTCTTGAATGAATGAGATACACAGTGCAAGGCCTATCATTCCCACACAAAACAACAAATGGGTTCACAAGCTCACTAATAAACATATAGATAACCTATGCTTGTGACAACCTGTGGTGAAGATATAAAAAAGATAGCTTTGTCATGAGGAGGGATACCAATAGAAATGGCAAAGCCTCATCAAGACAAGCAAGAGAGAATGATCTTCACCACAAAAGAGTGCATCAAGGTGAACCGATATAAGATCCGCACTCGAGACACACACCTTCACGGAGCGACCAAAGAAATAAAACAGGAACAAAAAGGTGGACGTGAAAGAAGGGGATATCAAATAGATATGCAACTTTTCTCAAGTGTATAAGATTCTAGGTAGATGAAGATCATGATGATATCAATCCACAAAGAAGGATGTACACACAAAATTGTTGCAAAAAGGAATGAATAAGATATCCCCAAGGAAGTCATAAATATACCAATAAGATATTAGCTTGAAGGCATAGCACATGGCTAGATATGTTCTTATTGTATATAAATGAGTTCCAACCACATGAGCATCAAAGACATCACAACTAGCAAAAAGAGATCATTGTTGGGATGCTTTGAGAAAGGAAACAAGTATCATTAGAAGGAATGAGTAACGTGCCATGATACAACCTACACAAGGTTGGTGCAAGAAATGTGTGCATGAAGTAGATGGTGATACTTGTTACCGAGATACCATTGGAAGGATGTAGTAGATACCAATTGAAGGTAGATAGTAGTTCATTGATCATCCTAGCTTGACTCCAATAAGCACATGGTGACACCACCTTCCTTTTGAATGAGCCGAGCATCCAATGCATCTCCAATTGTTCCTAGAACAACAACGCAAACAAAATGGTACCCAAACTCATTGGGACCAAAGAGTTAGAAACACCAATACATAGGACAAACTCCACAAACACATGTGCATTTATATATGAAAATGAATTTCATGCACATCTCATCCAAATTGAGACTAGGTGGAGTTTCCCCTATATATTGGGTTAAATAAAGAAAGCATGCCAAAGAAAATACAAGAAGTAAATATGCATGCTCAAGACTTTCAAGAAACGAAACAAAATGAAAAAGAAATACGAAGTGAAAATAGGATACCAAATGGAGAAATCATCACTTGGAAGATATCTATTAGAAGATACATCAAGGAATGAGATATCCATTGATACACGCAAAAGGAAAGATATCAGACTCCCAAAAGAGAGGATGGTTCCAAACAGACCAACCCATCTATAAAGTTTCATGATGGCACAAGTACCAAAAAGAAACGGCTTGCCTTCCATCAACACACACTTGAAATGGATCACAAGATGAGTGTTCTATCGAAAATAGGATAGCTCCCCCAAGAATTGTGCATTATAGAGAATTTGCATTTGAATACGAAATGCACACGATGGGATCACCACTTTCGCTATATCTATAAAACACTAGACAAGATCAAGAAAACAACAAGATCCACAAGTGGCACGGAAGGCAATGGGAGTTGATGCAATCTTGGAAAGAAATAGGCCGAACAAAAGCAAAAGCCAATGTAAAGATGATCAACAATTTCTACCACATAAATGATTACCAATTGTCAAGAGACAAGAAGTATTTGGGAATAATTCCCGGTGATAGATTGTAATGATATCCAACATCATCTTCACAGCGAACACAAGCAAATTGGAACTTGTAGAGCTAACATGTCACCTAGGAACAAGATAATTTACAATATCAACTCTAGGTGACAATATCTCAAATGTACACATTTTCTAGGCTAGTAATATGCACATAGCACATTACTCCCCCATAATGTGATACCAAAGAAAACTTAAACAAGAGGCAATAAGAGGAACCAACAAGAGATAATTAATGGACACTTTAGAATTTGGATTTCTCATGAGAAGATATACCACATAGTGACTAGATAATCTTGTAATATCAAAACTAGATGGTATTCCTCATGTACACACATTTTTAGGATTGTGAGGTGCACAAAGCACATCACTCCCCCAAAATGGGATGTTCCATTAATCTCTCACAAGAGCCAACTAAGATAAAAACAAGATGCAAAAAGGCTCAACACACGACACACGCGTACATGATGTACAAACCAACATACACATACTTGATTTCTCAAGATAAGCAAATTGGAAGCACAACATATACAAGCACATGCAAGGTACAAAACCACAACATGCTAAGGAGCAATAACTTTCAATGTAAACAATTTAAGCACGAGTTACCGTAAGGAGGAACATTGGATATAAGATAGAAACTTGATAATCCGAATGACTTGGCTTGAGAAAATATGAATGATGAATACCCCTTAATTCTTCATAATGTAGCCAAGTCTCCAATGCCCTCCAAAACACCTATTGATCAAGTTTGAGCTAGTTGGTCCCCAACCAAGTTGGGTACTAAGAGGTTAGTCACAATAGGCTTGGCTACCCAAATGGTTCTTTTCTTGACACCACTTTGAGTCCCAAGAAACTTGGCAAACACATTGCCAACCTTATCCTTCCCAAGAGAATAGACATCATCAATAATAATTGGGTTGGATAAGTTACCACTAGTGCATGAAGAAGCAAGGTGACCCTTCTCACGGCATAAGTAGCAACATCTACTCTTCACTTTCTTCTCATTTGATTCCTCAAAATGAGAAGCATTACCATGAGTCTTCTTGGGAAGCGGCCTTTCTCCAACTTGCGGTTGAGCACGAGATTGAACTTGTGGCCTTTTCCCTTCTTGCTTTTCACTAATGGCCTTCTTCTTCAATGGGCAAGATCTAACATGATGCCCTTCAATTTTGCACTTGAAGCAAATAATCTTGGCCGAATTCTTGAGTTGTTCTTGGCCCTTCTTCTTGTTGCTCTTGGACTTCTTCTTCTTGTTGGAGTTGAATCCAAGTCCACCTTTGTCATTGGGGGATTTTTGCACACTCAAGATATTGTTGAGTGTGGACTTCCCTTCATGATACTTTTCCAAGTCTTCCTTCAAGGAAGAGACTTGGGCCTTGAGCTCTTTGATTTCCTCTACATGGTTAGTATCAACACAAGTACTAGAGGAAGTATAGGCTTCATTGTTAGAGCAACAAGGCACGGAAAGCAATTCATCACAAGAAGTACCAATGTTATGCATAGATGAATTACGAGGACTAGCACAAGGAAATATAGCATTTTGACTAGAAGTAGTGCTAGCGACCACATGAGACTCACTAGATGTTACATTGATAATCATAGCCTCATGAGCTATCTTTAGCACATTATGGGATACTAGAAGATCATCATGAGAGCTTGTGAGCTTTACATGACTTTCTTCCAATCTCCCATAATTGCTAGATAGCAACTCAAGTTGAGCCCTTAGCTCAACATTCTCCTTCAAAATGGATGCTTCACTAGAAATAGAGTTAGTAGCACAAGAATCATCAATAATAGCAAGAGGAGAAGGCAACTTGGCAAGCTCTTTAGAATATGAAGCTTTAAGCATGAGACTCAGTGAGTTTGATGAGCTCACTCTTAATGACCCTTGAGCCATTTTCGAGGTGCTCAAAATCCTCAAGGAGTTTAGCATGTGCAACTTCAAGCTTCTCATTTTTAGTTTCAAAATCACTAGCCACCTTGAGAGCTCTATCACGGGATTCCTTTATTCTAGATAGTTCTAGAGCAAAAGTCTCCTCAAAAGATTCCTTGGTGGTTTGTTCAAGTTCAAGAGCTTGCGAGAGGTCGGCGATCTCATTAGGGTAATCACGCTCATGACCTTCCATTTTCTCAATGGTGACCTCATGCTCCTCTATATGAGATTCCTACTCATCAATATATTTCTTGCCCTCAATGGCAATAGACATGATTTCCATAAAGTTGGAACGAGCTAATTTATTCTTAAGAAGAGCTTTAAAAATCATTTCCCCCTTAATTTTTAAGGAGGCAACATTATCATTCTCTTCATCATTTTCTACATCATCATCATTGTCATCATCACTATCATCACGAGATATATTGGGGTTCAAAGTGGGAGATACCTTTGAAGCCTTAGCCATAAGGCAAAATGCAATGGACGATGATGTAGGATCCCTTGAAGCACCATTCAAGACTACATCTTGTTCCATGGGTTGTTGGGTTTCCTCTACATTGTTAGCACAACAATTCAAGGAAATAGATGTATTTTTATCATGGCAACAAGACATAGCAAGCATATCATCATGAGTTTTAGTCAAACAATTTCTACATGATATGCAAGGACTATCAACACAAGCATGTGAAACATGTTGGGTGCTTGAAGTGTTAAAGTCCAAAGAAGATGCATTGCAATAAGATAGTGATGAAGGATCATCCACAATAAGCATACTATCATCATTGCAATGACCAACACTACTCACCATATCATTACCTTGTGGCAAACCACATGTAGGTGAAGTAGAGGAAGTTGAGAAGACAACACGGCCGGAGGTGGATGGAGAACAATCATTCCCACAATTCTTGGACACACCATATTTATCTTGAAGCTTTGTCCACAACTCATGAGAATCTCGGAATGGCATGAGTTGAAATATAACTACATTGCTCAAAGCATCGAAAAGCACATTAGAACCTTGAGCATTGAGATAAGAGTTTTTCTCATCCTCTAAAGATAATCTTTGGGGATCCTTTGGAGGAGAAAAACCCATATCTACAATTCGCTCTAAATTTGGGTCCATGACCCTAAAGAGATTAAGCATGCGAATTACCCAAACATCAAAATTTGTGCCATCAAAACTAAGAGTGTCAGAGAATCCTAAGCCCCTAGTCGACATCCTTACTCTCTAGGCGGTTAAGCCCTATAAAGAGAGACGAGGCTCTGATACCAATTGAATGATCGTGGATGTCGCCTAGAGGGGGGGTGAATAGGAGCTTTAAAATAATTACGGTTTAGGCTTGAACAAATGCGGAATAAACCTAGAGGTTAATTTTTCAAGCACAAAACCTACAACAACTAGGCTCACCTATGTGCACCAACAACTTATGCTAAGCAAGATAAACAACTAGGTGATAGCAAGATATATGACAAGAAACAATATGGCTATCACAAAGTAAAGTGCATAAGTAAAGGGCTCGGGTAAGAGATAACCAAGGCACGCGGAGACGACGATGTATCCCTAAGTTCACACCCTTTCGGATGCTAATATCCATTTGGAGCGGTGTGGAGGCACAATGCTCCCCAAGAAGCCACTAGGGCCACCGTAATCTCCTCACGCCCTCGCACAATGCAAGATGCCGTGATTCCACTAAGGGACCCTTGAGGGTGGTCACCGAACCCGTACAAATGGCAACCCTTGGGGGCGGTCACCGAACCCGTACAAAATGCTCGGGGCGATCTCCACAACCTAATTGGAGACCTCGACGCTTGCCCGGAGCTTTGCACCACAATGATTGAGCTCCGAACACCACAAGGTCGGGGCTATCTCCCCAACGACACCACGAAGCTTCACCACAATGGAATATGGCTTCGAGGTGACCACAACCGTCTAGGGCACCCAAGCACCCAAGAGGAACAAGCTCAAGGGTACCAAGCACCCAAGAGTAATAAGCTTCTCAACTTGTAATTTCCACGTATCACCGTGGAGAACTCAAACCGATGCACCAAATGCAATGGCAAGGGCACACGGAGTGCCCAAGTCCTTCTCTCCCAAATCCCACCAAAGCAACTAATGCTAGGGAGGGAAATGAGAGGAAGAACAAGAAGGAGAACACCAAGAACTCCAAGATCAAGATACAAGGGGTTCCCCTCACCTAGAGGAGAAAGTGATTGGTGGAAATGTGGATCTAGATCTCCTCTCTCTTTTCCCCCCAAAACTAGCAAGAATCCATGGAGGGATTGAGAGATAGCAAGCTCGAAGAAGGTCAACAATGGGGGAAGAACACGAGCTCAAAGGATAAGGTTCATTGGGGAAGAAGACCCCCTTTTATAGGTGGGGGAAAAATCCAACCGTTATGCTCACAGCCCGCACAGAGCGGTACTACCGCTCCAGGAGCGGTACTACCGCTAGGGCAGTAGAACCCCTTTGAAAAACAATAGCGAGGAGGCAAAAAGGTCAGAAGAACCGTCGGAGCGGTAGTACCGCTTGACCTCACGGTACTACCGCTAGGGGTAGCGGTACTACTGCTTGCGAGCGGTACTAAAAAATTACATCCGTGCCTACCACCGCTGGACTTGTGTTTGGTCCCGAGCGGAAGTAGCCACGGAAGTAGCCGCGGTAGTACTGCTCCAAGCGGTAGTACCGCTCCCGAAAGCGGTAGTACCGCTCCCGAAAGCGGTAGTAAAAAATTACTTCCGCTCCTTCCCGCGGTAGTACCGCTGCAGCCTTTTCAGTACTCCAAAACGACAATAACTTTTGCATACGGACTCCGAATTTGATGAAACCAAGTTTGTTGGAAAGCTAGCGACAAGGGCTAACACAATCTTGATAGAAAAACCAATAATAAGCAAATTAGAAAAGGCCCATAAGAAAATGGTGAGAACCCTTCCTCGGATAAGACCGGTAAAACACCCAACACCGAAAACATCATAGAAGACACATGTGAACTCCGTTTTCGATGAACTCAAGCTTGTCATCAAGATGACCATAAGCTCTAAGACTCACAAAGAGAACCAAACAAGAACCAAGAAACATGATGCAAGGATGCAATGGTTTGAGCTCTCTACTAACGATACGATCAAGCTACCAACTTGAGAGCCCCCCTTGATAGTACGGCAAACGATCCTATAACCCGGTCTCCCAACTACCACCACGAGACCGGTAAAATAGAAAACCTATCAAGGGCAAACCTTTGCTTTGCACAAAGTCCACTTGAGCTAGATGTAGACGATCTTGACTTCCTCAAGTCGGACCACCTTTCTTGATTGTGTTGTCTCGGTGAAGACTAGTAGATTGCTCCCCCATACTCCTCTATGGGTGAGCCACTCTTCGGCATATCTTCACAAGTCCATTGTCACGACAATGGACGGCAAGCTTCAAGCACTTGATTTCTTCGTGATGCTCCACTTGAACTTGCACACCGCAACCTAACCCCACAAAGAACTCTCACGAAGACCATGATTTAGTACACAAAGCGTGATTGACAATGCTTACCATACCATAGGATTGCTTGATCCCTCTCGGTACATCTTCTACGCTTTGTGTGTTGATCAACTTGATTCACTCTTTCACTTAGTCTTGATCAACCTTGAATCTTTCCAACTCTCTTCATTTGGATGATGTCTTGAAGGTAAACATGAATGATAACACACTCTTGTTCTTCAAGACATGCTTGCAATAAGCTCAACACTCACAAGACCAATCTTTGGATAATTCCTTAATAGCACCTTGGTCATCACAAACTCTCCTTGAAACCAACAAATGAATTCCAAGAAAAGCCTATGGACAAACCCTTCAAATATAACTCAAGGCAACCATTAGTCCTTAGAGATTGTCATCAATTACCAAAACCAAACATGGGGGCACCGCATGTTCTTTCAATTAGTGATCCATTTAGTAGCTAAAGTTCTCAACTATTTTGTAGGTTTTCGAAAATAAACACGGATTGCCCAAAATACAACATCTATCACTAATAGGCTAAAGCTCTTGACACCAAAAGTTCAGACATTACTCATGGCAATACCTCAAAACTATTGCAAGTTACTACTTAAAATTAAATAGCAACCTCAATTACGTACTTTAAATTAAGACACACAACTCAGTGCAACAGGCAAACTCTCTTAACAAGATAAACATGAAAACTCAAGAGAGTTCAGCAACCAACTAAACAAAAGCTCTTTAAAAAAAAGCATGAAAACTACGAGCTAAACATGACAGTAGCTATGGAAAGACAAAGAACACACACAGCAAAGATAAGCATGAAAATCCTATGTTGTGTTCTAGGTTGAAGTGGAGCGTGTTTCTCTCCCACACAAAGAAAGCTGGGTTCTAACTTGTTATGAACAGCAAGCAAAGCTAAAGAAAACTAAAAAGGAAACTAAGAGCAAGACACTCCAAGCATAGCACATAACGCATGAAGTGATTAAAATATAGTGGAACGAAAGACGAACTGATAATTGTTGATGGAGAAGGGGATGCACGGGGGCATCCCCAAGCTTAGACTCTTGAGTCTTCTTGAATATTTCTTGGGGGTGCACGGGGGAATCCCCAAGCTTGAGCGTTTGACCCTCCTGAATCTTCTTTTATCATCTTCCCTCGCACACTTGAAAACTCCCTTCATACATAACTCATCATAATCTGATTAGCGAGGTTAGTACCCATAATAAAATAACTTTTCCCTACTGGAAATAAGGATAATCTTGAAGAGCTACTGTTTCTCAAGATTGCCAAAAGGTTTTTGCAAAGAAAAAGCAAGCTCAAGGTTTGCAAAACGAAGAAAAGGCAAAACAGGACAGCATATTTGAAAAACAGACCAGCAGGTAGTAAATAATTGTTTCGGGGCACTTCTGCAACTCAAATCAAAAAACTCAGAACATACGCCCGAAAGCCAATTGTATAGAGCACGCTGTCAAAACAATTCAGATCAAAAAGATGATCTGGTGATTTTATACAAATTTTTCTGTCCAAGGACAGAATCTGTTTTCTAGACAGCACGTCACAACTTTTGAACTTTCTTGCAATCGGAGGCTAAACTTGGCACAAAGCTGAAAAGAAAAGATACAATGATGATGCTACTGTAGTAACAAACATCAAGACACAACAAAAGCAAAATAAAACCTAATTCGTTGTGGGCTGCCTCCCAAAAGCGCTTTCTTTTATGCCTTTAAGCTAGGCATGATGCAAAAGGAGAAAATCAAGTTTTATCAAGAGTAAGAGAATAGCTAGCCCGTGTAACGGACTCAAAAGGCAACTTAATCTTCTTTCTAGGGAAGTGTTCCATTCCTTTCTTGAGAGGGAATTGGAATTTTAGATTCCCCTCTTTCATGTCAATGATAGCACCAACGGTGCGAAGAAAAGGATGTCCCAAAATAATTGGACATGAAGGTTCACATTCAATATCCATAATAGTAAAATCAACGGGAAAATAATTGTCATTGACAATGATAAGAACATCGTCGATCTTCCCCAAAGGTTTCTTTACGGAAGAATCAATAAGACGAACACCAAAAGAACAAGGATCAAAAGGTTTCAATTTAAGCATATCATACATTCTTTTGGGCATAACGGAGGTACTAGCTCCAACATCACATAAAGCATAGCAAGAGAAGTTATTCAACTTAATTTTAATCATAGGATCCCAACCATCTTCTAGCTTTCTAGGTATGGAGGCTTCTACCCTAAGCTTCTCCTCCCTAGCTTTGATGAGAGCATTAGTGATATGCTCTGTGAAGGCAAGGTTAAGTGTGCTAGTGTGGGGATCTCTAGACATTTTGTGAAGAAAATCAATAACATCAGAAAGGGTGCAATTATCAAAATCAAGGTCACTACTATCAAGTAAAGTGGTAGTGGTGTCCTTTAGGCTCACTTGTTTAGTAGCTTCTATGGTCATAGGAGTTTCTTCTTCTATGGTTGAGGTCATAGCATCACCATTAATAGGTCCAATGGGACTAGGAGTGCATTGGGTGCTAAGAGTTTGGATATCCTCAACATCTTGGATAGTAGCAACAGTGTGGTGGGTAGGAAGGCTCTTAATTCTATCTTCTTCCTCCTTTTCTCTAGCCCATCTCTCTTTAAGTTTAGCCATCATCCTAATATTTTCATTAATTTGCACTTGAATAGCATTCATAGGAGTGGTCTTCCTCTCCTCAAGAGGAGAAGTTCTAATTTTAAGCAACTCTACCTCATGGGCTAAATTGTCTACCTTCGAAGAGAGATTATCTAGTTTGTCTAGTTTTTCTTCTACACTCTTATTGAAGGCTTTTTGGGTAGTGATGAAGTCTTTAAGCATAATCTCTAGTTCAGAAGTGGAGTTCTTGGTGCTAGGATAAGTATTGTTGTTCCCAAAGGAATCAGAGGGGAATGGTCTAGGGTTGCTACCAAAATTACTCCTATAAGCATTGTTATTGAAATTGTTTCTAGAGATAAAGTTCACATCTACTTGATCTTGAGCAATCAAAGAATTTAAAGGAACATCATGAGGATCAATAGAAGATTGCTTGGAAAGTAGAGACATGATCAAGTCAACTTTTTCATTTAGGGAGGAAATCTCCTCGACAGAGTGTACCTTCCTACCTGTTGGAGCGCGTTCGGTGTGCCATTGGGAATAGTTGGTCATCATCTCATCGAGAAGCTTCGTGGCAGCACCAAGTGTAGTTGACATAAAGGTTCCTCCCGCGGCCGAATCTAACAAGTTCCGCGAGGTAAAGTTCAAGCCTGCATAAAAAGTTTGGATAACCATCCAAGTAGTCAAACCATGAGTAGGGCAGTTCTTAACAAGAGATTTCATGCGTTCCCAAGCTTGGGCAACGTGTTCATTATCCAATTGTTTAAAATTCATTATGTTACTCCTTAGTTGGATAATTTTAGCAGGGGGTAGTACTTCCCAATAAAGGCATCCTTGCACTTGTCCCAAGAATCTATGCTATTCCTAGGCAAGGATTGAAACCAGATTTTAGCTCCTCCTCTCAAGGAGAAAGGAAAAAGCTTAAGCTTAACAATATCACCATCTATTACTCGGTACTTTTGCATATCGCAGAGCTCAACAAAATTATTTAAGTGCAAAGCAGCATCATCTCCAGCACCGGAGAATTGATCTTTCATAACTAGGTTTAGTAAAGCAGGTTTAATTTCATAAGAAGGTGCAGAAGTGGCAGGTGTAGTAATAGGCGTGCATATAAAGTCATCGTTGTTATGACTAGTGAAGTCACACAACTTGGTGTTCTCGGTGGAACCCATAGCAACAGCAAGCAAGATAACTATTTTTGTGATTTTTGGTAAGGGACGCTAAAGCAAAAACTGAAAGGTAAACTAACAATACTAAAAAGCAAAGATAAAAGATAGCGTGCAACTCCCCTATCTTGAAGAGTGGAGTCCCCGGCGACGGCGCCAGAAACTTTCCTTGATGGCTTCTCGCCCCTCGTTGGTTACCCCAAGTGGAAGGTTTGAGATGTAGCGTAGCAGCAAGTTTTCCTTGGCAAAGGTACCAACGATCGAATCCCGTGAGACTCCGAGGGTCGACAAGAAGGTGTCAACGGCGCCAGAAACTTAGCGGTTGACAGGACCTGCACACAGATACAAATAACTTTGCTCCCAACGAGTACAGAGAGGTTGTCAATCCCTCCGGCCTTGTCGTTTACAAAGGATCAAACACAAGAGATAATAATGATAGGTATGACTGCAACTAGGAAATAAGAACAGGAAGTAAATAGCGGGTGTGATCAGTGATGGTAATATGGACCGGGGTCCCATGATGTTCACTAGTGATGTCTCTCTCCCAAAAGACGATAAAACAGCAAAGCGAGGTAAACAAATTACAGCTGGGCAATTGACAGGATTATGTGCGCAAACCAATGCTAACTATGCTGTAAAGAAAGGTAGAGGCTCAAAAGCATGGGCGGTACGCCAAGGCAAGTAGACCGAAATCCATCTGCATCTACTACTAATCATCCACCTTGAGATATCTATCCAGAACATCTCGCTGGTATTAAGTTGCGAATCCCACCCAAAGTGTAGACTCAAAATAACAGACAACTGCATTAAAAGAACTTTGCGTAAAGTAAACAATCCTTGCACCCGCAAGTACAAGCACCGTTGTTTTCCCCCTTGTGGCAACAACACATCCCCTAGACTCATGTTTATGTCACTCAAGCTAGTCATCAAGGGGCATGAACCCACAATCAAGCATAACGTTCCTTCTTGGAGTTACTACCTACTACTCAGCCAAAGCAATAAACAGCAACGGAGAACATGCAAGAATTACTCAAGAACATAAATATAAAAGAGGTGAATCAAATATATTACTCACACACAATCTGAACATAATCTCATAATCCATCGGATCCCAGCAAACTCAGCAGACCAACAGCATAAAGATTACATATGTGCCTCGATCATGTAGGGCAGCTCACGAGGTCTAAACCATGAAGAACAAAGAGGGGAGGAGAACATCACATAGCTACTGATCATGGACCCATGGTCCAAGGTGGACTACTCACGACTCATCCGGGAAGCGTCCATGGTGGTGGAGAAGCTCCCGGTGGTGGTTCTCCCCTTCGGCAGGGTGCCGGGAAGAGTTCTCCTGATGCTCCCGATCTTGGAAGCGCGGCGGCGGCGGAACAGAGGCGAGATCGCGAAAAAGGGTTCCGTCCTCGAGGGTTTCGGGACGCGAGGAATATATATGCGAAGGGGGGTAACCAGAGGCGGAGGTGGGGCCCCAGGCGCCCCCCTGGCGCGGCCAGGGGTGGGGCCACGCCGGGTGGCCTCCTGGGCCACCCCAGGCTCCCCTCTGGCCCTGCTTTGGTTTTTCTCGAAGCTCCCGGTACGCTGATTTTTCCTGTATTTTTCCCGGAATTTTTAGGGTACTTTTAATATGGGGGAAACCTGAAATAGAAAAACAACAGAAAACAGGAACTGGCACTATGGTGCACTGAGTTAATAGGTTAGTCCAAATATGATCAAAAGTGTATGGAAGTGCATAAATATCATAGCAATATCACACAAAAGAGGCATGGAGCAAGCAGAAATTATAGATACGTTTTGGACGTAGCAATGATCATCATTATTAGATCATTGTCTC
Source organism: Secale cereale (assembly GCA_902687465.1). Taxonomy (NCBI): domain Eukaryota; kingdom Viridiplantae; phylum Streptophyta; class Magnoliopsida; order Poales; family Poaceae; genus Secale; species Secale cereale. The sequence goes on from LR738715.1 coordinate 120,686,957, forward strand.
ATGTCAGATTATAAATAAAAAAGGTAAAAGAATCCCAAATAAATAAAAGAGGCCAAAGAAGCCCAAAAAAATAGGCCAAAGAGCCCAAAATAAAAAAATGGAAAAAAAGAAAAGAAAAACTGAGATAAAAAGAGAGAAGGGACAATGTTACTATCTTTTTCCACACTTGTGCTTCACAAGAGCACCATGTTCTTTATGATAGAGAGTCTCCTATGTTATCACTTTCATATACTAGTGGGAATTTTTCGTTATAGATGCTCTAAGACGTGGTTGGTTGCCTGCATACATCTTGACCAGGCCCGCGCGTAATGAATCCGGCCTGCTTGGTTGCGTGTATACACTGTTGGGCCTGCATAGCATAAAACTTACAACACCTCTGGGCCTGGGTCGCTCGAAACGCTAAGATCGGCAGTTTCTTGCGAGCAAGGCCGAGGCGAGTGCAAGCGAGCGAGCCCTTGCACTAATGGAGACGGGAGGTATGCAAGGTGATTACGTGAGGTCTTCTTCAACCTCCAGTAAGCTTCTATCTAATCTCCTCTCTTCCTTGTCCCTCTGATCTACACAACGGTGCTTTGATTCGTGGTAAGCTCTACACGAAAAAGATGCACCTCGATGTTATGGTTCCATTCAGGCGAACGGTTTATAGCTTCGTTGGTCGTAAGTTTTTAATTTCGTGTTCCCGTTTAGAGCTATTCTGAACGAATTTTGTCAGATTCGTCATGCACGATCGATCATGTGCATTTTCCTTTGACCAGCAGCCTAATCTCGCAGTTCCTCGCAACATTCGTGTTGTAAGTTTTTTGTTTCGATGATCATAGCTTCGTCTCTCTATGAACATCAGTCTACTACACTGATGCCGCCATGTTGAGCTCCTCTGTCCTCTGCTCAGAGTCCTCCTATTCGCCCCTCTCGACACCGAAGCCCTTCCCCTTGATCTCATTGCCCACGTCCTACTACACTAGAGTCGTTTCTGTCGTCGCTCATCTCGGCCTACTCTCTGTCATCCTCCTACTGCACTGACGCTGCAATGGCGCGCACACTGCTTTCTTGTGTCCTCTGCCTATCTGCATATTACAGTTTGCCGGGCCGCCAACGGGGTTGATCATCTTGGCCTCCTCTCTCTCGCCCTACTACACTGGAGTCATTTCCGGCGTCGATCATCTCTGCCTCCTCTCTCATTCATTGCACTGACGATACCTTGGCGCGAGCATTGCATTCTCCTCTTCTGTCGACTTTATTTGCGCGAGCACCGCAACTAGTTCGCCGATGGTGTCGCTCGCCGTGCCGCCGACGAGGTCGCTCACCCATGACTCCATGCTCGTCATGTTGGACACGACGCCAGGGCCACTATCCACTGCAGTCGCCATGGTCCGGCGCAAACTGTTTTTCTTCCCCCCTTCCTCTGCTACCTCTTAACCTTGTATGCTAAGTGCAAGTGCTAGCTCCTAATCATACCTCATACGTGCAACAGAACACCGTGTCCATGTGCCGCTTGGGACAATGTAGGCAACCAAACAAAGTGCACTTACATATTACCTAATGCAGAGACCCTAGATGCAGGCAACCAAACAACTTGTAGATGGCACATTAGGGCCTATTTTTGCTCAACCAGGCTAGGTTGAGAAGTGTATGCCATAAGGGTACTGTTCACAACTTGAACCAAACACGCCTCAAATAAACCACGGTTGTCCGCGTGTGGAGCCCACTCTACTCGTAGCCCCCTATCGTCCGCCTAATTTTTAGAGCTACAAGAAAGGGACATGACACGTATTGTATTGTTGCCATCAAGGATAACAAGATGGGGTTTTCATCATATTGCTTGAGTTAATTCCGCTACATCATGTCATCTTACTTAATGCGTTACTCTATTCTTTATGGACTTAATACTCTAGATGCGGAACCGTTTCGGTCGATGTGTGGAGTAATAGTAGTAGATGCAGGCATGAGTCGGTCTACTTGACACGGACGTGATGCCTAAATTCATAATCATTGCCTTAGATATCGCCATAATTATACGCTCTTCTATCAATTGTTTGGCAGTAAATTGTTTACCCACTGTGATATTTTCTATCTTGAGAGAAGCCTCTAGTGAACCCTATAGCCCCCGGGTCTATTTTCCATCATATAAGTTTCCGATCTACTATTTTGCAATCTTTTACATTCCAATCTATAAACCAAAAATACCAAAATTATTTACTTTACAGATTACTATCTCTATTAACTGTCACTTTTGCAAGTAACCGTGAAGGGATTGAGAACACCTTTATCGCGTTGGGTGCAAGTTTTTTATTGTTTGTGCAAGTATTTTGGTGACTTGCGCGTTTTCTCCTACTGGATTGATACCTTGGATGTCAAACTGAGGGAAATACTTACTCTACTTTGCTGCATCATCCTTTCCTCTTCAAGGGAAAAACCAACGCAAGCTCAAGAGGTAGCATCCATCCCCTCGCCCCGCCGGCCGCTGCTCCCCGTTGTGGGCAGCGATGGGTGCTTGTGCCCACCCCGCCCACCCGGATGCGCACACTGGAGTCGGAGGCGCGCGCCGCCCGCTGGGAGAGACAACGGGCAAGGGAGACGGAGGATGTGGAGAGCTCTGTCCAACATCGGCGTGGGTTACCGACGGAGCTCGACGCGGACCAGCGGCTCCTCGCGTGGGTCTGCCGCTGATCGCTTATGATGGCGGAGCCGAAAGCTCGGCGGCTCCGTCGGAAGAACGCCAAGGCTCTTCAGCTTACTATCAAGCGGTCCGAGCGGAAGGCGATGGAGAAGGCAAAGGAGGCAGCTCGGCTGGCCAAGCTCAGGTGCCAGGAGGAACGGGCCATCCAGCGCCTCAAGGGCCTTGTCATCGTCGACTCCTCCTCCAACGACCACGACTACTCCTCCGACAAATTGGACGATCTTCCACTAGCTGTCGAGGGGCACAGCCACGCCGGCGACTAGAAGGGGAAGGGTCGGCCTGGAAGTCGTGAATTTGATTTTAATTTCAAGTTTAAGATGTAGTATAAAGTTATCCGTCATTTACGTGAACTTTGGTGGATCTTTTGGTGAACTATTGTGCAATTTCTATGTCCGGAACTGATCTATGTACTTTCATCAACGTTGCATGATATAGTATGGATATTGGTGTTCGGAAATGAGAGCCACGGATTTGGACGAGCAATTTGAGGAGTGACTGGTCACTGTCCGCGGATGCGTCCGGGTGTGTCCGCGGGCATTTGAGGGTCCGGATTCGCCAAGTCCATTGTAGATGCTCTAGGACGTGTTTGGTTGCCTGCATACACCTTGACCAGGCCCGCGCGCGATGAATCCGGCCTGTTTGTTTGCCTGTATACACTGTTGGGCCTGCATAGCACAGAACTTAAAGCACCTATGGGCCTGGCTCGCTGGAAATGCTTAAATCAGCAGTTTCTTGCAAGCCAGGCCGAGGCGAGCGCAAGCGAGCGGGCCCTTGAACGAGTGGAGGCGGGAGGGATGTGAGGTGATTACGTGAGGTCTTCTTCAACCTCCTGTCAGCTTCTATCTAATCTCCTCTCTTCCTTGTCCCTCTGATCTACACAACGGTGCTTCGATTCGTGGTAAGCTCTACATGAAAAAGATGCACCTCGATGTTATGGTTCCATTCAGGCGATCGGTTCGTAGTTTCGTCGTCCGTAGGTTTTTAATTTCGTGTTCCCGTTTGGAGCTATTCTGGACGAATTTTGTCAGATTCATCACGCGTGATCAATTATTAGAAATTTCCTTTGACCAGCAGCCTAATCTCGCAGTTCCTCACAACATTCATGTTGTAAGTTTTTGGTTTCGATGATTATAGCTTCATCTCTCTTTGAACATCATTCTACTGCACTGATGCCGCCATGTCGAGCTCCTCTGTCCTCTGCTCAGAGCCCTCCTATTCGTCCCTCTCGAGCCGAAGCCCTTCCCCTTGATGTCCTTGCCCACGTCCTACTACACTAGAGTCGTTTCCGTCGTCGCTCATCTCGGCCTACTCTCTGTCATCCTCCTACTGCATTGACGCTGCAATGGCGTGCACACTGCTTTCTTGTGTCCTCTGCCTATGTGCACACTGTAGTTTGCCGCGCCACCGACAGAGTCAATCATTTTGGCCTCCTCTCTCTCGCCCTACTACACCGGAGTTGTTTCCGGCGTCGACCATCTCAGCCTCCTTTCTCATTCACTGACGATACCATGACGCGAGCACTGCATTCTCCTCCTCTATCGGCTGTCTTTGTGCGAGCACCGCAACTAGTTCGCCGACGGTGTCGCTCACCGTGCCGCCGACGGGGTCGCTCACCCATGACTCCATGTTCGTCATGTCGGACACGACGCCACGGCCACTATCCACCGCAGTCGCCATGGTCCCGCGCACACTGCATTTCTTCCCCCTTCCTGTGCTAGCTTTTAACCTTGTATGCTAAGTGCAATTTATAGCTAATTATCATACCTCATACGTGCAACCAAACACCGTGTCCATGTGCCGCTTGGGCCAATGCAGGCAACCAAACAAAGTGCACTGGCATATTACCTAATGCAGGGATCCTAGATGCAGGCAACCAAACAACTTGTAGATGGAGCATTAGGGCCTACATTTGCTCAACCAAGCTGGGTTGAGAAGTGTATGCCATGCATGTACTATTCACAACTTGAACCAAACACTCCCCAAATAAACCGCGATTGTCCGCGTGTGGAGCCCACTCTACTCGCAGCCCCCTATCGTCCGCCTACCCAGGCATCGAAGAACACATTGGAGGTTCCTTTCTTCCCACCTCAATAGCCCCTCAAATCCCCATCAAATTGAGTTTTTTCGTAGATCTTTCCCTCCCCTTGTTGCTTGAGGTAGTTTCACCTTAAGACCATCTGAAGGTCCGGGATGATTCCGAAATATTCCAAAACCTTCCGAAATAATATACGACTAAGGAGAAGGGGACCAGTGGCTATACAAGTTGACGTCTGATAAGCCCACAGAGCCTCAAGAAGGCGATCTGACCAATCTCCTCCAACTATAAAGTATTTGTAGCTACCGTATGGGTTTGGTCTGAAAGCCAATGGGTCAAAGAACAGGATATTATAGGGCGACATGAGCTGCCCCTTTGGCTAAGAGCATCTACAACTGGACTTGGTAAATCCGCCCCCTATACGTCCGCGGACGCGCCCGAGCACACCCGTGGGCGTATCCGAATGGTCCCTCATATTCCGCTTCGGGCTTCCACATATCTCAATTCCGGACTACTAAATCCATGCAAATCCATGCACGTCAATCATACAAGGCAAGGTCGCACGAAATAACAAATGTTGGTACCAAACATAAGTAGTATTTACATAAAATTTACTTTAAGTGCACAACTCAAATATCAGCTCTTTGGTTTCCATTGTGGGTCCACATATGCTCCACAAGATCATTGAGTAGCTGCGGGTGCACCTGGTGATCTTGAAGATTCTGACTCATTTGTAGAAAGTTCATAAACTGAGTTGCATCTTGATATTTCCGGATTTCAACTTGTTCTCCAGGTGCTTCTAAATCATTGTTTTGGACGACACCATCACCCTAATCCTCGACAATCATATTGTGCAGAATAACACAACATGTCATGAGCTGCGACAAAGTTTCTCATTCCCACATCATTGCAGCCCCACGAACAATTCCCCAATGAGCTTGAAACAACAAATTTCCTCTCCACGTACTTCCTATCCGCTTCCCGCATGGTTGCAAAGTGGCTCTATTTCTTGCCATGCGGTTTGGATATGGTCTTCACAAATGCCGCCACCAAGGATAGATGCCATCGGCAAGATAGTATTCCAGTTGTAGTCTCAACTGTTGACGGTGTAGTTGCACAGTGGTGATTCCCCATTGCAAAGTCTCCTAAACATCGAAGATCGTTGAAGCACATTGATGTCTTTGTGAGAATCCGGCATTCCAAAGAAAGCATGCCAAATCCATAATACATGTGATGTCATCGCTTCGAGTATGATGCTGGCCTCTTTGATGTGACCTTGATAGATTCCCCGCAAACCTTTGGGATTTTTTCCATTGCGAATGCATGCAATCAATTCCTCAGAGCATTACTAGAAACCCCCTTGCATCTCCAGTACCCAACAACTTCACCATGTCCTGCACATTTGGTTCTCTGAGATACTCAGCTCCAAACACCTGCACCTCGGCGCGAGCAAACTTGACAGTTGTCTTCGGGCATGTCTTGTCCCATCCTGACCATTTCACCAACGATATGTGCAGCAGTACCAATTGCAAGCATCCTCGGAGCACCCGTGCACTTCTGCTTGGTAGAGAAAGAAAGTTGACCGCATCAATCCCTTGTAAGCTTGAAGTAGTCACCGTGTGCGTCCACTCCCTCCACAATGCGAAAAAACAATGGTTTCCGCATGCGAAAACGGAGACGAAACCATGGATCATCCGAAAAAGTTGGGTTTGGAGCAAAGTAGTCCCTTTGTAGTAGCCGAGCTCCGGACACCTTATCCCGATTGACCCCTCTCCTCCCATTGATTGAGCCCTTGAAGTTGAGAATTGCTCCTCTTGCATGCTCGTGAGTGTGAATCCGATGAATCAAAGAACTCATCTTGAATCATTTGATCAAGCTTCGTCGGTCAGTACTCCTCGTCTGACAAAGCATCAAAATTCATTGTTTTCCCTAATAAAATCACAAAAAATCTAATCAGGCAATGTGCCGAACACAGAGAGCGCAAGGCGGAGCCAGAAAGTTGCCGGGCGTATCGCGGTGGCGTCCGGCCCGGCGACAACGTCCCTACCGTGAGGACGGGAGTGCGGACAGCTTTGTCGGAGCCGATGACGGAGCTACGAGACGGACGATGCGAAGGTGGAAGAAGAAAGGAGAGAACAAATGGACTCGGTAGGTCGGGGGTGGATTTTGTGCAATTTGCGGTGGGGTCAGGCTGTCGGATCGGACGTGACGGGCGTGCCCGAGAGCCTCCATATCCGCCGCATATTTGGGCTAGATATGAAGGGTGTCAGCCAGCCCGAGCGTTCCAGGCATGTTTGAGGCCCCGTCTGGGTCAAAATTCCGTGACCGGTTAGTGACCGGGCAGCCCGTGTGGGCATATGAAGCGGGTTTGGGGGCGCCCCGCTGTAAATGTTCTAAGCCCAAGTGTGGGGTTGCCACACTGGCCTAAATGCCCAAGAGTGGGGCCCCTCCTTTGTCTTGGAGGCCAAACCTCCTTGTGCGCCTTAGACTGCCCACAGTGGGAGTAACATAGATAGTAACATCAGACATATCTAGATAGAATAGATGATGTGGCAAGAAATAAATTGAAGAAAGAGAGGTATGTGATAACATAGCTAGTTACTAGTAGTATGAGTAACATCACACATATCAAGGCAAGATGAGTCGGTAGCCTAATAAATAAAATATTGCATTTTACCGCACATATGTTACTCCTTAGTATAGAGGTAGTAAATCGGGCATGTTACTACTCATTGTGATTAGTCTTAGGGAATTGCCCCCTCTCCCCGCCATGGCTTCACGTTTGCCTATGTGCAAAAGACCTTTGCTCACTGGTCATGGTTTTTTTTTCAAGCAAATGTCCATTTGAGTTATCACTAAATGTGGCAAGAATTATTGTGAAACAAATACTTCCATGTGAAATTGTTATACCAAGTCTCGGTGAGGTCTTCCTGTGGCATGTGCCAAGATTTTTGTGACTACGAAAGGGTCACAAAAGTTATTAAACGCTCTTGGGTTCCAACAGTAGTGGTCAAATGATACAGAGCTCCTTCTGGCTATGCATGAGTGTAAGCTGATGTTTGGTTCTACCTTCACTTTTTTGCATGATAATACATGTCTCATTCATATAATAAAGATCAAAGTACAAGTCACGTAAGAACCGACATGACAAAACTGAAAAGATAGCAGAACATGTCTGAGCTTGACATCAGCGCCCGTCACCTGCCTCCGGCACCACCACAGCAGCCACTGAAGAAAATAATGACGGATTACCTCCTCACCCGAGCTCGACGTGGCTCCATCGCTGATATGCAACTTTGCGGACCTCCAAGGTGGCTCACGAAAAGTGAAGCTATTGCCGTTGAGCGAATCAGACCGGGGCAACACCCCGGACACGCCATCAAACTTCAGATCTGGCACCCCACCACGACTAAGACACCGAAGGAGGAAACCATACCTGCCATCCACGAACCACAAACCCAGCACGAGTTCCGTCTTCCAGATGTCGTCGATGCAGATCACAATCTGCATCCGCTCCTGGACTACCTCCTAAGCTCCGCGCCGACGCTGGAGCAAACGCCGTCGCAACGGCGGAGCTCGAGGACACATGTCCACCATGAGGATGCCGCCGCCGCTACGCCATCCTTGTTTGAACAGACTGGTTTCCAAATCCATCCCCAACCATAGAACCGATGGCCTCGTCATGGAAGGATTCGAAGAATCTTTATTCAACGCCGTCATCGTCGCCGCCGAAGCCAAGACGATGAACAGCCTAAAAACCTAGACTACGAGAGAGTAAAAACAATCCACGCGCGTGGATCCGGCGACCCCCCTCACTACCGACGACCGAGGTCGCCGGTGGAGGGGAGCCGCCGGAGGACGGCGCTAGAAGATTGGCCCCTGGCAGCGGCTAGGGTTCTACCTTCGTTTGTTAGGTTGACGTTGTCCCTTGGTTGGTCGATGAACCATGTATAGCTTGACCCGCAAAAATAAAATAAAATACTATGTATGGCTTGTGTGTCATTTCCCCTATTTATGTATATAATATGCGGCTCTCCTGCATGGTTTGGCAAAATCTATGGATTCTTCTTTTCTGGGAAGGCCCCACGCGAATCAAAAATAAGTTTACTCACATACGGTGACTCCCCAGCGGTGCGGCGGCTGGGCGGCCCCCGGATCCGGTCGCCCCCGACTCCACCTCTCGTCTTCCTCCTCCCTCGCCGCCGCCTGAGGGCGTGCCCTCCTGCTCGTGAGGAGCTGGCGCAGGCTGGCGCAGGCTGGCGCCCTTGGGCCGGAGCGTGGCGTGCGGCCGGACGTCACGACGGGGGCTGGCGGCGCTCCGGCGATCTCATTCCCCATGGCAGGCTGCTTCAAGATCAGGGGCGACACGGTCGCCAGGGACGGCGGCAGCGTGACCAGATCGACGGTGGCGCGGCCGGATCTTGGCTCAGGTGTGAGCTTGATCTCCGGGTCACGGTCGACGCGATGTCGAGTGCGACACATCAGCAGGTGGACGTCCTTGACAAACCAGGCAACTCCGGGGGAAACCCTAGATCTCCATGGGATCGAGCGATGGCGGTACACTTGCGCCGTAGTCCCTCTTCAGGGCATCGTTTTGGAGTTTTCTACGGTCGAAGGAGCCAGCGAGGCCGCCGGCGTATGCCCGGTGGCGCAACTACCGAGGAAAATCGCGCCGACTACAGTCATGACGGACAATGGCGACGTCTTTGATGTCGTTTCCTTGTCTAGGCATCGTTGTTGCAGTTGGCGTCATCAGGCCCGGGATGCTCCGGAGGAAACCCTAGATCTGGGTCTCCCGGATCGGACGATGATGACGTTCTTAGTAGCGCTTTCCCTCATGGGGGCATCATTTTGGAGCAAGTGATGGTTGGAGGTGACAAGAGGAGGAGTGGTGCTTCATCACACACATTGACGGTGTCGGATCTCGATGGCATGGCGCTCTGGAGATTAGGCGTCTGATGTGCGATGATGGACTCGCGCAGGAGGTCGACGTTGTATGGTGTCGGCGACAGCTAGACCAGGCAAGGTTCGTGCAGCAGTACAACTCTGCAGATGGATTGGTGGTAGGTGGCTGCGGCGGCCTCATACCCGGCAGGTGTCCTGGTTTAGGAGCACGCCGAACTGGTGGGTGCCCATACCCGGCAGGCGTCCTGGTTGGGACCTCAGGTCTTGGATGTTAGGTTTGGCTGCGAGGTCTGTTTGGTACTAGGCTCGGACTATCACCATCCCTTCATCAATTGGATAGGAGTAGCGACACTTTTGTTGCCTAGACGGTGGCTTCAGTCTTACTGTTGTATGACTTTATAAGGTCTTGTGTGAATAATTAATAAAGTGGTTGCATGCATCATCCAGATGCAGACATCGGGGATCCTCCTCCGTTTCAAAAAAAAAAAAACGATGACTCCCCAGTTGAAATTAAATCCCAAGTCTGAAATGACTACATATTTCATTACTTGGACTAAACAATGTAACAAAACTCCGACACTTGTTGACAGACGGGGTAATGAAAGCTTTTAATTTTGCTAGGTGTAAGTCGCCTGGAATTTATTTTTTGGCAAGTCACTTTTTTCTTGTACTAGTACTTGATATTCTTCCGAAAGTATTTTTCTCAGCTTGAGCTCAAGTGCTCCTGATATCAACAAAAAGATAGAAAAAATATATAAAAACTTCTGAATATTTTGTGGCAAACTTTAGGGAATGTTTGTAGTGCTCGTAAAGTTTCACCATGAAATCACATTGGTGGAAATCATGGGAAAAAAACCAGAGCTCCAAAATGTGTTCAAAAGTATCATTTTTGGAGCATCAATTTTCTTTTGCCATGACTTTCAGGAATGTGATTTCATGATGAAAGTTTGCAAGCACTCCAAACATTTCTTAATGTTTGCCACAAAAAAAAATATTTATGTGTATGTGTGAATATTAGGTGCGTGTATAAATGTACACATAAGTGTTATACAACATGTGTGTAAATTATACTATAGTGCAAAATTTCACCATTATACGCTTATTTTTGCATTCATCAAATTATGCAATTTCGGTAAAATTGTGTGAATTTTTTTCATCGTTTTTTTGTTTTATTTTATTTTTAAAGGGTAACACCAATGCCACTTTTCATTTGTTTTTGCTGAAAAAATTCATTATTATACGCTTATTCTTGCATATTATAAAATCCATTTATGTGCAAAATTTGTCATTTTCTGTTTTTTCACAATTTTTTCAGGTAGCATAATACAAATGCCACTAATTCATCTTCCTTCGAAGAAAAATCGTTATTTTGATTTTGAGTTTGATTTTTTTTTCTTTCTTTCTTTACGGGTAATACCAGTGCCACTAATCCATTCCTTATTACTCCCTCTGTTCCTAAATATAAGTCTTTGTAGATATTTCATTAAAACCATATACGGATGTATATAGATGCATTTTAGAAGTAGATTCACCCATTTTGGTTCGTATGTAGTCCATAATGAAATCTCTACAAAGACCTATATTTATGAACGGAGGAAGTACGAAACAACATTTTTAAAGCAAAATTCCACTATTGTATGTTTATTCTTGCATACCATAAAAGGCGCATTTTCTGTCTAATTTGTGTGAAAACTTTATCATTGCTTCCTTCTAAAAGGTTGCTCCAGTGCCACTAAATCATTCCATGAAAACGCAATACATGAATCGACTACATATGCTAGTGGTGTCGCATTTTCCCTCTCTCACACACGCGTACAGATACCCTACGCATGCACACTCACATACTTGGGGCACACACATATGAGCACACGCACGCGAGCACATGGGCACACACTGCACCAACACACCCACAAAGGTGCATATACGAAGAAAAAATAGACACACGTACGTTGAACTATCTAGCTATACACCCACAAGCGCGCATATACGAAGAAAAAATAGACACACATACGTTGAACTAGCTAGCTATACTGCGTGGAGGAAGGTATCCGACTCGTCTCCGGGTCTTCGGAATGGTTGCCGGTGCTAGACATGGTGATCATAGATCGTTAGGGCAATGTATTGGAGAAAGGGAGGAGAAGGGACGGAGAGCGGAGCAAAGTGAAGTGAGTTCGGGTTAACTTCGGGTGGGGATTTTGTGGGGACAGAGTGAGGTCGTGGTAGGCCAGCATGGGCCAGCTTGACGTGGACAGGCCACCCCATATCCCTTTATATTTGGATTGGACGTGAGGGGTGTATGGCTGAGTCGTTTTTTTTTTGGACCGGGCATCTACCGGTCCGTCTGTCCAAGTGTTTAAAGTCGGTTTGAGGCGCCCGACTATATATATGCTCTAACACTAGTAGTTTGGGTATGATTCTCACCCAAAAAATAGTAATTTGGATAGCATCCAGTGCATGCGCTCCAAAAAAAATTGGCTGGCCTTAAAAGTATTTTTAGGCTGGTTGTAATTGAGAGTATCATATACTACTACCTCCGTCTAGGTGAATAAGTCATTCGCGTAGTTCTAGGTCATTGATTTGAGGAATTAAATATGTGTTATATGTGATGAAAAGTATATCACTAGATTTCTACACGTATGTAGTTTCTAAATATATATTTTTTGTCACATATAATACATATTTAGATAGTTAAATTGTCGACCTAGAACTACGCGAATGACTTATTCACCGAAACGGAGGTAGTAGTATCATGCATATGATACTAGTGTATGATACTACATCCGTAGTGCATAGTATCAGGCTGATCACAATGGGATGGAACTTAGGAGTAACATCACATATTTCAATACAACGTTGCTTATGTGGCACATATTTAATGAAGAGTGAGGTGCTTGTGGTAACTAGCTAAGTTACCGAAACATCACACACTTTAAGAAACAATGAGTCTATAAGCTAATAAAAGCATCGTTGCATGACACTACCTACATGTTCCTACCCACTGTGGAGGTAGTAACATAGTCTAGATAAGTGTGTATGTTACTACTCCCTCCGTCTAGGTGAGTAAGACTAGTCATAGTGGGGAGTAACTTACACTAGTAACATACACGTATTACTAGACTATGTTACTACCTCCATAGTGGGTAGAAACATAGATGTGGTGTCATGCAAGAGTTCATTTATTAGTCTATAGACTCAATTTGCATTGGTATGTGTGATGTTATAGTAACATAGCTAGTTACCACAAGCACTTCTTTCCTCATTAATTACATGCCACATAAGCAAAACTGTGTTGGGATGTGTGATGTTACTAGCTATGTTACTCCCACTATGGCCAGCCTAAGTCATCTTACGAAAACCAAATAATCCCAAAACACTTAGGCGCGGTACATTAACTCCCACCTCGTTTTTCGTTTCTTGGCATAAACAAAGAAATCAACCAATAAAAGATATGGGGTGTGTCTGATTTTAATGACTTCAGGCTACCAAACACGACATGCGGTGGTCAGTTCATTGCATGCAATGCTATTAATTAGCAAATGAACATTAACTTTTCTTGTTTTTCACTCTGCCTTGGTCACTGTGCACAACGTAAGATGACTTACTCACCTAGACGGAGGAAGTACCTTATGTTTCTGCCCATTGTGACCAGTAGGATAGTCATTTATTGTCATGCATGACACATAGTAGCACATCATTTAATATGATACGGTATCATGATATGATACTCAACTCCCTCTTTCTTCATTTAATTCTATGCCACCTCATCGAAATTGCCTAGCTAGCATGCATGATGCTCCCTCCGTTCGGAATTACTTGTCACAGAAATGGATGTATCTAGACATATTTTAGTTCTAGATACATCCATTCCCGAGACAAGTAATTCCGAACGGAGGGAGTACTATTTATGATACTCTTATTACGGACAGCCTTAGGCGAGTGGCATATAGCCACGGGCGAAAGGCCGAAAGATTTCACTCAATCCCGAGTGCTCTCCCGAGTCAATTATGGGGCACATAATTGGCATCTTGCAATAACAAGAATCAGAGAGAAAAGTAAAGTGGTGTGGGGAACGAACCTGGGCTGGCCTTTAGTTTTGGTCTGGGGGCGTCGATATGAACAAGCCCTAGCTGTAGTGATGCTCGCAGTTGGAGAAAAGCGCACCAACCGGGCTTGATCGAGCAGATTCAGTGGCCTGGCCGTGTCTGCGCACGGGAAAGAGAATACGACAGTAGTGGGTGGACAGGTGCCCGGCAAACAGGAAACCGAATGGACCATCGTCTCGGCCCAACCTGCCGCAGGTGTTTATGATCTGTGGCCAGCGTTTAGCATTCCCATTCCGCGTCAGTCATCGGAGACAAGCAGCTGTAGCAAACGACCTGATGCGCACCAGAATGGCTCAGTTAGGTCGCCCTAAAGTGCTTTAGGCCAATCACTTTGACTGGCTGGCCAATCTGCTCAGCTCAGACACAACAATGAATCAGCATTATGGCGGCTTGAAACCATGGCAGTCACAGCACACATGCATCGCTTAATTAGCATGAATGGCTTCTTGCAATCTGCCTCTGCTCTGCAGGCGCCGCGCCGGCCCTGTGCCACGGAGTTAGAGTAGAGTAAAGCGTCTGGTTTCCTGACCGTGGTGTAAAGCCCCTTGATCTGCTACCGGACATGAGACAGCTGGGCGCGCAAGACCCCTCGACCGGCACAGTGGCGCCGATCAAAGCGCGCAGAATCATCACCAGTCAGGCCGGCCGCGGCCGGGCCAAGAGCCCGCGGCGCTGGCAACAGACGGCATCGACGAGCGAGAGTACGTCGGTCGCCGCATGTGCGCCCCCGTCGCCGGAGGGCGCAGGCGAACAGGTAGAGACCAGGCACATGCGCGGTGCATGCACAGCAAACGCTGCGCTGCAGCTGCATCTGCCAGCTAGCAGTTGTTGTACTTGTCCATGTACACGCACTCGTCGCCGGGGATGCATGCCCGGCAGCGCGCCGGAGAGCGTCGCGCGGGAGCTCTGCATGCACAGTCAGAGACCGCCTTCTCGGTCCCGCCACTGCCGTGCGTTGATGGAGTCGCTTCTGTTCCCATCTGCGCCGCATTACATACGCACAGTCCAAAGACTTCATGAGCGAACCCCAGCCTTATTATTATGATTCAAAATCATCACGATACACACCTGTTTCTCTCTCTCGGAAATTTGAACGTGTATATACGAGGGAACAGCGCCATGAAAAACTCGGTTGGGCGGGCGGGCCAACGCTGGTACCAGTTACAGATGGATACCAATCAAGTAACTCTGTTGCATGCATGCATGCACACATGCATCTGATCTGGCGCCTGTGCCTGTGTAACGACAATCGCTCCAGACTTGAGTTGTCCAGCTGTTATACTGGTGCCAGGCGCGCCGGGCGGAGGACTGGCCGGCCGCGCCACTGTTCACGCGCTAGGGTTAGGGCAGAGCAGTGAGCACCTGGCGCGCACGCCACAGCGGGGCAGGACGCGAGCCATGCATGCATGCGCTGCCGGCCGCGTAAATCAGCACGGCTCCACATGTTTTGTCTGTGCCGTGGAGGACCCATCGCCATGCATGCGATGCACACGCTCCTTAACTAACACCGATCAGATCGGATCAGACGGGCATTAAACTTGCACGTGCGACGTCGTACGGCCTGCATTCATGCACAGCTCCGAGCTGTTGCCGTCGCATGCACGCATGCATGGCGTGGAGCCGGGCCAGCAACGCTGGATACTGTGTGTGTGAACCGTTGACACGTGCTTTGACGTCGGTCCGGTCTTGGATGTCGCTGCTCTCCTTGACTTGATGATGAGGAACTTAAAGCATACTGCGGGGCATTGATTTGAATTAACTAGGAAGAGTACGACCGGTTATGTATGGTGTGTGTGTTCACATACACATGCGTACGTAGAATAGAGGCATGTATGTGTTGGATTGGCTCTGTCGTTTGATAATATATATTTTTCTAGCAGAACATTCCTACTTGAAATTTATCTTCGCCAATATGTTTCAGCGTCTCCGTACGTCCCACGTGCGACACAGGCCCGCCATACCGGTTTTTTTCACTGTTTTGACCCGTCGATCGAAGTTTAGCACGATTTGACCCGTGTTTGAAATATTTTTCGGATCTGACCCAAATCGAAACGCCAACATCCGTGGCATCCTGCTTGCACTGAAGATGCCGCGAACCCCGGCGTTTGGGCCTGGCCCACCTCCCTGGTCAGCCAATTTGACCGTCCGACGTGGCAAAGGGGTAAACACCATGACCGTTGGCGTTTACCCCTGGGAGAGCAGAAAACCGGCCCGAGTCGGCTCGGGTGCAGCCCAACCCACCCCAAGACGCAGGAGGCGTCTTCCTCGTCGCGGCGGCGCCCTACACAAGCTCTGCTTCTCTCCTCCCCTCACCCAAATCACCCCAACTCGCTTATTCTCTTGATCAAAAGTGTGGATCTGAGCCCCCCCCCC
>LR738715.1:120703121-120763831 GCA_902687465.1 Secale cereale
CCCCCCCCCCCCCCCCCAAATCTTCCCTAAGGTATTCTCCACCGGTTCCTCCAATTATTTTGGGTTGGAAACTGATATTTTTCGGCATTAATTCATACTTTTTGGAACCCTAGGATTTTTTGTTTGCACTTTTTTTAGAAAGGGGAGCCCATGGCTTGGTCATGTGGGTATGTTGTATACTTTAGAAGAGAAGGCATGTGTTTATATGGTAGGATTGAGAAGAGAAGGCATTTGTGGTAGGGTTGGGCATTTTAATTTCTGTTGCTATGTATATGGATTTAGATAGATGATTGCTTGAAAGAGAATCCAATTAATCTGTGTATTTTGTATGCTTGATTCTCATTGAGATACGGTCATATAATTAGGATGTTATATTGAGATTTTGTTATGTTGTGTTGCCATTGAGATTTTGTCATATATAGATAATTGGTCTTGTTATCTTGACATTGAGATATGTTGTCTCGTGCATTGAGATTTTTCCATATATAGATAATTGGTTTTGCTATGTTGCCATTGAGATATGCATTTATGTTGATGTTGTTATGCCAAATATATGATATGTAGGATGTTATATAGTGTTATGTATGTCTCATTTGTTCATGCTTGATTTGTAGGATGGTGGGTGGACGATGGTATGACGGTCTTCATAATGGGTATAACAAAGAGCATCGTGCGCGCGGCATTGAGAATCACCGGGTAAGACTGAATCTATTTGAATTCTTGGTTATTACTTTTCATTTTTGCTAGTCACTAACCATAATGCAATGCTATTTTGCGGGAACTAAAATCTATGCGCATGAGGGGTCATGGTGCTCACGACTAGCCGTCCGACGAGCGGTATGAGCCATACTTCGAGAGATTGGGCCTTCTCCCGTTTGTGCTTCAGTTCAAGCGACACGCTCCGTCGATCAACCACGAGGTGATGACCGCACTTATTGACTGTTGGAGGCCAGAGACACATTCATTCCACTTGTCATGTGGAGAGATGACCGTGACCTTGGAGGACATGGTGATGAGCAGTGGCCTTCCAATCAATGGATAAGCTATGACCGGCACCACCGTAACTGCTAATTGGCGAGATCGTGTTGGCCAATTGACAGGTGTTTTCCACGTGCCTCCTGAAGAAGGCGAGCGTGGCAGTGAGAAAGTGTTGCATCATTGGCTCCGAGAGGAGAGAGGAGTAGTATGCTCGTCGTACGCCAATGAGGTTGTTGTGTAGCAGCCTGCCCGAGCTTATCTGTGGTATCTGTTAACGAGGGTAGTGTTCCCAGATTCTACCGGTAATATAGCCCAGTGGATATTGTTGGACCTACTAAGTGACTGGGACCGTGAGTACATTTGGGGTTCAGGAGCACTAACATACTTATATCGTCAGGTAAGTAGTAATAAAATTGTCAATTTGTTTGCATTTGCAATTTCGCCGACCTTATCAACAATTTCTAAATTTGCAGCTCGATGAGGCATGTCGTAGGAAGAAGGCCACATCTGGTATGGGTGGCTTTGTTTGGTGCCTTCAAATTTGGATGTGGGAGCGGATGCCTGTTGGACGTCTCGAGAGAAACAAGATACCTCCTCAAGGATGGCTCCCACATGACGGGAGGCATGGAGTTGATCCTTGGCGGTTTCCGACCGTCGCCTACTGTTGGGAGATGGCAAATGTGTACATAGGCATCTTGGTTGCGCGATGAAAATGCTACATCAACGAGATAGATATGTTGGCTCATAAGCAGGTAATGATAACTGATAACCCACAAGTGTAGGGGATCGCAACAGTTTTCGAGGGTAAAGTATTAAACCCAAATTTGTTGATTCGACACAAGGGGAGCCAAAGAATACTCTTAAGTATTAGCAACTGAGTTGTCAATTCAGCCACACCTGGAAACTTAGTATCTGCAGCAAGGTAGTTTAGTAGCAAAGTAATATGATAGTGGCGGTAGCAGCAATAAAAGTAAAGATAGTGTTTTTGTAGTTTTTGTGATAATAGCAACGGAAAAGTAAATAAGCAACTAGCAATATAGGTAAATGGTGATGGGAAATTACGTCGGATGCAATTCATCATGTAGAAGTTATAACCTAGGGTGACACAGAACTAGCTCCAGTTCATCAATGCAATGTAGGCATGTATTCTGAATATAGTCATACGTGCTTATGGAAAAGAACTTGCATGACATATTTTGTCCTACCCTCCCGTGGCAGCGGGGTCCTATTGGAAACTAAGGGATATTAAGGCCTCCTTTTAATAGAGTACCGGACCAAAGCATTAACACATAGTGAATACATGAACTTCTCAAACTATGGTCATCACCTGGAGTGGTCCCGATTATTGTGACTTCGGGGTTGCCGGATCATAACACATAGTAGGTGACTATAGACTTGCAAGATAGGATCAAGAACACACATATATTCATGAAAACATAATAGGTTTAGATCTGAAATCATGGCACTCGGGCCCTAGTGTCAAGCATTAAGCATAGAAAAGTGATAGCAACATCAATCTCAGAACATAGTGGATACTAGGGATCAAACCCTAACAAAACTAACTTGATTACATGATAGATCCCATCCAACCCATCACCGTCCAGCAAGCCTACGATTGAATTACTCACACACGATGGTGAGCATCATGGAATTGGTGATGGAGGAAGGTTGATGATGACGATGGCGACGATCTCCACTCTCCGGAGCCCCGAACGGACTCCAGATCAGCCCTCCCGAGACAGATTAGGGCTTGGCGGCGGCTCTGTCTCGTGAAACGCGATAATTCTTTCTCTCTGATTTTTTTCTCCATGAAACGGAATATATATGACCTGGGGATACGTCGGTGGAGCATCGGGGGGCCCTCGAGGCAGGGGGGCGCACCCTGGGAAGGGGGGCGCGCCCCTCACCCGGTGCAGATCTTCTTGCAGATATTTTTATATTTTCTGAAATAATTCTTCGTTGATTTCCAGGCGATTGCGAGAACTTTTTATTTCTACACAAAAACAACATCATGGCAGCTCTGCTGAAAACAGCGTCAGTCCGGGTTAGTTCCATTCAAATCATGCAAGTTAGAGTCCAAAACAAGGGCAAAAGGGTTTGGAAAAGTAGATACGTTGGAGACGTATCAACTTCCCCAAGCTTAAACCTTTGCTTGTCCTCAAGCAATTCAGTTGATAAACTGAAAGTGACAAAGAAAAACTTTGACAAACTCTATTTGCTCTTGTTGTTGTAAATATGTAAGCTAGCATTCAGGTTTTTAACAAGATCATGAACTAACCACATTCACAATAACTTTCAGGTCTCACGACTACTCACATCAATGGCATAATCAACTAGCGAGCAATAATAATAAACCTCGGATGACAACACTTCTCAAAACAATCATGATATGATATAACAGGATGGTATCTTGCTAGCCCTTTCTGAGACCGCAAAACATAAATGCAGAGCACCTTTAAAAATCAAGGAATGACTAGACATTGTAATTCATGGTAAAAGAGATCCAGTCATGGTCATACTCAATGCAAATTAATAGTAATACATGCAACGTCAGAGGTGCTCTCCTACTGGTGCTTTTTGATAAGAGGATGATGAATCTGCATAAAAGTAAATAGCTAGGCCCTTCGCAGAGGGAAGCAGGGATTTGTAGAGGTGCCAAAGCTCGATTTTTAAATAGAGATTGAATAACATTTTGAGCGGTATGCTTTCATTGTCAACATAACAACCAAGAATATCGATATCTCCCATGCTACGCACATTATAAGCGGTTCCCAAACAGAATGGTAAGTTTATACTCCCCCAACCACCAAGAAGCACACTCCACGGCCAGTCGAATCCACGGGTTACCGTCCAAACAAGCAACAACCCTGGGGGAGTTTTGTTTAACTATTATGATTTTATGCATGGGACTGGGCATATCGGTTACCAGCCATTTTCCCGTGAATGATGAGCGGAGTCCACTCATCATGAGAATAACCCACCTAGCATGGAAGATATAGACAGCCCTAGTTGATACATGAGCTGTTCGAGCATACAAAACAGAATTTCATTTGAAGGTTTAGAGTTTGGCACATACAAATTTACTTGGAACAGCAGGTAAATACCGCATATAGGAAGGTATGGTGGACTCATATGGAACAACTTTGGGGTTTATGGAAGTGGATGCACAAGCAGTATTCCCGCTTAGTATAGGTGAAGGCTAGATGGAGACTGGGAAGCGACCAGCTAGAGAGCAACAACGGTCATGAACATGCATTAAAATTAATCAACAATGAATGCAAGCATGAGTAGGATATAAATCACCGTGAACATAAATATCGTGAAGGCTATGTTGATTTGTTTCAACTACATGCGTGAACATGTGCCAAGTCAAGTCACTTAAATCGTTCAGAGGAGGATACCACCCATCATACCACATCACAACCATTTTAATATCATGTTGGCACGCAAGATAGACCATTATAAACTCTCAGCTAATTAAGCATGGCATAAGCAGCTATGATCACTAATTGTCATTGCAAGCATGTTTCATTCATAACAAGCTGAATCAAGAACGACAAGCAATCATATTTACAAAAACAAAAGAGGTCGAGTTCATACCAGCTTTTCTCATCTCAATTAGTTCATCATATATCATCCTTATTGCCTTTCACTCGCACGACCGAACGGTGTGGAAAATAATAATAGTGCACGTGCATTGGACTAAGCTGGGATCTGCAGGCATTTAATACAAGAGAGAAGACAAGGTAATATGGCTCAAGGTTAAATCAACAACAAAGCATATGAGAGCCACTAAGCATTTTCAATCATGGTCTTCTACTCTTAACCAGGGAAGAAAAGAAAAGAAACTATTTACACGCGAAAGCTCCCAACAAGCAAAAGAAGAACGGGGAATCTTTTTGGGTTTTCATTTTTAGTTACTACTACAAGCAAAGAAAGTAAACCAGATAGAAGCTACAACCAATATTTTTTTTGTTTTTCTGTGTTTTCCTAGCACACAAGAAAAAGACTAAGAAAAAGAAATTGAAACTAAGCATGGATGGTACAGTGAAAGAGTGTGAGCACCGACAAATAGAATAAGTGTGAACATGAATGTAAGTCGGTGAGAAACACGTACTCCCCCAAGCTTAGGCTTTTGGCCTAAGTTGGTTTATGGCCAGTACTGGCCAGATGGATATCCAAAGTTGTAGTTGGGGTCGTATTGAGATGCAGCAGATGCTGCCTGCTGAGCTGCAGCTCGAAGGCGGGCTGCCTCTGTCATGTTATAATGGGCATTTGCCTCCTCCATAGTTATAGTGTATCTTCCCTTTTCTTGAAAGTTGAACAAAGTAGGGGCAGGAAGAACAATAGGGATGGCATTGCTGCCGGTTAAAGATTAGTCGATATTTGAGAGTTTGATTATCCCACTCTATAAACCGGTGACTAGCCATAGCATTACAATCTAAATAAGCAGCAGGTAAAGGTTCATCATAAGGGTGCACAGACACACCAAGATAGCGGGCTATGCGAGTAGCATAGATCCCACCAAATAAATCTCCATACAAACCAGTATGGTGTAGTCTACGTGCAACAATTGCTCCTAAATTATATTGCCTATCACCTAGTACAACACTCCTGAGAATGCTAAGATCAGGGACACACATGTGACAGGCTTCATCTTTACCATTTATGCATCTACCAATAAAGAGAGCAAAGTAATGAATGGCAATAAAATGTATGCTCCCCGTGGTGGCTTGTGTGATGTCCCTAGATTCTCCCACTGTAATACTAGCAAGGAATTCTCTAAATTCAGATTTACGAAGATCACTCATACTGCCCCACTGTGGGATCTTGCAGGCTACATTAAAATCCTCTAAGTCCATGGTATAAGATTTATCATAACGATCAAACAGGACAGTGTGAGAATTACGTGAAGATGAAAATTTAAACCTTCTCACAAAGCTATCAGTTAAGCCACGGTATTGGAGGCACTTATCTTGCATGAAGTCCTCGAGGTCGGCGTTACGCACATATGCGTAAAATTCATCTTTGATGCCCGCTTGACTCATAAATTCATCTGACGGCCATTCACAAGGCCGTACATCAGCATCCCTTGGTGGTTCATCGTCCGGCTCACGGAACGCGAGCCTCGGTTCTTGCTTCCTTGAAGGACCACCTTGGAAGTTTCTCTAAGACATTTTTCTGAAATTTTTAGTAACTCACAATAAAAGTTAACCAAACTCAACAAGATTGATAGCAACAACTCCTATAAGTGCCTAGAAGCTATATCATGCATTAGAACTACTTGGGACCAAGAGAATTTGACATGCAAGCTCAAGAACAAGGTCACCATAGCAGCACAAATTTGCAACAAATAAAGCACTAGAACAAAAACCAATTGGACCAATGGAGGAGTCACATACCAAGGAACAATCTCCCCAAACAGTTTGGTGAATGGTGCTTTGAGCAAGGAGATCGAAAATGGCAACAAAATGAGCTAGAACTCGGGTTTGACCTGGTTGGGGATTTTTTTTGGGAGGAAGAAGAAGAGCATGGGTGAAAGCATAAGTGGAGGGGGTCACATGGGGCCCTCGAGGCAGGGGGGGCACGGCCTGGGCAGGGGGGCGCGCCCTGTGCCCTCGAGGCCACGTGCTGGCTCCCCTCGCTGTGTGTTTAGTGCCATATTTTCTTAAATATTTTAGAAAATACATATTTCATTTTTGTGGCATTTGGAGAACTTTTATTTTCGGGATATTTTTTATTGCATGGATAAGTCTGGAAACAGACAGATAATGCTAATTTTCTTTTATTTAACCTAATTAATAGAAAGTAAAATGAGGGTACAGAAGGTTTGTGCTATGTAGATTCACCTATCCCATGTTCATCAAAAGGAATCCATTAACAAGGTTGATTAGGTCTTGTTAATAAACTCTTTCCGAGTAACATGAAACCGGAGAGTTTTCGAATAACACTATGTTACCTCAATGGGGATATGTATGTCCCCAACAATAAGAATGCCATATGCCTTCTTGATAGTAGGAATAGGAAACTCCAAACCTCCAATAGTAATTGTTGAAGTTTTTCCAATATACTTGGTACTATAGACCTGAGGTTGTTTCCTCGGAAAGTGTACCGTATGCTCATTACCATTGACATGAAAAGTGACATTGCCTTTGTTGCAATCAATAACAGCCCCTGCAGTATTCAGAAAAGGCCTTCCAAGAATAATAGACATACTATCGTCCTCGGGAATATCAAGTATAACAAAGTCCGTTAGAATAGTAACATTTGCAACTACAACAGGCACATCCTCAAAAATACCGACAGGTATAGCAGTTGATTTATCAGCCATTTGCAAGGATATTTCAGTAGGTGTCAACTTACTCAAATCAAGTCTACGATATAAAGAGAGAGGCATAACACTAACACCTGCTCCAAGATCACACAAAGCAGTTTTAACATAGTTTCTCTTAATGGAGCAAGGTATAGTAGGTACTCCTAGTCTCCTAATTTCTTAGGCATTCAACCCTCAAAAGTGTAATTGGCAAGCATGGTGGAGATTTCTACTTCAGGTATCTTTCTTTTGTTGGTAATAATATCTTTTATATACTTGGCATAAGGATTTGTTTTAAGCACATCAGTCAAACGCATACGCAAAAAGATAGGTCTAATCATTTCAGCGAAGTGCTCAAAATCTTCATCATCCTTTTTCTTGGATGGTTTTGGAGGAAAAGTCATGGGTTTCTGAACCCATGGTTCTCTTTCCCTACCGTGCTTCCTAGCAACAAAGTCTCTCTTATCATGGCGTTGATTCTTTGATTGTGGGTTATCAAGATCAACAGCAGGTTCAATCTCTACATCATTATCATTGCTAGTTGGAGCATCATCATGAACATCATTATTAAGATTATCACTATGTTCATGTTCATTACCAGATTGTGTCTTAGCATCAGAAACAGATATATCATTGGGATTCTCAGGTGGGTGAGTTACAGGTTCACTAGAAGCATGTAAAGTTCTATCAGTTTTCTTTTTCTTCTTCTTAGAAGAACTAGGTGCATCTAAATTGTCTCTCTGAGAATCTTTCTCAATTCTCTTAGGGTGGCCTTCGGGATACAGAGGTTCCTGAGTCATTTTACCACCTCTAGTAGCAACTCTAACAGCATAGTCATTATTCTTACTATTTAACTCATTGAGCAAATCATTCTGAGCTTTAAGTACTTATTCTACTTGAGTGGTGACCATGGAAGCATGTATACTAATAAGTTTCAGTTCATCTTTAGCACTAGACAGATAATCACTCAAGCGTTCAATCATATGAGCATTGTGTTGTAATTGTCTACCAACATAAGCATTGAAGTTTTCTTGTTTCACAATAAAATTGTCAAACTCATCTAAGCATTGGCTAGTAGACTTATAACGAGGAATATCACCTTCATCAAATCTATGAAGAGAATTTACCTTTACTACCTGTGTCGGGTTAAAAAGACCATGTATTTCTTCAATGGGCGGTAAATTCTTAACATCTTCAGCTTTAATACCTTTTTCTTTCATAGATTTCTTTGCCTCTTGCATATCTTCAGGACTGAGGAATAGAACACCTCTTTTCTTTAGAGTTGGCTTAGGGGCTGGTTCAGGAAGTGTCCAATTATTTTTATTGGCCAGCATATTATTCAATAGTAATTCAGCTTGTTCCACTGTTTTTTCCCTGAAAACACAACCAGCACAACTATCCAGGTGGTCTCTGGAAGCATCGGTTTGTCCATTATAAAAGACATCAAGTATATCATGCATCTCAAGAGGATGATCAGGCAAAGCATTAAGTAACTGGAGAAGCCTCCCCCAAGCTTCTGGGAGACTCTCTTCTTCAGTTTGCACAAAGTTATATATTTCCCGTAAGGCAGCTTGTTTCTTATGAGCGGGAAAATATTTAGCAGAGAAGTAATACATCATATCCTGGGGACTACGCACACAACCAGGATCAAGAGAATTAAACCAAGTCTTAGCATCACCCTTTAACGAGAACGGAAACAACTTAAGGATATAGTAGTAGCGAATCTTTTCATCATTGGTAAACATGGTGGCTATATCATTCAACTTAGTAAGATGCGCCACAACAGTTTCAGACTCATAGCCATGGAAAGGATCAGATCCAACCATATTAATCAACTCAGGATCAACAGAGAATTCATAATCCTTATCAGTGACACAAATAGGTGAAGTAGCAAAGCAGGGTCATGTTTCATTCTAGCATTCAAGGACTTTTCTTTCAGCTTGGCTAATAACTTCTTAAGATCATATCTATCATTGCCAGCAAGAAAGTCTCTAGCAGTTTCTTCATCCATAACATAACCCTCAGGCACAACAGGCAATTCATATCTATTGGGAGTAGTTTCATCATCACTTTCATAAATATCATCAACATTTGCACACTCCCTAACTTTAGCAATTTGTTCATCTAGAAATTCACCTAGTGGCACAGTATCATGCATAGAGGTAGTTTCATCATACATAGCAGAAGTAGCATCATCAAGAACACACGACATATCAGATTCAATAGTAGGCGTAGGTGTCGCAAGCTTACTCATAACAGCAGGAGAATCAAGTGCAGAGCTAGATGGCAGTTCCTTACCTCCCCTCGTAGTTGAGGGTAAGATCTTGGTTTTTGAGTCCTTCAAATTCTTCATAGTGATAAACGGATATAGATCCCAAGTGACTTAAAGAATAGAGCTATGCTCCCCGGCAACGGCGCCAGAAAATAGTCTTGATAACCCACAAGTGTAGGGGATCGCAACAATTTTTGAGGGTAAAGTATTAAACCCAAATTTGTTGATTCGACACAAGGGGAGCCAAAGAATACTCTTAAGTATTACCAGCTGAGTTGTCAATTCAGCCACACCTGGAAACTTAGTATCTGCAGCAAGGTAGTTTAGTAGCAAAGTAATATGATAGTGGCGGTAGCAGCAATAAAAGTAAAGATAGTGTTTTGTAGTTTTTGTGATAATAGCAACGGAAAAGTAAATAAGCAACTAGAAAAATAGGTAAAGCTCGTAGGCATTGGATCGGTGATGGGAAATTACGTCGGATGCAATTCATCATGTAGAAGTTATAACCTAGGGTGACACAGAACTAGCTCGAGTTCATCAATGCAATGTAGGCATGTATTTAGAATATAGTCATACGTGCTTATGGAAAAGAACTTGCATGACATCTTTTGTCCTACCCTCCCGTGGAAGCGGGGTCCTATTGGAAACTAAGGGATATTAAGGCCTCCTTTTAATAGAGTATCGGACCAAAGCATTAACACATAGTGAATACATTAACTCCTCAAACTATGGTCATCACCGGGAGTGGTCCCGATTATTGTCACTTCGGGGTTGCCGGATCATAACACATAGTAGGTGACTATAGACTTGCAAGATAGGATCAAGAACACACATATATTCATGAAAACATAATAGGTTCAGATCTGAAATCATGGCACTCGGGCCCTAGTGTCAAGCATTAAGCATAGCAAAGTCATAGCAACATCAATCTCAGAACATAGTGGATACTAGGGATCAAACCCTAACCAAACTAACTCGATTACATGATAGATCCCATCCAACCCATCACCGTCTAGCAAGCCTACGATGGAATTACTCACACACGGTGGTGAGCATCATCGAATTGGGGATGGAGGAAGGTTGATGATGACGATGGCGACGATCTCCACTCTCCGGAGCCCCGAACGGACTCTAGATCAGCCCTCCCGGGAGAGATTAGGGCTTGACAGCGGCTCTGTCTCATGAAACGCGATAATTCTTTATCTCTGATTTTTTTTTCTCCATGAACGGAATATATAGGACCTGGGGATACGTCGGCGGAGCATCCGGGGGCCCTCGAGGCAGGGGGCGCGCCCTGGGAAGGGGGGCGCGCCCCCACCCTCGAGGACAGGGTGTGGGCCCCCCCGGTGCAGATCTTCTTGTAGATATTTTTTATATTTTCTGAAATAATTCTCCTTTGATTTTCAGGCGATTCCGAGAACTTTTTATTTCTGCACAAAAACAACACCATGGCAGCTCTGCTGAAAACAGCGTCAGTCCGGGTTAGTTCCATTCAAATCATGCAAGTTAGAGTCCAAAACAAGGGCAAAAGGGTTTGGAAAAGTAGATACGTTGGAGACGTATCAATAACTTACGTAAGAGCACATCAATTGGGATGGAACCGTGTACTTAACTAGTATCATCTTGTGTTGTATGTCGATTGGATGCCATAGGATGCCGAGTATGATTTCATGCTGAACGAGATGTGCACACGTGACAGGAAGATTTGGCGGGCGAGATGCCCAATGATATGCTTCTATGCTTTCGAGTGGCACTACCCAGACTATGTCGCAAGACAATTTGGGAGAAGGCAAGGGACACCAAGGGATGAGAGTTACGAGACAAACCAATTTCTGCATCGGTGAGATACTTATTGCTCTGGATATATAGTAGAGCATTATGAAAGACATTTATTCTAATGCTTTCATCTTGTACACAATTTGCTGAATTAGTCGAAAGAATAACCCGGAAACTTCGACTTGGGCCATCAAGCACTCCGAGTGGATAGATTTGTGGAATCAAAGAGTGGCCCTAGTGGAGAAGGAAAGAAGACAACATAGTGATTCATTGTACGAAGAGCATCTGAAGTGGCTTGCGGGATGTTACCGGTTGAAGCTAAAGTCCGGTTGGAGCCGTTATTCGCAATTGGAAGAGTTGGAACATGACTGCGGGTATATGAACTTCAATGTAGAAACGAGAGACAACGAAGGGACACAACTTGACTACACACAATTACACGACCGAGTGGTATGCTCCACACAATTAGAACCTACTTTGAGTGCATTCACATGTACTTCAAAAATAATTTTCGTTATCTTCATTTTGTAGGGCATGGAGTTATTGCATTTTGTTAACGAGGCTAGTGTAGCACTTGGTGAAGATGAGGGAAGTGGATTATCTGAGAAATATCTTAGGAAAACAATGAAGGTATATGTTATCTCTATTCAAAAACCTCCATCTTTGCACACTATTCACTTAGTCTAGTATTCCATTTTTTATGTTGCAGAGTTTCATGAGTCGGTTCCACAAGATGGAGCTATGCTCTCTTGCCACGGAAGTAAATCTTTCCTCACGGCTGGAGCTTCTACTAGCCGGGACAATAGACGGCGCCGTCGTCTTTTCTTGCAATAGGAAGAACAAGAGGAGCAACTGCAAGAGGAGCAAGAGCAAGAGGAAGAGGAGTACAATCAAGACGAAGAGGAAGGGGAGCAAGAGCAAGAGGAAGAGGAGTACAATCAAGACGAAGAGGAGCAAGAGCAAGAGGAAGAGGAGTACAATCAAGACGAAGAGGAGGTGCTTGGGATGTCCCAAATGGATGATGCGCCGCAGCCATCGCAGCCCACACAACGCACGCCGCGCAGCAAAAGAGGAAGGAAGAAGTGAATTAGTTTATATTAGATTCTCCCGAACTTTGTAATGTTTGATTCGTGAACTTTAGAAGTGGCGTGAACTTTTCTACCTCAGCCTTGCGTTTAATTTGCACTTATGACGGTTCTTACTATTGCTTAGTCATGCTGTTGTTTGCTATGATGGTTGTCGGGCGTTGCTTAGCCTTGCTATTGCTTAGTCATCCTGGAACTGTTGCATGGCTATCACTAATTTTGCAGGTTTTGTATGGGGTAGATGCCACGGTCCCTGGCGTTTTGGCCTGGAGAGAGGCCTAGACGCCACGGGCTCTGGCGTTTTTCCCTGTGCAGAGGCCTATAAATTTCTTAGGAATTCCTAGAGGCCTAGATGCCAGGGTTTCTGGCATTACATAGCAGGTACATGAACAAAGAAATGACAAATTAGAAGAAACTTTTTGGAAACTCATAAATACACGGTCTCAAATTCATGACATACAACATAACTTAGATCCACGACATAAGCATTACATAGTTCAACTGACATACGCAGTACAAACTTCAAATGACATACAACATCACTTGCGTGAATTCTCTTTCTTATTTTTCTTGCGTGAATCATTCTTTTTTTTTCTTGCTTGCATTGTCCCCATCTAGCACCGATGAGCTTGGTAGCAGCAACAAGTCTGGCTCGTAATCTAGCGGGATAGGTTCCAATGGAATGTCTTTGTTTGGTCCAGGGTTGCAATAGATGACACCCGGTATTTTGAGAACCCAATCCCAATGAGCATGCTGGGCCGGTATTGGGGACGCACCTTCATTGATTGCCCACTCAATGAACTGTTCAGGACACTTCAAGCTGATCTGATGATATTCTTGTATAGTTGCATAAAATGCAATTTTCCTACCTAGATCACTTCTACAATAAAGTTCAGCCCTTTACATCTCGGTATGATTATTTTCCGTTTCGGCGATGACATTATTTGGGTTATCAGAAAAATATAACCGTGCAGAGTTCCTCGCAGCTTCATTCCTTGCATCGCAACTGTTGACCCACAGAGTCATCTTTTCTTTAATGAGTTCGCGATTCTTTTCATCCGCCGCATCCATACAATTCTCAATGAAAACCATCTTTGCGTCATTATTAAGTGCCATTCCTACATGAGTGACCTAACATTATTAAGTGCAACATTATAAAGAAGTATGCAACTCTATCACTAATCATAAGCATAACAACTAGGGTAATCCTAATCCTAACCCTAATCGTAAGCATAACACTAGGAGCATGCATAGTACACCAACTAAATTCATTAGGCTAAAGCTAACAACACCATATAAAACACTATATTATACCTTTTTTGCAAAGGATTTGCTAACAAAAGTGAAAACTAGGGTTTGAAATAATGCACTAACTGTGATGGATTGAACCAAACAAATCATGGGGATGTACTGGATTTACCTCAATTGTTGTAAATGACTCTGATCCAATGGGCAAATGGGACCAATTTGTAAGAGATTTGAGGGGAGTTTGGTTGGGGGAGAGAGAGTGGGGGGGCATAAGCTCGGGTGTGTAAGGTTGAAGAATGAGTTATAGAGTGGGCCCACAAGGACTTATAATCTGCATACGACCAAAACACCAACAACCTTGGCGTCTAGGTGTGCAGAGGAGGAACAATCGTCTGCTCATATACATACAACCTAAACGCCATGGTCTCTGTCTGGTCCAGACGCCTTGACTCCTGGCATCTTGGATTTACAGAACCTTTACTTCCCGTACATAGGCTAGAGCACAGGGCTAGACATCGCAGCTCCTGGCGTCTGGGATGAGGGCTAGACGCCGTGGTTCCTGGCGTCTGGGATTCATCAGGGACTACAGAAGTTCTACCTCTCTGGATATGACAATTTTGTTGCACAATTCACCACATGGACAACTAATGAGAAAGTTTACGATACATAATACAACTCTTGATAGACGGTCTCAAATTCATGACACATAGCATAACTTAGGTTCATTACATAGTTCCCATCAAATACCACAATAGGTTCATGACATAGTTCATCACAAATTCATGATACAATCCTCAAATAGCACAATAGCTCCATGACATAGTTCATCACAAATTCATGATACAATCCTCAAGGCTTGCAAGCCTCTATTGGGTCACACGCGGCCATTTCCCCTTCTTGTCGCGTGCCTCATCCTCCTCTTGTGCATCGCGAGCCCTTGCAAGCTTTCTTGCCCTCTCCTCTTCACGAGCTGCCTTCTCTTTGCGCGCCCTCTCCTCCTCACGCTTCTTCCGCTCCTTCCTCTAACTCTCACGACGTTCTTTATCCTTGGTTCTCTGGTAGGATTCTTCAAACAACCGTTGTCTCCTAAGACAATCTTTAAGTTGGTCTTTTTGGACATCTTCTAGCACTTCATGATCTATCCATATGAAGTACTTGCAAAGAGGAGGAGGTGACTAGTTGGACTAGTTTTTGTTAGTAATATGAGGTGAATCATAATGGAGAATAGCCTGTTTTTCTAACATATCGGTGGGATGTCATAGGCATTAGTTGGACGCGCGCGAGCATGTGCATAGTTGGGACACACAAAATATCTTCTTCCTTCCGTCCATGACTTCTTCCGGTCAGTGGGAACCTTCACCTTGCAGTCATCTCCACACCAACATGATGGGGTTTTCACTTCCTTCTCCTTCATCTTGTCCAACCTTGCCTCCTGCCATTTGTTCGGCATGTCCTCTTGGTCAGCGCACCGCGGCCTCATCGTGGAACCAGATGAAGCCATGCCTATGAGAAGAAGAATTGTTAGAAAATCACATGAACAAACTAAATGCAAAAGAAAACAATACGATAAAACAAGAAAAGAATTAACAAATATTTACCATTCATAATTTGTCAACCATTTGGATTATGCAAGTAACCAAACGTCGACTCGTTATCAGTCCTCCGCCCTCTTCTACCACCACCAGAACCACCTCTACGACCATCACTACTGCTACTTCTTGAGCTTTGTTGTATTCCCTCGAAGAGGAAATGGTGATGTAGCACAGTAGCGTAAGTATTTCCCTTAGTTTTTGAGAACCAAGGTATCAATCCAGTAGGAGACCACGCGCGAGTCCCTCGCACCTGCAAAAACAAATAAGAACCTCGCAGCCAACGCGATAAGGGGTTGTCAATCCCTTCACGGTCACTTACGAGAGTGAGATCTGATAGATAGGATAGGATAATATTTTTGGTATTTTTTGTATAAGAGCAGAAAGTAAAGAAAGCAAATAAGCAACGGCAACAGAAATTGGCTAGTTGACGGGAAAGTAATATGATAAAGATAGACCCGGGGGCCATAGGTTTCACTAGTGGCTTCTCTCATGATAGCAGAATTCTACGGTGGGTGAACGAATTACTGTCGAGCAATTGATAGAAAAGCGCATAGTTATGAGAATATCTAGGCATGATCATTATATATAGGCATCACGTCCGTAACAAGTAGACCGAAACGATTCTGCATCTACTACTATTACTCCACACATCGACCGCTATCCAGCATGCATCTAGAGTATTAAGTTCATAAGAACAGAGTAACGCCTTGAGCAAGATGACATGATGTAGAGGGATAAACTCAATCAATATGATATAAACCCCATATTTTTATCCTCGATGGCAACAATACAATACGTGCCTTGCTGCACCTACTGTCACTCGGAAAGGACACCGCAAGATTGAACCCAAAGCCAAGCACTTCTCCCACTGCAAAAACTATAGATCTAGTAGGCCAAACCAAACCAATAATTCGAAGAGACTTGCAATGATATTATAATCATACATAGAAGATTTCAAAGAAGAATCCAATATTGTTCATAGATAATCTTGATCATAAACCCACAATTCATCGAATCTCGACAAACACACCGCAAAAAGATTACATCGAATAGATCTCCTCGAAGATCGAGGAGAACTTTGTATTGAGATACAAAGAGAGAGAAGAAGCCATCTAGCTAATAACTATGGACCCGAAGGTCTGTGGTAAACTACTCACAACTCATTGGTGAGGCTATGGTGTTGATGTAGAAGCACTCTGTGATTGATCCCCCCCTCCTCCGGCGGAGCTCCGGAACAGGCCCCAAGATGGGATCTCACGGGAACAGAAGGTTGCGGTGGTGGAATTAGGGTTTCGTCTATTGCCTCGATGTTTTTAGGGTATGAGAGTATATATAGGCTGAACAAGCATGTCAGGGGAGCTACGTGGGGCCCACGAGGGTGGGGGCGCGCCTGCCGCCCTGGGCGCGCCCTGCCCCCTCGTGGGCACCTCGTTTCTTCTCTGACTTGTACTCCAAGTCTCTCGCGAAGATATCGTTCCAAAAATAACTCTCCCGAAGGTTTCATTCCGTTTGGACCCCGTTTGATATTCCTTTTCTACGAAACACTGAAATAGGCAAAAAAAATAGTAATTTGCATTGGGCCTTGGGTTAGTAGGTTAGTCCCAAAAATAATATAAAAGTGTATAATAAAGCCCATTAAACATCCAAAACAGAATATATAATAGCATGGAACAATCAAAAATTATAGATACGTTGGAGAGGTATCAAGCATCCCCAAGCTTAATTTCTGCTCGTCCTCGAGTAGTTAAATGATAAAAACTAAATTTTTGATGTGGAATGCTAACCAACATAATTCTCAATGTAATTTTCTTTATTGTGGCATGAATGTTCATATCCGAAAGACTCAAGATAAAAGTCTATATTGACATAAGAATAATAATACTTCAAGCATACTAACAAAGCAATCATGTCTTCTCAAAATAACATGGCCAAAGAAAGTTCATCCCTACAAAATCATATAGTTTTGCTATGCTCCATATTCTTCACACAAAATACTCAAATCATGCATAACCCCGGTTTCAGCCATGCAATTGTTTCATACTTAATTTTTTTTCAAAAAATTCAACTTTCACGCAATACATGAGCGTGAGCCATGGACATAGCTCTATGTGGAATAGAGTGGTGGTTTGTGGATAAGACAAAAGAGGAAGATGGTCTCCCATAAACTAGGCGTATCAATGAGCTATGGAGATGCCCATCAATAGATATCAATGTGAGTGAGTAGGGATTGCCATGCAAAGGATGCACTAGAGCTAAAAATGTATGAAAGCTCAACAAAAGAAACTAAGTGGGTGTGCATCCAACTTGCTTGTTCACGAAGACCTAGGGCATTTGAGGAAGCCCGTCATTGGAATATACAAGCCAAGTTCTATAATGAAAATTCCCACTAGTATATGAAAGTGACAAAACAAGAGACTCTCTATCATGAAGATCATGGTGCTACTTTGAAGCACAAGTGTGGAAAAAGATAGTAGCATTGTCCCTTTTCTTTTCTTTTTTCTATTATTTTATTTTTATTTTTCTTCTTCTTTGGGCCTTTCTTTTTTCTTTGGCCTTTCCTTCTTTTTTTTTCTTCTTTTTTCTTTGGGACAATGCTCTAATAATGATGATCATCACACTTATATTGATTTACAACTCGATACTAGAACAAAGTATGACTCTATATGAATGCTTCCGGTGTTGTACCGGGATGTGCAATGAATCAAGAGTGACATGTATAAAAAATTATGCATGGTGGCCTAGCCACGAATACGATGTCAACTACATGATCTTGCATGGCAATATGACAATGATGAAGCGTGTCATATGAACGGAACGGTGGAAAGTTCCATGGCAATATATCTCGGAATGGCTATGGAAATGCCATGATAGGTAGGTATGGTGTCTGTTTTGAGGAAGGTATATGGTGGGTGTGTGGTACCGGCGAAAGTTGCGCGATACAAGAGAGGCTAGCAATGGTGGAAGGGTGAGAGTGCGTATAATCCATGGACTCAACATTAGTCATAAAGAACCCAAATACTTATTGCAAAAATCTACATGTCATGAAAATAAAGTACTACACGCATGCTCCTAGGGGAAGGGTTGGTAGGAGTTAACCATCACGCGATCCCGACCTCCACACAAAGGATGACATTCATTGAAATACCTCATGCTTCAAATTTGTCACACAATGGTTACCATACGTGCATGCTACGGGACTTGCAAACCTCAACACAAGTATTTCTCAAATTCACAATTACTCTATTAGCATGACTCTAATATTACCATCCACATATCTCAAAACAATCATCAAGTATCAAACTTCTCACAATATTCATTGCACTTTATATGAAAGTTTTTACTATACCCATCTTGGATGACTATCATATTAGGACTAGTTTTATAACCAAAGCACATTACCATGTTGTTCTAAAAGACTCTCAAAAGTATATAAGTGAAGCATGAGAGATCAATAATTTCTACAAAAATAAAACCACCACCGTGCTCTAAAAGATATAAGTGAAGCACTAGAGCAAAACTATCTAGCTCACAAGATATAAGTGAAGCGCATAGAGTATTCTAATAAATTTCGATTCATTTGTATCTCTCTCAAAACGTGTGTCCAGCAAGGATGATTGTGGCAAACTAAAATGGAAAGACTCAAATCATACATGATGCTCCAAGCAAAACACATATCATGTGGTGAATAAAAATATAGTCCCGAGTAAAGTTACCGATAGATGAAGACGAAAGAGGGGATGCCTTCCCGGGGCATCCCCAAGCTTAGGCTTTTGGTTATCCTTGAATTTTACCTTGGGGTGCCTTGGGCATCCCCAAGCGTAGGCTCTTGCCACTCTTTGTTCCATAGTCCATCAAAGCCATGCTCAAAACTTGAAAACTTCACAACACAAAACTTAGCCAAAAATCTCGTGAGCTCTGTTAGTATAAGCAAAACAAACCGCCACTCAAAGGTACTGTAATGAACTCATTATTTGTTTATATTGGTGTTAAACCTATTGTATTCCAACTTCTCTACGATTCATACCCCCGATACTACTCATAGATTCATCAAAATAAGCAAACAACACACAAAACCAGAATCTGTCAAAAACAGAACAGTCTGTAGCAATCTATAACTTTCGAATACTTCTGTAACTCTAAAAAAATTAAAATAAATTGGTGGACATGAGGAATTTGTCTATTAATCATCTGCAAAATGAATCAACTAAAAAGCACTCCCAGTAAAAAATTACAACCAATCTCATGAGCGCTAAAGTTCTGCTTTTTCACAGCAAGATCATATAACCTTCACACAAGTCTTCCCAAAGGTTCTACTTGGCACAAACACTAATTAAAACACAAAACCACATCTAAACAGAAGCTAGATGCAATATTTATTCCTACACAGAAGCAAAAGCAAAGAAAATAAAATTGGGTTGCCTCCCAACAAGCGCTATCGTTTAACGCCCCTAGCTAGGCACGATACAAGAATAGATCTAGGTATTGCCATCTTTGGTAGGCAATTCTTTGATTAAACACTTATAATTCTTAGGAACTTCTTCGTCCTTATTAATAATCAAACTTCTAGGCAAGAAATCAGGGAATTCATTTGTAGCAAAAGGTTCCCTAGCAAAAGTGAGAAAGTTGGGATGAACACATATGAATTTGAGATCCGCAGTTTCCTTACTAGATGATTCACCCTTATTATTAGGAACATATATAAACTTGGCCAATTTAGTGATAGAGGGGTTTGAAGTATTTTTCACAACAGAAAGAGAAAACCCTACATTAGTGATAATATCCTCAAGTTTATCGATTCTAGTGGAATCTTGATATATTCGCTCTTTAACTATAGGTTCTTTTTCTTTAAAAAAATCAGAATAACTCCTACCTTAGATCCATATTGGGTAATTTGGTTGTGGATCTTTTTATCCAAACTCTCAACCAACTCTACAGTAGCAACTTTGTTTTCAATGATTTCAAGCCTTTGCATAACATGTTCCAAAGTCAAAATAGTTCCATTAACCAGAAGAGGTGGTGGGCCAAACAATTCTGTCATAGCATTATAAGAATCAAAAGTATGGCTACCCAAGAAATTCCTTCCAGTAATGGTATCAAGAATATATCTATTCCACAGAGTGATGCCAACATAAATATTGCGAAGAAACACAGAAGTGGAAAGCTTCCTAGTAGATCTATTTTGAGCATTGCAAATTCTATACCAAGCATCTTTTAGATTTTCTTCCTCCCTTTGTTTAAAATTAAGAACCTCACTCTCGGGAGTATTGATAATGATAGGCGTGCTAGCCATGACGGCAAGGCAAAGCGATAAAACACACGGAAGAAGAAGGGCGAATAAAAATGGCAAGGGTGAAGTGGGGGAGAGGAAAACGAGAGGTAAATAATGTAGTGCGCGGGATAAAGGTTTGTGCTAGGTACTTGGTATATGACTTTTGCGTAGATCTCCCCGGCAACGGCGCCAGAAATTCTTCTTGCTACTTCTCGAGCTTGCGTTGTATTCCCTCGAAGAGGAAAGGGTGATGCAGCATAGTAGCGTAAGTATTTCCCTCAGTTTTTAAGAACCAAGGTATCAATCCAGTAGGAGACCACACGCGAGTCCCTCGCACCTGCACAAACAAGTAAGAACCTCGCAGCCAACGCGATAAGGGGTTGTCAATCCCTTCACGGTCACTTACGAGAGTGAGATCTGATAGATAGGATAGGATAATATTTTTGGTATTTTTAGTATAAGAGCAGAAAGTAAAGAAAGCAAATAAGCAACGGCAACAGAAATTGGTTAGTTGATGGGAAAGTAATATGATAAAGATAGACCCGGGGGCCATAGGTTTCACAGGTGGATTCTCTCATGATAGCAGAATTCTACGGTGGGTGAACGAATTACTGTCGAGCGATTGATAGAAAAGCGCATAGTTATGAGAATATCTAGGCATGATCATTATATATAGGCATCACGTCCATAACAAGTAGACCGAAACGATTCTGCATCTACTACTATTATTCCACACATAGACTACTATCCAGCATGCATCTAGAGTATTAAGTTCATAAGAACAAAGTAACGCCTTAAGCAAGATGACATGATGTAGAGGGATAAACTCAAGCAATATGGTATAAACCCCATCTTTTTATCCTCGATGACAACAATACATTACGTTCTTTGCTGCCCCTACTGTCACTGGGAAAGGACACCGCAAGATTGAACCCAAAGCCAAGCACTTCTCCCATTGCAAGAACTATAGATCTAGTAGGCCAAACCAAACCAATAATTCGAAGAGACTTGCAAGGATATTATAATCATACATAAAAGATTTCAGAGAAGAATCCAATATTGTTCATAGATAATCTTGATCATAAACCCACAATTCATCGAATCTCGACAAACACACCGCAAAAAGATTACATCGAATAGATCTCCTCGAAGATCGAGGAGAACTTTGTATTGAGATCCAAAGAGAGAGAAGAAGCCATCTAGCTAATAACTATGGACCCGAAGGTATGTGGTAAACTACTCACAACTCATCGGTGAGGCTATGGTATTGATGTAGAAGCACTTCGTGATCGATCCCCCTCCGGCGGTGCTCCGGAACAGGCCCAAAGATGGGATCTCACGGAAACAGAAGGTTGCGGCGGTGGAATTATGGTTTCGTCTGTTGCCTCGATGTTTTCAGAGTATGAGAGTATATATAGGCTGAAGAAGCACGACAAGGGAGCTACGTGGGGCTCACGAGGGTGGGGGCGTGCCTGCCCCCCTGGGCACGCCCTGCCCCCTCATGGGCACCTCGTTTCTTATCTGACTTGTACTCCAAGTCTCTCGCGAAGATATCATTCCAAAAATAACTCTCCTGAAGTTTTCATTCCGTTTGGACTCCGTTTGATATTCCTTTTCTACAAAACACTGAAATGGGCAAAAAATAACAGCAATTTGCACTGGGCCTTGGGTTAGTAGGCTAGTCCCAAAATTAATATAAAAGTGTATAATAAATCCCATTAAACATCCAAAACAGAATATATAATAGCATGGAACAATCAAAAATTATAGATACGTTGGAGATGTATCAACTACTACCCCCTCTAGGGCCTCCATTAGCGCCACCTCTACCACGTTGTCCACTCCTAGCACCTCCTCTAGGGCCTGTACCAGCACGGGAACCACCTCTACGACCACCGGAACCCTCTCTGCCGCCACCTGCTTGACTCATGGTTGGATTGCCCTCCTTTGATGTTTTCCTTTTCTTAGAGCATGTTCTCACATTGTGTCCCGAATTATCACATTAACCACAGTTGATAGTGTCCGGAGGCTCCATAAAGTGCACGCTACCAAATTGGTTCATGCCAGTGTGTCCAGCTAAGTTGTCCATATCGCCTCTCAACCGTTTTTGTCTGATTCTACCCTTGGGCTCAACCTTGAGCAAAGGATCGGGCCTAAGCTCCGGCCCATTATGGTCAGGCCACTGTGATGGGTCCAGGGAGGGTTGGAATCGAGAAGCCCATGTCAACCTAGTAGCTTCAAGATCAAACTCGTGCATCCTCACGATTGTCCCATCAGACACATGCATATTTGTTGACAACGCCGTCGTCAAAAGACGAGGGTACGGCCAATGATACTTACTAGACCTCTCACACTGACACCACCGTCTCTTAAGGTGCACCTCGAATGCACGACCACCATATGACATACCATCTCTTGTTGTCCCACCAGGCTCATCGATTTGGTAGGTCATATCATAGGTGTTGAATAGCCTAACTTTCTGTGCCGAGGACTTGCTTTGCTGTAAAATCATCCACTCTTCAACCTTTGGTGGATATTTCATTTTTTGACCAATCCACTTCACGGTTTCCTCTGAATGCATCATAAAATACTCGTGAAGCTTGAAGAAAGTATATTCCACTAGTGCAGACACCTGCAATGGGCGGGCACCTCTGAGCACATTGTTAAAACATTCGACCATGTTACTGGTCATGTCGCCATATCTCCAACCTCCTTCATCATGAGCGTGTGCCCACTTGTGTTTCTCTAGAAAATTTCGTGTTGAGAAATATTTTCCTCCTTCGTTCATAGCTTCGTAGAGCTTGTCATAGCGAATGGTGAACGCACAGGTGCTAAAGGCCATGCAAACATGGGTTAGATCCTTGCTCAACTCCTTGCTCTTACATGCCCTGTAAAAGTTGCCACGAAATGCCTCATGCACCATCGATGGTGAAGCTTTGGAAGTCCTGGAATAACAATGTCCATGGCTTTCAGTATGCCCTGGTGCCGGTCTGATATAGTGCACACTTCTCTATCACCAATGACATTTTCCATAACATGGCGCATGAACCACTCCTAGTTGTCTTGGTGCTCGAAGGGCACCAAACCAAATGCCACCGGCAACACATTGTCATTGGAGGAGTGTGCCATTGCTACCATGATTGTGCCCTTGTATTGGCCGGTCAAGAATGTGCCATCAATAGACAAAACCAGATGACAATGCTTGAAGGTCGTGATGCATTGTCCGAAACTCCAGAAGGCACGGTGAAACACCCCATGACCATCATCCTCGACCACATGATACATGCCGGGGTTCCAATGGGCAATCACTCCCAACAACCTCGGGAGGCGATTATATGCTTCTTCCCAACTACCATACAACATCCTTAAAGCATTTGCCTTGGCCTTCAATGTCTTCCCATACTTGACTTTGTATCCAAACATTCTTTTCACCGTCGTCATGAGGAGCTTCACCTTCATGGTTGGATCAGTTAATACTTCTTTCATTAATTTAAACCCAAGAAACTCATACGTGAGTTGACGGTGTGTCTTAGGCTTCTTTTTTGGCAGTGGCCTGCACGAGTGAGTACACACACAACTTGTTAACAGTCATTGTCCGATGTTAATTCTTCTTCCATGGACCGCCCATGGGCATCCTTATTTGTCACAATGGATGGAGTAACGCACTTTTTGGTCCGAGTACCCAACAATATATGGTCTATGGTTCCTAATAGCATAGTCACTTAGCCATACTTTGAAGGCCTGCAAACTCACAAACTTCAACCCTTTCTTCAAGTAAGCATTCTCGTCTTCATCCTCGTCCCTTGGTTCGCACGGTTCCGGGCAAGGTCTCGGCTGTATCGCCCTACGCATGCCACCATCAACTACCGCCTTGTGGGCCAGCCTGAGATCACGAAACAATGGAGTTCTTATTTCCAAATCGGTCACCTCTGTGTGTATATAGTTCTCTCTCTCCGTGAATCCATCCACGTCCAAGTCTTCCTCCGGACCTTCATCATCCGAGTCATACGCATATGCACGACCATAGGGGATCTCACGGTCCATGTCCTGCTGCCGGACAAACGCTTCCAAGTCCCCGGTGTCATTGCCATGAATCTCATCCTCTTGCTCATCGTCAGCACTGCATCCATACTCTAGTGCAAGGCGAGCCCTTTCAAGCTTCCTAACTCTCTCCTCCTCTTGAGCCATCTTCTTGTTTTTGCATGCCATGTCCGCCTCACACTTCCGTCGTTCCCTCTTCTCCTTCTCACGGCACTCATTTCCATGAGTCTCATCCTCGTGCCTGTCATCATCATCATCACCATGACCATCAACATAATGTTCATTAACTAACTCAAGACCATGCCCAACAACTTCATTTTCTTGGCTAGGTGGCAGTTGTTAGAAATATGCCCTAGAGGCAATAATAAAATGGTTATTATTATATTTCATTATTCATGATAATTGTCTATTGTTCATGCTTTAATTGTATTATCCGCAAACAGTGATACATGTGTGAATACATAGACTACAACGTGTCCCTAGTAAACTTCTAGTTGACTAGCTCGTTGATCAACAGATGGTTACGGTTTCCTGACCATGGACATTGGATGTCATTGATAACGTGATCACATCATTAGGAGAATGATGTGATGGAAAAGACCCAATCCTAAGCCTAGCACAAGATCGTGTAGTTCGTATGCTAAAGCTTTTCCAATGTCAAGTATCCTTTCCTTAGACCATGAGGTTGTGCAACTCCCGGACACCGTAGGAATACTTTGGGTGTGCCAAACGTCACAACGTAACTGGGTGGCTATAAAGGTACACTACGGGTATCTCCGGAAGCATCTGTTGGGTTGGCACGAACCGAGACTGGGATTTGTCACTCCGTATGACGGAGAGGTATCTCTGGCCCCACTCGGTAATACATCATCGAATGAGCTCAATGTTACTAAGGGGTTAGTCACGGGATGATATGTTACGGAACGAGTAAAGAGACTTGCCATAACGAGACTGAACAAGGTATCGGTATACCGACAATCGAATCTCGGGCAAGTACTATACTGATAGACAAAGGGAATCGTATACGGGATTGATTGAATCCTTGACATCGTGGTTCACCCGATGAGATCATCGTGGAACATGTGGGAGCCAACATGGGTATCCAGATCCCGCTATTGGTTATTGGTCGGAGAGTTGTCTCGGTCATGTCTGCATGGTTCCCGAACCCGTAGGGTCTACACACTTAAGGTTCGATGACGCTATGGTTATAGGGAATAGATATACGTGGTTACCAAATGTTGTTCGGAGTCCCGGATGAGATCCCGGACGTCACGAGGAGCTCCGGAATGGTACGAATGTAAAGATTTATATATGGGAAGTCATCATACGGTCATCGGAATAATTCGGGGGGGGGGGGTGCCGGTATAGTACCGGGACCACCGAAGGGGTTCCGGCGGTCCACCGGGAGGGTCCACCTGCCCCGGAGGGCCTTATGGGCTGTATGTGGACAGGGACCAGCCCCTAAGTGGGTTGGGCGCCTCCCCCCTAGGGCCCATGCGCCTAGGGTTCTCGGGAAACCCTAAGGGGGGCGCCCCCCTTGCCTTGGGGGGCAAGGCACCCCCTGGCCGCCGCCCCCTCCTCAGATTGGATCTGAGGGGGCCGGGCCCTCTCTCCCTTGGCCCTATATATATGTGGGGGTGAGAGGGAAGCCGCACCCAAGTTCTAGCGCAGCCCTCCCCCTCTCCCAAGTCCTCCTCCTCTCCCGCGGTGCTTGGCGAAGCCCTGCAGGACTGCCACGCTCCTCCATCACCACCATGCCGCCGTGCTGCTGCTGGACGGAGTCTTCCCCAACCTCTCCCTCTCTCCTTGCTGGATCAAGGCACGGGAGACGTCACTGGGCCGCACATGTGTTGAATGCGGAGGCACCATTGTTCGGTGCTTAGATCGGATTCGGCCGCGATCTGAATCGCTTCGTGTACGAGTCCACCGACCGCGTTCTTGCAACGCTTCCGCATCGCGATCTTCAGAGGTATGAAGATGCACTCCCCTCTCGTTGCTAGTAGACTCCATAGATAGATCTTGGTGATGCGTAGGAATTTTTTTGATTTTCTGCAATGATCCCCAACAGTGGCATCATGAGCTAGGTCTATGCGTAGTTACTATGCACGAGTAGAACACAAGTTGTTGTGGGCGTAGATCATGTCAATTTACTTGCCGCTACTAGTCTTATCTTGATTCGGCGGCATCGTGGGATGAAGCGGTCCGGACCGACCTTACATGTACGCTTACGTGAGACAGGTTCCACCGACTGATATGCAGTAGTTGCATAAGGTGGCTAGCGGGTGTCTGTCTCTCCCACTTTAGTCGGATCGGATTCGATGCAAAGGGTCCTTATGAAGGGTAAATAGAAATTGGCATATCACATTGTGGTTTTGGCGTAGGTAAGAAACGTTCTTGCTAGAAACCTATAGCAGCC
This sequence comes from Secale cereale, assembly GCA_902687465.1. Classification (NCBI taxonomy): domain Eukaryota; kingdom Viridiplantae; phylum Streptophyta; class Magnoliopsida; order Poales; family Poaceae; genus Secale; species Secale cereale. The sequence continues at coordinate 120,730,112 of LR738715.1, forward strand.
ACGTAAAAACTTGCAACAACAATTAGAGGACGTCTAACTTGTTCTTGCAGCATGTGCCGTGTGATGTGATATGGCCAGAAGGATGTGATAAATGATATATATGTGATGTATGAGATTGATCATGTTCTTGTAATAGGAATCACGACTTGCATGTCGATGAGTATGACAACCGGCAGGAGCCATAGGAGTTGTCTTATTTTATTATATGACCAACATGTCATTGAAAACGCCATGTAATTACTTTACTTTATCGCTAACCATTAGCCATAGTAGTAGAAGTAATGTTTGGCGAGACAACTTCATGAAGACACGATGATGGAGATCATGGTGTCATGCCGGTGACAATGATGATCATGGAGCCCCAAAGATGAAGATCAAAAGGAGCAAAATGATATTGGCCATATCATGCCACTGTTTGATTGCATGTGATGTTTATCATGTTTTACATCTTATTTTCTTAGAACGACGGTAGTAAATAAGATGATATCTCACTAAAATTTCAAGAATTGTGTTCCCCTTAACTGTGCACCATTGCTAAGGTTTGTTGTTCCGAAGCACCACGTGATGATCGGGTGTGATAGGCTCTAACGTTCGCATACAACGGGTGTAAGCCAGATTTACACACGCAATACACTTAGGGTTCACTTGACGAGCCTAGCATGTACAGACATGGCCTCGGAACACGGAAGATCGAAATGTCGAACATGAGTCGTATAGAAGATACGATCAACATAAAGATGTTCACCGTTGATGACTAGTCCGTCTCACGTGATGATCGGACACAGCCTAGTCGATTCGGATCATGTATCACTTGGATGACTAGAGAGATGTCTATCTGAGTGGGAGTTCATTAAATTTGTTTAGATGAACTTAATTGTCATGAACACAGTCTAAAATCTTTACAATATGTCTTGTAGATCCAATGGCCCATGCTAATGTTACCCTCAACTTCAACGCGTTCCTAGAGAAAACCAAGTTGAAAGACGATGGTAGCAACTATACAGATTGGGTCCGTAACTTGAGGATCATCCTCATAGCTGCCAAGAAAGCATATGTCCTTGAAGCACCGCTAGGTGATGCACCCGTTTTCCCAGCAGCTCAAGACGTTATGAACGTCTGGCAGTCGCGTAGTGATAATTACTCCCTGGTTCCGTGCGGCATGCTTTACAGCTTAGAATCGAGGCTCCAAAAGCGTTTTGAGCAGCACGGAGCATATGAGATGTTCCAAGAGCTGAAAATGGTTTTGCAAGCTCATGCCCGAGTCGAGAGATATCAGGTCTCCGACAAGTTCTACAGTTGTAAGATGGAGGAGAATAGTTCTGTCAGCGAGCATATACTCAAAATGTCTGGGTTGCACAATCGCTTGTCTCAGTTGGGAATTAATCTCTGAGATGACGTGGTCGTTGACAGAATCCTCCAGTCGCTCCCACCTAGCTACAAGAACTTCGTGATGAACTTCAATATGCAAGGGATGGAGAAGTCCATGCCCGAGGTGTATTCAATGCTGAAATCGGCGGAGGTGGAGATCAAGAAAGAACATCAAGTGTTGATGGTGAATAAAACCACTAAGTTCAAGAAAGGCAAGGGTAAGAAGAACTTCAAGAAGGACAGCAAAGGAGTTGCCGCACCTAGTAAGCCAGTTGCCGGGAAGAAGCCAAAGAATGGACCCAAGCCTGAGACTGGGTGCTTTTATTGCAAGGGAACGGGTCACTGGAAGCGGAGCTGCCCCAAATACTTAGCAGATAAGAAGGCCGGCAACGTCAAAGGTATATGTGATATGCATGTTATTTATGTGTACCTTACTAGTGCTCGTAGTAGCTCCTCGTTATTTGATACCGGTGTAGTTGCTCACATTTGTAACTCAAAGCAGGAGCTGCGGAATAAGCGGAGACTGGCAAAGGACGAGGTGATGATGCGCGTCGGGAATGGTTCCAAGGTCGATGTGATCACCGTCGGCACGCTACCTCTTGATGGGCCTCGAACCCCTCGTTGGTTACCCCAAGTGGAAGGTGTAAGATGCAGTAAGTAGAAGTGTTTTCCCCTAGCAAAGATGCCAAGGATCGATTCCCCAGAGACTCCTAGGTTCAACAAGTAGGTGTCAATTGCTACGGCGCCAGATTAGTAGCAACCAACGTGGACCTGCACACAGATACAAATAACTTTGCTCCCAACGAGTACAGAGAGGTTGTCAATCTCTCCGGCCTTGTAGTTCACAAAGGATTAAAAGCAATGATAGTAGTGATAGATAGTTTTTGCAATAGTAAGTAAATAGCGAAAAGTAAATAGTGGATGTGATCAATGATGGTAATATGGACCGGAGTCTCATGATGTTCACTAGTGATGTCTCTCTCCCAAAAGACGATAAAACAGCTATGTGAGGTAAACAAATTACAGTTGGGCAATTGACAGGACCACGAACGCAAACCAATGCTGACTACATTGCAAGACAGGTTGAGGTTCAAAGCATGGGTGGTACGCCAAAGTAAGTAGACCGAAATCCATCAATATCTACTACTAATCATCCACCTTGAGATATCTATCCAGAACATCTCGCTGGTATTAAGTTGCGAGTCCCACCCATAGTGTAAACTCAATGCAACAGACAACTGCATTAAAAGAACTTTGCGTAAAGTAAACAATCCTTGCACCCGCGGGCACAAGCACCATTGTTTTCCCCCTTGTGGCAACAGCACATCCCCTAGACTCATGTTTCTGTCACTCAAGCTAGTCATCGAGGGGCATGAACCCACAATCGAGCATAACGTTCCCTCTTGGAGTCACTACCTACTACTCGGCCAAAGCAATAAGTAACAACGGAGAACATGCAAGAATTACTTATGAACTAAAATATAAAAGAGGTGAATCAAATATATTACTCAAGATCAATCTGAACATAATCTCATAATCCATCGGATCCCAGCAAACTCAACATAGCAACAGTATAAGGATTACATAGGTGCCTCGATCATGTAGGGCAGCTCACGAGGACTAATTAGTGAAGCACAAGAACGGGAGGAGAACATCACATAGCTACTGGTCATGGACTCATGGTCCAAGGGAGACTACTCACGAGTCATCCGGGAGGCGTCCATGGTGGTGGAGAAGCTCCCGGTGGTGATCCTCCCCTCCGGCAGGGTGCCGGGAAGAGTTCTCATGGTGCTCCCGATCTTGGAAGCGGCGGCGGCGGCGGAACAGAGATGGGATCGCGAAAAGAGTTTCTGTTCTGAGGGTTTCGGAGGTCCCTCTAAATATATGCCAAAGGGGGGCACCGGACGGGCTTCGGGGGGCCCAGGCGCCCACCCGGCGCGGCCCAGGGGGGGCGCGCCCACAGGGCGCCTGGAGCCCCTGTGCCCCCCCCCCCCAGGCTGCCCTTCGGACGTAGTGTTGTTTCCGGATCGCTGATTTTTTATATAATTTTTCTGGATTTTTCTGGGCAGTTCTCGAAACGTGAAAACCTGAAATACAAAAACAGCCGAAAACAGAAACTGGCACTGGGGTGCACTAGATTAGTAAGTTAGTCCAAATATGATCAAAAGTGTATGGAAGTGTATGAATATCATAGCAATATCACCCAAAAGTGGCATGGAGCAAGCAGAAATTATAGATACGTTTTGGACGTATCAACATCCCCAAGCTTAATTCCTGCTCGTCCTCGAGTAGGTAAATGATAACAAGAATAATTTCTGTGGTGACATGCTATTAACCATATAGGACTTTTTCATAGTCATATGACAAAAGCTTACTGAGACAATGATTCTAAAGTAATTAAGTTGTCTCAAGAGAAAATCACAAATGACTGAAAGTTTTACAACATGAAACTGAAACATCAAAAAGATTTGCAATGAACATGATGTGCAAATATGATAAAGTGATATCTAGCTTGCCCCCTTTAGTGATGCAAAACATAAATGTAGGGGCACCTTCAAGGTTTAAGTGATGACTAGATACAATCATTTCAGAATAAACGATATCACAGTCATGCAAAAGACAATGCTACTTTGGGACAATGCACATTACACCCAGAATGACAATCATGCTCTCAGTAGTTGGTGCTTTAACATAAAAGTAAAAGAAAGGTTAAGTGCTAAAGCTTTTTATTTTGAAAACATGGAAGCAATTGTGTCAACGGTAGTAGTACTTCATATGTGTCATGCATAAAACATCCTATAAGTTGCAAGCCTCATGCATCGAATACTAATAGTGGTCGCTCCTTGTCCTAATTAGCTCGGATTCCCATGGGTTATCATTGCATTACATATGTTTTAACCAAGTGTCACAAAGGGGTACCTCTATGCCACCTGTACAAAGGTCCAAGGAGATAGATCGCATTTGATTTCTCGTTTTTGATAGATCTCAACTTGAGGACATCCATACCGGGACAACATAGAAAATAGATGATGGACTCCTCTTTAATGCATAAGCATATTCTCATGAGAGATTGAGGATTAAGGTCCAAGCTAAAACTTCCACCATGATGCATGGCTTTGGTTGGCGGCCCAATGTTCTTCTCTAACAATATGCATAGTTATTCAACCCACGGCAAATCACCCTTACTTCAGACAAGACGAACATGCATAGCAACTCACATGATATTCAACAAAAGTGTGACAGTTGATGGCGTCCCCAGAAACATGGTTACCGCTCAGCAAGCAACTTATAAGAAATAAGATACATAAGCAACATATTCTTTACCACAATAGTTTTTAGGCTACTTTCCCATGAGCTATGTATTGCATGGTTAGTTTGCTTAGTGCAGGTGGAGGTTAGCAAAAGACTGGGAGCGACCAACTAAGAGAGCAATGACGGTCATAATCATGCAGAGCGACAAAGCAATATTGAATCAGGCATGGTAGTTATATCGCTACTCAGAAATAAAAGATCATCAAGGCTTGACAGACTTTCTTTACAGTCTTGAATATGCGTGAGCATACGCCAAGTCAATCAAAATAAATTCTCGAAGGAAGACATTACTAAACCATACCACATCATAGGCAAACAAACCAAGTTGGTACTCCAATAACACATTGGGAACCCCCCAGCTATTTGAGATTAACCATAAGAAAACCTGAACTACTAAGCACCATCATGAAAGTAGCATCTTTATCATAGACACATTAACCCATGCCACGGAAGCAAACCCTCTTAATAAGGTGAGCATGGTAATTAAAGAGAGTTCAAACAACCAACTAAATAAAAGCTCTTGAAAAGATAAGCATGAATACTAAGAGCAGAGCACGATAGTAGCTATTAAAAGACAAAGAACACACACAGCATAGATAGACATGAAAATTCTATGTAATGTTCTAGGTAGAAGTGGAGCGTGTTTCTCTCCCACATAAAGGAATGCTGGGTTCCGACTCGTTATGAAAAACTAAAAAGAAAACTAAAAGCAAGATGCTCCAAGCATAGCACATAACACATGAAGTGATAAAAATATAGCGAAACGAAAGACGAACTGATAATGTTGATGGAGAAGGGGATGCACGGGGGCATCCCCAAGCTTAGACGCTTGAGTCTCCTTGAATATTTCTTGGGGGTGCACGGGGGCATCCCCAAGCTTGAGCGCTTGACACTCCTGAATCTTTTTATCATCTTCCCTCGCACACTTGAAAACTCCCTTCATACATAACTCATCATAATCTGATTAGCGAGGTTAGTACCCTTAATAAAATAATTATACCTTGCTGGAAATAAGGATATTCTTGAAGTTCTACTGTTTCTCAAGATTGCCAAAAGGTTTTTGCAAAGAAAAAGCAAGTTCTTAATTTGCAAAGTGAAGGTAAGGCAAAACAGGACAGAATCTGTGAAAAACAGAACAGCAGGCAGTAATTGGTCTGTTCGGGATACTTCTGCAACTCAAATCAAAAAACTCAGAACTGACACACGAAAGAAAATTATATAGAGAACGCTGTCGAAAAAATTCAGACCAAAAAGATGATCTGGTGATTTTATACGAATTTTTCTATCCAAGGACAGAATCTGTTTCCTGGACAGCACCTCACAACTTTTGAACTTTCTAGCAATCGGAGGCTATACTTGGCACAAATATGGAAAGCAAAGATACAATGATGATGCTACAGCAGTAAAAAACATCAAGCCACAACAAAAGCAAAAAATTTATTCATGTGGGCTGCCTCCCAAAAGCGCTTTCTTTTATGCCTTTAAGCTAGGCATAATGCATAGAGGAATCAATAATCATCATAATAATCGGAGTTATAAATTGTTTCAAATGGTTCCTCAATAAGTTCATTTTTGTTCCTTCTAGGAAAGGGGTACACACCTTTTGCCTTCCCGCGTAAGCGGATTTGTCCCTTACCTATATCGATGAAGCCTTTAACTGCTCGGAGGAAGTCCCTCCCAAGCACTATATTTCCTTGGTTTGGCTCCATGATGAAGAAATCAATCATTGCAATCCCTTTAAGGAATTTAACCGGTACGTCTTTTATTTTTCCCTGGATTTCAGAAATATCTCCATTAGTGTGTTCACGATAAGATGGTAATCTATCCATGTTAAATTTTAAAGAATCATGAACAATTTTTGGCATAGTAGAAACCATAGATCCAATATCACAATAAGCAAGGAAGTCTTGATTAGAGATGCTAATCCTAACAAGAGGTTCCCAGTCATTATCTATTTCCAAAATATCTCTCTCATTGGGTTTGGGTTTCTCTATCTTCATTAAGTCTAGAGCATCCATTCTTTTCTCAATAGTAGTAAGTCTATCTATGATAGTATCAAAGTTATGATCATAAACAAAGTAACTAGATAGACCATGTATAATCTCAAGAGCTCTAGCTTCATCACATTCTAAGAAATCTCCCTCAGCTATAATGTCAAGAGAGTGTTTACACCATTTAAAAAGACCATGGTAAAAATTCCTAAGCACAATTTTTATAGGTATCCAAGGCATAATTCTCCTATGTGCATCAGAAATTCTGTCCCATGCCTTCTTCATATTTTCTCCATCCCTTTGATGGAAATCTAAAACTTCTGATTCCCTTAAAGCACCAAAGCCTAACATGTTTGGCTAAACAGAAAGGACTACTAATAAAAAGACAAATAATTTTTTTTTGTGATTTTCTATAAAAGGAACTAAAGCAAAAATGAAAGGTAAACTAACAAGACTAAAAAGCAAAGGTAAAAGATAGCATGCAACTCCCCTATCCTGAAGAGTGGAGTCCCCGGCAACGGCGCCAGAAAATACTCCTTGATGGGCCTCGAACCCCTCGTTGGTTACCCCAAGTGGAAGGTGTAAGCTGCAGTAAGTAGAAGTGTTTTCCCCTAGCAAAGATGCCAAGGATCGATTCCCCAAAGACTCCTAGGTTCAACAAGTAGGTGTCAATTGCTACGGCGCCAGATTAGTAGCAACCAACGTGGACCTGCACACAGATACAAATAACTTTGCTCCCAACGAGTACAGAGAGGTTGTCAATCTCTCCGGCCTTGTAGTTCACAAAGGATTAAAAGCAATGATAGTAGTGATAGATAGTTTTTGCAATAGTAAGTAAATAGCGAAAAGTAAATAGTGGATGTGATCAATGATGGTAATATGGACCGGAGTCTCATGATGTTCACTAGTGATGTCTCTCTCCCAAAAGACGATAAAACAGCTATGTGAGGTAAACAAATTACAGCTGGGCAATTGACAGGACCACGAACGCAAACCAATGCTGACTACATTGCAAGAAAGGTTGAGGTTCAAAGCATGGGCGGTACGCCAAAGTAAGTAGACCGAAATCCATCAATATCTACTACTAATCATCCACCTTGAGATACCTATCCAGAACATCTCGCTGGTATTAAGTTGCGAGTCCCACCCATAGTGTAAACTCAATGCAACAGACAACTGCATTAAAAGAACTTTGCGTAAAGTAAACAATCCTTGCACCCGCGGGCACAAGCACCGTTGTTTTCCCCCTTGTGGCAACAGCACATCCCCTAGACTCATGTTTTTGTCACTCAAGCTAGTCATCGAGGGGCATGAACCCACAATCGAGCATAACGTTCCCTCTTGGAGTCACTACCTACTACTCGGCCAAAGCAATAAGTAACAACGGAGAACATGCAAGAATTACTTATGAACTAAAATATAAAAGAGGTGAATCAAATATATTACTCAAGATCAATCTGAACATAATCTCATAATCCATCGGATCCCAGCAAACTCAACATAGCAACAGTATAAGGATTACATAGGTGCCTCGATCATGTAGGGCAGCTCACGAGGACTAATTAGTGAAGCACAAGAACGGGAGGAGAACATCACATAGCTACTGGTCATGGACTCATGGTCCAAGGGAGACTACTCACGAGTCATCCGGGAGGCGTCCATGGTGGTGGAGAAGCTCCCGGTGGTGATCCTCCCCTCCGGCAGGGTGCCGGGAAGAGTTCTCCTGGTGCTCCCGATCTTGGAAGCGGCGGCGGCGGCGGAACAGAGATGGGATCGCGAAAAGAGTTTCTGTTCTGAGGGTTTCGGAGGTCCCTCTAAATATATGCCAAAGGGGGGCACCGGACGGGCTTCGGGGGGCCCAGGCGCCCCCCCGGCGTGGCCCAGGGGGGCGCGCCCACAGGGCGCCTGGAGCCCCTGTGCCCCCCCCCCCCCAGGCTGCCCTTCGGACGTAGTGTTGTTTCCGGATCGCTGATTTTTTATATAATTTTTCTGGATTTTTCTGGGCAGTTCTCGAAACGTGAAAACCTGAAATACAAAAACAGCCGAAAACAGAAACTGGCACTGGGGTGCACTGGATTAGTAAGTTAGTCCAAATATGATCAAAAGTGTATGGAAGTGTATGAATATCATAGCAATATCACCCAAAAGTGGCATGGAGCAAGCAGAAATTATAGATACGTTTTGGACGTATCACCTCTGCATCTACCTTCGGGATTAGTTTTAAACCTCAATAATTGTTATTTAGTACCAGCTTTGAGCATGAACATTGTATCTGGATCTCGTTTAATGCGAGATGGCTACTCATTTAAATCCGAGAATAATGGTTGTTCTATTAATATGAGAGAAATGTTTTATGGTCACGCCCCGCTGGTCAATGGTATATTCTTAATGAATCTCGAACGTGATGTTACACATATTCATAGTGTGGATGCCAAAAGATGTAAGGTTGATAATGATAGTCCCACATACTTGTGGCACTGGCGCCTTGGTCATATTGGTGTCAAACGTATGAAGAAGCTCCATGCAGATGGACTTTTGGAGTCTCTTGATTATGAATCATTTGACACGTGTGAACCATGCCTCTTGGGCAAGATGACCAAGACTCCGTTCTCCGGAACAATGGAGCGAGCAACCAACTTATTGGAAATCATACATACCGATGTGTGCGGTCCAATGAGTGTTGAAGCTCGCGGTTGCTATCGTTATGTTCTCACCCTCACAGATGACTTAAGTAGATATGGGTATGCCTACTTGATGAAACACAAGTCTGAGACCTTTGAAAAGTTCAAGGAATTTCAGAATGAGGTTGAGAATCAACGTGACAGAAAAATAAAGTTCTTATGATCAGATCGTGGAGGAGAATATTTAAGTCACGAATTTGGCACGCACCTAAGGAACTGTGGAATTGTTTCACAATTGACGCCGCCTGGAACACCTCAGCGTAATGGTGTGTCCGAACGTCGTAATTGTACTCTATTGGACATGGTGCGATCTATGATGTCCCTTACCGACTTACCGCTATCATTTTGGGGTTATGCTTTAGAGACTGCCGCATTCACTTTAAATAGGGCACCATCTAAATCCGTTGAGATGACACAGTATGAACTTTGGTTTGGGAAGAAACCTAAGTTGTCGTTTCTAAAAGTTTGGGGATGCGATGCTTATGTCAAGAAACTTCAACCTGAAAAGCTCGAACCCATCGGAAAAATGCGTCTTCATAGGATACCCTAAGGAAACTATTGGGTACACCTTCTACCTCAGATCCGAAGGCAAGGTCTTTGTTGCCAAGAATGGATCCTTTCTAGAGAAAGAGTTTCTCTCGAAAGAAGTAAGTGGGAGGAAAGTGGAAGTTGATGAGGTGATTGTCACCCCTTCCGAACCGGAAAGTAGCGCAGCGCAGGAAGATGTTTCTGTGGTACCTGCACCGACTAGGGAGGAAGTTAATGATAATGATCATGAAACTTCAGATCAAGTTACTACTGAACTTCGTAGGTCCACAATGACACGTTCCGCACCAGAGTGGTACGGCAACCCTGTCATGGAAATCATGTTGTTAGACAACGGTGAACCTTCGAACTATGAAGAAGCGATGACGGGCCCGGATTCTAACAAATGGCTTGAAGCCATGAAATCCGCGATAGGATCCATGTATGATAACAAAGTATGGACTTTGGTGGACTTTCCCGATGATCGGCACGCCATAGAACATAAATGGATCTTTAAGAAGAAGACTGACGCGGATGGTAATGTGATCATCTATAAGGCTCGACTTGTCGCTAAAGGTTATCAACAAGTTCAAGGAATTGGCTACGATGAGACTTTTTCTCCCGTAGCGATGCTGAAGTTCGTCCGAATCATGTTAGCAATTGTCGCATTCTATGATTATGAGATATGGCAAATGGACGTCAAAACGGCATTCCTTAATGGCTTCCTCAAGGAAGAACTGTATATGATGCAGTCGGAAGGTTTTGTCGATCCTGAGAATGCTAACAAGGTATGCAAGCTCCAGCGCTCAATCTATGGGCTGGTGCAAGCATCTCGGAGTTGGAACATTCACTTTGATGAGGTGATCAAAGCGTTTGGGTTTATACAGACTTGGGGAGAAGCATGTATTTACAAGAAAGTGAGTGGGAGCTCTGTAGCATTTCTCATATTATATGTGGATGATATATTGCTGATGGGAAATGATGTAGAACTCTTGGAAAGCATAAATGCCTACTTGGATAAGTGTTTTTCAATGAAGGACCTTGGAGAAGCTGCTTACATATTAGGCATCAAGATCTATAGAGATAGATCGAGACGCCTCATTGGTCTTTCACGAAGCACATACCTTGACAAGATATTGAAGAAGTTCAATATGGATCAGTCCAAGAAAGGGTCCTTGCCTGTATTGCAAGGTACGAGATTGAGCACAGCTCAATGCCCGACCTCGGCAGAAGATAGAGAAAAGATGAGTGTCATCCCTTATGCCTTGGCAATAGGTTCTATTAGGTATGCCATGCTGTGTACCAGACCTGATGTGAACCTTGCCATAAGTTTGGTGGGGAGGTACCAAAGTGATCCCGGTATGGAGCACTGGACAGCGGTCAAGAACATCCTGAAGTACCTGAAAAGGACTAAGGATATGTTTCTCGTTTATGGAGGTGACGAAGAGCTCGTCGTAAAGGGTTACGTCGGTGCTAGCTTCAACACAGATCTGGATGACTCCAAGTCACAAACCGGATACGTGTATATTTTGAATGGAGGGGCAGTCAGCTGGTGCATTTGCAAGCAAAGCGTCGTGGCGGCATCTACATGTGAAGCGGAGTACAAAGCTGCTTCTGAAGCAGCGCAGGAAGGAGTCTGGATGAAGGAGTTCATCACCGACCTAGGAGTTATTCCAAGCGCGTCGAGGCCGATGACTCTCTTCTGCGACAACACTGGAGCTATTGCCATTGCCAAGGAGCCCAAGTTTCACAAGAAGACCAAGCACATCAAGCGCCGTTTCAACTCCCTCCGGAATTATATTCAAGATGGAGACATAGATATTTGTAAAGTGCATATGGATCTGAATGTCGTAGATCCGTTGACTAAACCTCTTCTACGAGAAAAACATGATCAACACCAGAACTCTATGGGTGTTTGATTCATCACAATGTAACTAGATTATTGACTCTAGTGCAAGTGGGAGACTGCTGGACATATGCCCTAGATGCAATAATAAAATGGTTATTATTATATTTCCTTGTTCATGATAATTGTCTATTGTTCATGATTTAATTGTATTATCCGGAAACAGTGATACATGTGTGAATACATAGACTAAAATGTGTCCCTAGTAAGCCTCTAGTTGACTAGCTCGTTGATCAACAGATGGTTACGGTTTCCTGACCATGGACATTGGATGTCATTGATAACGGGGTCACATCATTAGGAGAATGATGTGATGGACAAGACCCAATCCTAAGCCTAGCACGAGATCGTGTAGTTCGTACGCTAAAGCTTTTCCAATGTCAAGTATCCTTTCCTTAGACCATGAGGTTGTGCAACTCCCGGATACCGTAGGAACACTTTTGGTGTGCCAAACGTCACAACGTAACTGGGTGGCTATAAAGGTACACTACGAGTATCTCCAAAAGCATCTGTTGGGTTGGCACGAACCAAGACTGGGATTTGTCACTTCGTATGACGGAGAGGTATCTCTGGGCCCACTCGGTAATACATCATCGTAATGAGCTCAATGTGACTAAGGGGTTAGTCACGGGATGAAGTGTTAAGGAACGAGTAAAGAGACTTCCCATAACGAGATTGAACAAGGTATCGGTATACCGACGATCGAATCTCGGGCAAGTACTATACCGATAGACAAAGGGAATCGTATACGAGAATGATTGAATCCTTGACATCGTGGTTCACCCGATGAGATCATCGTGGAACATGTGGGAGCCAACATGGGTATCCAGATCCCGCTGTTGGTTATTGGGTGGAGAGTTGTCTCGGTCATGTCTGCATGGTTCCCGAACCCGTAGGGTCTACACACTTAAGGTTCGATGACGCTAGGGTTATAGGGAATAGATATACGTGGTTACCGAATGTTGTTTGGAGTCCCGTATGAGACCCCGGACGTCACGAGGAGCTCTGGAATGGTCCGGAGGTAAATATTTATATATGGGAAGTCATCATACGGTCACCGGAATAATTCGGGGGGGGGGGGTGCCGGTATTGTACCGGGACCACCGAAGGGGTTCCGGGGGTCCACCGGGCGGGTCCACCTGCCCTGAAGTGCCCTATGGGCCGTATGTGGAGAGACACCAGCCCCTAAGTGGGCTGGGCGCCTCCCCCCTAGGGCCCATGCGCCTAGGGTTTGGGAGGAAACCCTAAGGGGGGCACCCCCCTTGCCTTGGGGGGCAAGGCACCCCCCTGGCCGCCGCCCCCTCCTCAGATTGGATCTGAGGGGGGCGGCCTCCCTCTCCCTTGCCCCTATATATATGTGGGGGGTGAGAGGGCAGCCGCACCCAAGTTTAGGCGCAGCCCTCCCCATCTCCCAAGTCCTCCTCCTCTCCCGCAGTGCTTGGTGAAGCCCTGCAGGACTGCCACGCTCCTGCATCACCACCACGACGTCGTGCTGCTGCTGGACGGAGTCTTCCCCAACCTCTCCCTCTCTCCTTGCTGGATCAAGGCGCGGGAGACGTCACCGGGCCGCACGTGTGTTGAACGCGGAGGCACCGTTGTTCGGTGCTTAGATCGGATTCAGCCGCGATCTGAATCGCTTCGTGTACGACTCCACCGACCGCGTTCCTGCAACGCTTCCGCATCGCGATCTTCAAAGGTATGAAGATGCACTCCCCTCTCATTGCTAGTAGACTCCATAGATAGATCTTGGTGATGCGTAGGAATTTTTTGATTTTCTGCAACGATCCCCAACAGCAGTTGGCTAGAAGTATTGCAGTCATAGACCTCGGCACTATCCACAACACGAGTCACACTTCTACTAGGGCTCGTAGCATGACACGGGGAGGACACTTGGCGGTTCAAGTCAATATCAAGCCGCGGACCTTGCCCCTTCGTAGCAAACAATTCAAGTGACATGTCTTCCGAGGCCGTAACTTTACCCTTGTATATCCCCCAATGCAACTCGGAGATGATAGGCATATTCTTCAGTCGAGATTTTGTTCCCACCCCAACATCATACCTTCCTATTAATTCAACTTTATCATTGGGGTCCATCCAATTCAACTTATCTCTTACTTTAACAACAACCTCATCATAACTAGGACTTGTGTCGAATACCACCACTTCCTCGTTGTCACTTGCAGTTTTGGTCACAAATGACGCTTTGTCCAAATAATGAACATTAACAAGTCTATCATCCATCTAAAAGGGACAACAAACAAGATGAATAAATGACAATTATAATGCATACTTGCACAAACTATGCAACTCTAATGAAGGAATGACAACTATATATTCCTAATGAGTTGTATAAAAAAACTTACGTACTAAATAAATCGTGTCATTTGCTTAACACATAACCTAACCCTAACCATCATATTTATCAAATCCATCATTTGTACCCACAACATGCATATCCCATTACTACTACAACATCAACATGTTAACTAAAAGCCATCCAATACCAAAGGATTTGAACAAATCTAGAAACTAAGGTGCCACCTAGGGTTACATAATGCCACTAAAATAACAAGAAATTACCAACAAAATTTAGGGATCCGGGGGACATTACCTCAAACAATAAGGGAGAGAAAGATCCACGGAGGAAAATCAAATTTGGGGCGGGATTTGAGTGAGCCTTGAGGTGGGAGAGAGGGGGAGCTCTCCTTTGTTCTTCTTTCTAGGGATGGAAGATTGAGATTGGGGAGAGTGTGTGGGGTGGGCCCCACACACTTTCCTTGTGCCCACTTATCTCTCAGGGGGGTAGACGCCAAGGTTCCCGGCGCCTAGGGTCGGGGTCGACAATTGCCACGTTAGACGGTCAAACTTGCTGACCAGGGAGGTGGGCCAGGCCCAAACGTCGGGGTTTGCAGCATCTTCAGTGCAGGCAGGACGCCACGGATGTTGGCGTCTCGGTTTGGGTCAGATCCGAAAAATGTTTCAAACATGAGTCAAATCGTGCTAAACTTCAAGAGATGGGTCAGAACAGTGGAAAAACCCGCCATACCAGCATCGGGCTCGGCCATGTCTTATTTCTCATTTGCGTGATTGCCTCCGCTCCAAATTTCAATTTTGGCACACCATAGACCTTACTTAGGGCGCAAGAGAAGTTCCTCGAAGCTAGTATTAAAGGGATGGGGCATTATCGATGTTAACGACAAAGGGATTGTTTGTAAGAGAAGCGGCGTAACTACTCTATTTGGAGAGTGGAGACAACCTCAAAGCCGCCTTGGTTTCTATAGTAATCTCTCGGGATCTGAGTTGACTAATCCGCTACTAAAGAAGAATTGGAAATCAGTCGCTTATCTGCAACGGCGAACCGCAAATTTCCTCGCGCATCCATCCACGGACATGGGGACCAGTCTACGGACACGGGTGTGGAAGGCCACTACCAACGCTGTACCCTTACATTTCAAACTCTTTTTCCACAATTTGGATGAAATTCAAGCAAACATGGCCGGATTACATATAAACTAGACCATGATGGCGCGCGTTGCCGCACCCATCTATTAGAAACTCTGTAGAGTGGGTGAAAATAAAGATTGTAAATGTGAGAACGATGAATTATAGTTCCTTGAAATAGGAACACACATGTTTAATCAAAATCTGAGTCTCTTTCCAAGTCAGTATTACTTGGATGAAAATTGATACATACATATTCTAGTTAGAACAGAGATATTTGACATCATCAACTAGGATGGTGTACATTTATCAGTGCCGGGACATGAGATGGTACGTCATTGACAATACTCAATGACATACTTGTGTATCCTACTCAATGACACTCAATGATGGTTGTCATACTTGTGTATCCTACTCAATGACACTCAATGATGGTTGGAGACTTGGAGCAACAGAATTACCAACAGAATTACCTGACAATTGTAGAAGAGACAAGTCATATATACCAATCAATATTTGGTTGTACGCTGAACTGATCAGAAGTCCCAAGTGTTTCACTGGAAACTTAAATTCAATTCTTCTAAAGAACAAGCACATCATCCTAGAGAGCGTTTACCAGTGCTTTTAATGGGTTGTAAGATTCAAAACAAAATTATAAATGAGTATCCTGTTACATCATATATAGCATCCATTACTGAAAAAGGCTTTCGCCCCCCAATGAACAGCAGCCTACCGATTTTTTCACGGAAACATCGCCCCGGCCCAAATAGCGCTCCCCGTGCATCAACCGAAGCCTAGGAGGAATGGCAAATAGATCAATCGGTCAGCGGAGCCCGAAAGTCCAGATCCGATGGCCAAAAGTGTTGATGGCATGAGAGGGTCAGAAAAGTGTGCGGTTGTAATGTCTCTAAATATGACGAGTTTCATACAAACCGGACGTGAACGTTTACATTTAGGGCATATTTTTAACTAAAAACGATATCAGACTAAGGTAAAATTAGTCTACGGCCGACGTCGGCGGATATCCATTCTGACGACATGGATACCCTTGACTAATCTACCACCGGCCACGGCGGATCTCGATTGTTGTCTTCATGTCCGACAGCCGTAAGCCCCGGAGGTATATGCTTCAGCACAAAGGGCGGCGTGCTTCCCACCGCTCTTTAGAGCAGACCCGTCGGCTGATGCTGCAGCCGGAGGGGAAGGGTTCTTACGCTGCACGGATGAAAATTGGTTTTTGGGTAAGGGACGACGGTGGCCTGTGACCGGGCAAGACACCAGTTGTGTACTCTGGTGTCGCCTCGGCGGTAGCCTTCATTGGACCAAACGGCGGTGGCCTCCCGTGTTCTACTTCTTCTTGATGATGGCGGCAGGCACGGACGTGGGGGTCGTCACCTCATCGATGTCCGTGTAACCGGTTTCTTTCTCTGCCGGCAGGGCGCGATTACTCGCGCGTTGACGTCGAATGGCGTGGTCGTAGGCACGGGAGGGTTGTACGACACGATATCGTCCACGGCATCCACGATCCCGTGCCACCATGGCGCCCCTCCCGTGACGGCATGGAGTAACTCTCCACTCCTCTGTGAGCTGGCTTGGAGCAGTGAGTAGGTGAACCACACATCGGCTTGGGGCGGCAACTTGCTCCGTCGGGTTAGGCGAGGGAGGTGGAGCAGCGAGCGTCCTCGCTCGTACCCGGCGGACTCGACGAACCACCCAACCGACTTTTATACCGGAGAACTGCTCTTCCTGCTCGTCGGATGCCATCGAAAGGGTGGAGAAAATGATGAAAGGAGGATATGAGGAGCAGTGGAGTGGTGCGATTCTTACCCGGCGTCTGGCCTTCTTGAAATAGCGGGCGAACAGCAGGAGCTTTGCCCGACGTTCTGTTTAATGTTGGTCCACTCGTGAACGAATGTGTGGCCGGAGTAGGTTTCTCAGTTTCCACGCAGGAATAATGAAAGTGTTTGAATGCGATGAAGAGGCGCATTCAGGCGGGCGTGGAGCGGGCGGCGCCCTCATTCGTCTGGCCACGCATAATTAATTTTGGCACCACGATAGACATTACTTACCATCAAATCCCTTTTTACTTTTTATGAAGGAGATGATACACTAGTGTCTCACCATTGTATCGGTGTATGCTAGGAAGAGAACAAGGTCAAGTGGAGTAAACTTGAAGGTTGCGAACATAATTGGTTAAGTGGATCTAAGTCTTCAGGAATGCTAGATTAGGGCATCTTCAATGCCGACCTGTAAAAGTCTATGTGGTATGTTCATTTTATGTCCAGACGTGGTCCGTGGACATGATACCGAAGTGAGTCATTCAATACTAATCACAAATTACCCGATTGAGAGGAGAAAACGTAGGTAGGTACATGCATGTGGTCGGTTATTTGAGGTGTGATGTCTAGTTGGGTGGAGAAAGTGGAGAGTGGGTCCATGCATGTGAAGATAGAGAAAAGAGAGAAGGATCACGCGGAGGCTTTTGATTGGTCAAGTCGATGTACAGATGTACAGACTTTGTATATCTTCCCACGATTATCTTCAATTTACTGAAAAACGGATGTCTGGACTATTTCATGGACCGACGCAACACTGTGTTTGATTGCAAAATTGAACAAAAATGTCCTGTCAAACATAAGCAGAGTTTTACGGGTCTTCTTTGGAGATGCCCTTAGTTCTCAGAATTAGGATACCACCAGAAAAACCTTTCTAGTAATTGGATGACAGTATATTGAGCCACCTATGTTTTACAAAAAGGTTAAAAAATCTAACGCCACTTTTTTCTAGATATAAAAAGTTGAATGTTTTTATGGGAATTTATATTGGAATGAGGTTGGCAAATTTATTTTGCTAGCACCGCAATTTCCTCGCAAAATATGAACTGAGATGGGCCATACTCATCAACTAAATTTGCCAACATCAACTAATATAACTTGTCATACCTAAAAATCTGACGTTCACTAGATATCCAGATCCATGTTTTATTTCAAATAAAGAAGTATTGCGATATACTCCCTCTTTAAAGAAATAAACTAAATTTGCCAACATCAACTAATATAACTTGTCATACCTAAAAATCTGACGTTCACTAGATATCCAGATGCATGTTTTATTTCAAATAAAGAAGTATTGCGATATACTCCCTCTTTAAAGAAATATAAATGTCTTATACTCGTTTCGTTCCATAACGTAAGACGTTTTTTTAACAGTAACATCATTATAGGACAGATGGAGTATTCCTTTGCAGAGGGAGCAATTATGTTCGCGAAAAAGACGTGGAGCTCTCTATTCCCCCGCATGCATGCATGCAGATTGCGATGGACTGATTCCAAACTCCATGAGTGCAAGATCGGCAGCAACGACGATTGCTTGGAAAACCTCATCCACCTATCGCGCAGGATGGTCAGCAGAGGGGGAAAGAAACATGCATATGATGATCAGTCGATTGACTAATGTGCACTTGAATGGCTGACTAAAATCAACACAGAAGCAATGAGAAAGGGGAAGCACAGTGTTTGGTGCACGTAGACGATGTTGGCGGTCAGATTCAGATTGACAGTGTAAACCTTAACCTACTACCACAATTCATGCACCAACCATGGCCGCATGTCTCTACGAACACGCATGTCTCAATCCATCGACAGTTCCTGACAATCTTGTCTGCGCATACGTAAATACGGATACGAGCAGTCAGACGTGGGCGTCGTTCGGCGCGGTGCGTACGTACGTATGTATAGGTACAGACAGATCTGCGGTGCTCCGAAGTTTAAAGGGATACATGCACGCATATGCATAGCTGGGCTAGCTGTAAGCACGTAACGGATTCCTGGGACCATGCGTCTGCATATTGGATCGGGCATGCCGTGACATGAGTGCTCCCTCGCATGTCATGTCGATCGCCCGACTGTAACGGCTTCCATGTGCGAGATTTATTTCGTGATGCGATCGATGCAGGCCGCAACACGCCGGCCGGCCTGTGCTTTGCATGTTGCCTCCAGCGAAACAGCAGGCACATACGCTCCCCACCCCGCACGTTGAGCTCTGCTCAGCCATAGGAGAAACGTAAGAGCTAGGTGCTAGTCGACGCATTCTGAACAGGTTCCTCACGGGCGCGGGTGAAGAAGAAGGTTGTGGGATGGAGAGCATGATATGCCGGCGGTGTGTGTGCTACCCTGCTACGATATGGAATGGTGCTAACCTCTAATATTTCCTCTGTTTCATAATACTTGTCGTGGATTAGCACAAATTAGTAGTGTAGAGTACAAACCAACAAGCAT
The DNA here is from genome assembly GCA_902687465.1 of Secale cereale. Lineage (NCBI taxonomy): Eukaryota > Viridiplantae > Streptophyta > Magnoliopsida > Poales > Poaceae > Secale > Secale cereale. The sequence goes on from LR738715.1 coordinate 120,749,613, forward strand.
GCTTTGGCTCGGCAGATTGTACTACCTCCGTCCTGGTTTAGTATTTCTTTTTGTTTTTTGTGCCAAACTTTAATTTTAGATTTCACTAATAAAATGATAATGCATGTCACAAAAAATAACATCATTGAAAACTATGTTCAAATACAAATTCTACGATATAATTTTTTGACGACATACACTAATATTTTGTTAGTTAAATCTATAGTCAAATTTTAGCACAAAACAATGCATGTCATAAAAAATTGTAACACTGGAAACTATGTAAAAATACGAATCCGACGATACAATTTTTTATGACATACATTAATATTTTGTTAGTTAAATCTATGGTCAAACTTTAACAAAAAATACAATGGGGATCAAAAGGACGAAGATAGTAGTGCCATTGCTAACCCACTTTACGTCTCTCACATTCCGGGCATGCCGTGATATCAGGTGATACCACACCTCGCATGGTCCCATGTTCCAACTTTTGAATTACCACATTCAATTGTTTTGAAAAAAATCGGATTTTTTTTAAATGTTTACAAGGCATGTATTTAGAACCCTAAACAACTTTAGATCCAAATTTGAAATATATATTGAGAAATAAAAAAGTAAAATCTATCATGAATAGTGTCCAAAGAAGATAAAACGTGAATAGTGTTAAAAATAACACTATCCACATTTGGATGAGTCATTTTTTTCGTTTCTTAATGTGTATATCGAAATTGGATCTGAAATGTTTAGGGTTTGTGGGCACATGTCTTGTGGACATTCTTCTCTTCAGAATTTTTGAAACATTTAGATGTGAATTTTCAATTTTTTTAGCATGGGAACATATGAGGTATGGTATCACCTAATATAACCCCCGAGTCGTGGTACACATTGTTGGAGGAAAGGACAACAAAACTGATTAAACTAATCAGGGTCCTTTACCAAGGGTAATCGACTGACGTCTAATTTTGCCGACCAAATGGCAAACATCGGTGCTCCTTGCATCGCAGAAACAAAGATCTACCATAAAAAAATCAAATACCACAAAAATGTTGAGTCTAGCATCATGCAAGTAGGGCGCAAAAATGTTGACTCTAGCATCATGCCCTTCACCGCTTGTATTATTAGATACTTTTGGAGCTTTCCATGAGTTTATTCAAAAGTGTTTACATACTAAATTGTATGTTCCTTTAAGTATGGAGCTACAAACTTCAAATGTTATTGAAGTGCACAACCTAGTTGAAATATTACATTTTGGTACAATAGTTTTCTGCCGGAGTTAACACAATTTTGATGGTCACACCTTTTGGAAAGCTATGAATTGAATTTTGTAAAATGCTAATTTAACAATTATTGTGCTTCTTTTCATTCTTTTGTGTGTCCACAAAGAGACATATTTTCATCAAGGGGGATGTATTTTCACGAAGAGACATCTTTTCACCAGGGGGGCTGTATTTTCACGAAGAGATGTCATTTCACCAAGGGATGTGTCTTTTCACCAAAGGACATAAGTGGTCCTATGCCCTAACTACGAAGATCTAATGGACTTGATTGATCCTCACTGTAATCAAACGATGATTATTTGTAGGGTGACATGACTTAAAGTGGATGGTGCATTAGGAGTCAGTTTTAGAATAAAGAGAGATTTGGGAAGAGAATGCGTTAATCCCTAGTAGACGGTACTAATAATAAAAAACTTACGCGAAAAGGGCTAGCCCATTTATAGTTTCTGCTCGTTGCGTGTGTGAGACGCTACATATGATTTTATTTAATTCATTATGTTTCCTTTTAATGTATTTTAGTTATATTTTTTATATTTTAAATTTCTGTTTTCCTGTTTTTGGTATCTTTTTTTCTATTTCCTTTTTTATTTTACATCTTAAAACTCACAAAGAATTCCTTTATTTTCAGAGATATTTTAAGTTCATGATCTTTATTAAAAATACACAAACACATTTTTCAAATTTAATTTTATAATTCGTGCTAACTTTTAAGCAATCACAAATATTTGTTAAAACTAGTAAATGTTTGATTAGTTCATGTCAATTTTCAGTTCATGTGTTTTTATATTAAATCTAGATACTTTTTAAATCTTGTGATTATATATATTTACTGCCAATTAAAATTCAAACGATCGCGCTTTTAAGATAACCTAACTGAAAACCGAAACAACCTCTGAAAATTAGTATAATAACATCGCCAAAGCAAGCGTGTGTTTGAAACCCCTTGGGCTTAGGTGTGAGAGCTATATCTCACTTTGCGAGCTGGAAGCTATAACAACAAGTTGGCGAGCGCTCTTTCGAGAGCCTCCCAACGGTCACTTGACGGTGGGCTCACCGCTCCCATGTCGCACTTCGGGCGTTATTTTTTTTTATTTTTCCGCACACGTTTTCAGCTTTTAAAATGGTTTCTTCGGGGTATATTTGATTTTTTTTGTTTTTCACCGGTCTTCCTTAGCTTTTGGGCTAGAGGCACATTTTTTCCCTTTCGCGAAAGGCACGGTTTTGCTTCCGCGAGAGGCATGGTTGTGCTTTGGCAAGATGCACGACCGTGCCTCTCGGAAAAGGAAAAAAAATGTTTTCCCTTTTTTTTCCTGCGAGAGGCACGGTTCTGCTTTCATGAAAGGCACGGTCATGCATCTTGGAAACGGGAAAAAACTTGTTTTTTATTTTTATTTTTTCTTCTGCGAGAGGCACGGTCGTGCCTTCACGAGAAGCACGACCGTGCCTCTCGTAAACAGAAAAAACGTGTTTTCTATTTCCTGCCGCGAGAGGCACAGTTGTGCTTTCGTGATGCCTTTCGGACACGGAAAAAATGTGTATTCTTTTTTCTCGCGAGAGGCACGGCCGCGCCTATCGAAAACGAAAAAACATGTTTTCTGTTTTCTTTTCTTCCGCGAGAGGCACGGTTTTGCTTCTGCGAGAGGCACGGTTGTGCTTTCGCGAGAGGCACGGCCATGCCTCTTTCAGAAAGAGAAAGAAACTGCTCCCGCTTCGGCTCATCCGTGCCCGCGTAACATTTTTAAATACAAGATTAATATTTTTAATACATACTCTACATCTATTCTACACATATTTAACGTTTATTTTTAAATGCTCCATTAATATTTCTCAAGCAGAATATTAACATTTTTAAATACATGGTCAATACTTTCTATACACATTTGGTATTTTTCAGATGGTTGATGAACATGTTTTTAAAATGCAAGATTAACATTTTTTTTAATACACGGTCAACATTTTTACCATACACATTGATTATTTTTCAAATACTTGCTTATTTTTTAAATGCTTGATTATCACTTTTTAAATAAATGATTATAGTTTCACTTATATTGTATATTTTTGGTATACATGGTCAGCATATTTGTGTGCACATTTAGAATTTTTCAAATACATAATTAATATTTATTAGAAGATTATGTAAATATATTTTTGTAATATATATGTTTCGAACTGTTTGAAGTGTAAACCAAAGTAAATAAATAAATATAACAAAAAACATAAAGAAAACAGATGAAAAAACAAGGTTGTGCCCTCAAGCGCACCTTGGCCGGCCTATATGATGCTGCCATTGACGCGAGGGTTGCGTTCATCTCGCTATAAGCGAGCTCGCGCCTATTTCTCAGCTTAAGCACCCCCATATAATCTACCGCACAAACCAGCGGACACCCCAGCGAACTTCTTTTTAACATCATGAATTTTCTTCGAATTCAGCAATTTTTTGTTTTTAAAAAATATTTCCTTTTTTTGAATATGATTTTTATGGAAAAATCAATGATCAATGGTCGACGATGAACCGTCCGAGTCAACCGCGACCACAAACAGGGAAAACCAGGAACTACCCAAACCTACAATCGAATCCTTTGTTGGGACAGCTTGTGAGCGGTGGCACGTGGGTGCCAACTAGAGAGAGGCTTCACCTACGGACATTTTGCACGGGAGTGAGGTTACAGGATGAGCTGTTAAGAAGGGATTGGAAAACAAAGGAAGAGGGGACCCACCACTAGAAATCAGGAGGTGTTGATTTTTTTGGGAAACGAGTCCGTAAGCAAAATCCGTATAAACCATTCGTAAGTCTAGCATTTTTGGTGCCAACTACTGTCCCTTGTGCTTAAGGCGCCCGGGAGGAGCTATAAGTGAGACATCGGGGCGCCTCAGCGTTGGGCGCTTAGAGTAGAAATCTTCTATGTTTTGCCAAATGCGGCAAACTGAGCACGACACACATGGGCAGGCCCGAGCCCAAGGGGGTGCAACATGTGCCGGCGCACAGGGCCCCAAATTATGTACGCAACAGTACTACTCCTCTCTATAGGTGGGCTCTGAAGTTTTAATATGGGCCGATATTGCCTGCGTCTTGCGGCTCTGGGGCGCGTGAAGAAGCCCCGATCCAGCGATCGATCGAGAGACAAGCGAGCGAAGCAACGAGGCGTTCCTTCGTCTATTCGTCTGGCGCTGGCAACCATGGAAGCGGCAGGTTATGGCTCCTCCAGTCCTCCTTCCTTGCCCAATAATCTCTGGACTATTGTCGAGCGGCTCCGTTCCAACGCTGAAGGTTCTTTTCAGGAGTCAGGATTCAGGAATTGGAGAGTAGGACTAGGAAGGAAGGCAGGAACGGCCAAACGGCAGCCGGCAGGGAGAAGGAAAGTTCATGCCATCACCCGAGCTTTGATTTTTAAGTGCTGCCGCATCAAGAACCGGTGATTTCATGAGGCCTCGACTTTGAGTTTGATTTCTGCCCGCTTTTTAGTTTTGCTAAAATCTTGTAGTTAATTTCATTCTTTTCATCTATTAGACATCTAGTAATGCAAGATCCAAGTCATCTTTATTTAGAAAGCATGCATCTGGTTACCAAAAATGTGTGAAAGAAAGAGGATTTAACTCGAAAGGAGATATGTAGGTTTGTTATTAAAAAAAAATTAACAAGTGTCCTCCTCCGCCTCTTGATCAAGAGCACACATGTGGTAATAATGTTGACAAAGATCCTAGCCCTAGAGATGGCCAGATGATAATGAGATATGGATGCTAGTATAGTTATGTTTAGGTAATATATATTTTTAGTGAGATAAGGTCTATTCTAGAGTTCCGCACAGGGCCTCCGATTTTGTCGGCTCGGCCCTGCACAGGGGCCTTCGACTGGGCCGGTCATTAGAACTGTGATGCAAGATACTGTAGTTGGTCATCAGCTACGTCAGTTCACCGTAGTGTTTTTACTAAAAAGTGCAGTTAAAGAGTAGCAAGCACTATTTTCGAAAAAGAAATATTTTCCAAAAACACGAACATTTTTAAAATTCAAATCACAATTTAAAATGAAAACATTCACTTTATAATCTCCATTTTTATTTAAAGATGAAAACATTTTCCGAAATCACAAACATTTGTTGTGAAATGTGAACATTTTTTAAAATTACGAATGCATATTGAAGTTGTGATTTCTTAAACAAACTGTAAAGAATTTTGGAAATATCAAACAATTTTTTGGATAACAGGAACTGTTTTTGAATTCCATTTTTTTTTGAACGAGTGAATGTATCTTGAAATTCGTAAATGATTTTGGTGTAATGATTTTTTTAGATATGCAAAAAAATAAAGAAATGAAAGGAAAAAAACGTAAAAACAAAAAAAAAACATAAATACAAATAGTAGAAAATCATTTGGGCAACCTTTAGAAGGTCCCTAAAACTGTAAAAGACGGATAGGGAAGGTTCACAAAATCGGGATCAATAAAACCCATATGTGCCGGCCTAAACCACCATTTCCTTGTGTTGAATAACGACTATTGCACATAGTGAGCGTCAAATAGGATCCCCTTAGAGTTGGTACTTGATAACGAGACATGCTATCCATCACTTTGCGCAACAAAATGGCAGGCAAATGAGGACTGGATGGTGTTAATGGTTTGGCCCAGTCATCACACCTCTCCTTCTTTTTTTTTTTGATAGAACGACTGTAAGGGAATCCCCTACAGTATAATCGGTGCAACAAATCCAAATTGTAAGTACCGTGCCTTGAATCTGGGTGGGTGGGAAGGCATCAGCCCCTTCCCATCAGTAGGCTATGCCTTAGTCTGCATCACACCTCTCCTTCGGCCTTAGAGTGATTCTTTCCATTTGTCCATCATTTTTCCTACTTTTTCTTTGTCACTCACTTTTTTAGATAGAAACCTTTTATTAATACATGCAGATTTTAAAAAGAAAAATCCAAAATTTGATAAGTTCAGAAATCTAGAAAAACGTTAGCAATTAAAAAAATGAATTCCAAAATGTTCTTGAATTTGAATTTGATCGTGAATTTCAATTATTTGTCTACTTTTTAAAAATCTTTTAGCAATGGAAAATAAAAAATGACTGAAAAGGGGAATAATTATTGAGGTAAAAATAAAGAAACAAAACCAAAGGTTAAAACAAAGAAACCTACCTAAAATCGAAGAAACAAATAAATGGTGGTAATAAAAAAAAACTTGGGTCAGCCCAAGGTGCACTTTCGCATGCTGGTTGCTCGACAAATAGTCGCACGGAGCAACGAAAAGGTTTTTTTTTTTTTTTTGGAAAGGCGCCCAACCCTGGAGGACCATGCAGTTTGTGCTGCCGAATTGGAAAGGGTATCCTTTCAATCCTGATGTATCCCTTTCGTCCTAACAAACTCTGGCAGCCTCTCGCCTCCTGGGAAAGAATCATGAAGCCTGGCGGAAGTATTATGTCATAGGCTCTTCTCAATAGATCACATTGTGCGGTTGTGCCACCATTGCATTTACACTGATAATATTTCAATAAAGCAGAGAATTGCTTGTGTGTGTCAACGGGGGTACAAAATTTGTGTATAGCATTTACCGTGATTGAACTGTCATTTTATTGTGAATGTGATTACATGCAGAAAGTATGACGTTTAGCTACCAGTTGAATGAGTACTTATTGCCAAACCAAACCAAACAAAATTTTATCTGGTGAGCTAATAAAACATGTCAAAGTTGAATCGGTTTTCAAAGGAAAACTGTGAGAATTTTTGACAATACTGGAAAATGGAGATGAGGTAGGGAGGGGTAATGAAAGAAACAAATGTAAGTCGTAACCTCAAATAGTTTTAAAACTTGGATATTAACCAATCACATTATGCCACCTTTGTATCTTGCCTTTTTGGGTTTAGTGTTAAATACGAAAAGTATAATTTCAGTGGCATTCAAACCATTTTCCCCATAAAATAAAAACATAAATAAAAACTCAAAGACATAGGAAAATTCGAAAAACAATTCTAAAAAATACAAAATACAAGTTTACTAATTTTGTTGTTGTTTTGATACGTTGTATATATCATCTCACTAATTTTCCACATTGTCAAATATCATTCAAAGATATTTTTCAAACAAAGATATCAAAAGAGTTTCTATATATGTATTTAATGTTTCTATTTGATGGGAATAAGGCTAAAGCGAAACTAATATGTGAAATCTCTTTGGAATGCTTTTGAAACTGGTTCAAATGTTATAGGAATAAATAAAATCATTGTGATTTTTTATCTTTCAAACTTTTTAAAACAATGAAATGTCTTTGAAATAGTTCATATAACTTGAATAAAATTGATATTTTTCTAAAATTTACTGAAATGATTTGATCGTATTGGAATATATCACTAAAATAATTAAAATTTGTGTGACTATTTTTTAGTAATTTTTTGAAAGATGAAATCTCACTGAAATAATTCACAAAATATTAATACAAATGTTTTGGTAATGCATTGAAGTAACTGAATAAATTTGAAGCAAAATATCACTGAAAGTTATTTTTGAAACATTTCACTTGAAACAATTAAATATTTGGTACATGTATGAATGTATCTTGAACTATTTTGAAAGATGGTTGAAACAATGAAATATAAATGAAATTAAATGTATCTCAAGGATTTGCCACGAAGAATTCAGATATGTGCAAAAATCATAAATGGGATTTTGTTGTTGTTGAAAAGAGACAAATTCTCTAAATTATCATTTCAAATAAAATATGTGCCTTATGTATCAGGAGAGATAATGCATGCAACCATCCTTCTATGTACACACACTCTAACTTTCCCTGACACGAAGCTAACGTATGGGGTGCTTAGGTTTGTATTTGCTGTTGTCCCTAAAATGCATTGGAATGCCTAACGCATGCAGAAATCTCAAAGCATAAATAAATATGATTATGCTGCTCCCCTAGGTTGCAGAGTCGTAAAAAAACTAGGTTATATATCCTATCCGTGACGCTTACCGTTATTTCATTCTTGGCCCCCTCGCGTTCCCCTCGCAACGCCGTCCCTCTCCTTCCCTTCCCTCCCCTCCCCCTCACGTCACCTCCCCTCGGGCGGCGCCAGGGGCCCCGATCCCGCGCCGCCAGCCCCTCCCTGCTCCTCCATCCCCAGCCGCCGCTGCCGCCGGCAAGGGCGGCAGTGGCGGTGGGCCCTGCACCACAGATCCAGGGCGGGTGGTCTCCGCGGCAAATCCTATGAGGCGGAGGCGGCGTCTCATGCGGGGAGGCCGAGGCGGTAGTCAGGGCGGCGCTCCTGCTGCACGTCGGTGATGGGAACCTACATGGCCGGCGGTGTGGCGGCCGCGGGCGCATGGGTGGCTCCGATGGCTGCGGATCTGGCGTCCTGTCATGATCCGTCTCGGTACGACCTTGGACGGCCGGTGACGTGACGCGGACCGATGAGGAGCAGATGGATGCTCCCTACAAGCGTGCTGACGGTGGCCCTCGTCTTCACAGCGAGGATGCGTACGGTTCCAGCCAGCTGCGAGGTTGGGGGGTGATACGTCCAAAACGTATCTATAATTTCTGCTTGCTCCATGCCACTTTAGGGTGATATTGCTATGATATTCATACACTTCCATACACTTTTGATCATATTTGGACTAACTTACTAATCCAGTGCACCCCAGTGCCAGTTTCTGTTTTCGGCTGTTTTTGTATTTCAGGTTTTCACGTTACGAGAACTGCCCAGAAAAATCCAGAAAAATTATATACAAAATCAGCGTTTCGGGAACAACCTTGCGTCCGAAGGACAGCCGGGGGGGGGGGGGGGCACCAGGGCTCCAGGCGCCCTGGCGGCGCGCCCCCCCTGAGCCGCGCCGGGGGGGCGCCTGGGCCCCCCGAAGCTCCCCCGATGCCCTCCTTTGGCATATATTTAAAGCGTCCTCCGAAACCCTCAGAACAGGAACTCTTTTCGCCATCCCATCTCTGTTCCGCCGCCGCCGCTTCCAAGATCGGGAGCACCAGGAGAACTCTTCCCGGCACCCTGCCGGAGGGGAGGATCACCACCGGGAGCTTCTCCACCACCATGGACGCCTCCCGGATGACTCGTGAGTAGTCTCCCTTGGACCATGAGTCCATGACCAGTAGCTATGTGATGTTCTCCTCCCGTTCTTGTGCTTCACTATTTAGTCCTCGTGAGCTGCCCTACATGATCGAGGCACCTATGTAATCCTTATGCTGTTGCTATGTTGAGTTTGCTGGGATCCGATGGATTATGGGATTATGTTCAGATTGATCTTGAGTAATATATTTGATGTACCTTTTTTATATTTTTGTTCATAAGTAATTCTTGCATGTTCTCCGTTGTTATTTATTGCTTTGGCCGAGTAGTAGGTAGTGACTCCAAGAGGGAACGTTATGCTCGATTGTGGGTTCATGCCCCTCGATGACTAGCTTGAGTGACAGAAACATGAGTCTAGGGGATGTGCTGTTGCCACAAGGGGGAAAACAACGGTGCTTGTGCCCGCGGGTGCAAGGATTGTTTACTTTACGCAAAGTTCTTTTAATGCAGTTGTCTGTTGCATTGAGTTTACACCATGGGTGGGACTCGCAACTTAATACTAGCGAGATGTTCTGGATAGATATCTCAAGGTGGATGATTAGTAGTAGATATTGATGGATTTCGGTCTACTTACTTTGGCGTATCGCCCATGCTTTGAACCTCAACCTTTCTTGCAATGTAGTCAGCATTGGTTTGCGTTCGTGGTCCTGTCAATTGCCCAGCTGTAATTTGTTTACCTCACATAGCTGTTTTATTGTCTTTTGAGAGAGAGACATCACTAGTGAACATCATGAGACTCCGGTCCATATTACCATCATTGATCACATCCACTATTTACTTTTCGTTATTATTTACTATTGCAAACATTATCTATCACTACTATCATTGCTTTTAATACTTTGTGAACTACAAGGCCGGAGGGATTGACAACCTCTTTGTACTCGTTGGGAGCAAAGTTATTTGTATCTGTGTGCAGGTCCACGTTGATTGCTACTATCTGGCGCCGTAGCAGTTGACACCTACTTGTTGAACCTAGGAGTCTCTGGGGATTCGATCCTTGGCATCTTTGCTAAGGGAAAACACTTCTACATACTGCATCTTACACCTTCCACTTGGGGTAACCAACGAGGGGTTCGAGGCCCATCAAGGAGTATTTTCTGGCGCCGTTGCCGGGGACTCCACTCTTCAGGATAGGGGAGTTGCATGCTATCTTTTACCTTTGCTTTTTAGTCTTGTTAGTTTACCTTTCATTTTTTGCTTTAGTACCTTTTTATCGAAAATCACAAAAATAGTTATCTTGTTCTTTAGTTGTCATTATGTCGGGTCCTTTTGTCTTTGACGAGGCAGAAGTTCTCACCTTTAAACAAAGAGGTGGGGAAAGTTTGAAAGATGCTTGGTATAGAATTAATGATTCACAAAAAAGAGCCACCAAGAAGCAACCTACTACTATCTTGCTTAGAAATTTTTATGTTGGAATTACTTCTTGGAATAGGTTTATTCTAGATACTGCTATCAATGGGAATTTCCTGGAGGCCCCAGTTTGGGAGTCTCTTAGTATTATTGAAAATCTTGTTGGGAATCCCCCTGTTGTTAGCATTCGAGAGGACATCACCCTAGCTCACATTATGAAAAAACTTGAAAATATAGAGCTAGAGATGCCAAGCATTAATAAGATGAATGAGTTGGATCGTAAGATCCAGGGGAATTTGAATAGACTTGATAGCTCCATGCATAATTTTTTTTTAAATTTTGGAGACCGTCAAATTCCATGACTTGGACTCTTCTAGGATAAACAAGATTGAGGAAATATTTCATACTCTAGGAACTACTTTCTCTTCGATCAAAACCAAAAAGGTAGAAACTCCGGCAAAGCGGGAGCCTAAGTTCGTTCACGTTCCAAAGGCTCCCCGTTCTAAAAGTAATCCATCTATTGCCAAAGGGGTTGAAACTGTAAAGACTTTGGAAGAAACACCTCTATGTGATGAATTTATAAATGAATCTTCCCTTGACTTTTATCCTTTTGGTCTTCTACCTAGAAGTATCTCTATGAGGCCCTTGTTTGAGAGTCCTCTTAAGACTAGTTGTATTATTGAAGAACTTTTTGATGATCTTGATGATGGTTCAATTGATACAACTTGATCTATATGCATTATGCCTAGCTTAAAGGCATAAAAGAAAGCGCTTTTGGGAGGCAGCCCACATGAATAATTTTTTTGCTTTTGTTGTGTCTTGATGTTGTTTACTTCTGTAGCATCATCATTGTATCTTTGCTTTTCATATTTGTGCCAAGTATAGCCTCTGATTGCTAGAAAGTTCAAAAGTTGTGAGGTGCTGTCCAGGAAACAGATTCTGTCCTTGGATAGAAAAATTCGTATAAAATCACCAGATCATCTTTTTGGTCTGAATTTTTTTGACAGCGTTCTCTATATAATTGTCTTTCGTGCTTCTGTTCTGAGTTTTTTGATTTGAGTTGCAGAAGTATCCCGAACAGATCAATTACTACCTGCTGTTCTGTTTTTCACAGATTCTGTCATGTTTTGCCTTTCAGTCACTTTGCAAATCAAGAACTTGCTTTTTCTTTGCAAAAACCTTTTGGCAATCTTGAGAAACAGTAGAACTTCAAGAATATCCTTATTTCCAGCAAGTTATAATTATTTTATTAAGGGTACTAACCTCGCTAATCAGATTATGATGAGTTATGTATGAAGGGAGTTTTCAAGTGTGCGAGGGAAGATGATAAAAAGATTCAGGAGTGTCAAGCGCTCAAGCTTGGGGATGCCCCCGTGCACCCCCAAGAAATATTCAAGGAGACTCAAGCGTCTAAGCTTGGGGATGCCCCCGTGCATCCCCTTCTCCATCAACATTATCAGTTCGTCTTTCGTTTCGCTCTATTTTTATCACTTCATGTGTTATGTGCTATGCTTGGAGCGTCTTGCTTTTAGTTTTCTTTTTAGTTTTTCATAACGAGTCGGAACCCAGCATTCCTTTATGTGGGAGAGAAACACGCTCCACTTCTACCTAGAACATAACATAGAATTTTCATGTCTATCTATGCTGTGTGTGTTCTTTGTCTTTTAATAGCTACTATCATGCTCTGCTCTTAGTATTCATGCTTATCTTTTCAAAGAGCTTTTGTTTAGTTGGTTGCTTGAACTCTCTTTAATTATCATGCTCACCTTATTAAGAGAGTTTGCTTCCGTTGCATTGTTTAATGTGTCTATGATAAATATGCTACTTGCATAATGGTGCTTAGTAGTTCAGGTTTTCTTATGGTTAATCTCAAATAGCTGGGGGGGTTCCCAATGTGTTACTGGAGTACCAACATGATTTGTTTGCCTATGATATGGTATGGTTTAGTAATATCTTCATTCGAGAATTTATTTTGATTGACTTGGCGTATGCTCACGCATATTTAAGACTGTAAAGAAAGTCTGTCAAGCCTTGATGATCTTTTATTTCTGAGTAGCCATATAACTTCCATGTCTGATTCAATATTGCTTTGTCGCTCTGCATGATTATGACCGTCATTGCTCTCTTAGTTGGTCGCTCCCAGTCTTTTTGCTAAACTCCACCTGTACTAAGCGAACTAACTTTGCAATATATAGCTCATGGGAAAGTAGCTTAAAAACTCTTGTGGTAAAGAATATGTTGCTTATGTATCTTATTTCTTATAAGTTGCTTGCTGAGCGGTAACCATGTTTCTGGGGACGCCATCAACTGTCACACTTTTTTTGAATATCATGTGAGTTGCTATGCATGCTCGTCTTGTCTGAAGTAAGGGTGATTTGCCGTGGGTTGTATGAATATGCATATTGTTAAGAGAAGAACATTGGGCCGCCAACCAAAGCCATGCATCATGGTGGAAGTTTTAGCTTGGACATTAATCCTCAATCTCTTATGAGAATATGCTTATGCATTAAAGAGGAGTCCATCATCTATTTTCTATGTTGTCCCGGTATGGATGTCCTCAAGTTGTATCAAAAACGATAAATCAAATGCGATTTATCTCCTTGGACCTTTGTACAGGTGGCATAGAGGTACCCCTTTGTGACACTTGGTTGAAACATATGTAATGCAATGATAACCCATGGAAATCTGAGCTAATTAGGACAAGGTGCAAGCACTATTGGTATTCGATGCATGAGGCTTGCAACTTATAGGATGTCTTATGCATGACACATATGAAGTACTACTACCATTGACAAAATTGCTTCCATGTTTTCAAAATAAAAAGCTCTAGCACTTAACCTTTCTTTTACTTTTATGTTGAAGCACCAACTACTGAGAGCATGATTGTCATTCTGAGTGTAATGTGCATTGTCCCAAAGTAGCATTGTCTTTTGCATGATTGTGATATCGTTTATTCTGAAATGATTGTATCTAGTCATCACTTAAACCTTGAAGGTGCCCCTGCATTTATGTTTTGCATCACTAAAGGGGGCAAGCTAGATATCACTTTATCATATTTGCACATCATGTTCATTGCAAATCTTTTTGATGTTTCAGTTTCAAATTGTAAAACTTTCAGTCATTTGTGATTTTCTCATGAGGCAACTTAATTACTTTAGAATCATTGTCTCAGTAAGCTTTTGTCATATGACTATGAAAAAGTCCTATATGGTTAATAGCATGTCACCACAGAAATTATTCTTGTTATCATTTACCTACTCGAGGACGAGCAGGAATTAAGCTTGGGGATGTTGATACGTCCAAAACGTATCTATAATTTCTGCTTGCTCCATGCCACTTTTGGGTGATATTGCTATGATATTCATACACTTCCATACACTTTTGATCATATTTGGACTAACTTACTAATCCAGTGCACCCCAGTGCCAGTTTCTGTTTTCGGCTGTTTTTGTATTTCAGGTTTTCACGTTACGAGAACTGCCCAGAAAAATCCAGAAAAATTATATAAAAAATCAGCGTTTCGGGAACAACCTTGCGTCCGAAGGACAGCCG
>LR738715.1:120763926-120828900 GCA_902687465.1 Secale cereale
GCCTGGGCCCCCCGAAGCTCCTCCGATGCCCTCCTTTGGCATATATTTAAAGCGTCCTCCGAAACCCTCAGAACAGGAACTCTTTTCGCGATCCCATCTCTGTTCCGCCGCCGCCGCCGCTTCCAAGATCGGGAGCACCAGGAGAACTCTTCCCGGCACCCTACCGGAGGGGAGGATCACCACGGGGAGCTTCTCCACCACCATGGACGCCTCCCGGATGACTCGTGAGTAGTCTCCCTTGGACCATGAGTCCATGACCAGTAGCTATGTGATGTTCTCCTCCCGTTCTTGTGCTTCACTAATTAGTCCTCGTGAGCTGCCCGACATGATCGAGGCACCTATGTAATCCTTATGCTGTTGCTATGTTGAGTTTGCTGGGATCCGATGGATTATGGGATTATGTTCAGATTGATCTTGAGTAATATATTTGATGTACCTCTTTTATATTTTTGTTCATAAGTAATTCTTGCATGTTCTCCGTTGTTATTTATTGCTTTGGCCGAGTAGTAGGTAGTGACTCCAAGAGGGAACGTTATGCTCGATTGTGGGTTCATGCCCCTCGATGACTAGCTTGAGTGACAGAAACATGAGTCTAGGTGATGTGCTGTTGCCACAAGGGGGAAAACAACGGTGCTTGTGCCCGCGGGTGCAAGGATTGTTTACTTTACGCAAAGTTCTTTTAATGCAGTTGTCTGTTGCATTGAGTTTACACTATGGGTGGGACTCGCAACTTAATACCAGCGAGATGTTCTGGATAGATATCTCAAGGTGGATGATTAGTAGTAGATATTGATGGATTTCGGTCTACTTACTTTGGCGTACCGCCCATGCTTTGAACCTCAACCTTTATTGCAATGTAGTCAGCATTGGTTTGCGTTCGTGGTCCTGTCAATTGCCCAGCTGTAATTTGTTTACCTCACATAGTTGTTTTATTGTCTTTTGGGAGAGAGACATTACTAGTGAACATCATGAGACTCCGGTCCATATTACCATCATTGATCACATCCACTATTTACTTTCCGTTATTATTTACTATTGCAAACATTATCTATCACTACTATCATTGCTTTTAATCCTTTGTGAACTACAAGGCCGGAGGGATTGACAACCTCTCTGTACTCGTTGGGAGCAAAGTTATTTGTATCTGTGTGCAGGTCCACGTTGATTGCTACTATCTGGCGCCGTAGCAGTTGACACCTACTTGTTGAACCTAGGAGTCTCTGGGGATTCGATCCTTGGCATCTTTGCTAAGGGAAAACACTTCTACATACTGCATCTTACACCTTCCACTTGGGGTAACCAACGAGGGGTTCGAGGCCCATCAGGGGGACGTGACTTCCGGTGAAAATCGCGTCGACTTCGCTCATGGCGGACGATGGCGGCGTCTATGACGTCATTCCCTTCTCGCGGCATCGTTGTTGCAAGTCGAGGCACCCCACTCGTGATGCTCCGGGGGTGTAATGCCTAGTATGCGGCTATGTCCCCCACGTGTCGAGGCACGACTTAAGGACATAAACGCACACTAGAATGATCTCAAGTATGGTATCTTTGCACATCTCATGTAAAATTCAGGGATGAAATTGTAAAATCATAGTTGGCTTACACTCGCCACGTCACACAATGAATACAATAGCATACATCATCCAAATAACATCAGGGTCCGACTACGGACGAAATCCAAACAAGAAAGATACCATAAATAACAGAATCTCGTATCCTCCTAGTAAGAACCACTACTGATCGTCGGGATAAGACACATAGTAACGACCACGCTCTTCATCAAACTCACAATGAAGTTCCGAACCATCTCCTGCATAGTTCTCAACGGTACCTGCATCTAGTGTGTGTTGAATCTGTGAGCCACAGAGGACTCAGCAATCCCGTTCCCGGGTATCAAAACTACCAAAACCTTAGGTGTGGAAAGGCCATAAACAAGGGTTGCAGCAAGCACTAAGCACTAGCTTACGAGTTTAGAAAGAGAAGAGAACAAGTGCCAATGATTGCCAAGTTGATCAAGAAGTGATCCTAGCTACTCACGATCAAGCATAACCCCACCGTGTTCACTTCCCGAAGCCCCTCGGAAAGAGACCATCACGGTTACTCACACATGTAGTGTATTCATTAATAAGGTGTCAAGTTATCTACAATCGAATATTAACAAATTCCCATCTTCCACATAATCGCGGGCACGGCTTTCGAAAGATCAAACATGCAGGGGTGTCCCAACTTAGCCCATCACAAGCTCACGATCCGCGGAGTTGCAACTCCAAAGTGGGAAGACCCGAGTGTTCTCGGAATCCCGTGCTCAAGATATTTCGACAAAGGTAAACTAATCCAGCAAGACCTCCCGGCGTGCCGACACCCTGATAGTAGCCGCGCGTATCTCGTCTCAGGCCACGACCGGATGGGTGATTCTACAGGTATATACCAAACCTCGGGTTCCCCCGTGGTGGCCCTGCAGAACCCCCAGTTTGGACCAACACTCATGAGGAGCACTGGCCCGGGTTGTTAATTAAGAACTCGGGTTTGCAACGCCCTATGCAAGTTTTAGTTATTAGGCAAATGTAAAACCAATGTTGGGCCTTGCTAGAAAAGCTTTAAACTAAGTGAATTATCAAGGGGGGCCCATAAACCCCAATCGTGTTAGGAACGCTAAATCAAGGAACATAACACCGGTTTATCGGATCCTAGGGTGGCATGAGTGGAACAAAACACCAAGCAGAAAGGCTTAGCCTTCCACCCATTACCAATATATATGCGATTGAGTTTAACATGTATTATATATTGTGTTATCCCAACAACAACTTCATCATGGGGCAAAATCTTCAAAACTTCACCCGCAACTAACAATGCTAGAAGAGGGGCTGAGCGATGCGTACTTAGCCAAACAACGGTTTGCTAGGAAGGTGGTTAGAGTGTTTCATGGCAACAACAGGAGGGCTGACAAACAGGAATAGGCATCGAGGCAATATCTAAAGAACAAGACATCTAGGATAGGCAAAGATAGAAGTGATATCTGGGAATGGTCATCTTGCCTGTTGATTCCACGGAGGGATCGTAACCTTGCTCCTCAAACTTAGCCTCGAAAGGAACCTCGAACTCCAAATCGTCACGGGCTCTAACCAACACAACAATGCAAACACCGGAACGACAATCAATCATCATGCAATGCTCAAACACATGATGCATGAATATGATGCATATGGACATGTGTAGGACATAATGCAATTCCTAGGAACAAGAAGAGTGCACAAGCAACATGGCAATAACAAGATCACAACACATGTATGAACACAAGCAAAAGGAAACAAGTCTAACATGGCCACAAGTGGTTATGTAGATGTTTTAAACAAGCACCATCAAGTTTTAAAAGTTGTTTAACATGGCAAGGGGTGCATCTAGGACTAACAACAACATGCTAGCATTTTAAATGGGCTGGAAAGAACAAACAACAATTCCCGGGAACTCCCATATTCATAAAAATACAATTAGGACAGATCTGAGAAACTCATCATTTAAAGTTGTTAAACATGCAAAACAACAACACCACATTACGCTACACATTTTTGAAGGAAATATGCCCTAGAGGCAATAATAAATATGTTATTTGTATTTCCTTATATCATGATAAATGTCTTTTATTCATGCTAGAATTGTATTAACTGGAAACTTAGTACATGTGTGAATACATAGACAAAATAGTATGTCCCTAGTATGCCTCTACTAGACTAGCCCATTGATCAAAGATGGCTAAGTTTCCTAGCCATAGACATGAGTTGTCATTTGATCGACGGGATCACATCATTAGGAGAATGATGTGATGGACTAGACCCATCCGTTAGCTTAGCACTATGATCGTTTAGTTTTACTGCTATTGCTTTCTTCATGACTTATACATGTTCCTATGACTATGAGATTATGCAACTCCCGAATACCGTAGGAACACCTTGTGTGCTATCAAACGTCACAACGTAACTGGGTGATCATAAAGATGCTCTACAGGTGTCTCCGAAAGTATTCGTGGTGTTGGCATAGATCAAGACTAGGATTTGTCACTCCGAGTGTCGGAGAGGTATCTCTGGGCCCTCTCGGTAATACACATCATAATAAGCCTTGCAAGCAAATGACTAATGAGTTAGTCACGAGATGATGTATTACGGAACGAGTAAAGAGACTTGCCGGTAACGAGATTGAACTAGGTATAGAGATACCGACAATCGAATCCCGGGCAAGTAACATACCGATGACAAAAGGAACAACGTATGTTGTTATGCGGTTTAACCGATAAAGATCTTAGTAGAATATGTAGGAGCCAATATGAGCATCCAGGTTCCGCTATTGTTTATTAGCCGGAGATGAGTCTCGGTCATGTCTACATAGTTCTCGAACCCGTAGGGTCCGCACGCTTAACGTTTGATGACGATCGGTATTATGAGTTTATGAGTTTTGATGTACCGAAGGTAGTTCGGAGTCCCGGATGAGATCACGGACATGACGAGGAGTCTCAGAATGTCCGAGACGTAAATATTGATATATTGGACGACTATATTCGGACACCGGAAGTGTTCCGTAAAGTTTCGGAATTTACCGGGCTCATGTCCGTGATCTCATCTGGGACTCCGAACTACCTTCGGTACATCAAAACTCATAAACTCATAATACCGATCGTCATCAAACGTTAAGCGTGCGGACCCTACGGGTTCGAGAACTATGTAGACATGACCGAGACTCATCTCCGGCTAATAAACAATAGCGGAACCTGGATGCTCATATTGTCTCCCACATATTCTACGAAGATCTTTATCAGTCAAACCGCATAACAACATACGTTGTTCCCTTTGTCATCGGTATGTTACTTGCCTGAGATTCGATCGTCGGTATCTCAATACCTACTTCAATCTCATTACCGGCAAGTCTCTTTACTCGTTCCGTAATATATCATCTCGTGACTAACTCATTAGTCATTTGCTTGCAAGGCTTATTATGATGTGCATTACCGAGAGGGCCCAGAGATACCTCTCCGACACTCGGAGTGACAAATCCTATTCTTGATCTATGCCAACACCACGAACACTTTTGGAGACACCTATAGAGCATCTTTATAATCACGCAGTTACGTTGTGACGTTTGATAACACACAAGGTGTTCCTCCGGTATTCGGGAGTTGCATAATCTCATAGTCATAGGAATATGTATAAGTCATGAAGAAAGCAATAGCAGTAGAACTAAACGATCATAGTGCTAAGCTAACGGATGGGTCTTGTCCATCACATCATTCTCCTAATGATGTGATCCCGTTGATCAAATGACAACTCATGTCTATGGATAGGAAACATAACCATCTTTGATCAATGAGCTAGTCTAGTAGAGGCATACTAGGGACACTATGTTTTGTCTATGTATACACACATGTACTGAGTTTCCGGTTAATACAATTCTAGCATGAATAATAAACGTTTATCATGATATAAGGAAATAAATAATAAATTTATTATTGCCTCTAGGGCATATTTCCTTCAGTCTCCCACTTGCACTAGAGTCAATAATCTAGTTCACATCGCCATGTGATTTAATACCGATAGTTTACATCGTTATGTGAAATAACACCCATAGTTCACATCGCCATGTGACTAACACCCAAAGGGTTTACTAGATTCAATAATCTAGTTCACATCGCTATGTGGTTGACACCCAAGAGTAATAAGGTGTGATCATGTTTTGCTTGTGAGAGAAGTTTAGTCAACAGGTCTGTCACATTCAGATCCGTATGTATTTCGCAAATTTGTATGTCTACAATGCTCTGCATGGAGCTACTCTAGCTAATTGCTCCCACTTTCAATATGTATCCAGATTGATACTTAGAGTCATTTGGATTAGTCTCAAAGCTTGCATCGGCGTAACCCTTTACGACGAACTCTTTATCATTTCCATAATCGAGAAACATTTCCTTAGTCATCCAGTTACTAAGGATAATTTTTGACCGTTGTACAGTGATCTACTCCTGGATCACTATTGTACCTCCTTGTCAAACTCATGGCAAGGTACACAACAAGTTTGGTACATAGCATGGCATACTTTATAGAACCTATGGCTGAGGCATAGGGAATGACTTTCATTCTCTCTATATTTTCTGCCGTGGTCAGGCTTTGAGTCTTTACTCAACTTCACACCTTACAAATCAGGCAAGAACTCCTTTGACTGATCCATTTTGAACTACTTCAAAATATTATCAAGGTATGTATGCATCGAAAGTCTTATCAAGCGTCTTGATCTATCTCTATAGATCTTGATGCCCAATATGTAAGTAGCTTCACCGAGGTCTTTCTTTGAAAAACTCCTTTCAAACATTCCTTTATACTTTCCAGAATATTCTACATTATTTATGATCAACAATATGTCATTCACATATACTTATCAGAAATGTTGTAGTGCTTCCATTCACTTTCTTGTAAATACATGCTTCACCGTAAGTCTGTATAAAACCATATGCTTTGGTCACCTCATCAAAGCGTATATTCTAACTCCGAGATGCTTGCACCAGTCCATAGATGGATCGCTGGAGCTTGCACACTTTGTTAGCACCTTTAGGATCGACAAAACCTTCTGGTTGCATCATATACAACTCCTCTTTAATAAATCCATTAAAGAATGCAGTTTTGTTATCCATTTGCCAGATTTTATAAAATGCGGCAATTGCTAACATGATTCGGACAGACTTAAGCATCGCTACGGGTGAGAAAGTCTCATCATAGTCAACTCCTTGAACTTGTCGAAAACCTTTCGCAACAAGTCGAGCTTTGTAAACAGTAACATTACCGTTAGCGTCGGTCTTCCTCTTGAAGATCCATTTATTTTCGATGGCTTGCCGATCATCGGGCAAGTCAACCAAAGTCCACACTTTGTTCTCATACATGGATCCCATTTTAGATTTCATGGCCTCAAGCCATTTTGCGGAATCTGGGCTCATCATCGCTTCCTCATAGTTCGTAGGTTCATCATGGTCTAGTAACATGACTTCCAGAACTGGGTTGCCGTACCACTCTGGCGCCGAACGTACTCTGGTTGATCTACGAAGTTCAGCAGAAACTTGATCTGAAGTTTCATGATCATCATCATTAGCTTCCTCACTAATTGGTGTAGGAATCACTGGAACCAGTTTCTGTGATGTACTACTTTCCAATTCGGGAGAAGGTACAATTACCTCATCAAGTTCCACTTTCCTCCCACTTACTTCTTTCGAGAGAAACTCCTTCTCTAGAAAGGATCCATTTTAGCAACGAATATCTTGCCTTCGGATCTGTGATAGAAGGTGTACCCAACAGTCTCCTTTGGGTATCCTATGAAGACACATTTCTCCGACTTGGGTTCGAGGTTATCAGGTTGAAGATTTTTCACATAAGCATCGTAGCCCCAAACTTTAAGAAACGGCAACTTTGGTTTCTTGCCAGACCACAATTCATAAGGCGTCATCTCAACGGATTTAGATGATGCCTGTATTAAACCTGAATGCAGTTGTCTCTAATGCATAACCCAAAACGATAGTGGTAAATCGGTAAGAGACATCATAGACCGCACCATATCTAATAAAGTACTGTTACGACATTCGGACACACCATTACGCTGTGGTGTTCCGGGTGGCGTGAGTTGCGAAACTATTCCACATTGTTTCAAATGAAGACCAAACTCGTAACTCAAATATTCACCTCCACGATCAGATCGTAGAAACTTTATTTTCTTGTTACGATGATTCTCTACTTCACTCTAAAATTCTTTGAACTTTTCAAATGTTTCAGACTTGTGCTTCATCAAGTAGATATACCCATATATGCTCAAATCATCAGTGAAGGTCAGAAAATAACGATACCCGCCGCGAGCTTCAACACTCATCGGTCCACATACATCAGTATGTATGATTTCCAACAAATCTGTTGCTCGCTCCATTGTTCCGAAGAACGGAGTATTGGTCATCTTGCCCATGATGCATGGTTCGCAAGCATCAAGTGATTCATAATCAAGTGATTCCAAAAGTCCATCACTATGGAGTTTCTTCATGCGTTTTACACCAATATAACCTAAACGACAGTGCCACAAATAAGTTGCACTATCATTATTAACCTTGCATCTTTTGGCTTCAATATTATGAATATGTGTATCATTACGATCGATATCCAACAAACTATTTTCATTGGGTGTATGACCATCGAAGGTTTTATTCATGTAAACAGAATAACAATTATTCTATGACTTTAAATGAATAACCGTATTGCAACAAACATGATCAAATCATATTCATGCTCAACGCAAATGCCAAATAACATTTATTTAGGTTCTGCACTAATCCCGAAAGTATAGTGAGTGTGCGATGATGATCAAATCGATCTTGGAACCACTTCCAACACACATCGTCACTTCACCTTTAACTAGTCTCTATTCATTCTGCAACTCTCGTTTCGAGTTACTAATTTTAGCAACTGAACTGGTATCAACTACCCAGGGGTTGCTATGAACACTAGTAAAATACACATCAATAATCTGTATATCAAATATACCTTTGTTCACTTTGCCATCCTTCTTATCCGCCAAGTATCTAGGGCAGTTCCACTTCCAGTGAGCTTTTCCTTTGCAGTAGAAGCACTTAGTTTTAGGCTTGAGTTTAGCTTTGGGTTTCTTCACGGGAGTGACAACTTGTTTGTCATTCTTCTTGAAGTTCACCTTCTATCCCTTTGCCCTTTACTTGAAACAAGTGGTCTTGTTAACCATCAACACTTGATGCTCTTTCTTGATTTCTACCCTCGCTGATTTCAGTATCGCGAAGAGCTCGGGAATTACTTTCGTCATCCCTTGCATATTATAGTTCATCACGAAGTTCTACTAACTTGGTGACAGTGACTAGAGAACTTTGTTAATTACCATCTTATCTCGAAGATTAACTCCCACTTGATTCAAGCAATTGTAGTACCCAGACAATCTGAGCACAAGCTCGCTGGTTGAGCTATTCTCCTCCATCTTGTAGGCAATGTACTGTAAGAGGTCTTATACCTCTCGACACGGGCATGAGTATGAAATACTAATTTCAACTCCTAGAACATCTCATATGCTCCATGGTGTTCAAAATGTTTTTGAAGTCCCGGTTCTAAGCCGTAAAGCATGGTGCACTAAACTATCAAGTAGTCATCATACCGAGCTTGTCAAACGTTTACACCGTCTACTTCTGCTCCTGCAATAGAAATGTCACCTAGTGGTGCATCAAGGACATAATACTTCTGTGCAGCAATGAGGAAAATCCTCAGATCACGGAACAAGTCCGCATCATTGCTACTAACATCTTTCAACTTAGTTTTCTCTAGGAACATATAAAACAAATGGGGAGCCACATCGCGAGCTATTGATCTACAACATAGATATGCTAATACTACCAGGACTAAGTTCATGATAAATTAAAGTTCAATTAATCATATTACTAAAGAACTCCCACTTAGATAGACACCCCTCTAGTCATCTAAATGATCACGTGATCCAAATCAACTAAACCATGTCTGATCATCACGTGAGATGGAGTAGTTTTCAATGGTGAACATCTTATGTTGATCATATCTACTATATGATACACGCTCGACCTTTCGGTCTCCAGTGTTCCAAGGCCATATCTGCATATGCTAGGCTCGTCAAGTTTAACCCGAGTGTTTTGCGTGTGCAAAACTGGCTTATACCCGTTGTATGTGAACGTAGAGCTTATCACACTCGATCATCACGTGGTGTCTCGACACGACGAACTTTCGCAACGGGGCATACTCAGGGAGAACACTTATACCTTGAAATTTTGTAAGGGATCATCTTATAATGCTACCACCGTACTAAGCAAAATAAGAAGCATAATAAGATAAACATCACATGCAATCAAAATATGTGACATGATATGGCCATCATCATCTTGTGCTTTTGATCTCCATCTCCAAAGCACCGTCATGATCACCTTCGTCACCGGCGCGACACCTTGATCTCCATCGTAGCATCATTGTCGTCTCGCCAACTATTGCGTCCACGACTATCGCTACCGCTTAGTGATAAAGTAAAGCAATTACATGGCGACTGTATTTCATACAATAAAGCGACAACCATATGGCTCCTGCCAGTTGCCGATAACTTTACAAAACATGATCATCTCATACAATAACGTATAACTCATCATGTCTTGACCATATCACATCACAACATGCCCCGCAAAAACAAGTTAGACGTCCTCTACTTTGTTGTTGCAAGTTTTACGTGGATGCTACGGGCTTAGCAAGAACCGTTCTTACATACGCATACAAAAACCACAATGATTTTTCATCAAGTATGTGCTGTTTTAACCTTCACAAGGACCGGGCGTAGTCACACTCGATTCAGCTAAAGTGAGAGAGACAGACACCCCTCAGTCACCTTTAAGCAACGAGTGCTCATAATGGTGAAACCAGCCTCGCGTAAGCGTACGCGTAATGTCGGTCCGGGCCACTTCATCTCACAATACCGCCGAACCAAAGTATGACATGCTGGTAAGCAGTATGACTAGTATCATCCACAACTCACTTGTGTTCTACTCATGCATATCATCTATGCATAGACCTGGCTCATGATGCCACTGTTGGGAAACGTAGTATTTCAAAATTTCCTACGATCACACAAGATCTATCTACCAGATGCATAGCAACGAGAGGGGAGAGTGTGTCTACGTACCCTCGTAGACCGAAAGCGGAAGCGTCTAGTGACGCGGTTGATGTAGTCGAACTTCTTCTCGATCCAACCGATCAAGCACCGAACGTACGACACCTCCGCGTTCAGCACACGTTCAGCTTGATGACGTTCCACGAGCTCTTGATCCAGTTGAGCTTCACAGGAGAGTTTAGTCAACATGACGGTGTGGTGACGGATATGATGAAGTTACCGGCGCAGGGCTTCGCCTAAGCACTGCAACGGTATGACCGAGGTGTGTTTCTGTGGAGGGGGGCACCGCACATGACTAGAACAATGTTTCTTGTGTGTCTTTGGGTGCCCCCCTGCCCGCGTATATAAAGGAGCAAGGGGGGAGGTGCGGCTGGCCTTCTATGGCGTGCCAGGAGTAGGATTCCTACTCCTAGTAGGAATAGGAATCCCCTTTCCTATTCCTACTAGGAGTAGGAAAGGAAGGGGGAGAGGAGAAGGAAAGGAGATGTGGCGCCTCCCCCCTTTTCCTAGTCCAACTAGGAACTCTAGGGGGGTGCGGCCAGCCCTATGGGCTGCCCCTCTCTTTCCCTCATAGCCCCACTATGGCCCATACTCCCTCGGGGGGGGGGGGGGGTTCCGGTAACCCCCTCCGGCACTCCGGTTAAATCCGAAACTTTTCTAGAACACTTCCGGTGTCCGAATATAGTCGTCCAATATATCAATCTTTATGTCTTGGACATTTCGAGACTCCTCGTCATGTCCATGATCTCATCCAGGACTCCAAACTAACTTTGGTAAATCAAAACTCATAATACCGATCGTCATCAAACGTTAAGCGTGCGGACCCTACGGGTTCGAGAACTATGTAGACATGACCGAGACTCATCTCCGGCCAATAACCAATAGCGGAACGTGGATGCTCATATAGGCTCCCACATATTCTATGAAGATCTTTATCGGTCAAACCGCATAACAACATACGTTGTTCCCTTTGTCATCAGTATGTTACTTGCCCGAGATTCTATCGTCGGTATCTCAATACCTTGTTCAATCTCGTTACCGACAAGTCTCTTTACTCGTTCCGTAATACATCATATCGTGACTAACTCATTAGTCATTTTCTTGCAAGGCTTATTTGAAGGAAATATGCCCTAGAGGCAATAATAAAGATGTTATTTGTATTTCCTTATATCATGATAAATGTCTTTTATTCATACTAGAATTGTATTAACCAGAAACTTAGTACATGTGTGGATACATAGACAAAACAGTATGTCCCTAGTATGCCTCTACTAGACTAGCTCATTGATCAAAGATGGTTATGTTTCCTAGCCATAGACATGAGTTGTCATTTGATCAACGGGATCACATCATTAGGAGAATGATGTGATGGACAAGACCCATCCGTTAGCATAGCACTATGATCGTTTGTTTTACTGCTATTGGTTTCTTCATGACTTATACATGTTCCTATGACTATGAGATTATGCAACTCCCGAATACTGTAGGAACACCTTGTGTGCTATCAAACGTCACAACGTAACTGGGTGATTATAAAGATGCTCTACAGGTGTCTCCGAAAGTATTCGTGGTGTTGGCATAGATCAAGATTAGGATTTGTCACTCCGAGTGTCGGAGAGGTATCTCTGGGCCCTCTCGGTAACACACATCACAATAAGCCTTGCAAGCAAAAGACTAATGAGTTAGTCACGAGATGATGTGTTACGGAACGAGTAAAGAGACTTACCGGTAACGAGATTGAACTAGGTATAGAGATACCGACGATCGAATCTCGGGCAAGTAACATACCGATGACAAAAGGAACAACGTATGTTGTTATGCGGTTTTGACCGATAAAAGATCTTCGTAGAATATGTAGGAGCCAATATGAACATCAAGGTTCCGCTATTGGTTATTGACCAGAGATGAGTCTCGGTCATGTCTACATAGTTCTCGAACCCGTAAGGTCCGCACGCTTAACGTTTGATGACGATCGGTATTATGAGTTTATGAGTTTTGATGTACCGAAGGTAGTTCGGAGTCCCGGATGAGATCACGGACATGACGAGGAGTCTCGGAATGTCCGAGACATAAAGATTGATATATTGGACGACTATATTCGGACACCGGAAGTGTTCCGGAAAAGTTTCGGATTTAATTGGATTGCCGGAGGGGGTTACCGGAACCCCCTACGAGGGGGGATGGTCCATAGTGGGCCTTGAGGAAAGGAGAGACGCAGCCCATAGAGGCTGGCCGGCGCCCCACCTAGGGATCCTAGTTGGACTAGGATTGGGGGGGGGGGGCGCCACCTCTCCCTCCTTTCCTTTCCCTCTCTTCCTGCTTGGTGGACTCCTACTAGGAATAGGATTGCAATCCTATTCCTAGTAGGATTGCCCTAGCCGCACCATAGGAGGACGGCCGACCCTCCCCTCTTGCTCCTTTATATATGGTGGCAGGGGGCACCCAAAGACACACAAGTTGAATTGTTCCAGCCGTGTGCGGTGCCCCCTCCACAGAAACACACCTCGGTCATACCATTGCAGTGCTTAGGCGAAGCCCTGCGCCGGTAAATACATCATATCCGTCACCACGCCGTCGTGCTGACGAAACTCTCCCGTGAAGCTCAACTGGATCAAGAGCTCGTGGGACGTCATCAAGCTGAACGTGTGCTGAACTCGGAGGTGCCGTACGTTCGGTGCTTGATCGGTTGAATCGCGAAGAAGTTCGACTACATCAACCGCGTCACTTGATGCTTCTGCTTCCGGTCTACGAGGGTACGTAGACACACTCTTCCCTCTCGTTGCTATGCATCTGGTAGATAGATCTTGCGTGATCGTAGGAAAATTTTAAAATACTACGTTCCCCAACAGTGGCATCATGAGCCAGGTCTATGCGTAGATGATATGCACGAGTAGAACACAATGAGTTGTGGGCGATACTAGTCATACTGCTTACCAGCATGTCATACTTTGCTTCAGCGGTATTGTGAGATGAAGCGGCCCGGACCGACATTACGCGTACGCTTACGCGAGGCTGGTTTCACCGTTACGAGCACTCGTTGCTTAAAGGTGACTGGCGGGTGTCTGTCTCTCTCACTTTAGCTGAATCAAGTGTGGCTACGCCCGGTCCTTGTGAAGGTTAAAACAGCACATACTTGACGAAACATCGTTGTGGTTTTGTATGCGTAGGTAAGAACAGTTCTTGCTAAGCCCGTAGCAGCCACGTAAAACTTGCAACAACAAAGTAGAGGACGTCTAACTTGTTTTTGCAGGGCATGTTGTGATGTGATATGGTCAAGACATGATGAGTTATACGGTTTTGTATGAGATGATCATGTTTTGTAATGTTATCGGCAACTGGCAGGAGCCATATGGTTGTCGCTTTATTGTATGAAATGCAATCGCCATGTAATTGCTTTACTTTATCCCTAAGCGGTAGCGATAGTCGTAGAAGCAATAGTTGGCGAGACGACAACGATGCTACGATGGAGATCAAGGTGTCGCGCCGGTGACGAAGGTGATCATGACGGTGCTTTGGAGATGGAGATCAAAAGCACAAGATGACGATGGCCATATCATGTCACATATTTTGATTGCATGTGATGTTTATCTTATTATGCTTCTTATTTTGCTTAGAACGACGGTAGCATTATAAGATGATCCCTTACTAATTATCATGGTATAAGTGTTCTCCCTGAGTATGCACCGTTGCGAAAGTTCGTCGTGCCGAGACACCACGTGATGATCGGGTGTGATAAGCTCTACGTTCAAATACAACGGGTGTAAGCCAGTTTTGCACACGCAGAATACTCGGGTTAAACTTGACGAGCCTAGCATATGCAGATATGGCCTCGGAACACTGGAGACCGAAAGGCCGAGCGTGAATCATATAGTAGATATGATCAACATAAGATGTTCACCATTAAAACTACTCCATCTCACGTGATGATCGGACATGGTTTAGTTGATTTGGATCACGTGATCATTTAGATGACCGGAGGGATGTCTATCTAAGTGGGAGTTCTTTAATTAATATGATTAAATTGAACTTTAACTTATCATGAACTTAGTCCTGATAATTTTTGCATATCTATGTTGTTGTAGATCAATGGCCCGTGCTACCGTTCCTTTGAATTTTAATGCATTCCTAGAGAAAGCTAAGTTGAAAGATAATGGTAGCAATTACACGGACTGGGTCCGTAACTTGAGGATTATCCTCATTGCTGCACAGAAGAATAATGTCCTTGAAGCACCGCTAGGTGACAAGCCCCCTCCCGCTAATGTAGACGCTTTGAACGTCTGGCAGTCGCGGTCTGATGACTACACAATAGTTCAGTGTGCCATGCTTTATGGCTTAGAACTGGGACTTCAACGACGTTTTGAACGTCATGGACCATATGAGATGTTCCAGGAGTTGAAGTTAATATTTCAAGCAAATGCCCGGATTGAGAAATATGAGATTTCCAATAAATTCTACAGCTGCAAGATGGAGGAGAATAGTTCTATCAGTGAACACTTGCTCAGAATGTCTGGGTACTACAATCATATGACTCAACTTGGTTGCAAAGTTGACGAGGATAGTGTTATTGATAGAGTTCTTCAATCACTGCCACCAAGATATAAAGGCTTCGTGATGAACTATAATATGCAAGGGATGCAAAAAACAATTCCCGAGCTCTTCGCAATGCTTAAGGCTGCGGAGGTAGAAATCAAAAAGGAGCATCAAGTGTTGATGGTTAACAAGACCACTAGTTTCAAGAAAAAGGGCAAGGGAAAGAAGGGGAACTTCAAGAAGAATAGCAAGACAGTTGCTACTCCTACGAAGAAACCCAAGTCTGGAGCCAAGCCTGAAACTGAGTGCTTCTACTGCAAGGGGACTGGACACTGGAAGCGGAACTGCCCCAAGTATTTGGCGGATAAGAAGGATGGCAAGGTGAACAAAGGTATATGTGATATACATGTTATTGATGTGTACCTTACTAATGCTCGTAGTAGTACCTGGGTATTTGATACCGGTTCGGTTGCTAATATTTGTAACTCGAAACAGGGACTACGGATTAAACGAAGATTGGCTAAGGACGAGGTGACGATGCGCGTGGGAAATGGTTCCAAAGTCGATGTGATCGCCGTCGGCACGCTACCTCTACATCTACCTTCGGGATTAGTTTTAGACCTAAATAATTGTTATTTGGTGCCAGCGTTGAGCATGAACATTATATCTAGATCTTGTTTATTGCGAGACGGTTATTCATTTAAATCAGAGAATAATGGTTGTTCTATTTTTATGAATAATATCTTTTATGGTCATGCACCCTTGAAGAGTGGTCTATTCTTATTGGATCTCGATTGTAGTGATACACATATTCATAATATTGAAACCAAAAGATGCAAGGTTAGTAATGATAGTGCAACTTATTTGTGGCACTGCCGTTTAGGTCATATTGGTGTAAAACGCATGAAGAAACTCCATAGTGATGGGCTTTTGGAATCACTTGATTATGAATCACTTGGTGCTTGCGAACCATGCCTCATGGGCAAGATGACTAAAACTCCGTTCTCCGGAACTATGGAGCGAGCAACAGATTTGTTGGAAATCATACATACTGATGTATGTGGGCCAATGAGTGTTGAAGCTCGTGGCGGGTATCGTTATTTTCTGACCTTCACTGATGATTTGAGCAGATATGGGTATATCTACTTAATGAAGCACAAGTCTGAAACATTTGAAAAGTTCAAAGAATTTCAGAGTGAAGTAGAGAATCATCGTAACAAGAAAATAAAGTTTCTACGATCTGATCGTGGAGGAGAATATTTGAGTTACGAGTTTGGTCTTCATTTGAAACAATGTTGAATAGTTTCACAACTCACGCCACCCGGAACACCACAGCGTAATGGTGTGTCCGAACGTCGTAACCGTACTTTATTGGATATGGTGCGATCTATGATGTCTCTTACCGATTTACCACTATCGTTTTGGGGTTATGCTTTAGAGACAGCTGCATTCACGTTAAATAGGGCACCATCTAAATCCGTTGATACGACACCTTATGAACTATGGTTTGGCAAGAAACCAAAGTTGTCGTTTCTTAAAGTTTGGGGCTGCGATGCTTATGTGAAAAAGCTTCTACCTGATAAGCTCGAACCCAAGTCGGAGAAATGTGTCTTCATAGGATACCCAAAAGAGACTGTTGGGTACACCTTCTATCACAGATCCAAAGGCAAGATATTCGTTGCTAAGAATGGATCCTTTCTAGAGAAGGAGTTTCTCTCGAAAGAAGTGAGTGGGAAGAAAGTAGAACTTGATGAGGTAATTGTACCTTCTCCCGGATTGGAAAGTAGTACATCACAGAAAATTGTTCCAGTGATTCCTACACCAATCAGTGAGGAAGTTAATGATGATGATCATGAAACTTCGGATCAAGTTTCTGCTGAACGTCGTAGATCAACCAGAGTACGTTCCACACCAGAGTGGTACGGCAACCTAGTTCTGGAAATCATGTTACTAGACCATGATGAACCTGCGAACTATGAGGAAGCGATGATGAGCCCAGATTCCGCAAAATGGCTTGAGGCCATGAAATCTGAGATGGGATCCATGTATGAGAACAAAGTATGGACTTTGGTTGACTTGCCCGATGATCGGCAGGCCATCGAAAATAAATGGATCTTCAAGAGGAAGACCGACACAGACGGTAATGTTACTGTTTACAAAGCTCGACTTGTTGCGAAAGGGTTTCGACAAGTTCAAGGAGTTGACTACGATGAGACTTTCTCACCTGTAGCGATGCTTAAGTCTGTCCGAATCATGTTAGCAATTGACGCATTTTATGATTATGAAATCTGGCAAATGGATGTCAAAACTGCATTCCTGAATGGATATCTCAAAGAAGAGTTGTATATGATGCAACCAGGAGGTTTTGTCGATCCGAAAGATGCTAACAAAGTGTGCAAGCTCCAGCGATCCATCTATGGACTGGTGCAAGCATCTCGGAGTTGGAATATACGCTTTGATGAGGTGATCAAAGCATATGGTTTTATACAGACTTTTGGAGAAGCCTGTATTTACAAGAAAGTGAGTGGGAGCTCTGTAGCATTTCTAATATTATATGTGGATGACATATTGTTGATTGGAAATGATATAGAATTTCTGGATAGCATAAAAGGATACTTGAATAAGAGTTTTTCAATGAAAGACCTCGGTGAAGCTGCTTATATATTAGGCATCAAGATCTATAGAGATAGATCAAGATGCTTAATTGGACTTTCACAAAGCACATACCTTGATAAGATTTTGAAGAAGTTCAAAATGGATCAGTCAAAGAAAGGGTTCTTGCCTGTATTACAAAGTATGAAGTTGAGTAAGACTCAATGCCCGACCACTGCAGAAGACAGAGAGAAAATGAAAGTCATTCCCTATGCCTCAGCCATAGGATCTATCATGTATGCAATGCTGTGTACCAGACCTGATGTGTGCCTTGCTATAAGTCTAGCAGGGAGGTACCAAAGTAATCCAGGAGTGGATCACTGGACAGCGGTCAAGAACATCCTGAAGTACCTGAAAAGGACAAAGGATATGTTTCTCGTGTATGGAGGTGACAAAGAGCTCATCGTAAACGGTTACGTCGATTCTAGATTTGACACTGATCCGGATGACTCTAAGTCACAAACCGGATATGTATTTTTATTGAACGGTGGAGCTATCAGTTGGTGCAGTTCCAAGCAGAGCGTCGTGGCGGGATCTACGTGTGAAGCGGAATACATAGCTGCTTCGGAAGCAGCAAATGAAGGAGTCTGGATGAAGGAGTTCATATCCGATCTAGGTGTAATACCTAGTGCATCGGGTCCAATGAAAATCTTTTGTGACAACACTGGAACAATAGCCTTGGCGAAGGAATCCAGGTTTCACAAGAGAACAAAGCACATCAAAAGACGCTTCAATTCCATCCGCGATCTAGTCAAGGAAGGAGACATAGAGATTTGCAAAATACATACGGATCTGAATGTTGCAGACCCGTTGACTAAGCCTCTTCCACAGGCAAAACATGATCAGCACCAGGACTCCATGGGTGTGAGGATCATCACTTTGTAATCTAGATTATTGACTCTAGTTCAAGTGGGAGACTGAAGGAAATATGCCCTAGAGGCAATAATAAAGATGTTATTTGTATTTCCTTATATCATGATAAATGTCTTTTATTCATGCTAGAATTGTATTAACCGGAAACTTAGTACATGTGTGGATACATAGACAAGACAGTATGTCCCTAGTATGCCTCTACTAGACTAGCTCATTGATCAAAGATGGTTATGTTTCCTAGCCATAGACATGAGTTGTCATTTGATCAATGGGATCACATCATTAGGAGAATGATGTGATGGACAAGACCCATCCGTTAGCATAGCACTATGATCGTTTAGTTTTACTGCTATTGCTTTCTTCATGACTTATACATGTTCCTATGACTATGAGATTATGCAACTCCCGAATACCGTAGGAACACCTTGTGTGCTATCAAACGTCACAACGTAACTGCGTGATCATAAAGATGCTCTACAGGTGTCTCCGAAAGTATTCGTGGTGTTGGCATAGATCAAGATTAGGATTTGTCACTCCGAGTGTCGGAGAGGTATCTCTGGGCCCTCTCGGTAACACACATCACAATAAGCCTTGCAAGCAAAAGACTAATGAGTTAGTCATGAGATGATGTGTTACGGAACGAGAAAAGAGACTTACCGGTAACGAGATTGAACTAGGTATAGAGATACCGACGATCGAATCTCGGGCAAGTAACATACCGATGACAAAAGGAACAACGTATGTTGTTATGCGGTTTTGACCGATAAAAGATCTTCGTAGAATATGTAGGAGCCAATATGAACATCCAGGTTCCGCTATTGGTTATTGACCAGAGATGAGTCTCGGTCATGTCTACATAGTTCTCGAACCCGTAGGGTCCGCACGCTTAACGTTTGATGACGATCGGTATTATGAGTTTATGAGTTTTGATGTACCGAAGGTAGTTCGGAGTCCCGGATGAGATCACGGACATGACGAGGAGTCTCGGAATGTCCGAGACATAAAGATTGATATATTGGACGACTATATTCGGACACCGGAAGTGTTCCGGAAAAGTTTCAGATTTAACTGGATTGCCGGAGGGGGTTACCGGAACCCCCTACGAGGGGGGATGGTCCATAGTGGGCCTTGAGGAAAGGAGAGAGGCAGCCCATAGAGGCTGGCCGGCGCCCCACCTAGGGATCCTAGTTGGACTAGGATTGGGGGGGCGCCACCTCTCCCTCTTTTCCTTTCCCTCTCTTCCTTCTTGGTGGACTCCTACTAGGAATAGGATTGCAATCCTATTCCTAGTAGGATTGCCCTAGCCGCACCATAGGAGGCCGGCCGGCCCTCCCCTCTTGCTCCTTTATATACGGGGGCAGGAGGGCACCCAAAGACACACAAGTTGAATTGTTCCAGCCGTGTGCGGTGCCCCCCTCCACAGAAACACACCTCGGTCATACCATTGCAGTGCTTAGGCGAAGCCCTGAGCCGGTAAATACATCATATCCGTCACCACGCCGTCGTGCTGACGAAACTCTCCCGTGAAGCTCAACTGGATCAAGAGCTCGTGGGACGTCATCAAGCTGAACGTGTGCTGAACGCGGAGGTGTCGTACGTTCGGTGCTTGATCGGTTGAATCGCGAAGAAGTTCGACTACATCAACCGCGTCACTTGACGCTTCCGCTTTCGGTCTACAAGGGTACGTAGACACACTCTTCCTCTCGTTGCTATGCATTTGGTAGATAGATCTTGCGTGATCGTAGGAAAATTTTAAAATACTACGTTCCCCAACATTATTATGATGTGCATTACCGAGAGGGCCCAGAGATACCTCTCTGACACTCGGAGTGACAAGTCCTATTCTTGATCTACGCCAACACCACGAACACTTTCGGAGACACCTGTAGAGCATCTTTATAATCACCTAGTACGTTGTGACGTTTGATAGCACACAAGGTGTTCCTCCAGTATTCGGGAGTTGCATAATCTCATAGTCATAGGAATATGTATAAGTCATGAAGAAATCAATAACAGTAAAACTAAACGATCATAGTGCTAAGCTAACGGATGTGTCTTGTCCATCACATCATTCTCCTAATGATGTGATCCCATTAATCAAATGACAACACATGTCTATGGCTAGGAGACATAACCATCTTTGATCAATGTGCTAGTCTAGTAGAGGCATACTAGGGACACTCTGTTTTGTCTATGTATTCACACATGTACTAAGTTTCCGGTTAATACAATTATAGCATGAATAATAAACATTTATCATGATATAAGGAAATAAATATTAACTTTATTATTGCCTCTAGGGCATATTTCCTTCACCACAAACATGGAGGTGTGCTTGGTTAGCCCGGAGGTGGACGGAGTCGACGACGGCGACGATCGAAGACCCGCGGCTGCCGGAGTTGAAGAAGAGGAAGAAGAAGTCGCAGACGAGGCGATCGACTCCGTGTAGTGGACGTAGACGACGTAGTCGACGTCGAGAAAGAAGGCCGGCAAGGTTGGCGAGGCAGAGGAGGACGGGAAGCACGCCGGTGATGAGTTGGCGCTCTCAGACGCGCTTGGGATAGCTGCGGAGCGGTGGATCTGGTGGCTCTCAGCTCACCAGGCGGCGGGAGGA
Source organism: Secale cereale (assembly GCA_902687465.1). Classification (NCBI taxonomy): domain Eukaryota; kingdom Viridiplantae; phylum Streptophyta; class Magnoliopsida; order Poales; family Poaceae; genus Secale; species Secale cereale. Next base: position 120,785,300 of record LR738715.1, read on the forward strand.
GGATGAGGGAACCCTAGAGGCTGGGTTGGACACGGAGAGGGTTTAAAAGGACGGCCAGAGCCACGACGGTGCGACGACAGCGTCGGGCTCGTAGTCCCCATGGCGTTGCGGGAGGAGGAAGAAAAGGTGGGTGAGCTTTCTGGCGCATTCGATGACAAGTGGGGCCTGGGAGTCCACGTGGGCGCGACTCATCGGGGGTAAAGCGGGGGCGCGGGTGCAAATAGGTAGCAGGGACGTGCTGCGGGCTGTGCTGGGCTGCGGGCGCGCACTGGAGCTGGGCCGAGGGGGAAAAGGAGGCCCAGGTTGGCTGGGCTGCACTGCTGCGGCTGCTGCTGTTAATTCTTTTCCTTTTTCCTTTTTCCTCAGACAGAAAATAAAAGAAAAAGTACATGCTCAAGGAAAAGGAATTAGGAGATAAATAAAATATCCCCATGCTCCTGGATTTATGCCCTATTTTATTAAAATGACTTGGGCATTTTTAGAGGTAGAAAAATAAAACAAGTTTGAATATGGTTCAAACTTCTGTCATTTTTGAACCTAACTAAATATTTTCATATTGAGGCTAGGCTTTGCAAGGTGGCTTAGGACAGTGTAACTTGGAAGTGGGGAGGGGATGAACTTTATTGGGAGAGGCTAAGTCCCTTGCAAAATTGATTAAAGAAAGGAAAGAAAAAGAAGGAAGGAGAAGAGTGATGCAAAAGGAAGAATGGGTTTAGGGTTTAGCATTGACATGAACTTGCAACCACCATCACACAACACATTCAAGATAACCTCACATCACAAGCTAAGGATGAAACACACAATGACAAGTATAAGAAGCTATGATGAACATGATGCCATGGTGATGATGAAGCAATGCATGGATGCAAAAGAAAATAACATGACAAGGCAAAAATCATAATAATGCATAAATGAAAAATAACCCCCAAGGAAAGGACAAGGATCAAAATGACGAAAGCTTTATTGCCATATATGGAAGGTATCACATATGGGGTGTTACAGGGGGAAACCCTAGATCTGGATCTACCAGATCGGATGATGATGGTACCTTTGATGCCGTTGTCCCTCCTGAGGACATCGTTTTGGAGCAAGCGATGGTTAGACGGGACAAGCGGAAGAGCGGTGTCTCATCCACCACAAGGCCGACGGCGGAACCCGGTGGCATGATGTTGCGGAGGTTCGGCGACGGGCGCGTGTGGACAGATACGTGCAAGATGGTCGAGTTGTCTGGCGTCGTGGTGGCATCGACGACAGGCCTGGCAAGGTCGATGGGTTAGTTTTTGCTCTGGAGATGGACCGGTGGAAGATGGCGGCGGCAGCCTCTGAGAGTGCATCGGTCCTATATGGGACCCAGTCCCGGTGTGTGGCCGGGCTGGAGCATCCAGTTTTAGATGTTAGGGTTTGGTGCGATGTCCATTTGGTATTAGGCCCGGATATTCGGCACACCTTCATCAATGGGATAGGAGTAGCAACAGGTGTTGCCAAGATGGTGGCTTCAGGCTGACTGATGTAGTACTTTGTATGGCCTCTGTGAATAATTAATAAAATGACCGCATACATCGTCTAGATGCAGAGGCCAGGGGTCTATCCTCGTTTTCAAAAAAAAAACCTGTCCGCAACAACAATAGACTATTGGGGTGATCTGCGAGGTGGATGAGTACTGTCAGCAGCAGTATTTAGCAAGTGTAGTGGTAGCTTAAGATTTGAGGTCATGGTCTAGTCGTTGACTGGACCCAATAGTGGAGTATTGGAGGCTAGGATGATAGCTTATGTACCGGTGAAAACCCTAGGTCTAGCATTCACATTTCAGACTCGATGAGCACAACATTCTACAATATTGTCTTTGTAAGGGTGTTGTTGTGTAGTAATTGAATTGGTGTGTTGGAGTGAAAACCTTGATTTGTTGAATTTCGTGTCTATGGTATGATTTAGTTGTGTTTCTCATTGAAAGCGTTGCATGATGATAAAGTCTTTTACTTTGTTATTGTTGTGCAATGTTGTCTTTTGGCTTCAGTATGTTGCCTCTTTTTTCATGGAGTTTAAACAGTTTTGTATCAGTTTTGTTCCGTGCATCCTCAGTTGGTGCAGAGACGAAGGGTTGATTATTTCTTTATCCAGAAAAGATTTTATTCCAAGAATGTGTACCATCATGTGTTTTCTTGCAAAAAGGACTAATATTATTCTAAAAGTTTATCAAAAATACAAAGCACCCCCAACATTAAAAAAAATCGCATGAGGTCACTGGACCACTGAACGACTACTACCGTCTGCAGAACGAGCCGCCGATGCGCCTCTGTCGCCGCTCCCATACTGGAAGTCAAGAAGAACTCATGCACTTGCCCCCTAACGACTAGCACCCTAGAGACGTAGTCATCACCTTTTCCGAGATGTCTTTCTTCGCCCTCTCGCAAGGCCACTAGGGCAAAGCATTTCTCCCCTTGATCTCCGCCGACAAGCCGGTGGATTCGCCACCCCTCTATCTGCCGCTCTGGCAGTCAGTGGTGGAGAGGGGAACCCTGGCGCCTCGGCTCCGAATAGTAGATAGGTTAGGATTTTAGTCTTCGCAGGGGCGACACTCGTAGTGCATATGTGGTAGGGAGATTTGGTGTCAGGTTCTTCAAATTCATTCAATCCAGTTCTCTATGTCCTATCAGATTTCATAAAAAAATAAATAAGATGTACTCACTTTACAACTCTTTTTGACTTTTGATATATAGTGTATACGTGTATATATATTTTTGCAGGCAATATTGAGAGCTTTATTTAGATAAACATTCGCTGCATCATCACCCGGTAAGTTGCTCACCACGAAGCTAGGAGTCTCTTCCGGCCAGCATTCTGTCACAGCCAATGTGCAAGCACGCTTTGCACACAAATGAGCTAGATAGTTGGCTAAACGGATTACATTTTGAATATCAAAAGAAATAAAATTACAAGCTAGCTCTCCTATTTCAAAAAACAGGTGTCACAACCGAAAGAGAATTGTGGCGAGTTTTCCAGGGTTCCGAAACCTCCAAACAGTCTGTCACAATAATCACCTACTGAAAACTTCTAAGTCATGCAAAGCTCACGCCCTCTCAGATAGATAAGGCTTCAGCTATTAATGGATCAGTTACACCCTCAGAGGTTTGCACCAAGCTCCAAATAGGAGTAGGCGATTTCTGGATCGGGCCACACCTCCCGCTCCCCTAGGGCTACCATCCAAGTGAATGGTTGCATCAGTGTTGATTTTGATGATCGCGTCATCAGGAGGCCGCCAATCATAACCTGGCAAAATTTTCACGGGATCTCCAAGATCGCAAGATCTTCTTTAATACTCTCTCCGTTCCTAAATATAAGTTTTTATAAAAATTTCAATATGAACTACATACGGATGTATACAGACATAGAGTGTAGATTCACTTATTTTGCTCCGTATATAGTTTATATTAGAATTTCTAAAAAAACTTATATTTAGAAACGGAGGGAGTACGTCGCATAGAGATAGCCTGATCAATACTTTCCTGATCGCGAGTAAGACGATTCTGAGAATGCCATATGGCCCACATCATTGTGATGGTGATCACCCGTTCCCACTGTGAATTGTTGGTCACGTAGAATATCTTGTGACCACGTACTGGGATGCATCCGTGGTAGTTTGAAGTCAAATAGCAATTGGCCTTCTTACCAGAACTGTTGTCCATCGCCATACAAATTTTGCATCTTCCGAGTTCTTGTATATGCCGATGTCTCAAAGTACATTCAGTCGGAATGATCCCTCAAGATACGCCAGTAGAAGACTGGACCTTAGGAATCACATTCAATTTCCACAATGCATTCCACAACTCTTTTCCATCATCGGAGGATCCGGTACTCGCCCCTTCTTCAAGAGCCGAACCCTCTTTTTTGTTCATTAGAGAGCTGTACGCCGATATGACTGTGTATACACCTGATTTTTCACGTGACCATGCCATAAAATCATCACAGTGATATGCTTTGGTACTACAAAGTTCCAAGTACTATTTGGCTGCGTATACGAGTGGAAAGTCTGTCAAAGAAGAAGTTAAAAAAAAGAAACGGCGGCAGTCGTTGACTAGGCCTCGCGTGGGGCGTTTTTCCCTACCCTAGCCGCCGCGACAACCAGGCGACTAGGGAGGCGGATCTTCTTCCACCGATCTCCACAGGCCGGGACATTGGCCCCCTCTCCCTCCGGCTGCTGCTCCGGCAGCAGGAGGGAGGGGGACCCCGTTCCTCCGCTCTGTAGTTAGGGTTTGGATTTGTAGGCCGTGGTGCGTCGTTGGGATGGTGAGAGCGGTGCCCGGGCGAATAAATCTACCACGACTGCACTCCCACACTGGCGGTGCTCATCATGGCGGCGTCTCGGAGTTGATGGCATCGTGTGTTTGCCGATCCTTCAGGTCGGCGGCGTTAGGGTTCATGGATGGTGTCGGCGAGGCGGCGGCGGTGACTCCATCAGGTGTGTCTCTCCTTTTGCTCTATCTCCGTTGCTGCGGCGTTGTCTCCGACGTCATGATGGAGCAGGGAGGTTTGGTCGTCCAGGAGTACGCGCAGACATTTGTCTACGCAAGTGACAGCTGGAAGATGGTGCATCTTGTGCTGGTTTTGTGGTTGAAGGCTGACAGTTCTGGTTTCCTCCTCCGACATCATAGTCGTGCGGGGGTGTCAGTTCTGGAGTTCGATGGCGTGTCCGGGGACATATTGTCCCGGTCTGATACTTTCAACGGCATTGGTTTTGCTTCAAGCAAACTACTTTGGGGGTCCGTAAAGCTGATGATCAGCGATGGAGCCGCGTCGAGCTCGGGTGAAGAGGTGATGTGTCTCTTTTTCCTTAGTGGAGAGGGGCATGCGTTGGTTTTTTGCATAGGATTATCCTATCTTTTGGGTCATGTAATGTCGATATTTACGTGGCTTGTAACTTAATCTTTATTTTATTAATGAGACACGTATTATCATGCAAAAAAAGTACTTCCTCCGTTTCTTTTTAGTTTGGATATAAGATTTGGTCAAAGTCAAACTTTGTACGAAAAGATATCAACATTCACACTATGAAATCAATATTATTAGATGCATGATCAAATGAATTTTCATAACATATAACTTTAGTATTCTAGATGTTGATATTTTTTTCTATTAATTTAGTCAAACTTTGTAAAGTTTGATTTTGACCAAATCTTATATGCAGACTAAAAAGAAGAGTACTATTTGGTACTACAAAGTTTCAAGTACTATGCTAGCTTGTGTATGAATATAACCCAATAAGATATACAAAGTCTTTCCTCCTTCCCAAGAAAAGTCTCCTTCATCTCCCCGTCGGCGCCGCCGCGGATCCGCCCGACCTCCGATGACATTTGGCCCGTGGAAGTGCGTAGGATCTCGGCCCCCCGCCGGTGGGTGGGACACCGTTCTCGTTTTTGCTAGGTTGAACGTCTTGGTTGGGGCTGTGTGGCGGCGGCGATGTCCCTTGGTAGCAATAATGTCTCCCACGTCCTATCCCCGCCCCGATGGTGCGAATAGAGTTGTCGGAGGATGTGTGGAGGTGTGTCTCTGTCGGATCTCATGGGATTCGGTCGGTGCTGTTCTTCGGTGGATCTATTTGGATCCAGTTTTTGTTCGTGTGGTTCCAGGTTTGATCTTTGCGATCTACAACTCTCTTAACCGGCGATAGTTGTTGTTCTGGTGTGTTGGTCCTTTGGGGACTTAGCATGACGACATTCCGACTGTCTACTACAATAAGGTTTGCCCGACTCTGATGATGGAGGGACGATGATGGCGGCGCGCCTTCGGCTTGCTCAAGTGCTTGTAGTCCTCGCTAGGTGGTCCATAGACTTGGTTGTTATTTTTCTTACCTCTTGTGTTTTTTTATTGTCATGATTGATGAATAGATTGAAAAAATTTCACGCAAAAGGAAGTACTATGCTAGCTTCAGATTATTACGAGTATATTACTTTCAAATATAAATACTCGTCCACTCGCTTTACAAAAGTACACCGATGCTTTTCACAATAATAGAATAATAGAGTCGGCTTGAAATTTGGAGTCCGGCGAAGATCCAAAGGAAGTACGTAGACAACAACAAACCCAGCTTCTTGGGGAACGCTATCTCAAGGACCTGAAACACTTTGGTCCAGCAAAAATCCAAGCGAACAGCAACGTGTGCATAGACAAGACAACAAGTGCCATTGATCGGGGCATGTTAACAAAACATAATTGGATTGGTGCGCAGGAATTAAACTTGTCGTTGGCGGAGTATGTTAACAAGTGACAAATACAGCCATACGTCGAGAAACACGGAGACAGGCTCAAGAGTTCAGCGTCTAGTGGAATCGAGGCTCCACCTCCACCAATGTTTGATACTGATCCGACATAGCCGTAGACGTAGATACTGTCGGGGGATCTGTCCGATGATTCCGAATTTAAATCTAAATACAACTTTAGCAATCCTTCCGTTTCATAATGTATACTGTAGTGTGTGTAGATTTTTGATTTTTCTGAGGAGAGTACGAGTATTAAGCCGCCAAAGTTGAACCGAGGCTGTTTGCCGTACCGCACAGGTGCAGCAGTCTTACGTGTCCCCTGCGGAGAGAGCTACGAGTCTGTGACCAAACCACTACTACGAGTACTGTTTTCCACGATCAATCGTAAACCACTGGTAACCGACATTAAGCCCGACTAAAACATCAGTTAGGAGTACATCGTATGGTTAGGCTGGTCACAATGGGGTGGAACTTAGGAGTAACATTACATATTTCAATACAACGTTGCTTATGTGGCACATATTTAATGAAGAGTGAGGTGCTTGTGGTAACTATCTAAGTTACCGGAACATCACACACTTCAAGAAACAATGAGTCTATAAGCTAATAAATGCATCGTTGCATGACACTACCTACATGTTCCTAGCCACTGTGAAGGTAGTAACATAGTCTAGATAAGTGTGTATGTTACTATCTTATGTTTCTGCCCATTATGACCAGCCTTAAGGTCGTCGAGGTGTTCGTAAAATTCACACTATAGTGTGACTTTACGCGCCGTCTGCCATTGATTGGTGTTGCAGGACACCGCGCTCAAAGTAGGCACCGGGAACAGCGACAGGCTACATAGCAGCACACGAGCACTCGTGGTCTGCCTATTAGTATTAACTTCTGCCGGCGCTAATTGCTGGACCTGCAACACGATCCAGCGTTTTTTTAAGTGTCCTGGCGTGCGCAGCTGCTCTAATCGGACCGTTTCAGGGCGCCCATTTCCCACCAATAAGTCAACACTAGAGCTTACTATATATACCCGGAGAAGCCCAATCACACTGAAACCACACTCCAATCGCCTCCTCTGCTTCTCCCTCGAGCACACAAGATCGAGCTCGTCAAAGCCGGCTACCGAACAAGAATCGGAGAATGGCTTCCACGGTGACGCTGCTGAGGAAGACAGCCACCATACGGATGGGCGACGTAGCTGCCGTGGCGTCACCAGCGACGACGACGATGAAGTCGCTTTTGCTGGAGGGAAGCAAAGGCGGCGGCGGCGGCAACGTGGCGAAGCGGTGCTGCGGGCGCAGGTGTGAGCTCGTCGGCTACGACGCGCTCCCGGCCTTCCTGCAACACAACGAGTTCATCCTCCACTACTACCGCAGTGAGTGGCCCCTCAAGGAGGCGCTCCTCAGCGCCTTCGCCCTCCACAACGAGACCATCAACGTTTGGACGTAAGCCTCTCTATATCCGAGCACGTACGAACCGTGGCACGTCACTCGTACGCTTTAGCTGACGCGTGTTTTCCTCGCAGGCATTTGGTCGGCTTCTTCGTGTTCCTCGCGCTCACCGTGTGCGCCGCCACGATGGTTCCCATGGAAACAAGCCTGTCTCACTCGGCGACATCCACGGGCCTGGCGAACTGCACCGGCAACGGCGACCCGAGGGTGCTTATAGCCTCCTACGGCACCAGCGGAGCGGCCGTGGCAACCCAGGCGCTGCTGCGCCGCAACGTGTCCGTCTCCGGCGAGCTGGAGCTCGCGGCAGCGGTGGTGCTGTCGTTGTCGTCGGGAGAACATAGCCAGGTCGAGCGGTGGCCGTTCTACACGTACCTGTGCGGCGCCATGTTCTGCCTGCTGATGAGCAGCGGGTGCCACCTGCTGGCGTGCCACTCGGAGCAGGCCAGCTACGTGCTGCTCCGTCTCGACTACGCCGGCATCACCGGCCTCATCGTCACCTCCTTCTACCCGCTCGTCTATTACACCTTCCTCTGCGACCCCTTCTCCCGGACACTCTACCTCGGCTCCATCACCGTCTTCGGCGCCGCCGCGGTGGTCGTGTCGCTGCTTCCGGTCTTCGAGGCGCCGGAGCTGAGGTGGGCGCGCGCCGCGCTGTTCGTGTGCATGGGCGCGTCCGGCCTCGTGCCCATCGTGCACAAGATGCTCGTGTTCGGCGCACGGCCCGAGGCGGTGGTCACCACGGAATACGAGGCGGCCATGGGGGTGCTCTACCTGGCCGGCGTGGTGGTGTACGCCACGAGGGTGCCGGAGAGGTGGATGCCGGGAAGGTTTGACCTCGTCGGGCACAGCCACCAGCTGTTCCACGCGCTTGTCATCGCCGGCGCTTACGCGCACTACCATGCCGGCCTGGTATACTTGAGTTGGAGGGACATGGACAGGTGCTGACTGATGTCGTTCACGGTCTGCCATGACAAAGAATTTTGACGAAAGAAGTTCTAGTGCTACAAGAATTGTGGTGTTAGAGCATCTGCGGTTGCAGTTGGTAAATCCGGCTTCTCAAACATCCGTGGACGTGTCCGGGCGTATTCGCTAGCACTGACCGGGCACCCCTCATATTTGTCACTCTGCATGCGCGCATCTCGTATCCTGCATCTTATATCCATACTATTCATGCAAACGTTGATCTATCATATATGATCAAATGACGACAATAAAAATCGACTGCAAACGGACATTAAGAGCAACTTCAATGAGACGACCCAAGCAGACGGCGATTTCGTCCGCTTTTTGTCCGTTTGGGTCGGCCGCCCACCCGCCCGGCGTCCGCCCTTTTTTAGATTTGGGTCGGCAGCGCGCCCAACGCGCCGACCCATATGTGCCGGTGTGGCCAGCTGGTCGCCCAATATTACATTTATTTGCATTTAAACATATTGTTTAAAAAAATAGTTTACAGAATAAAATAGTATAGTTTTACAAGCCGGATACAAATAAAAATGTTTCACATAGTTTTGCAAACGAATAAAAGAAGATACATCTATTGGTTGCCAACATGAGCCCACATATGCTCACCAAATCATTTTGCAGCTGCACGTGAGTTTCCCAATCACGCATGTCTTCATGAAATTGGGTGAACTGTTCAAACGTTGCCGCTACTCCATGCTCAGGCACAACATTCTTACCCTGAAACTGAAAGCCTTGATCGTACAGACGTTCCGGGCACTCGTCTTCTACGATCATATTGTGCATGATCACACAAGCAATCATCACCTTCCACAGCTTCTCCATGCTCCAGGTATTAGCAGGATACCGAACGATGCCCCATCGAGATTGCAAAACACCAAAGGCACACTCGACATACTTCCTAGCACTCTCTTGCTCTTGGGCAAATATTTTCCTCTTCTCTCCGACAGGGTTGGGTATTGTCTTGACAATAGTGGTCCACTGAGGATAGATATCGTCACTCAGGTAGTACCCTTTGTCGTAGTTGTGATCGTTGAAAGTAAAGTTCACCGGTGGGCTGTTGCCTTTGGCAAGCCTAGCAAACACCGGCGAGCGCTGAAGCACGTTGATATCATTGTGTGATCGAGCCATGCCAAAGAAAAAGTGCCAGATCCAGAGATCTTGAGACGCCACGACCTCTAGTATGACATTGCAAGCCCTGACATGGCCCTTGTACTGCCCTTGCCATGCAGAAGGACAATTCTTCCACTCCCAGTGCATGCAGTCTATGCTGCCAAGCATCTCTCGGAAGCCCCTTCTGGCATTCATCGCCAACAAATGGGCTGTATCTCCAGCTGTCGGCTCTCTCAAGTACTCAGGGCCAAACACAGCAATAACAACGTTGCAGAACTTATACATGGACTCTAGGAATGTAGACTCGCTCATACGGACATACTCGTCAATGAGATCACCGGGCACTCCGTATGCAAGCATTCGGATGGCGACAGTGCATTTCTGATAAGAGGAGAAACCAATCTTGCCGACGACATCCTCTTTGCACTCGAAATAGTCATCATAACCGACCACCCCTCTCTAATACAGTTGAAAACATGCCTACTCATACGGAAACGGCATCGGGATTTTTGATGTTTGAACAACGGGTTTGTTGTATCAAAGTAGTCTTTCCAGAGAAAGAAATGCCCGCTCTCTCGGTTGCGATTCAACGCCGGAAGGTGGCCCGGAATGGAGCCGCGGAACAACTTCCGCTGGCTCTCGAGGTGGTGCTGGACCAACACAGGAGCCAATATCTCCTCCTTCTCGTCGAACGACGAATCGTCGGAGTCGCAAAGGAAATTGTGGAAAAAGAACTCGTCGGCGGAGTCCATTTCGTACCTCGGCAAACTGTCGAACAACTTGCGGGCGTCGAAGAAGGAGCCGGCCGGCGAGGGGAGTCGCGGCGCGCACGGACCAGCTAGCTGCCCTGCCGGCGTCCAACGAGTGATCGAGCTTTCGACGAGCGTGTCGGTCGGATGAGGTGGCTTCTTACGCGTGGGCGGCTGCGCGGTGGGGAAGCGGCGGTGGGAAGTAGTTTGCTCCTCGGCGGCAAAACGGCGGTGGCGGGCGACGGGGTGAGTGGGCGGCGTTGCTGGGCTGATGTGCGGGCGGCGACAGCTGGCGGAGTCACCGGCAAAAATGGGCGGCGGTGGCGACGACGAAGGAGACAGACGAGGGTTGCTGTTGGCTAGGGGTAAGAGGGGAGGCCAATGTGCCACCGACCAGTGGGCCCAGGGAGAGGAGAAGGCGAACGCGTGCGCGTCCATCACATGTCCGCGTCGACGCAAATCCGTCTCAAAATGGGCCAGGAATGGGTCGCCCGCGGACGAAAAGCGGGCGCGCGTCCGTTTGGGTCGGCGCATTGGGCCTCCTTTTGTGTCCGCGCCGACCCAAACGTACGGCGGCGAACGAAATGGGTCGCCCCATTGGAGTTGCTCTAACATACTTTACCACATCGAAAAGATCATAGTTTGTCCACACACAAGTTCATAAACTTCTACAACTAAAAACGATATAAACATTAAGAAGGAGGGGTCAGAATCACCACTTCCTCGCCGGGGCTTTGCCCATTCGGTCGTCGGCGCAACTGTAGGCGTCCGCGGATGGCTGAGAGTTTTGGTCGTCGGATGAGGAGGTGAGTCGAAGAGGACGATGAGCCCCTTCATCCGATGGACCGCACTGTCCTGCTCCTGCTTCAGCCTTGCCACCCGAGTCTTCTCAGCCGCTGCCTCCTTTGCCTCGCGCTCCGACTGCTCAATAGCAAGGAGGAGCGCCTTGGCGTTCTTCCGTCGCAGGCGGCAAGCGTCCGTCTCTACCGTCGTGAGGGAGTGGCGGTACACCCACGCGAGGAGATGCCCGTCCTCGTCAGCCTCAGGCTCCGTCCCGTGGCGGCGGCGCGCGAACTGCTCCATTGTGTCCCTCTCCCGTGCACGTTGCCTCTCATGGCGTGTGGTGGACGCCTCTGACTTCGAAGTGCGTGTGCGAGCCGGAGGTGTGGGCACAAGTACCCAGCGCTAGTCGCGTGGAGGAGCGGCCGGCGGGGAAGGAGATGGCGCAGGGCAGGAGAGGACTATGCTGTCCTTGCGTCGATGCGCGCGGGCCGGGAGGGTCCAACTCCGGTATCTGCGCTACACCGACGCGGGAGCTGCCGCGGCGCTCCAGATCTGGAGATGTCGCAGGTCACCACCTTGGACCGCTCCAGCGCAATGCGGAGAGCCATCTCCTCCTCGTAGTCGAGCTCCGAGTCGGAGTCGCTGCCGGAGTTGCTCATCATGGTGGATGGGATCGGAACGAAGAGGAAGAGGAGTGGACAGAGCGAGAGAGAGGGAGAGAGTGAGCTAGGGTTTGAGCTCACCGCCCAGATTAGTTTTTTTGTGGGGTCGGTGATGGACCGGGCCTGTTAGGCAGACGCACCTGGGCATGCCGGGGCCGCCCCATATCCGCTCTATATTTGAGCTGAATATGAGGGGTGTTGGTTAGCCCAGGCGTTTGTCTGCGGTTTGAGAGATTGATGTCGCTTGAGATGCGTCGGTATTTCCCCAAGGAATAAGGGAGGATGCAGCACAACATCGACAAGGTATTCCCCTTAATGATCAGACCAAGGTTATCGAACCAGTAGGAGAATCAAGCAACACTATATAAACGGTACATGCAGACAAAGAACAACTACTTGCAATCCGACGCGTTAAATGGGTTGTCAATCCCTTCCGGGTAACGATGCCAAAAAGTGACGTAAGGATAGGATAAAATTGTACTCCCTCCGTCCCAAAATAAGTGACTCAACTTTGTACTAAATTAGTACAAAGTTGAGTCATTTATTTAGTACAAAGTTGAGTCACTTATTTTGGGACGGAGGGAGTAGTAGATTGAAAGATGCAAATAAAAGAAAAGAAAATGCAGCAATATATTTTTGGGTTTTTGATAATATAGATCTGAAGATAAAAGTTGCAAATAAAAGAAAAGGAAAATGGCAATACAAATCTGAAAGTATATGATTGGAAAATAGACCCGGGAGCCGTAGATTTCACTAGTGGCTTGTTTCGAGAAAATAGCATGCGGTGGGTAGACAAATTACTGTTGGGCAATTGATAGAAAAGCAAATAATTATGACGATATCCAAGAAATGATCATGTATATAGGCATCACGTCCAAGACTAGTAGACCGACTCCTGCCTGCATCTATTACTATTACTCCACACATCGACCGCTATCCAGCATGCATCTAGTGTATTAAGATCATGGAAAAACGGAGTAATGCAATAAGAACGAAGACATGATGTAGACAAAATCTATTCCGTAGGAATAGACCCTATCTTTTTATCCTTAATAGCAATGATACATGCGTGCCTTGCTGCCCCTTCTGTCATTGGGAAAGGACACCGCAAGATCGAACCCATTACAAAGCACCTCTTCCCATTGCAAGATAAATAGATCAAGTTGGCCAAACGAAACCCAAATATCGGAGAAGAAATACGAGGCTATAATAATCAAGAATGGATATTAAATCAAGGCAAATATAATCATAAACTCACAACTCATCGGATCCCAACAAACACACCGCAAAAAGTCATTACATCAAATGGATCCCCGAGAGACCATTGTATTGAGATACAAAGAGAGAAGAAGTTATCCAGCTACTGCCTACGGACCCGTAGGTCTGTGGTAAACTACTCACGCATCATCGAAGAGGCACCAATGAGGATGATGAACCACTCCATGATCGTGTTGCCCTTCGGTGGAGTGCCAAAAAGGGCTATAGATTGGATCTGGTGGTTCTGGAACTTGCGGCGGCTGGAACAAAATTTCGTCGACTCCCTGGGTTTTCTGAGGATGGAGGTATTTATAGAGCTAAGAGGTGGTACGGGAGGCCACCGAGGTGGGCCCAGGCGCATCCTGGTGGGTTGTTCCCCCCTCGGGGCACCCGCTAGGTGCTTCTCCGGCCCATATGGTGTCTTCTGGTACAATAAAAATCCACACAAAATTTCGCTGCATTTGGACTCCGTTTGATATTGATTTTTTGCAATGTAAAAAACAAGCAGAAAACAACAAATGACACTTGGCACTATGTCAATAGGTTAGTCCAAAAAATGAAATAAAATGATTGTAAAACATCCAAGAATGATAATATAACATCATGGAACAATGAAAAATTATAGATAAGTTGGAGACGTATCAACATCCCCAAGCTTAATTTCTGCTCGTCCTCGGGTAGGTAAATGATAAAAACAGAATTTTTGATGTGGAATGCTGCCTATCATGTTCATTACATATTCTTTTCTTTATAGCATGGTCATTTGGACTTTTATATGGTTCAAAGCAATAGTCTAGTTCTGACATGAGGACTTTAATACTCAAGCATATCAACAAACAACCATGTCTTTCAAAATATCAACACTAAAGCAAGTTATCCCTAGCCCATCATGCTCAATCATTGATGCATTCATGCAACACATCCAAATATTAGGCATCCAATGCACAAGTGTGATAATAGTGTTCCGTAGTTGGTGCTTTATAAGAGAAGATGGAGACTCAAAAAATTTGCATAAAGTAAAAGATAGGCCATTCGCAGAGGGAAGTAGGGATTTGTAGAGGTGCTAGAGCTCAAAGCTTAAATTGAGAGATAAAATTATTTTGGGTGGCAGGCTTTTCCTGTCAACGAGAACGACTCAAAGTTCCTAACACTTTCCATGCTAGATATATCATAGGCGGTTCCCAAACATAAAATAAAGTTTATTCTTTTTTCCACCAATTTTTCACAAGCCATGGCTAGCCGTATCCACGGTTGCCCTCCATACCAACACTTTCCAAGGAATTTTTTATTTGACAACATAAAGTAAATTTTCTTTTATCATTTCGGGACTGGGAATCCCTATTACCGCCATACTCGCGTGCAATGACAAGTGAATAAACACTCATCTTGAGAATAACACATTTAGCATGAAAAATATTAGCCACCCCTCGCCGCTTCATTAGCGGTACAGGCACACAACTGAGAAGTTTATTTTGAAATTAGAGTTAGCACATACAAATTTGCTTAGAACGGTAAGGAAATACCGCATATAGGTAGGTATGGTGGACTCATTTGGCATTCTTGGGTTTTAGGAATTGGATGCACAAGTAGCATTTCTACTTAGTTCAAAGTGGAGACTAGCAAGAGGTTGAGAAGCGACCAACCAAGGAACGAAAACCATCATAAGAGAACATTAAACATAACTAACTCTGAATAATGCAACACAAGTAGGATGTAATTTCATTGCATGACTATTGACTTTCGTTCTTCCATAGGGGATCACAAACCTTAACATCAATATTCTTACTAGAACATAATTACTCATTAACATGGCTGACATATCACTATCATCATATCTCAAAACTATTACAAAGAATCAAGTTTATTTTGTCCAATGATCTTCATGAAAGTTTTTATTATATCTCCCTTGGATATCTATCACTTTGGGACTAGTTTCATATGTTGCTTTTGATAAGCTCAAACAAATATAAGTGAAGAACATGAGCATCATATTTCTCTCAAATTAATCTAAGCAAAGCATGAGAGAATTTTTTTCAAAGATAACAGAGCACACCGTGCTCAAAAAGATATACGTGAAGCACTAGAGCAATTCCAAGGCTCTAAAAAAAATTAAGTGAAGCATAGGAGCAAGCATAGCATAATTTGGCTCTCTCAAATAGGTGTGTACAGCAAGGATACTTATTAATAAATAAAAAGAAAAACAAGCAAAGACTCATATCATACAGGACGCTCCAAGCAAAACTCATAATATGTGACGAATAAAAATATAGTCTCAAGTAAAATACCGATGGTCGTTGGAAGAAAGAGGGGATGCCACTCGGGGGCATCCCCAAGCTTAGTTGCTAGATACTTCATGAATATTATCTTGGGGTTCCTCGGGAATCCCCAAGCTTAGCCTTTTGCTACTCCTTATTCCTTCATCCATCGCGATCTCACCCAAAATTTGAAAACTTCAATCACACAAAACTCAACAAAACCTCATCAGATCCGTTAGTATAATAAAACTAATCTTTACTCTAAGTACTGTATCAAACCAATTCATATTTTGTAATTGTATTATATCTACTGTATTCCAACTTTTCTATGGCAAAAACTCATCAAAGGAAATCACACAATCATCAAAACAAGCACATAACACAACGAAAACAGAATCTGTCAAAAAACAGAACAGTCTGTAAAGATGCAATTTTTTACTATACTTCTGTAGCTCTGAAAATTCTGAAAAATTATGATGACGTGGAAAATTTGTATATTGATAACGCCAATAAAATTCAAGAGATTATCACGCTCCAGCAATCATTAGAAATTCTAACTCTGGATGCAAATTTTCTGAATTTCCAACGCGATCAAATCAACTATAAACCAAATCATCCCAAAGGCTTTGCTTGGCACAAACATTTATTTAAACCACAAAAACACATCAAACCAGAATTATTATCGGGTATTTTATTAAAAATAGCAGGAAAAGCAAAATGCAAAAGGATACAAGTTGGGTTGCCTCCCAACGAGCGCTATCGTTTTACGCCCTTAGCTAGGCATAACACAAATATCTCAAGTGTTGTCTTCCTTGGTCTTATTTTCCATGGATGTGTTCTCACGATGAGGCTTAGCAAAAATAACTTGAAAAACATTGTCCATAGAAATTTAGCATTATCAAGTTGCCCGACTTTATACCCCCTTTGATTACCGGCAATGATCCAAGAGTATTGTTGATTAACATCATTAAAAACTTGTTGGATTATATCTAGAATGTGGACTGCCTTCTTAAGATTTTCATTGAAAATTAGATTATTACCAAGCAAGTGTCTCAACATATAACCACTATTGTAGAGGATCTTATCTATGACCGGTTTTTCATGGGTCATACCATAAAAATCAAAAAATTCTCTAGCCTCCCGTAATATGTAATCAAATTCCTTCATAAGGATACGGGTAGCTAACTTTTTAGCTTTAGGATCCTTCAAAGTGGGTAGCTCAAAAACAATCTTTGCAAGGTAGGAAGGGTACGAATAAATCTATTACCAAGTTCCAGTACTAGTGCTGAGATAGCTTTTGCATAAGATTTAGTTCTCTTGAGTATCAGAGTGTCATCAAGAGTCAAGTTTCCAACACAATCAAAGAACCCTTGGATATGTTCTTTACCCATAATATTCCCTTGTCCTAAAACAAAAGTTTTAGCATCCAGATTGTCTGATTTTCCCATTTTAGGAGTCAGGCCATCATCTGTTTCTGCCATATCAAAATCACTCATGGTGACAAGCAAGGTAAGCGATCCAACGGGAAAACAGCGAATGAAAAAGAGAGCACATAAACACGGTGAATTTTTCTGAAATGGGGAGATGAAAATGAGAGGCGAATGGAAAATAATGTAAATTGCATGGAGATGAGATTTCTGATTAGAAACCTGATATATGTTGATGATGTCTCCCCGGCAATGGCGCCAGAAAGTTCCTTTGATGTGGCTTGAGATGCGACGGTATTTCCCCAAGGAATAAGGGAGGATGCAACACAAAAAAGACAATGTATTTCCCTCTGTGATGAGACCAAGGTTATCAAACCAGTAGGAGAACCAGGCAACGCTATGTAAACGGTACCTGCACACAAAGAACAACTACTTGCAACCCGACGCGTTAAAGGGGTTATCAATCCCTTCCGTGTAACGATGCCAAAAAGCGACGTAAGGATAGGATAAAATTGTAGTAGATTGAAAAATGCAACTAAAAGAAAATAAAACGCAGCAAGGTATTTTTGGGTTTTTGATAATATAGATCTGAAGATAAAGTTGCAAATAAAAAAAAAGGCAAATGGCAATATAGATCTGGCTATATGATTGGAAAATAGACCCGGGGGCCGTAGATTTCACTAGTGGCTTCTCTCGAGAAAATAGCTTGCGGTGGGTAGACAAATTATTGTTGGGCAATTGATAGAAAAGCAAATAATTATGATGATATCCAAGACAATGATCATGTATATAGGCATCACATCCAAGATTAGTAGACCGACTCCTGCCTGCATCTGCT
This sequence comes from Secale cereale, assembly GCA_902687465.1. Taxonomy (NCBI): domain Eukaryota; kingdom Viridiplantae; phylum Streptophyta; class Magnoliopsida; order Poales; family Poaceae; genus Secale; species Secale cereale. The sequence continues at coordinate 120,803,046 of LR738715.1, forward strand.
ACTATTACTCCACACATCGATTGCAATCCAGCATGCATCTAGTGTATTAAGTTCATGGAAAAACGGAGTAATGGAATAAGAACGATGACATGATGTAGACAAGATCTATTCATGTAGGAATAGACCCCATCTTTTTATCCTTAATAGCAACGATAAATGTGTGCCTTGCTGCCCCCTCTATCACTGGGAAAGTGATACGTCTCCAACGTATCTATAATTTTTTTATTGTTCCATGTTGTTATATTATCATTCTTGGATGTTTTACAATCATTATATAGTCATTTTATATCAAACGTGTTGGAAATATGCCCTAGAGGCAATAATAAAAGAGTTATTATTATATTTCCTTGTTCATGATAATCGTTTATTATCCATGCTATAACTGTATTGATTGGAAACTCAAATACACGTGTGGATGAATAGACAGACTTTGTGTCCCTAGTGAGCCTCTACAGGACTAGCTCGTTGATCAAAGATGACCGCGGTTTCCAGGTCATAGACATGAGTTGTCATTTGATAACGGGATCACATCATTAGGAGAATGATGTGATGGACGAGACCCAAACGTAAACATAGCTTTTGATCGTGTCAGTTATCGCTATAGTTTTCTGCATGTCAAGTATAAGTTCCTATGACCATGAGATCATGTAACTCACTGACACCGTAGGAGTGCTTTGTGTGTGCCAAACGTCACAACGTAACTGGGTGACTATAAAGGTACTCTACAGGTATCTCCGAAGGTGTCTGTTGAGTTGACATGGATCAAGACTGGGATTTGTCACTCCGTATGACGGAGAGGTATCTCCGGGCCCACTCGGTAATACGTCATCTCAATGAGCTCAAAGTGACTAAGTAGTTGGTCACGGGATTATGTATTACGGTAACGAGTAAAGAGACTTGCCGGTAACGAGATTGAACTAGGTATAGAGATACCAACGATCGAATCTCGGGCAAGTAACATACCGACGAGACAAAGGGAACTGTATACGGGATTGCCTGAATCCTTGACATCGTGGTTCATCCGATGAGATCATCGAGAAACATGTAGGAACCAATATGGGTATCCAGATCCCGCTATTGGTTATTGACCTGGGAGTGTCTCGGTCATGTCTACATGGTTTCCGAACCCGCAGGGTCTACACACTTAACGTTCGGTGACGCTAGGGTTGTTAGTGAGAAAAGTGCATGGTTACCGAAGGTTGTTCGGAGTCCCGGATGAGATCCCGGACATGACGAGGGTCTCCGGAATGGTCCGGAGACGAAGATTGATATATAGGATGAAAGGTTTCGGAGTACCGGAAGTGTTCCGGGGAGCATCGGGAAATCGGCGGAGTACCGGAAAGGTTTTCGGGGGTCCGGAAGAAGTTCTGGGCCTAGTGGGCCACAAGGGGGAACACCACAGCCCTCAGGGGGCTGTGCGCCCCCCCTGGGCCCTCTCCTCATGCGGCTAAGGGGGTGGGACCCCCTAGGGCTGGCCGCACCCCTTGGCCTTGGGGGGGCAAGGCACCTAGGGGGGGAAACCCTAGTGATACAGGGTGGAACCCTAATCAGCGGATCTTTCACGTTTGGAGGTTGGCACACGATGAACACGGGGAAAACACGGAGAAAGATGGGGAAAACACAAGAGAGAACACTCAAATCAACACGGAAGCAATCACACAAGTGCTAGATTCGCGATACAAGGTCGAGATACATGATCCAAAGTCAACAACGGTGATACAGATAGTCTTCTCCCGGAGGAGGTCTTGGAATCCCGTGGGATCTTCCCGTTAGGGGTCTTGAATCCAGAGGTGGATCTTCTCCGTAGAGGCACACCGGTCTCGTGGGAGAAATCCACACAAGTGTCAAATGAGCTAAAACCACAGCTAACCCTAAACGGAATGAGGAGAGGAGTATATGTAGTCTTCGGGGCGAACGGGTACATGGGCCTCGGCCCAGGGGGCTGCCCGCAGGCAGATCAGGGGCCGGATGTCCGGGCGGCGGCCCGGATGTCCGGGTCTTCGAGGGGAGCCGGACGTCCGGGGCGAGGAGCCGGATGTCCGGGCTTGAACGGTCAGGTTTCGGGCGCTCTCTGGACAGAGGCGCCGGATTTCCGGGCCCGGGGCCGGATGTCCGGGCCATGCTTGGCCGGATGTCCGGGCCCTGGCCGGATGTCCGGGCCCTGTAGCTTCAGTTGCTGCTGGCCTTCTGTAGTTGATGGCCCAGGTGCCGGATGTCCGGGCCATGGAGCCGGATGTCCGGGGCCTGGAGCTCCCTTTTGCCCTTCTCGATGCATCAGTTCGTCCGTGGCCTTGGGGACTTGTTCATCTTCACGCTCTTCTCCGAAGCGGTCTCCTTCACACCTGAGCACACAAAGCACACTCGCTTGAGGTAGCAACCATGTCTCGCAAGATTCATAAGGAAGTTGGGCTAGGAGTGACGTCACCTCGGTCTCGAAAGCTCTAGCACGAGCACGTGTCATCGGTCCTTGAGGCACTTGAGGGGGTGAAGGAGGGTCCATGGTGATGGCCCTAGGATACACCGTATCAAATGCTGTGCACGAGACCAGATGTCAGCCTTGCCATAAGTATGGCCGGAAGGTTTCAAAGTAATCCTGGTATGGATCACTGGACAGCGGTCAAGAATATCCTAAAGTACCTGAAAAGGACTAAGGATATGTTTCTCGTTTATGGAGGTGATCAAGAGCTCGTCGTAAAGGGTTACGTCGATGCAAGCTTTGACACTGATCCGGATGACTCTAAGTCTCAAACCGGATACGTATATATTCTCAACGGGGGAGCGGTAAGCTGGTGCAGTTCCAAGCAGAGCGTGGTAGCTGATTCTACATGTGAAGCGGAGTATATAGCTGCCTCGGAGGCGGCAAAGGAAGGTGTCTGGATGAAGGAGTTCATGACAGATCTTGGAGTTGTGCCTAGTGCACTAAACCCAATGACTCTGTTCTGTGACAACACTGGTGCCATTGCTCTAGCCAAGGAACCAAGGTTTCACAAGAGGACCAGACACATAAAGCGACGCTTCAATTCCATCCGCGATTCGGTCAAGGAGGAGGACATAAACATTTGCAAAGTACACACGGATTTGAATGTTGCAGATCCGTTGACTAAGCCTCTTCCATGGGCTAAGCACGATCAACACCAAGACTCTATGGGTGTTAGATTCATTACCTTGTAATGCTAGATTATTGACTCTAGTGCAAGTGGGAGACTGTTGGAAATATGCCCTAGAGGCAATAATAAAAGAGTTATTATTATATTTCCTTGTTCATGATAATCGTTTATTATCCATGCTATAACTGTATTGATTGGAAACTCAAATACACGTGTGGATGAATAGACAGACTTTGTGTCCCTAGTGAGCCTCTGCAGGACTAGCTCGTTGATCAAAGATGACCGCGGTTTCCAGGTCATAGACATGAGTTGTCATTTGATAACGGGATCACATCATTAGGAGAATGATGTGATGGACGAGACCCAAACGTAAACATAGCTTTTGATCGTGTCAGTTATCGCTATAGTTTTCTGCATGTCAAGTATAAGTTCCTATGACCATGAGATCATGTAACTCACTGACACCGTAGGAGTGCTTTGTGTGTGCCAAACGTCACAACGTAACTGGGTGACTATAAAGGTACTCTACAGGTATCTCCGAAGGTGTCTGTTGAGTTGACATGGATCGAGACTGGGATTTGTCACTCCGTATGACGGAGAGGTATCTCCGGGCCCACTCGGTAATACGTCATCTCAATGAGCTCAAAGTGACTAAGTAGTTGGTCACGGGATTATGTATTACGGTAACGAGTAAAGAGACTTGCCGGTAACGAGATTGAACTAGGTATAGAGATACCGACGATCGAATCTCGGGCAAGTAACATACCGACGAGACAAAGGGAACTGTATACGGGATTGCCTGAATCCTTGACATCGCGGTTCATCCGATGAGATCATCGAGAAACGTGTAGGAGCCAATATGGGTATCCAGATCCCGCTATTGGTTATTGACCTGGGAGTGTCTCGGTCATGTCTACATGGTTTCCGAACCCGCAGGGTCTACACACTTAACGTTCGGTGACGCTAGGGTTGTTAGTGAGAAGAGTGCATGGTTACCGAAGGTTGTTCGGAGTCCCGGATGAGATCCCGGACATGACGAGGGTCTCCGGAATGGTCCGGAGACGAAGATTGATATATAGGATGAAAGGTTTCGGAGTACCGGAAGTGTTCCGGGGAGCATCGGGAAATCGGCGGAGTACCGGGAAGGTTTTCGGGGGGTCCGGAAGGTGTTCTGGGCCTATTGGGCCACAAGGGGGGACACCACAGCCCTCAGGGGGCTGTGCGCCCCCCCTGGGCCCTCTCCCCATGCGGCTAAGGGGGTGGGACCCCCTAGGGCTGGCCGCACCCCTTGGGCTTGGGGGGCAAGGCACCTAGGGGGGAAACCCTAGGGCCTGGGCGCCTCCCCCTGCCCTGGCCGCCGCCCCCTCCCCTTGCCCTGGCCGCTGGCCCCTAGGGGGAAACCCTAGGGCGCCCTAGCCTCTCCACCCCCCCTATATATAGTGGGGCAAAGGGAGGGCAGCCAACACAGTTTGTGCCTCGGTGCTGCCCTCCCTCTCCCGTCATATCTTCTCCTCCCGCAGTGCTTAGGCGAAGCCCTGCTGGAGTTCTTCTCCACCATCACCACCACGCCGTCGTGCTGCCGGTTCTCCATCAACCTCTCCTCCACCCCTTGCTGGATCAAGAAGGAGGAGACGTCCCCGAGCCGTACGTGTGAAGAACGCGGAGGCACCGTTGCTTCGGTGCTAGGTCTTCGGCGATCTGAATCGCGACGAGTACGACTCCATCATCCGCGTTCATAACGCTTCCGCTTAGCGATCTACAAGGGTACGTAGATCACACTCCCCTCTCGTAGTTGCTTCTACTAGATTGATCTTGGTGAACGGTAGGAAAAATTTTTGTTTCCCATGCAACGTTCCCCAACAGTGGCATCATGAGCTAGGATCTGGCGTAGATGCTTTCTCGAGTAGAACACAAAGAAGTTTGTGGCGTTGATGTTTAAATTGCTGCCCTCCTTAGTCTTTCTTGATTCAGCGGTATTATAGGATGAAGCGGCCCGGACCAACTTTACATGTCCACGTACATGAGACCGGTTCCATCGACAGACATGTGACTTTTGTTGCATAAGATGGCTGGCGGGTGTCTGTCTCTCCTATCTTAGTTGAATCGGAATAGAACAAGGCGGTCCTTGTAGAAGGTTAAATAGCAACTTGAATATCACCGTTGTGGTTTTGCGTAGGTAAGAAGCGTTCTTGCTAGATACCCATAGCAGCCACGTAAAACATGCAACAACAAATTAGAGGTCGTCTAACTTGTTTTTGCAGGGTATGTATGTGATATGATATGGCCAATGACATGATGAAATATATTTTGATGTATGAGATGATCATGTTGTAATAGTTAACATCGACTTGCATGTCGATGCATACGGCAACCGGCAGGAGCCATAGGGTTGTCTTTATTTTTTGTATGACCTGCGTGTCAATCATTAAGCGCTTTGTAATGCTTTACTTTATCGCTAAACGGTAGCAATAGTAGTAAGAGCATGGTGGGGCGCCGACAACCCCGATGGCAACACGATGATGGAGATCATGATGATGGAGATCATGGTGTGGCGCCGGTGACGATGGAGATCATGCCGGTGCTTTGGAGATGGAGATCAAAAGCACGAGTTGATGGCCATATCATGTCACTTATGATTTGCATGTGATGTTAATCCTTTTATGCATCTTATTTTGCTTAGGACGACGGTAGCATTATAAGGTGATCCTTCACTAAAATTTCAAGATAAAATTGTGTTCCCCCTGAGTGTGCGCCGTTGCGAAGGTTCGTCGTTTCGAAGCACCACGTGATGATCGGGTGTGATAGACTCTACGTTCGCATACAACGGGTGCAAGCCAGTTTTGCACGTGCAGAACACTCGGGTTAGACTTGACGAGCCTAGCATGTACAGACATGGCCTCGGAACACGGAGGACCGAAAGGTCGAGCATGAGTCATATAGTAGATATGATCAACATGTTGATGTTCACCATTGACACCACCTCATCTCACGTGATGATCGGACTTGGGTTGGTGAATTTGGATCATGTCACGCTCGAATGACCGGAGGGATGTCAATTTGAGTGGGAGTTATAATTAATTTGATTAGGTAATAACTCACTTATCATGAACAATAGTCTAAAAATGTCTTTGCAAATTTATGTTGTAGATGGCTCGCGCAGGAGTTCCCCTGAATTTTAATGCGTTCCTAGAGAAAGCTAAACTGAAAGATGATGGGAGCAACTTTGTGGACTGGCTCCGCAATCTGAGGATCATCCTCACAGCTGCCCAAAAGGTTTATGTCCTAAATGCACCGCTAGGTCAACCCCCCCGCTCCTGGAGCCTCTGCAGACGATATGAACGTCTGGCAGACGCGTTCGGATGACTATTCGATAGTACAATGTGCCATGTTGTACGGCTTGGAAGGAGGACTCCAAAGGCGTTTTGAACGTCATGGTGCATATGAGATGTACACGGAGTTGAAATTCATCTTTGAGAAGAATGCTAAGATCGAGAGGTATGAGACCACCGATAAATTCTTCGCTTGCAAGATGGAGGAGAATTCGTCTGTCAGTGAGCACTTACTGAAGATGTCTGGGTACTATACCCGCATAGCTGATCTGGGACTTGTGTTCCCGGATGAGGCTATCATTGACAGAATTCTCCAGTCACTCCCTCCAAGCTACAAGAGCTTCGTCCAGCAGTACAACATGCAAGGGATGAATAAAACCATCACCGAGCTGTTTTCGATGCTGAAAGTCGCTGAGGCAGACATCCAGAAGGAGTATCAAGTGTTGATGGTCAATAAGACCACCAGTTTCAAGAAGAATGGCAAGGGCAAGAAGGGTAACTCTAAGAAGGGTGGCAAAGCAGTTGCTAATCCAGTGAAGAAACCCAAGGCTGGGCCCAAGCCAGAGACTGAGTGTTTCTATTGCAAGGGGAATGGCCACTGGAAGCAGAACTGCCCCAAGTATCTGGCGGACAAGAAGGGGGCCAACAACAACAAAGGTATATGTGATATACATGTTATTGATGTGTACCTTACCAACTCTCGTTGTAGTGCCTGGGTATTTGATACCGGTTCGGTTGCTCACATTTGCAACTCTAAACAGGAACTGCGGAATAAACGGAGGCTGGCGAAGGACGAAGTGACGATGCGCGTGGGAAATGGTTCCAAGGTTGATGTGATCGCCGTCGGCACGCTCGCTCTTCGATTACCATCGGGATTAGTTATGAACCTGAATAATTGTTATTTAGTGCCTGCGTTAAGCATGAACATTATATCTGGATCTTGTTTATTGCGAGACGGTTACTCATTTAAGTCAGAGAATAATGGTTGTTCTATTTATATGAGTAATATCTTTTATGGTAATGCACCCGAAGTTAGGGGTTTATTCTTATTGAATCTCGATAGTGATGATACACATGTTCATAACATTGATGCCAAAAGATGTAGAGTAGATAATGATAATACCACTTTCTTGTGGCACTGCCGTCTCGGTCATATCGGCGTGAAACGCATGAGGAAGCTCCATGCTGATGGACTTTTGGAGTCTCTTGATTTTGAATCACTTGACACGTGCGAGCCGTGCCTCATGGGCAAGATGACAAGGACCCCGTTTTCAGGGACAATGGAACGGGCAAGTGAATTATTGGAAATCATACATACTGATGTGTGCGGTCCGATGAGTGTAACGGCGCGCGGTGGATATCGTTATTTTCTCACCTTCACTGACGACTTAAGTAGATATGGGTATATTTACTTAATGAAGCATAAGTCTGAAACTTTTGAAAAGTTCAAGCAATTTCAGAGTGAAGTTGAAAATCATCGTAACAAGAAGATCAAGTTCCTACGATCTGATCGAGGGGGAGAATATCTGAGTTATGAGTTTGGTGATCACTTGAGAAAATGTGGAATTGTTTCACAGTTGACGCCACCTGGAACACCACAGCGTAATGGTGTGTCCGAACGTCGTAATCGAACCCTATTAGATATGGTACGTTCTATGATGTCTCTTGCCGACTTGCCACTATCGTTTTGGGGATATGCGTTAGAGACAGCTGCATTCACTTTAAATAGGGCTCCATCTAAGTCCGTTGAGACAACACCGTATGAACTATGGTTTAGTAAGAAACCGAAGTTGTCTTTTCTCAAGGTTTGGGGTTGCGATGCTTATGTCAAAAGGCTTCAGCCAGAAAAGCTCGAACCCAAAGCGGACAAATGTGTCTTCATAGGATACCCAAAAGAAACAGTTGGGTACACCTTCTATCTCAGATCCGAGGGCAAAGTGTTTGTTGCTAAGAACGGATCCTTTCTCGAGAAAGAGTTTCTCTCGAAAGAATTGAGTGGGAGGAAGGTAGAACTTGATGAGGTTATTGAACCTCTGCTTCAACCAGAAAGTAGCGCAGCACAGAAAGATGTTTTTGTGGAGCCTGCAGAGGTTGAAGAGGAAGCCAATGATGATGATCAAGGAGCTTCTGATCAAGTTACTACCGAACCTCGTAGGTCGACAAGGGTACGCACTGCACCTGAGTGGTATGGTAACCCTGTCTTGGAGGTCATGTTGTTAGACAACGGTGAACCTACGAGCTATGGAGAAGCGATGGTGGGCCCAGATTCCGACAAATGGTTAGAGGCCATGAAATCCGAGATGGAATCCATGTATGAAAACAAAGTATGGACTTTGGAAGTATTACCTGAAGGGCGGAAGGCCATTCAGAATAAATAAGAGGAAGACGGACGCTGACGGTAATGTCACCGTGTATAAAGCTCGACTTGTGGCAAAGGGTTTTTCACAAGTTCAAGGGATTGACTACGATGAGACTTTCTCACCCGTAGCGATGCTTAAATCCGTCCGAATCATGTTAGCAATAGCTGCATATTTCGATTATGAAATTTGGCAGATGGATGTCAAAACAGCGTTCCTTAACGGTTTTCTTAAGGAAGAGTTGTATATGATGCAACCAGAAGGTTTTGTCGATCCAGAGAATGCTGACAAAGTATGCCGGCTCCAGCGTTCCATTTATGGGCTGGTGCAAGCATCTCGGAGTTGGAATCTTCGCTTTGATGAGGTGATCAAAGCGTTTGGGTTTATACAAGTTTACAATGAAGCTTGTATTTACAAGAAAGTGAGTGGGAGCTCTATAGCGTTTCTAATATTATATGTGGATGACATATTGCTGATTGGAAACAATATAGAATTTTTGGATAGCGTGAAGGGGTATTTGAACAAGAGTTTTTTGATGAAGGATCTCGGTGAAGCTGCTTTCATATTGGGCATCAAGATCTATAGAGATAGATCAAGACGCTTGATAGGACTTTCACAAAGTACATACCTTGATAAAGTTTTGAAGAAGTTCAAAATGGATCAATCCAAGAAGGGGTTCTTGCCGGTATTGCAAGGTACAAAGTTGAGTAAGACTCAATGCCCAGTGACTGCGGAAGATAGAGAAAAGATGATTGTCGTCCCCTATGCTTCAGCCATAGGCTCTATCATGTATGCAATGCTGTGCACAAGACCAGATGTCAGCCTTGCCATAAGTATGGCCGGAAGGTTTCAAAGTAATCCTGGTATGGATCACTGGACAGCGGTCAAGAATATCCTAAAGTACCTGAAAAGGACTAAGGAGATGTTTCTCGTTTATGGAGGTGATCAAGAGCTCGTCGTAAAGGGTTACGTCGATGCAAGCTTTGACACTGATCCGGATGACTCTAAGTCTCAAACCGGATACGTATATATTCTCAACGGGGGAGCGGTAAGCTGGTGCAGTTCCAAGCAGAGCGTGGTAGCTGATTCTACATGTGAAGCGGAGTATATAGCTGCCTCGGAGGCGGCAAAGGAAGGTGTCTGGATGAAGGAGTTCATGACAGATCTTGGAGTTGTGCCTAGTGCACTGAACCCAATGACTCTGTTCTGTGACAACACTGGTTCCATTGCTCTAGCCAAGGAACCAAGGTTTCACAAGAGGACCAGACACATAAAGCGACGCTTCAATTCCATCCGCGATTCGGTCAAGGAGGAGGACATAAACATTTGCAAAGTACACACGGATTTGAATGTTGCAGATCCGTTGACTAAGCCTCTTCCACGGGCTAAGCACGATCAACACCAAGACTCTATGGGTGTTAGATTCATTACCTTGTAATACTAGATTATTGACTCTAGTGCAAGTGGGAGACTGTTGGAAATATGCCCTAGAGGCAATAATAAAAGAGTTATTATTATATTTCCTTGTTCATGATAATCGTTTATTATCCATGCTATAACTGTATTGATTGGAAACTCAAATACACGTGTGGATGAATAGACAGACTTTGTGTCCCTAGTGAGCCTCTACAGGACTAGCTCGTTGATCAAAGATGACCGCGGTTTCCAGGTCATAGACATGAGTTGTCATTTGATAACGGGATCACATCATTATGAGAATGATGTGATGGACGAGACCCAAACGTAAACATAGCTTTTGATCGTGTCAGTTATCGCTATAGTTTTCTGCATGTCAAGTATAAGTTCCTATGACCATGAGATCATGTAACTCACTGACACCGTAGGAGTGCTTTGTGTGTGCCAAACGTCACAACGTAACTGGGTGACTATAAAGGTACTCTACAGGTATCTCCGAAGGTGTCTGTTGAGTTGACATGGATCGAGACTGGGATTTGTCACTCCGTATGACGGAGAGGTATCTCCGGGCCCACTCGGTAATACGTCATCTCAATGAGCTCAAAGTGACTAAGTAGTTGGTCACGGGATTATGTATTACGGTAACGAGTAAAGAGACTTGCCGGTAACGAGATTGAACTAGGTATAGAGATACCGACGATCGAATCTCGGGCAAGTAACATACCGACGAGACAAAGGGAACTGTATACGGGATTGCCTGAATCCTTGACATCGTGGTTCATCCGATGAGATCATCGAGAAACATGTAGGAGCCAATATGGGTATCCAGATCCCGCTATTGGTTATTGACCTAGGAGTGTCTCGGTCATGTCTACATGGTTTCCGAACCCGCAGGGTCTACACACTTAACGTTCGGTGACGCTAGGGTTGTTAGTGAGAAGAGTGCATGGTTACCGAAGGTTGTTCGGAGTCCCGGATGAGATCCCGGACATGACGAGGGTCTCCGGAATGGTCCGGAGACGAAGATTGATATATAGGATGAAAGGTTTCGGAGTACCGGAAGTGTTCCGGGGAGCATCGGGAAATCGGCGGAGTGCCGGGAAGGTTTTCGGGGGGTCCGGAAGGTGTTCTGGGCCTATTGGGCCACAAAGGGGGACACCACAGCCCTCAGGGGGCTGTGCGCCCCCCCTGGGCCCTCTCCCCATGCGGCTAAGGGGGTGGGACCCCCTAGGGCTGGCCGCACCCCTTGGGACTTGGGGGGCAAGGCACCTAGGGGGGGAAACCCTAGGGCCTGGGCGCCTCCCCCTGCCCTGGCCGCCGCCCCCCTCCCCTTGCCCTGGCCGCCGGCCCCTAGGGGGAAACCCTAGGGCGCCCTAGCCTCTCCACCCCCCCTATATATAGTGGGGCAAAGGGAGGGCAGCCAACACAGTTTGTGCCTCGGTGCTGCCCTCCCTCTCCCGTCATATCTTCTCCTCCCGCAGTGCTTAGGCGAAGCCCTGCTGGAGTTCTTCTCCACCATCACCACCACGCCGTCGTGCTGCCGGTTCTCCATCAACCTCTCCTCCACCCCTTGCTGGATCAAGAAGGAGGAGACGTCCCCGAGCCGTACGTGTGAAGAACGCGGAGGCACCGTTGCTTCGGTGCTAGGTCTTCGGCGATCTGAATCGCGACGAGTACGACTCCATCATCCGCGTTCATAACGCTTCCGCTTAGCGATCTACAAGGGTACGTAGATCACACTCCCCTCTCGTAGTTGCTTCTACTAGATTGATCTTGGTGAACGGTAGGAAAATTTTTGTTTCCCATGCAACGTTCCCCAACAAAACGGAGTCCAAACACCGCGAAACGTTTTGGAGATTTTTGATGGACCTGAACACCCAGGATGGGCCAGAGTAGCACCTACGAGGTGCCTCGAGGGGGGCACAACCCACCAGGGCGCGCCTGGCCCCCTAGGCGCGCCCGGGTGGGTTGTGCCCACCTCGGTAGCCTCCCGCACCCCCTCTTTACCCTATAAATTCCCAAATATTCCAAAAACCCTCGGGGTGAACCTAGATCAGATGTTCCGCCGCCGCAAGGCTCTGTAGTCCATGAGGTCCAATCTAGAGCCTTTTCCGGCACTCCGCCGGAGGGGGAAATCATCACCGATGGCCATCTTCATCATCCCGGTGGCCACCATGGTGAGGAGGGAGTATTCCACCCTCGGGGCTGAGGGTTTGTACCAGTAGTTATGTGTTTAATCTCTCTCTCTCGCGCGATCTCGAGATGTCATGATCTTGATATATCATGGGCTTTGTTAACATAGATGGATCATATGATGTTTCTCCCCTCTCTACTTTTGTTGTGATGGATTGAATCTTTACCCTTTGAAGTTTTGTCATGTCGGATTGAATGTTCAGATTTGAGAACACATGATGTATGTATTGCGGTATGAATACTTGAGGTGACTGTCGTGATTCTAAGTCTGACAGTAAGGGTAGGGGGTACGAATGGAGAGGCAAGGTTCTAGCTATGGCGAGGTTGTACACAAGGTGTTTAGCGAGTTCAGGCCATTCTCGGAGGAAGTAATAGCCCTACGTCTCGGTGCCCGGGGTCTTGGTCGACCGATATGTGTATGCGTGTGTTACAGAGGTGTGAACCCTTGTTCTGGAGGAGGGGGTGGCTTATATAGTGTGCCGGGACCCCAGCCATGCTCCACGTTACCAAGGGTTTAAAGGTACATTAAGGCAGGCATTACTAATAACGCCTGCAGTAAAGGATAATTAAGGTGTTTACTACAGTGAGTTAATATAGGACCGTTGCTGTTCCAAGAGGCGCTTGACCTTCGGAGGTCGAGTGCCTGATTCGGTCGAGTGGAGTTGAGTAGTCCTGTGTACATGAGTCAGTCGAGTGAAGTGTCTCCTCGGACCGTCTCAGTCGACTGTCTCCACTGTCATGGGTCTTGTCTTTTGATCTTCTTGGGTAGTGACCTTGGGTGGGGTACCTCGATCAGGCCTGTGACCCTACCCTAGGTCTGTAACCTCGTCAGTAGCCCCCGAATGGATCGAGGCTTGAGCAAGGGGATGCTGAGAGAAGCTCTGGTCCTGGTTCGACGTCCTTGGGGTATATTGTTTCGGAGCTCGTGACTTGGGCACGCTCCCTCAGTTGTGTCTTGGTCGCCTCGATCGATTCTGAAGCCATCAGTGAATTAGCTGCCTCTTGCGCCGACTGGACTTCTTGCGTCGACTGGATTTTTTGCGTCGATTGGATTTGCGCTAGGCGTCTGGCGCCGTGAGCGCGTGCCGTTTTCGACGGGATCGGTTGCCCTTTGGTCGCCGGATTCGGCGGAGCTTTCGAAATTTGGGGAAGCGCGCGGGGCGGGACGTGCCGCATCAATCGGAGAGGTGCAGTTCGAACGCCTCGATTCCCACGCCTCTTTTTTGCCGCGTATCGCGTCAGCGTCTGTTACAGGATCGGATAGGATTGCTCGGGGCCATCGGTCAGCCACTCGACCGAGCCGTTATAAAGGCGCGTCGAGCCCGCAGCGGGGGGCACTGTGCGCCCAATCTTCTCCCGTTCGCCTCAGCTTCTCTGCAGCGCTCTTGCTTCTCCGCTGCGCCCCCGTTCCTTCCCGCCTCTCTCCGCAGCGACCGCCGTCGCGCGAGCCATGGGCAAAGACAAGACCGCGGCCATGGAGCGCTCCAAGAAGGCGGCGTCGAGGAAGGGGAGGCGAGCCGGCCGGAGCAGTTCATCGTCGAGGTCCGGCCTCCCCGCTGAATGGATCCAGGGGGATTGGATCCGGTCCACCGTCGTGGTGGAGGATCTGGAGGAGCTGGAGGAGGAAGGGTTGATCGCCCGCGACTCTTGGCGGGCGCCGGGGGGAGAGCTTGAGCCCCAGCCGCGGGAGGGCAAGTGTGTACTCCATGCCACCCACGTCGATCGAGGTTTCTCTACGCCCCCGCATCCTTTCTTCCGCGCATTTTTGATCTTCTTTGGGGCCCAGTTGCATTACTTTATGCCCAACTCTATTGCCTTCCTCTCTGCCTTCGTTTCTATGTGCGAGAACTTCCTCGGTTGTCGACCGCACTGGGGCTTGTTCAAACACATCTTCACCTGTCGCTCGCAAACCGTCAAGAGGGTGAACCCGAGTGACGGCAAGACGCACGTCCTTCAGGCGTGCGGCGGGCTTGGGATTCAGCTTAGGAATAGGAGCGCCTTTCCCCCCATGAACCTTCCGGAGTCGATTCGGGGCTGGCAGTCGACCTGGTTTTATTACAAGGATAGTCCGACTCCGGGTCAGTCGACTGGCCTTCCTCCATTCACCCTAGGTCGAGCCAGCCCACCTCCTTCGATGATTGTGAGTAAGGCTGAGAGGGCCGAAGTTGACATGTTGATGGATAGGGTCGTCCAGTTAGTCCGCGAGGGGGTCACGGGGATGGACCTGTTTGAGGTGTATCTCGCGTGGAGGATCCAGCCGCTCCAAGCCCGGGACCATCCGATGTGGCTGTATTCCAGGACCGACGACTCGTCGCGAGTCCACCCGGAGGCGGCCGACCCGAAGTACGTGGTGAAGTGCTTGAAGAGCATCACTGGGAATAAGGACAACCCCAGGGGGTCTGGGAGGATCTTCCCGTTCGATGCTGATCACCTGCCCAACAAGGTTAGTCTTCTGCTCCCGAGTGATATGTCTGTCGACTGGCTGGTGATTCATCTTGATGGATCCGACTAATATTTGGTCAAGCTTCTTTTCTTTGCAGATCTATACAGAGATGTATTCGCTGCCCAACGGGGACTTGGGCCAGGAGGGCGAGGAGGGCACGGGCGACGCCGCCGAGTGGAAGTCGGAGGAGGAGACCGAGGAGAGCGAGGATTATAGCAGCGGGGAGGAGGTCGATTCACCTCCCCGTGTCGAGCGTCGATCCAAGGAGAAGAACGACCCAGGGACCACACGCCTCCAGGTGGGTCCTTCGGGGTCTCGGACGCCCAAACGCACTCGAACGGCCACTCCCGATCCCGCCGAGAAGACGCCCAAGCATCCCAAGGTCGCCACCACCAAGCCTCGGAAGGCCCTTCCTAGGATTAAGGTGGATGTACCCATCGCCTCCACGTAAGTGTCACTTGGACTTGTTTCTTGGAGGTCGATTGCGACTTCAGTCGACTCATCTCTTGACTGAATCTTTCAGAGCTGCTGCTTCCACGACCTCGATGGACATCGACCGGGGTCGAGACGACGAGGAGACCGCGGATGCCGCGACATCTCGCGCAGGTGTGGGCTCTGTGAGACTTGTCTTATCCTTCTTTTCTTTCGCGGGCGACGGTCGACTGACTTAGTTCTCTGCTTGACTCGAAGTGCCACGCCTCGTCATAGAGCTGCCGGACGACGACGAAGATGAGGAGCAGTTGGGAGGGGACCGCCGGCGCGCAGGGAAGAAGGGCCGGAAGGCGCCTTCTAGCTCAGAAGCCCAGCGACAGGAGGACGCGGCCCGAGCCACAGTCTCTTTCACCGTCCCTGTGTCGACCGTGCGTGCTGTCGACCCATCGCCTGCGCCGAACGTCGACCCAGCGCCTGCCCCGACACCTGCGCTGATCGTCGACCCAGCGCCCACTCCAGTCGTCGACCCAGTGCCAACTCCAGCCGTCGACTCAGCGCCGGTTCGTGCCGTAGATCCAGCGCCCGTGCCTGCGGCCGACCAGACGCCCGCCGCTTCATCAGTCCTCTTCTCTACCTACCGCCTCCCGGAGGACCCTGTGGTGGCGGCTCAAGAAGCCGTTCGCCAGGCGGAGGTGATGATGGGGAGGACGAAGGCGGCATACGAGGCCAACATGGCGGCTTATGATGCCAGCTCTGCTCTTCAGGCTAACGTCCAGGTACGTTGTCTTCATTGAAGTAGGCTTTAATTTCGAGAGAATCTGCTTGTTTTGTTTCGTGAGATACCACACCCACTGGGTGTTCTTCTTTTCCTCTCTTCTTTTTGCTCGCGCCGGACTGACCTTGGCCGAGTGAAACCAGTGGGGGCACGCTCAGTGCACCCACTGGGTGTAGTCCCCGAGACCGTGGTCGACTGCTGGCGGTCGGCCATGGTCTTACTATAGAACCATTCTTTCTTGTTGTTGAAAAAAAAAATTTGCTCGCGCCGGACTGACCTTGGCCGAGAGAAACCAGTGGGGGCACGCTCAGTGCACCCACTGGGTGTAGTCCCCGAGACTGCGGTTGAGTAGTTTGACTCGACTGTAGTCTTATAATCTTGCTTTGTTGTGTTGATGCAGAAATCTTGCGAGTTCGGGGCCAAGTTTGCAGATCTTGAGAAGAAGCAAATCCAGCTTAATCTTGACTTGTAGTTGGCTCGGGACCACCTGAAGAAGATGCAGGACGATGCGGCTGGTAACTTACTTCTATCTTTTGTCGACTGACTGACTTTCCGATGGATGTGCGTTGTGTTCCTTCATGTTCATCTGTCCAGTGGCGGCTTTGGTAGGTCAACTGAAGGCAGCCTTGGAGCAAAAGGATCTTGACCTGGCGGCGGCGCTGCAGGCGGCTCAGGAGAAGTCGGAACCGGCGGCGAAGAAGCTGGCTTCCGTGGGTGCGCTCGAGGCGGAGATCATCCGACTGAGAGGCTCACTCGACGCGTCCAACCAAGAGGTGACTCAGCTGAAGAAGTCCAAGGCCGTCCTGAACGACAAGTATGAGGCTCTCTTTCGGAAGAGGGTTGATCTTGAGGCGTATCTGGGCGACATCACCAAGAAATGGTACCTCGTGCTCGAAGGTATGCCTCCTTCGGCTTGGTTAAAATTGAATCGGTCGACCCGTATCTAATCCGTTGACTCGACTTGCTATTTTTGGTGCAGAGTTCTGTCATAACTTCGAAGAGGAGACTGGACGGGTCGAGCCCGGCTTGGACCCAACCAACTCTATCGTGAAGGACGAGGTGTCCATGAATATACTGAGGCTGGAGTCCCGCCTCACTGCGGCCACGGATTATCTGGGACGACTGAAGGCAGTGATGGCCCGAATCGACACCGCGCTCTGGACGGGGATCGTGCAGGAGAACGACCTTGAATCCTTGATGACTCGACTCAACGAGATCCCCGACCGAGTGCAGGAGTTGAAGAAGTCGGCAGCCCGGGGAGGAGCTGACGTGGCACTGTCCTTGGTCCGTGTGCACTGCAGGGAGGTGAAGGAGAGGAAGCTCACCACGCTGAAGGTCGCGAACACGAAGGAGCTCCAATTCCAGTCGTTTATGGAGACTTTCCTGGAAGCCGCCACCCGCATCGCCGATGGGATCGATCTGGACGAATTCGTTACGCCTGCAAGCCCGCCTCCTCCCGAGCCATGACTTTGATACATTATCTCATTTGCCACGGAATGCCGCGTGGATTTGTAATCATTAAACTCTGGTGGGTCTGTGGCCCAAGTACTCTTGCCCGATCTTTGCGGGGCTTTTATTTGATTTTGATCCTTTGGTTTGTCGCTCTTCTTCTGATTGTTCGAATCTCCGAGTCGACGTCTTCAGCTAAGCCTCCGAGTGAGAGGGTTGCTCTTCACTCGAAGTAAATGTTCATAACTTAGGCGAGTCACGGGGTCGCAACTAAGCCCCCGAGTGAGAGGGTCGCTCTTCACTCAGAGTGGAATGTTTATAACTTAGGCGATTCCAAGCTACGTTGTACTTGTGGCGGAGTTTGAAGGACCGAGCCGCTTTATACTTGTAGCGTAGCTTGGAGGTGTTGGGGAACGTAGTATTTTAAAATTTTCCTACGATCACGCAAGATCTATCTACCAGATGCATAGCAACGAGAGAGGAGAGTGTGTCTACGTACCCTCGTAGACCGGGAGCGGAAGCGTCAAGTGACGCGGTTGATGTTGTCGAACTTCTTCGCGATCCAACCGATCAAGCACCGAACGTACGGCACCTCCGCGTTCAGCACACGTTCAGCTTGATGACGTCCCACGAGCTCTTGATCCAATTGAGCTTCACGGGAGAGTTTCGTCAGCACGACGGCGTGGTGACGGATATGATGTGTTCACCGGCGCAGAGCTTCGCCTAAGCTCCGCGACGGTATGACCGAGGTGTGATTCTGTGGAGGGGGGCACCGCACACGGCTAAAACAATTCAACTTGTGTGTCTTTGGGTGCCCCCTGCCCCCGTATATAAAGGAGCAGGGGAGGGAGGCCTGCCGGCCCTTCCTGGTGCGGCTAGGGAAGGAGTCCTACTAGGAATAGGATTGCAATCCTATTCCTAGTAGGATTCACCGAAAGGAAGAAGGGGGAAAGGAATAGGAGAGGTGCCCCCCCCCAATCCTAGTCCAACTAGGAACCCTAGGTGGGGGCGCCGGCCAGCCCTATGGGCTGCCTCTCTCTTTCCCTTTAGGCCCACTATGGACCATCCCCTCTCGTAGGGGGTTTCGGTAACCCCCTCCGGCATTCCCGATAAATCCGAAACTTTTCCGGTATACTTCCGGTGTCCGAATATAGCCGTCCAATATATCAATCTTTATGTCTCGGACATTCCGAGACTCCTCGTCATGTCCGTGATCTCATCCGGGACTCCGAACTACCTTCGGTACATCAATACTCATAAACTCATAATACCGATCGTCATCAAACGTTAAGCGTGCGGACCCTACGGGTTCGAGAACTATGTAGACATGACCGAGACTCATCTCCGGTCAATAACCAATAGCGGAACCTGGATGTTCATATTGGCTCCTACATATTCTACGAAGATCTTTTATCGGTCAGAACCGCATAACAACATACGTTGTTCCTTTTGTCAAACGGTATGTTACTTGCCCGAGATTCGATCGTCGGTATCTTTATACCTAGTTCAATCTCGTTACTGGCAAGTCTCTTTACTCGTTCCGTAACACATCATCTCGTGACTAACTCATTAGTCTTTTGCTTGCAAGGCTTATTGTGATGTGTGTTACCGAGGGGGCCCAGAGATACCTCTCCGACACTCGGAGTGACAAATCCTAATCTTGATCTATGCCAACACCACGAATACTTTCGGAGACACCTGTAGAGCATCTTTATGATCACCCAGTTACGTTGTGACGTTTGATAGCACACAAGGTGTTCCTACGGTATTCGGGAGTTGCATAATCTCATAGTCATAGGAACATGTATAAGTTATGAAGAAAGCAATAGCAGTTAAACTAAACGATCATAGTGCTATGCTAACGGATGGGTCTTGTCCATCACATCATTCTCCTAATGATGTGATCCCGTTGATCAAATGACAACTCATGTCTATGGCTAGGAAACATAACCATCTTTGATCAATGAGCTAGTCTAGTAGAGGCATACTAGGGACATACTGTTTTGTCTATGTATCCACACATGTACTAAGTTTCTGGTTAATACAATTCTAGCATGAATAAAAGACATTTATCATGATATAAGGAAATACAAATAACATCTTTATTATTGCCTCTAGGGCATATTTCCTTCAGTCTCCCACTTGAACTAGAGTCAATAATCTAGATTACAAAGTGATGATCCTCACACCCATAGAGTCTTGGTGCTGATCATGTTTTGCCCGTGGAAGAGGCTTAGTCAACGGGTCTGCAACATTCAGATCCGTATGTATTTTGCAAATCTCTATGTCTCCCTCCTTGACTAGATCGCGGATGGAATTGAAGCATCTTTTGATGTGCTTTGTTCTCTTGTGAAACCTGGATTCCTTCGCCAAGGCTATGGCTCCAGTGTTGTCACAAAAGATTTTCATTGGACCCGATGCACTAGGTACTACACCTAGATCGGATATGAACTCCTTCATCCAGACTCCTTCATTTGCCGCTTCCGAAGCAGCTATGTATTCCGCTTCACACGTAGATCCCGCCACGACGTTCTGCTTGGAACTGCACCAGCTGACAGCTCCACCGTTCAATAAAAATACATATCCGGTTTGTGACTTTGAGTCATCCGGATCAGTGTCAAAGCTAGAATCGACGTAACCGTTTACGACGAGCTCTTTGTCACCTCCATATACGAGAAACATATCCTTTGTTCTTTTCAGATACTTTAGGATGTTTTTGACCGCTGTCCAGTGATCCATTCCTGGATTACTTTGGTACCTCCCTGCTAGACTTATAGCAAGGCACACATCAGGTCTGGTACACATCATTGCATACATGATAGATCCTATGGCTGAGGCATAGGGAATGACTTTCATTTTCTCTCTATCTTCTGCAGTGGTCGGGCATTGAGTCTTACTCAACTTCATACCTTGTAAAACAGGCAAGAACCCTTTCTTTGACTGATCCATTTTGAACTTCTTCAAAATCTTATCAAGGTATGTGCTCTGTGAAAGTCCAATTAAGTGTCTTGATCTATCTCTATAGATCTTGATACCTAATATATAAGCAGCTTCACCGAGGTCTTTCATTGAAAAACTTTTATTCAAATATCCTTTATGCTATCCAGAAATTCTATATCATTTCCAATCAACAATATGTCATCTACATATAATATTAGAAATGCTACAGAGCTCCCACTCACTTTCTTGTAAATACAGGCTTCTCCAAAAGTCTGTATAAAACCATATGCTTTGATCACCTCATCAAAGCGTATATTCCAACTCCGAGATGCTTGTACCAGTCCATAGATGGATCGCTGGAGCTTGCATACTTTGTTAGCACCTTTTGGATCGACAAAACCTTCTGGTTGCATCATATACAACTCTTCTTTGAGATATCCATTTAGGAATGCAGTTTTGACATCCATTTGCCAGATTTCATAATCATAAAATGCGGGAATTGCTAACATGATTCGGACAGACTTAAGCATCGCTACAGGTGAGAAAGTCTCATCGTAGTCAACTCCTTGAACTTGTCGAAAACCTTTCGCAACAAGTCGAGCTTTGTAAACAGTAATATTACCGTCTGCGTCGGTCTTCCTCTTGAAGATCCATTTATTTTCGATGGCTTGCCGATCATCGGGCAAGTCAACCAAAGTCCACACTTTGTTCTCATACATGGATCCCATCTCAGATTTCATGGCTTCAAGCCATTTTGCGGAATCTGGGCTCATCATCGCTTCCTCATAGTTCGTAGGTTCATCATGGTCTAGTAACATGATTTCCAGAACTGGGTTGCCGTACCACTCTGGTGCGGAACGTACTCTGGTTGATCTACGACGTTCAGCAGAAACTTGATCCGAAGTTTCATGATCATTATCATTAACTTCCTCACTAATTTGTGTAGGAATCACTGGAACAATTTCCTGTGATGTACTACTTTCCAATATGGGAGAAGGTACAATTACCTCATCAAGTTCTACTTTCCTCCCACTCACTTCTTTCGAGAGAAACTCTTTTTCTAGAAAGGATCCGTTCTTAGCAACGAATATTTTGCCTTCGGATCTGTGATAGAAGGTGTACCCAACAGTCTCTTTTGGGTATCCTATGAAGACACATTTTTCCGACTTGGGATCGAGCTTATCAGGTTGAAGTGTTTTCACATAAGCATCGCAGCCCCAAATTTTAAGAAACGACAACTTTGGTTTCTTGCCAAACCATAGTTCATAAGGTGTCATATCAACGGATTTAGATGGTGCCCTATTTAACGTGAATGCAGCTGTTTCTAAAGCATAACCCCAAAACGATAGTGGTAAATCGGTAAGAGACATCATAGATCGCACCATATCCAATAAAGTACGGTTACGACGTTCGGACACACCATTACGCTGTGGTGTTCCAGGTGGCGTGAGTTGTGAAACTATTCCACATTGTTTCAAATGAAGACCAAACTCGTAACTCAAATATTCTCCTCCACGATCAGATCGTAGGAACTTTATTTTCTTGTTACGATGATTCTCTACTTCATTCTGAAATTCTTTGAACTTTTCAAATGTTTCAGACTTGTGTTTCATTAAGTAGATATACCCATATCTGCTCAAATCATCAGTGAAGGTCAGAAAATAACGATACCCGCCGCGAGCATCAACACTCATTGGTCCACATACATCAGTATGTATGATTTCCAACAAATCTGTTGCTCGCTCCATGGTTCCAGAGAACGGAGTTTTAGTCATCTTGCCCATGAGGCATGGTTCGCAAGCACCAAGCGATTCATAATCAAGTGATTCCAAAAGTCCATCTTTATGGAGTTTCTTCATGCGTTTTACACCAATATGACCTAAACGGCAGTGCCACAAATAAGTTGCACTATCATTATTAACCTTGCATCTTTTGGTTTCAATATTATGAATATGTGTATCACTACAATCGAGATCCAATAAGAATAGACCACTCTTCAAGGGTGCATGACCATAAAAGATATTATTCATAAAAATGGAACAACCATTATTCTCTGATTTAAATGAATAACCGTCTCGCAATAAACAAGATCCAGATATAATGTTCATGCTTAACGCTGGCACCAAATAACAATTATTTAGGTCTAAAACTAATCCCGAAGGTAGATGTAGAGGTAGCGTGCCGACGGCGATCACATCGACTTTGGAACCATTTCCCACGCGCATCGTCACCTCGCCCTTAGCTAATCTTCGTTTAATCCGTAGTCCCTGTTTCGAGTTACAAATATTAGCAACCGAACCGGTATCAAATACCCAGGTACTACTACGAGAATTAGTAAGGTACACATCAATAACATGTATATCACATATACCTTTGTTCATCTTGCCATCCTTCTTATCCGCCAAATACTTGGGGCAGTTCCGCTTCCAGTGTCCAGTCCCCTTGTAGTAGAAGCACTCAGTTTCAGGCTTGGCTCCAGATTTGGGTTTCTTCGTTGAAGTAGCAACTGACTTGCTATTCTTTTTGAAGTTCCCTTTCTTTCCCTTGCCCTTTTTCTTGAAACTAGTGGTCTTGTTAACCATCAACACTTGATGCTCCTTTTTGATTTCTACCTCCGCAGCTTTGAGCATAGCGAAGAGCTCGAGAATTGTCTTTTGCATCCCTTGCATGTTATAGTTCATCACGAAGCCTTTATAGCTTGGTGGCAGTGATTGAAGAACTCTATCAATAACACTATCCTCGTCAACTTTGCAACCAAGTTGAGTCATATGATTGTAGTACCCAGACATTCTGAGCAAGTGTTCACTGATAGAACTATTCTCCTCCATTTTGCAGCTGTAGAACTTATTGGAAATCTCATATTTCTCAATTCGGGCATTTGCTTGAAATATTAACTTCAACTCTTGGAACATCTCATATGCTCCATGACGTTCAAAACGTCGTTGAAGTCCCGGTTCTAAGCCGTAAAGCATGGCACACTGAACTATCGTGTAGTCATCAGACCGCGACTGCCAGACGTTCAAAGCGTCTGCATTAGCGGAAGGGGCCTTGTCACCTAGCGGTGCTTCAAGGACATAATTCTTCTGTGCAGCAATGAGGATAATCCTCAGGTTACGGACCCAGTCCGTGTAATTGCTACCATCATCTTTCAACTTAGCTTTCTCTAGGAATGCATTAAAATTCAAAGGAACGGTAGCACGGGCCATTGATCTACAACGACATAGATATGCAAAACTATCAGGACTAAGTTCATGATAAATTAAAGTTCAATTTAATCATATTAATTTAAAGAACTCCCACTTAGATAGACATCCCTCTGGTCATCTAAATGATCACGTGATCCAAATCAACTAAACCATGTCCGATCATCACGTGAGATGGAGTAGTTTCAATGGTGAACATCTTATGTTGATGATATCTACTATATGATTCACGCTCGACCTTTCGGTCTCCAGTGTTCCGAGGCCATATCTGTATATGCTAGGCTCGTCAAGTTTAACCCGAGTATTCTGCGTGTGCAAAACTGGCTTACACCCGTTGTATTTGAACGTAGAGCTTATCACACCCGATCATCACGTGGTGTCTCGGCACGACGAACTTTCGCAACGGTGCATACTCAGGGAGAACACTTATACCTTGAAATTTAGTAAGGGGTCATCTTATAATGCTACCGTCGTTCTAAGCGAAATAAGAAGCATAATAAGATAAACATCACATGCAATCAAAATATGTGACATGATATGGCCATCATCATCTTGTGCTTTTGATCTCCATCTTCAAAGCACCGTCATGATCACCTTCGTCACCGGCTTGACACCTTGATCTTCATAGTAGCATCGTTGTCGTCTCGCCAACTATTGCTTCCACGACTATCGCTACCGCTTAGTGATAAAGTAAAGCAATTACATGGCGATTGCATTTCATACAATAAAGCGACAACCATATGGCTCCTGCCAGTTGCCGATAACTTTACAAAACATGATCATCTCATACAAAACCGTATAAATCATCATGTCTTGACCATATCACATCACAACATGCCCTGCAAAAACAAGTTAGACGTCCTCTACTTTGTTTGTTGCAAGTTTTACGTGGCTGCTACGGGCTTAGCAAGAACCGTTCTTACCTACGCATACAAAACCACAACGATGTTTCGTCAAGTATGTGCTGTTTTAACCTTCACAAGGACCGGGCGTAGCCACACTTGATTCAGCTAAAGTGAGAGAGACAGACACCCGCCAGTCACCTTTAAGCAACGAGTGCTCGTAACGGTGAAACCAGTCTCGCGTAAGCGTACGCGTAATGTCGGTCCGGGCCGCTTCATCTCACAATACCGCCGAAGCAAAGTATGACATGCTGGTAAGCAGTATGACTAGTATCGTCCACAATCTCATTGTGTTCTACTCGTGCATATCATCTACGCATAGACCTGGCTCTAATGCCACTGTTGGGGAACGTAGTATTTTAAAATTTTCCTACGATCACACAAGATCTATCTACCAGATGCATAGAAACGAGAGGGGAGAGTGTGTCTACGTACCCTCGTAGACCGGGAGCGGAAGCGTCAAGTGACGCGGTTGATGTTGTCGAACTTCTTCGCGATCCAACCGATCAAGCACCGAACGTACGGCACCTCCGCGTTCAGCACACGTTCAGCTTGATGACGTCCCACGAGCTCTTGATCCAGTTGAGCTTCACGGGAGAGTTTCGTCAGCACGACGGCGTGGTGACGGATATGATGTGTTCACCGGCGCAGAGCTTCGCCTAAGCTCCGCGTTGGTATGACCGAGGTGTGATTCTGTGGAGGGGGCACCGCACACGGCTAAAACAATTCAACTTGTGTGTCTTTGGGTGCCCCCCTGCCCCCGTATATAAAGGAGCAGGGGAGGGAGGCCGGCCGGCCCTTCCTGGTGCGGCTAGGGAAGGAGTCCAACTAGGAATAGGATTGCAATCCTATTCCTAGTAGGATTCACCGAAAGGAAGAAGGGGGAAAGGAATAGGAGAGGTGGCGCCCCCCCCAATCCTAGTCCAACTAGGAACCCTAGGTGGGGGCGCCGGCCAGCCCTATGGGCTGCCTCTCTCTTTCCCTTTAGGCCCACTATGGACCATCCCCTCTCGTAGGGGGTTCCGGTAACCCCCTCCGGCATTCCCGATAAATCCGAAACTTTTCCGGTATACTTCCGGTGTCCGAATATAGCCGTCCAATATATCAATCTTTATGTCTCGGACATTCCGAGACTCCTCGTCATGTCCGTGATCTCATCCGGGACTCCGAACTACCTTCGGTACATCAATACTCATAAACTCATAATACCGATCGTCATCAAACGTTAAGCGTGCGGACCCTACGGGTTCGAGAACTATGTAGACATGACCGAGACTCATCTCCGGTCAATAACCAATAGCGGAACCTG
>LR738715.1:120829492-120886111 GCA_902687465.1 Secale cereale
AAGCCCCCGAGTGAGAGGGTCGCTCTTCACTCGAAGTGGAATGTTTATAACTTAGGCGATTCCAAGCTATGTTGTACTTGTGGCGGAGCTCGGAGGACCGAGCCGCTTTGTACTTGTAGCGTAGCTTGGAGGACCGCAGCTAAGCCCCCGAGTGAGAGGGTTGCTCTTCTCTCGGAGTAAATGATTGTAACTTAGGTGAGCCACGGGGTCGCGGCTAAGCCCCCGAGTGAGAGGGTCGCTCTTCACTCGGAGTGGAATGTTTATAACTTAGGCGATTCCAAGCTACATTGTACTTGTGGCGGAGCTCGGAGGACCGAGCCGCTTTGTACTTGTAGCGTAGCTCGGAGGATCGCGGCTAAGCACCCACTGTTGGATTTAGTGGACACCAATCGTTAGGAGATCATTGCTATCTTGTCTTTGAAACAAATTGGGAAATCTTTATTACAACTCGACCATCGAGTGTCTCAAGTGTAAAGGCGGTGGAGAAGGTCCGCATTCCATGAATGAGGTTCGTCTTTCTTCTGGGCTACGTTGTAGAGGTGGTATGCTCCGTTGCGCAGCACCTTGGCGATGATGAACGGGCCTTCCCAGGCCGGGGCGAGCTTGTGCGGACGTTTCTGATGCACTGGAAGGACCAGGTCTCCTTCCTGGAATGCTCGGCTTCTTACGTTGCGAGCATGGAAGGTCCTGTTGATAGATGGTCGACCGGATCAGGGCCATCTCTCTTTCCTCTTCCAAAAGGTCAACAGCATTTTGACGAGCCTGCTCTGCCTCGGTTTCGGAGAAGAGTTCCACTCTGGGGGTGTTGTGCAATAAGTCGCTCGGCAACACAGCTTCGGCCCCATAGACCAAGAAGAAAGGGGTACGGCCAGTCGAACGGTTTGGAGTCGTCCTCAGACCCCATAGGACAGATGGCAGCTCAGTTCCCAAGCACCGGCGGCATGCTTAAGGTCACGCATGAGCCGTGGCTTTAGGCCTTGGAGAATCAAACCATTTGCTCTTTCTGCCTGTCCATTCGACTGCGGATGTGCCACGGAGGCGTAGTAGACTCGTGTTCCTTGGGAAGCACAGAAAGCTCTGAATTCATCCGAGTCAAAGTTGGAGCCGTTGTCTATGATGATGCTGTGAGGGACCCCATATCTGAATATTAGCTCCTTGATGAAGCTGATGGCGGTGCTCGACTCGAGGTTCTTGATGGGCTTGGCCTCGATCCACTTGGTGAACTTGTCGACTGCCACCAGAAGGTGGGTGAATCCGCTTTTGCCTGTCCTGAAGGGGCCGACCATGTCTAGGCCCCAAACAGCGAAGGGCCAGACTAACGGAATGGTTTTCAGGGCGGACACCGGCTTGTGTGACATGTTAGAGTAGAATTGGCAACCTGCGCATTTGTCCACAATATCCTTGGCCATCTCGTTGGCGCGGAGCTAGTAAAACCCGACTCGGTATGCTTTGGCCACGATAGTCCGAGAGGAGGCGTGATGGCCGCAAGTTCTCGAGTGGATTCATCCAAGATCAGTCGACCTTCCTCTGGATCGACGCAGCGCTGGGCGACTCCGGTGACGCTTTCTCTGTAGAGCTGTCCTTGAATGACTGTGAACGCCTTGGATCGGCGGACGATCTGGCGTGCTTCTTCTTCGTCTTCTGGGAGTTCTTGCCTGAGCATATATGATATATATGGCACAGTCCAGTCTAGGGTAATCACTAAGACCTCCATGATCAAGTCGATCACGACAGGCACTTCGACCTCAGTTGGATCCGTCGCGCTGACTGGCTACGGGGGCTCTTCCATGAAGGGGTCTTCTTTGACAGAGAGGGTGTGCAGATGCTCCATGAACACATTCTTGGGTATAGACCTCTGAGTCGACCCAATTTTTGCGAGATCATCGGCTAGCTGATTCTTTGCTCTGGGCACATGATGGAGCTCTAAGCCTTCGAACTTCTTTTCAAGCTTCCGCACTGCGCTGCAATAACTGGTCATTGCCGGGCTCCTGACGTCCCATTCTTTCATCACTTGGTTCACCACCAGGTCGGAATCGCCGTAGACCATCAGGTGACGGACGCCGAGTGAGATGGCCATACGCAACCCATACAAAAGTGCTTCGTATTCGGCCTCGTTGTTTGATGAATCGAAATGGATCTGAAGGACGTAGCTGAGCTTGTCGCCCCTGGGAGAGACCAGGACCATGCCTACGCCGGATCCGTCCAGCATCTTGGACCCATTGAAAAATATAGTCCAATGGTCAGACTGGACTTGAGTCGGCAGCTCTTGTTCTATCCACTCAGCCACAAAATCCGCTATGGCCTGAGCCTTGATGGCTTTCCTCGCTTCAAACTTGATATCTAACGGAAGAAGTTCAATCGCCCATTTTGCCACTCGACCGGTTGCATCTCGGTTGTTTAGTATCTCTGATAGTGGGGCGTCGCTGACGACTGAGATCAAATGGTCCGAGAAGTAATGGGCAACCTTTTTTGCAGTCAAGTAAATCCCGTACACGAGCTTTTGGTAATGTGGATACCTTTGCTTGGAGGGAGTCAAAACTTCGAATATGTAATAGATCGGGCGTTGGACCTTGTATGCCTTGCCCTCTTATTCTCGCTCGACCGTTGATGGCTTCTCGCCCCTCGTTGGTTACCCCAAGTGGAAGGTTTGAGATGCAGTGTAGCGGTAGTTTTCCCTTGGCAAAGATACCAAGGATCGAATTCCCCTGAGACTCCGAGGGTCAACAAGAAGGTGTCAACTGCTAGCGGCGCAACTAGCGATCGACAGGACCTGCACACAGATACAAATAACTTTGCTCCCAACGAGTACAGAGAGGTTGTCAATCCCTCCGACCTTGTCATTTACAAAGGATCAAACGCAAGAGATAATAGTGATAGGTATAACTGCAACTAGTAAGCAAGAACAGGAAATAAATAGCGGATGTGATCAGTGATGGTAATATGGACCGGGGTCCCATGATGTTCACTAGTGATGTCTCTCTCCCAAAAGACGATAGAACAGCTAAGCGAGGTAAACAAATTACAGCTGGGCAATTGACAGGATTATGTGCGCAAACCAATGCTAACTATGCTGCAAGAAAGGTAGAGGCTCAAAAGCATGGGCGGTACGCCAAGGCAAGTAGACCGAAATCCATCTGCATCTACTACTAATCATCCACCTTGAGATATCTATCCAGAACATCTCGCTGGTATTAAGTTGCGAGTCCCACCCATAGTGTAAACTCAAAGCAACAGACAACTGCATTAAAAGAACTTTGCGTAAAGTAAACAATCCTTGCACCCGCAAGTACAAGCACCGTTGTTTTCCCCCTTGTGGCAACAACACATCCCCTAGACTCATGTTTCTGTCACTCAAGCTAGTCATCGAGGGGCATGAACCCACAATCAAGCATAACGTTCCCTCTTGGAGTTACTACCTACTACTTGGCCAAAGCAATAAACAGCAACGGAGAACATGCAAGAATTACTCAAGAACATAAATATAAAAGAGGTAAATCAAATATATTACTCACACACAATCTGAACATAATCTTATAATCCATCGGATCCCAGCAAACTCATCATAGCAACAGCATAAGGATTACATATGTGCCTCGATCATGTAGGGCAGCTCACGAGGTCTAATCGGTGAAGAACAAAGAGGGGAGGAGAACATCACATAGCTACTGGTCATGGACCCATGGTCCAAGGGAGACTACTCACAACTCATCCGGGAAGCGTCCATGGTGGTGGAGAAGCTCCCGGTGGTGATCCTCCCCTCCGGCAGGGTACCAGGAAGAGTTCTCCTGGTGCTCCCGATCTTGGAAGCGTGGCGGCGGCGGAACAGAGATGAGATCACGAAAAAGGGTTCCGTCCTCGAGGGTTTCGTGACGCGGTGTAAATATATGCCAAAGGGGGGCGTCAGAAGAGGCCAGGGGGGGCCCAGGCACCCTGGCGGCGCGGCCAGGAGGGGGGCCGCCCCCTCTGGTCGCCTGGAGCCCTGGTGGCCCCCTTCCGGCCCTACTTTGGTCGCAAGGAAGCTTCCGGAACGCTGATTTTTTATATATTTTTCCCGGGATTTTTCTGGCAATTTACGTAATTGGAAAACCTGAAATACAAAAACAGCAGAAAACAGAAACTGGCACTAGGGTGCACTGAGTTAATAGGTTAGTCCAAATATGATCAAAAGTGTATGGAAGTGCATAAATATCATAGTAATATCACACAAAAGAGGCATGGAGCAAGCAGAAATTATAGATACGTTTTGGACGTATCAACATCCCCAAGCTTAATTCCTGCTCGTCCTCGAGTAGGTAAATGATAACAGGCATAATTTCTGTGGTGACATGCTATTAACCATATAAGGACTTTTCACAGTCACATGACAAATTCTTACTGAGATAATGAATCTGTAGTAATTAAGTTGCCTCATGAGAAAATCACAAAGAACTGAAAGTTTTACAATATGATACTGAAACACTCAATAGATTTGTAGTGAGCATGGTGTGCAAATATGACAAAGTGGTACCTCGCTTGCCCCCTTTAGTGAAGCAAAACATAAATGCAGGGGCACCTCCAAAGTTTAAGTGATGACTAGATACAATGATTTCATAATAAACGATATCATAATCATGCAAAAGACAATGGTACTTTGGGACAATGCACATTACACTCAGAATGACAATCATGCTCTCAATAGTTGGTGCTTTAAAGAAGGTGGAGACTCTCGAACCGTGGCTTTTGATGGCAAGGTTGAAAACCCGTGGTCGGAAACAAAAACTAAACATGTACCAGAGCTCTTGTTTTTTTAAAAAAAGAGGTAAAAATTATTTTTGGGGTATGCATATTTCGTCAACGAATGCTAGTAGATAACTCAATTACTTCTCGAGCTGGACAAGTTTCGAGGAACGGCTCCCGCAAGAGGACGATCACATCCTCTTAATCTCCTTTGTTTATCACTGCCAAAGTTTTCTGATTTCTCATGAACAAAGTGTGAAGGAGGGTTTGTTTGTTGTATTATTTTTTTAATGAGCCGGGCGCACTCTATGCCAGTTCCTTCTCGTATTAGGGGTTTGCACATTAGGCATGCAATCCCGGGGTGAAGCTTGTCCAACTTAAAAAGATCATGAATTAACTACTACTTCCTCATGAGCTAAAATAGAGGCACAAAAGAGAAATGCTTTTTTGATTAATTTCGAGATGGTACACGAAAGTCTTCGTTAGGAATGGCAGGTAAATACCATGTATAGGAAGGTATGGTGGACTCATATGGCATAACTGGTTTAAAGGATTTTGGATGCACAAGGAGTCAGTCCGCTTAGTACAGGCGAAGGTTAGCAAAAGACTGGGAGCGACCAACTAAGAGAGCAATGACGGTCATAATCATGCAGAGCGACAAAGCAACATTGAATCAGGCATGGAAGTTATATCGCTACTCAGAAATTAAAGATCATCAAGGCTTGATAGACTTTCTTTACAGTCTTAAATATGCGTGAGCATATGCCAAGTCAATCAAAATAAATTCTTGGAGGAAGATATCACTAAACCATACCACATCATAGGCAAACAAATCATGTTGGTACTTCAATAACACATTAAGAATCCCCCAGCTATTTGAGACTAACCATAAGAAACATGAACTACTAGGCACCATTATGCACATAGCGTTTTTATCATAGACATATCAACCAATGCAACAGAAGCCAACTCTCTTAACAAGATAAGCATGATAACTCAAGAGAGTTCCAGCAACCAACTAAACAAAAGCTCTTTAAAAAAAGCACGAAAACTAAGAGCTAAGCATGACAGTAGCTATTGAAAGACCAAGAACATACACAGCAAAGATAAACATGAAAATCCTATGTTGTGTTCTAGGTTGAAGTGGAGCGTGTTTCTCTCCCACACAAAGAAAGCTGAGTTCCAACTCGTTATGAAAAGCAAGCAAAGCTAAAGAAAACTAAAAAGGAAATTAAAAGCAAGACGCTCCAAGCATAGCACATAACACATGAAGTGATTAAAATATAGTGGAACGAAAGACAAACTGATAATGTTGATGGAGAAGGGGATGCACGGGGGCATCCCCAAGCTTAGACACTTGAGTCTTCTTGAATATTTCTTGGGGGTGCATGGGGGCATCCCCAAGCTTGAGCGTTTGACACTCCTGAATCTTTTTATCATCTTCCCTCGCACACTTGAAAACTCCCTTCATACATAACTCATCATAATCTGATTAGCGAGGTTAGTACCCATAATAAAATAATTTTTCCTTGCTGGAAATAAAGATATTCTTGAAGGTCTACTGTTTCTCAAGATTGCCAAAAGGTTTTTGCAAAGAAAAAGCAAGCTCAAGGTTTGCAAAATGAAGGAAAGGCAAAACAGGACAGAATCTGTGAAAAACAGACCAGCAGGTAGTAAATAATTTTTTCGGGGCACTTCTGCAACTCAAATAAAAAAACTCAGAACAGACACCCAAAAGCCAATTGTATAGGGCACGCTGTCGAAAAAATTCAGACCAAAAATATGATCTGGTGATTTTATACGAATTTTTCTGTCCAAGGACAGAATCTGTTTCCTGGACAGCACGTCACAACTTTTGAACTTTCTTGCAATCAGAGGCTAAACTTGGCACAAAGCTGAAAAGTAAAGATACAATGATGATGCTACTGTAGTAACAAACATCAAGACACAACAAAAGCAAAATAAAAATTTATTCATTGTGGGCTGCCTCCCAAAAGCGCTTTCTTTTATGCCTTTAAGCTAGGCATAATGCAAAAATATCAAGTTTTATCAAGAGTAAAAGAATAGCTAGCCCGTATAACTGACTCAAAAGGTAACTTAATCTTCTTTCTAGGGAAGTGTTCCATCGCCTTCTTGAGAGGAAATTGGAATTTTATATTCCCCTCTTTCATGTCAATGATAGCACCCACGGTGCGAAGAAAAGGTCGTCCCAAAACAATTGGACAAGAAGGTTCACATTCAATATTCATAATAGTAAAATCAACGGGAACATAACTGTCATTGACAATGATAAGAACATCGTCGATCCTCCCCAAAGGTTTCTTTATGGAAGAATCAACAAGACGAACACCAAAAGAACAAGAATCAAAAGGTTTCAATTAAAGCATATCATATATTCTTTTGGGCATAACGGAGGTACTAGCTCCAACATCACATAAAGCATAGCAAGAGAAGTTATTCAACTTAATTTTAATCATCGGATCCCAACCATCTTCTAGCTTTCTAGGTATGGAGGCTTCTACCCTAAGTTTCTCCTCCCTAGCTTTGATGAGAGCATTAGTGATATGCTCTGTGAAGGCAAGATTAAGCGTGCTAGTGCGGGGATCTCTAGCCATTCTTTGTAAAAAGGTGACAACTTTTGAGATACTACAATTATCAAAATCAATTTTATCATTATTGAACAGAATTGTAGTGTCATCTTCTTTGTTTGAATTGCTCTCTATTATAAGAATTTGAACGTCTTCCCAAGTTTGGGGAAGCATAGGAGCAACTTTAAACTGAGGCTCATACTCTTTTCCTGGGAGACCATGCCATGGTCATAACTCTCCATTAAAACTAACGTAATCACAAGGTTTATTACTTTTGTAGATCCCGACAGTGGTGATTGGCGCGATGGAAGAAGGGGTGTACTCCTCCCACTTAGTGTTTTTGGTGGAACCCATAGCAGCAAGCAAGCAAGATAACTATTTTTGTGATTTTTGATAAAGGATACTAAAGCAAAAACTGAAAGGTAAACTAACAAGACTAAAAAGCAAAGGTAAAAGATAGCATGCAACTCCCCTATCTTGAAGAGTGGAGTCCCCGGCGACGGCGCCAGAAAACTTTGCTTGATGGCTTCTCGCCCCTCGTTGGTTACCCCAAGTGGAAGGTTTGAGATGCAGTGTAGCGGTAGTTTTCCCTTGGCAAAGATACCAAGGATCGAATTCCCCTGAGACTCCGAGGGTCAACAAGAAGGTGTCAACTGCTAGAGGCGCAACTAGCGATCGACAGGACCTGCACACAGATACAAATAACTTTGCTCCCAACGAGTACAGAGAGGTTGTCAATCCCTCCGGCCTTGTCGTTTACAAAGGATCAAACGCAAGAGATAATAGTGATAGGTATAACTGCAACTAGTAAGCAAGAACAGGAAATAAATAGCGGATGTGATCAGTGATGGTAATATGGACCGGGGTCCCATGATGTTCACTAGTGATGTCTCTCTCCCAAAAGACGATAGAACGGCTAAGCGAGGTAAACAAATTACAGCTGGGCAATTGACAGGATTATGTGCGCAAACCAATGCTAACTATGCTGCAAGAAAGGTAGAGGCTCAAAAGCATGGGCGGTACGCCAAGGCAAGTAGACCGAAATCCATCTGCATCTACTACTAATCATCCACCTTGAGATATCTATCCAGAACATCTCGCTGGTATTAAATTGCGAGTCCCACCCATAGTGTAAACTCAAAGCAACAAACAACTGTATTAAAAGAACTTTGCGTAAAGTAAACAATCCTTGCACCCGCAAGTACAAGCACCGTTGTTTTCCCCCTTGTGGCAACAGCACATCCCCTAGACTCATGTTTCTGTCACTCAAGCTAGTCATCGAGGGGCATGAACCCACAATCAAGCATAACGTTCCCTCTTGGAGTTACTACCTACTACTTGGCCAAAGCAATAAACATCAACGGAGAACATGCAAGAATTACTCAAGAACATAAATATAAAAGAGGTAAATCAAATATATTACTCACACACAATCTGAACATAATCTCATAATCCATCGGATCCCAGCAAACTCATCATAGCAACAACATAAGGATTACATATGTGCCTCGATCATGTAGGGCAGCTCACGAGGTCTAATCGGTGAAGAACAAAGAGGGGAGGAGAACATCACATAGCTACTGGTCATGGACCCATGGTCCAAGGGAGACTACTCACAACTCATCCGGGAGGCGTCCATGGTGGTGGAGAAGCTCCCGGTGGTGATCCTCCCCTCCGGCAGGGTACCGGGAAGAGTTCTCCTGGTGCTCCCGATCTTGGAAGCGCGGCGGCGGCGGAACATAGATGAGATCGCGAAAAAGGGTTCCATCCTCGAGGGTTTCGGGACGCGGTGTAAATATATGCCAAAGGGGGGCGTCAGAAGAGGCCAGGGGGCCCAGGCGCCCTGGCGGCGCGGCCAGGAGGGGGGCCGCCCCCTCTGGACGCCTGGAGCCCTGGTGGCCCCCTTCCGGCCCTACTTTGGCCACAAGGAAGCTTCCGGAACGCTGATTTTTTATATATTTTTCCCGGGATTTTTCTGGCAATTTACGTAATGGGAAAACCTGAAATACAAAAACAGCAGAAAACAGAAACTGGCACTAGGGTGCACTGAGTTAATAGGTTAGTCCAAATATGATCAAAAGTGTATGGAAGTGCATAAATATCATAGCAATATCACACAAAAGAGGCATGGAGCAAGCAGAAATTATAGATACGTTTTGGACGTATCAACCGTGAGTACAGTACTGACGACTTGTCCGGTGGCAGCAATGTACAGCAGAAGAGGCTCTTCGCTGACTGGGGCAGCAAGCACCGGCTGGGTGGACAGCAGGGCTTTGAGCTCTTCAAACGCTGCTTCGGCTTCGAGATTCCACTCGAACTTGTCAGATTTCTTCATGAGTCGGTAGAGAGGCAGTGCCTTCTCACCAAGACGAGAAATGAATCGACTCAATGCGGCCAAAGAACCAGTAAGCTTCTGGACGCCGTGAATACGCTCGGGGCATTTCATTCGGAGGATGGTGCTGACCTTCTCTGGGTTGGCGTCGATTCCCGTTCGGAAATGAGAAAACCGAGCAACTTGCCACCAGGAACTCCAAATGTACACTTTGACGGGTTGAGCTTGATATCATAGCTTCTGAGGTTTGCGAACGTCTCAGCGAGGTCAGTCAGCAGGTCGGAACCTTTCCGTGACTTGACCATGATGTCATCCATGTATGCCTCGACGTTCCGACTGATTTGCTTTATCAAGCACTTCTGGATCATGCGCATGAAGGTGGCGCCGGCATTTTTGAGGCCGAAAGGCATGGTGACATAACAAAAACACCCGAAAGGGGTGATGAAAGCTGTCTTTATCTCATTGGGCCCATACAGACGGATCTGATGGTACCCGGAATATGCGTCCAGAAAGGACAACGTTCACATCCCGCAGTCGAGTCGACTATCTGATCGATGCGGGGAAGAGGAAAATGATCTTTCGGGCAGGCCCGATTGATGTGCTTGAAATCGATGCACATGCGGAGAGACTTGTCCTTCTTGGGGACCATGATGACGTTGGCGAGCCACTCAGAGTGGTATATCTCGCGGATAAACTCTGCTGCTAGGAGTCGAGCCACTTCTTCGCCAATCGCCTTTCGCTTCTTCGCAGCGGATTGACAGAGATGTTCCTTCACAGGTTTCACTTTAGGGTCGACTCGCAAATGGTGCTCAGCCAGCCCCCTGGGCACACCCGGCATGTCTGATGGTTTCCATGCAAAGATGTCCCATTTCTCACGGAGGAACTGGATGAGCACTTCTTCCTATTTGCTGTCGAGTGTGGTGGAGATGTGGGTCGGTGCTGCGTTGGGGTCGGTGGGGTGGATGTGCACAGGTTTTGTGTCCCCGGCCGACTGAAAAGCTGACTCGGAAGCTGGCTTCTTCGCCCTTAGCAGGTCACCCGGATCCACTCTCTTTTGGTACTCCTCCATCTCTACTGCTGCCATTTGCTCGTCGGCGATCTTCGAGCCTTTCTGGAAGCATTCTTCTGCTTTCTACCGGTTCCCGGTGATGGTTATGACGCCGTTGGGTCCCGGCATCTTCAGCTTGAGG
This sequence comes from Secale cereale, assembly GCA_902687465.1. Classification (NCBI taxonomy): domain Eukaryota; kingdom Viridiplantae; phylum Streptophyta; class Magnoliopsida; order Poales; family Poaceae; genus Secale; species Secale cereale. The sequence goes on from LR738715.1 coordinate 120,840,319, forward strand.
TAGACGTAACATGGTCGAGCCATGAACCTGGCGTAGGCGGGCCTACCCAGGATGGCGTGATAGGCGCTATTGAAGTCCACCACTTCGAACGTCAGCTTCTCCTTTCGGTAGTTCTTGGACTCACCAAAGAAGACGTCGAGTGAGATCTGACCAAGTGAGTCGGCTTTCTTCCCGGGGATTACCCCGTGGAACCTCATGTTACTTTCTCTCAGCTTGGACATCGGAATGCCCATATCCCGGAGGGTTGCTGCATACAAGATATTCAAGCCACTACCCCCATCCATCAGAACTCTGGTCAGGCGCGTGCCTTCGATAACTGGGTCGACCACCAGTGCCTGCCGCCCTGGGGTGGCAATGTGCGCTGGGTGATCGGACTGGTCAAATGTGATGGGGGTCTTCGACCATTTCAAGAACGTGGGGGTCGCCGGGGCAACCATGTTTACTTCTCTGTTGATGATTTTCAGTCGACTCTCGCTCTCGACGTCCGCGAAAATTACCAAAGTGGAGTTGATACGGGGGTATCCTCCGTCCCCTTCCTTATCTTCAGACTCTTCCGATTCCTTCTCTTTCTCAGTCGAATGATCTTTCTGGAAACTCTGGATCAAGAGCCGACACTGCCGAGTGGTGTGCTTGGGATATACCAAGTTTCCCTCATCATCTTTTTTCGTGTGTATGGGGCACGGCTGGTCAAGCATATCATCTCCGGCCCGACCCTTTCCTTTCTTGGGGGCCTAGGAGCCTTTTGGCTTCCCTTTGCCCTTTCCTTGATTAACCACCGCAGCCTCTCCCTAAGCGGCTGGGTCGGCCTTGCGCTTATTCTTCCGATTGTGATTCTGGTTGTGCTGCCCGACTGGTTTCTTGCCACTGCGGAGCTGATCGGCCTCCTCACCGTTGGCGTACCGACTGGCAATCTTCATCATCCGCGACAGGGACATGTCGCCTGTTCGACCAAAATTTAGATTTAACTCTCGGTTGCGCACGCCTTCCTTGAAAGCGCACACCGCCTGGTGCTCGGACACGTTTTCCACCGTGTGATGCAAAGTGGTCCATCGCTGAATGTAATCTCTCAAAGTTTCACTCGGCTTCTGTGTGCAGTGTTGAAGCTCTGCGAGTCCTGCAGGTCGCTTGCAGGTTCCTTCGAAAGTCCGAACAAAAACCCGAGCGAGCTCTTCCCAACTGTAAATACTCCTGGGGGCCAACTGATTGAGCCACGCTCGAGCGGAGCCTCCCAGCATCAGGGGGAGGTGCTTCATGGCCACGTCGTTGTTGCCGCCTCCAATCTGCACGGCCACTCGATAGTCTTCCAGCCAAGTGTCCGGTTTCGACTCTCCGGTGAACTTGCTTACTCCCGCTGCCAGCCTGAAGTTTGGGGGAATCTCCGCGGCTCTGATAGCACTACAGAAACATTCAGGCCCAGAGGCCGGCGCTCGGCTGCCGCTTGGTTGGTCTCCGCCTCGCTCGTCTCTGGATGCCCGACTATGGTCGACTCGTCCTTGTACAAGGATAGACCTCGCATCAAAACCTTGCCGTCGAGGATCAGGGGGAATCCTCCGCTCGTCATCTCTCAGGCGCCTGCCCACGTGCCGCTGAGGCGAGTGCGACCCACTTCCCGGAGGAGGGGTAAGCGCTCGACGGCGGTCGTAGCGTCCGTGTCGACGGTCGAGCGGATCGTCGTTCCGACCCAGATGCCGGTCTTGCCGCGGGCCACGTTCCTCGCGCCTCGGGGGCGATCTTGGACTGTGGGCCGACCATACGGTGTCTGCAGCCACCGATCTGCTGTGAATCCTGTTGCATGACTGAGAAACAGCCGCTGTTTTGCTCTTCAGCCGTTCGGAGCAAAGCTCGGATCTGCTGAAGACCTCTCCTAGCTTCCGACTGGGAGGGTTGAATCGACTCCGCGATACGAGCCGCGGCCTCGAGGTTTTGGACTGGTGTGCGGAACACCTGAGTCTCGCGTTGACGCGATTGCCGCGGCCGTCGACTGGACTCTGGGACTAGTCGGCGAGCCTGTTCGTCGAGTGAACGTTGGATGTTTTCCAAGCGTGCGCGCTCGGCCAAGGTGGCCACGCGCGTGGCTTCGAGAGCCAAAGCTTCTGGGGAATCTCCCACGACGGGAGTGAAGAGTGCATCTCCGTTGCGGCGACAAAGCTCAGCCCTTTGCTCGGAGGTGAGGGGCTGAGGGATGTAACCGCCGTTGTCGTGCGATCGGCCGCCGCCGCTGCCGCCATTCCCACCGCGAGGAAAACCCGGTGGGCTGTGGCGTGAATCGACCATAAGGATTTCTGCCGCGGGGTCGCTGCTCCCGCATTCGGAAATGGAATCTTCGGGCCCGGTCGACTGGTCGGCCGGCCCTTAGAGATAGCCGTCGGGCTCAATGGCCGCGACTTGTGGGGTGGACGTTTGACGGGCCACCGCATGTTTCACCCACCGCTGGAGCCGTGAACGACCGGATCGCTTGCGGCGGCGTCCAGCGGGGATGGGGGACGATGAGTACCGAGTCGATGGCTGCAGCAGGAGGACGCCGCCGGTGCCGGCGCGAAAGTGCGTAGTTCCGCGGGCGGGCAGAGCCTCGACGTCGAGAGGGGCTTCCTGGAGCCACGCGGAGTCATCGGCGACGAAGACCAGCGCGCCGAGCCGGATCTCGTGGCCCAACGCCAAAACGCCGCCTGACATCATGATGAAAGTGGTCGGAGAAGATATCGCAAGTTCACCAAATGTCGCTAAAATGCCTTGCCCCACGGTGGGCGCCAACTGTCGTGGTTCTAAGTCTGATAGTAAGGGTAGGGGGTACGAATGGAGAGGCAAGGTTCTAGCTATGGCGAGGTTGTACACAAGGTGTTTAGCGAGTTCAGGCCCTTCTCGGAGGAAGTAATAGCCCTACGTCTCGGTGCCCGGGGGCTTGGTCGACTGATATGTGTATGCGTGTGTTACAGAGGTGCGAACCCTTGTTCTGGAGGAGGGAGGTGGCTTATATAGTGTGCCGGGACCCCAGCCATGCTCCACGTTACCAAGGGTTTAAAGGTACATTAAGGCAGGCGTTACTGATAACGCTTGCAGTAAAGGATAATTAAGGTGTTTACTACAGTGAGTTAATATAGGACCGTTGCTGTTCCAAGAGGCGCTTGACCTTCGGAGGTCGAGTGCCTGATTCGGTCGAGTGGAGTTGAGTAGTCTTGTGTACATGAGTCAGTCGAGTGAAGTGTCTCCTCGGACCGTCTCAGTCGACTGTCTCCACTGTCATGGGTCTTGTCTTTTGATCTTCTTGGGTAGTGACCTTGGGTGGGGTACCTCGATCAGGCCTGTGACCCTACCCTAGGTGTGTAACCTCGTCAGTGACAATGGGGTATCATATTGATTCAATTGATGTATGTTATGGCACTCAACTTGTGGATTCCCGCGGTGGCATTGGGGTAATCTTTGCATAGGGGTTGAGGCATGTTTTTATTATCTTTTCTCCGATAGAAACTTAGGGGGCTCCTTGTAGTTCTTTGTGTGGATTGAATACTATGATCATGAAGTTGTTTGATGCATATCGTAGAATCAACTCATGGATATTTGTGGTGACATTGGAATATCTAGGTGACATTAGAGTTGGTTGATGTGTGTCATATGGTGTTATTTTAGTACGAACTCTTGGTTAGATTGATCCGGAAGAATAGCTTTGTGTTATTTTAGTACGAACTATAGGATAGATTGATCGGAAAGAATAGCTTTGAGGTGGTTTTGTACCCTACAAACAATTTCTATCTTTTGTTCTCCGCTAATAGGAACTCGGGAGTGATTCTTTATTGCACTTTGAGGGATAATCATATGATCCAACTATGTTAGCATTGTTGAGAGATTGCACTAGTGAAAGTATGCACCCTAGGCCTCATTTTCAAGCATTGCAATACCGTTTGTGCTCCGTTCTATCACTTGCTACCTTGCTATTTTTTATTGTTACTATTACAAAAATCAATATCTACTATCCATATTACACTTGTATCACCATCTCTTCGCCGAACTAGTGCACCTATACAATTTCCCATTGTATTTGGTGTGTTGGGGACACAAGAGAGTTTTTACTATTTGGTTGCAGAGTTTTTTGAGAGAGACCATCTTCATCCTACACCTCCCACGGATTGATAAACCTTAGGTCATCCACTTGATGTAAAATTGCTACTGTCCTACAAAACTCTGCGCTTGGAGGCCCAACACTAGTCTACAAGAATAAAGTTGCGTAGTAGACATCAGAAAGGACACCGCAAGATCGAACCAATTACAAAGCACCTCTTCCCATCGCAAGATATATAGATAAAGTTGTCCAAACAAAACCCAAATATGGGAGAAGAAATACGAGGCTATAATAATCAAGAATGAATATTAAATCAAGGCAAATCTGATCATAAACTCACAATTCATCGGATCCCAACAAACACACTGCAAAAAGTCATTACATCAAATGGATCTCCGAGAGACCATTGTATTGAGATACAAAGAGAGAAGAAGCCATCTAGCTACTGCCTACTGCTACCTCTTGAGCTTGCGTTGTATTCCCTCGAAGAGGAAAGGGAGATGCAGCACAGTAGCGTAAGTATTTCCCTCAGTTTTTGAGAACCAAGGTATCAATCCAGTAGGAGACAATGCGCCAGTCCCTCGCACCTGCACAAACAAATAAGAACTTCGCAGCCAACGCGATAAGGGGTTGTCAATCCCTTTACCGTCACTTACGAGAGTGAGATCTGATAGAGATGATAATTATATTTTTGGTATTTTTAGTTTAAGAAAACGGCAAATAAAAGCAGTAAAAGTAAAGTAGATGTAGATTGATATGTTGAGAATAGACCCGGGGGCCATAGTTTTCTCTAGTGGCTTCTCTCATGATAGCGATATTCTATGGCGGGTAAACAAATTATTGTCGAGCAATTGATAGAAAAGCGAATAATTATGAGACTATCTAGGCATGATCATTGTATATAGGCATCACGTCCGAGACAAGTAGACCGACTCCTGCCTGCATCTACTACTATTACTCCACACATCGACCGCTATCCAGCATGCATCTATTGTATTGAGTTCATACGAATAGAGTAACGCCTTAAGCAAGATGACATGATGTAGAGGGATAAACTCAAGCAATATGATGAAAACCCCATCTTTTTATCCTCGATGGCAACAATACAATACGTGCCTTGCTGCACCTACTGTCACTGGGAAAGGACACCGCAAGATTGAACCCAAAGCCAAGCACTTCTCCTATTGCAACAACTATAGATCTAGTAGGCCAAACCAAACCAATAATTCGAAGAGACTTGCGAGGATATTATGAGCACACATAAAAAGTTCAGAGAAGAAACAAATATCTTTCATAGATAACCTTGATCATAAACTCACAATTCATCGGATCTCGACAAACACACCACAAAAAGAGATTACATCGAATAGATCTCCTCGAAGACCGAGGAGAACTTTGTATTGAGATCCAGAGAGAGAGAAGAAGCCATCTAGATACTAGCTATGGACCCGAAGGTCTGTGGTAAACTACTCACAACTCATGGTGAGGGTGACGATGATGATGATGAAGGCCTCCGTGATGGATCCCCCTCCCGGAACAGACTCCAAGATGGGATCTCCACGGGAACAGAAGCTACGGCGGTGGAATTAGGGTTTTCTCTCTGCGTATGGAGTTTCTGGGGTACGTAGGTATATATAGGAAGAAGGAGGGCACCGGGGGCCGTGTGGGCCAGCCTCGAGGCAGGGGGGAGCGCCCTGGGAAGGGGGGCGCGCCCCCCACCCTCGAGGGCTGGCCCTTCATCCCCTAACTTGGTCCTGACGTTTCCCGAGCGTGATTTCCTCCAAAAATATCTCTCACGAAGGTTTCATTCCGTTTGGACTCCGTTTGATATTCCTTTTCTGCAAAACCCTGAAATAGGCAAAACAACAACAATCTGGATTGGGCCTTTGGGTTAGTAGGTTAGTCCCAAAAATGATATAAAAGTGAATGATAAAGCCCATTAAACATCCAAGACTTCATAAATAATAGCATGGAACAATCAAAAATTATAGATACGTTGGAGAAGTATCAAGCATCCCCAAGCTTAATTCCTGCTCGTCCTCGAGTAGGTAAATGATAAAGAAAGAATTTTTGATGTGGAATGCTAACCAATATAGTTTTTCAATGTAATTCTCTTAATTGTGGCATTAATGTTCAGATCTGAAAAATTCAAGACAAAAGTCTATATTGACATAAGAAATAACAATACTTCAAGCAATACTAACAAAGCAATAATGTCTTCTCAAAATACTATGGCTAAAGAAAGTTATCCCTACAAAATCATATACTGTTGGCTATGCTCCCTTGTTATCACACAAAATATTCATATCATGCACAACCCCGATTTCAGGCAAGCACTTGTTTTCATACTCTATCTTTTCAAACCTTTTAACTTTCACGCAATACATGAGCGTGAGCCATGGATATAGCACTATGGGTGGAATAGAGGTGGTTGTGGAGAACACAAAAAGAGGGAGATGTTCTCACATCGACTAGGCGTATCAACGGGCTATGGAGATGCCCATCAATAGATATCAATGTGAGTGAGTAGCGATTGCCATGCAAGGGATGCACTAGAGCTAAATATGAATGAAAGCTCAACAAAAGAAACTAGTGGGTGTGCATCCAACTTGCTTGCTCACGAAGACCTAGGGCATTTGAGGAAGCCCATCGTTGGAATATACAAGCCAAGTTCTATAATTAAAATTCCCACTAGTATATGAAAGTGACTAAGCATGAGACTCTCTACAATGAAGAACATGGTGTTACTTTGAAGCACAAGTGTGGAAAAAGATAGTAGCAATTGTCCCTTTTTTTTCTTTTTCTTCCTTTTTTTTCTTCTTCCCCTTTTTTTGGGCCTTTCTTTTTTTCTTTTTGGCCTTTTTTTTGCGGAGGGGCTTTATAGATTCAGCCTTTCCTCCCATGGGACAATGCTCTAATAATGATGATCATCACACTTTCATCACAACTCGATACTACAACAACAAAGTATGACTCTATGTGAATGCCTCCGGCGGTGTACCGGTATGTGCAATGAAACAAGAGTGACATGTATGAAAAGATTATGCATGGTGGCCTTGCCACGAATACGATGTCAACTATATGATCATGCATGGCAATATGACAATATGATGTGTGTCATATAAACGGAACGGTGGAAAGTTGCATGGCAATATATCTCGGAATGGCTATGGAAATGGCATGATAGGTAGGTATGGTGGCTGTTTTGAGGAAGGATATATAGTGGGTTTATGGCACCGGCGAAAGTTGCGCGGTACAAGAGAGTCTAGCAATGGTGGAAGGGTGAGAGTGCATATAATCCATGGACTCAACATTAGTCATAAGAACTCATATAGTTATTGCAAAAATCTACGAGTCATCAAAACAAAGCAATCAACGCATGCCCCTAGGGGGGAGGTTGGTAAGAGTTAACCATCGCGCGCCCCCGACCTCCACACAAAGGTTGACACTCTACAAATACCTCATGCTTTAACTTAGTCACACAACGGCTCACCATACGTGCATGCTACGGGAATCACTAACCTTAACACAAATATTTCCCAATTTCATAATCACTCCACTAGCATGACTTTAATATCACTATCCTCATGTCTCAAAACAATTATCAAGCATCCAACATCTCTTTCTATCCAATGCACTTGATGTGATTTTTTTTACTACATTGACATTGGATGTTTATCATGTGAAGACTAGTTTCTTTACCCTAAACACTTTACCATGCTGTTTTAATAGACTCTCAAACAGATATAAGTGAAGCATGAGAGTTCAACAATTTCTACAAAATATTACCACCACCATGCTCTAAAAGATATAAGTGAAGCACTAGAGCAAAAATTATTCATCTCAAAAGATATAAGTGAAGCACATAGAGTGTTCTAACCATTTCTAGGCCATATTTAACTCTCTCAAATAGGTGTGTCCAGCAAGGATGATTGTGCCAAACTAACAAGCAAAGACTCAAATTATACAAGACGCTCCAAGCAAAACACATAGCATGTTGCGAATAAAAATATAGCTCCAAGTATAGTTACCGATGGATGAAGACGAAAGAGGGGATGCCTTCCCGGGGCATCCCCAAGCTTAGGATTTTGATTATCTTGAATTTACTTGGGGTGCAATGGGCATCCCCAAGCTTGGGCCTTTGTTACTCCTTGTTCCATAGTCCATCAAAGCAATACTCAAAACTTGAAAACTTCACAACACAAAACTTAGACAAAAAATTCTCGTCAGCTCCGTTAGCAAGAGAAAACAAACAACTACTCAAAGGTACAGCAAGGAATTCATTCATTGTTTTTATTGGTGTTAAACCTACTTTACTCAAAGTTATCTATGGTTCATATCCTCCAATATTACTCATAGATGCATCGGAATAAGCAAACAACACACGAAAAACAGAATCTGTCAAAGACAGAACAGTCTGTAGTAATCTGCTGGGTTCGCCTACTTCTGTAACTCCAAAAAATTCAAACTAAATTGGTAAATTTGAGAAATTTGTGTAAAAATTATCAGCAAAAAGAATAAAGTAAAAATCACGTTCCACTAAAATCTGAAGGCTACTTTAGCGAGCGCTAACGATTCTGTTTTTCACAGCAAGATCGTATAAACTTCACGCAAGTCCTACCAAAGGTCTACTTGGCACAAACACTAAACAAAACATGAAAACACATCTAATCAGATGCTAGATGCAATATTTATTACCTAACTGCAACAAAAGCAAAAAACATAAAATTGGGTTGCCTCCCAACGAGCGCTATCGTTTTACGCCCCTAGCTAGGCACGATACAAGATAGATCTAGGTATTGCCATCTTTGGAAGCAATCCATAAGTGGCTCTCGTGATAGATTCATATGGTAATTTGATTTTCTTTCTAGGAAAGTGTTCCCTGTCTTTCCTTAACGGAAATTGGAATCTAATATTTCCTTCCTTCATATCAATAATTGCACCAATCGTTCTAAGGAAAGGTCTACCAAGAATAATAGGACATGAAGGATTGCAATCTATATCAAGAACAATGAAATCTACGGGCACATAATTCCTATTGGCAACAATAAGGACATCATTAATTGTTCCCATAGGTTTCTTAATAGTGGAATCCGCAAGATGCAAATTTAAAGAACAATCATCAAGCTCATGGAGCCCTAGCAAATCACACAAAGTTTTTGGGATAGTGGAGACACTAGCACCCAAATCACACAAAGCATAGCATTCATGATCTTTTATTTTTATTTTCATAGTAGGTTCCCATTCATCATAAAGCTTTCTAGGTATAGAAACTTCCAACTCAAGTTTTTCTTCATAAGATTGCATCAAAGCATCAACTATATGTTTAGTGAAAGCTTTATTTTGACTATAAGCATGCGGAGAATTTAGCACGGATTGCAACAAAGAAACACAATCAATCAAAGAGCAATTATCATAATTGAATCCCTTGAAATCCAAAGTAGTGGGTTCATCACTATGCAAAGTTTTAATCTCTTCAATCCCACTTTTAGCAATTTTAGCATCAAGATCTAAAAACTCTGAATTATTGGGACACCTTAAAGCATAATCATCTCCAATCCTATTCTCATCAAGATTAATACTAGAAAACAAGGATCTAATAGGAGACACATCAATAACTTTCAGATCTTCATATTTATTTTCACGATAACTAGAAGAACACGATTTAATATAATCTTCTCTTTTAGCACGCATTCTAGCGGTTCTTTCTTTGCATTCATCAATGGAAATTCTCATGGATTTGAGAGACTCATTGATATCATGCTTAGGTGGGATAGATCTAAGTTTCAAAGAATCAACATCAAGAGTAATTCTATCCACACTTCTAGCCAATTTATCAACTTTAAGCAATTTCTCTTCAAGCATAGCATTGAAATTCTTTTGCGAGATCATAAACTCCTTAGCACTAGTTTCAAATTCAGAAGGCATCTTTCCATAAGAGTTGTTGTAGGAATTACCAAAATTATTAGAGGAATTACTAGGAAAAGGCCTAGGATTAAAATTACCTCTATAAGCATTGTTACCAAAATTATTCCTACCAACAAAATTCACATCCGAAGATTCATTGTTATTCTCAATCAAAGTGGATAAAGGCATATCATTAGGATCAGAAGAAGCACTCTTAGCAGCAAAAAAATTCATAAGTTCATCCATCTTTCCACTCAAAACACTAATTTCTTCGATAGCATGCACCTTTTTACTAGTAGATCTTTCAGTGTGCCATTGAGAATAATTAACCATAATATTATCTAGGAGTTTAGTAGCCTCTCCTAAGGTAGTTTCTAGGAAAGTGCCTCCGGCGGCCGAATCTAAAAGATTTCTAGAAGCAAAATTCAAGCCAGCATAAAAGTTCTGAATAATCATCCATAGATTCAAACCATGTGTAGGGCAATTACGTATCATTAATTTCATTCTCTCCCAAGCTTGTGCAACATGCTCATGATCTAGTTGCTTAAAATTCATAATATCGTTTCTAAGAGAGATGATCTTAGTAGGAGGGAAATACTTAGAGATAAAAGCATATTTGCACTTATTCCACGAATCAATACTATTTCTAGGCAAAGAGGAGAACCAAGTTTTAGCACGATCTCTAAGTGAAAACGGAAATAACTTCAATTTAACAATATCGTTATCCGTATCCCTTTTCTTTTGCATATCACGCAAATCAACAAAGTTGTTTAGATGGGTAGCGGCATCTTCACTAGGAAGGCCGGAGAATTGATCTTTCATGACAAGATTCAACAAAGCAACATTGATCTCACAAGATTCAGCAACGGTAATAGGAGCAATCGGAGTGCTAATAAAATCATTGTTGTTGGTATTGGAGAAGTCACACAATTTAGTATTGTTCTGAGCCATAGTGACAAGCAAGCAATCCAACACACACAAGCAAACAAGAAGCAAGCGAACGAAAAACACACGGCGGAAGAAGGGCAAATAAAACGGCAAAGGTGAAGTGGGGGAGAGGAAAATGAGAGGCAAATAAATGTAATGCGAAGGATAAGGGTTTGTGATAGGTACTTGGTATATGACTTTTGCGTAAGCCTCCCTCGCAACGGCGCCAGAAATTCTTCTTGCTACCTGTTGAGCTTGCGTTGTATTCCCTCGAAGAGGAAAGGGAGGTGCAACACAGTAGCGTAAGTATTTCCCTCAGTTTTTGAGAACCAAGGTATCAATCCAGTAGGAGACCACGCGCCAGTCCCTCGCACCTGCACAAATAAATAAGAACTTCGCAGCCAACGCGATAAGGGGTTGTCAATCCCTTTACGGTCACTTACGAGAGTGAGATCTGATAGAGATGATAATTATATTTTTGGTATTTTTAGTTTAATAAAACATCAAATAAAAGCGGTAAAAGTAAAGTAGATGTAGATTGGTATGTTGAGAATACACCCGGGGGCCATAGTTTTCTCTAGTGGCTTCTCTCATGATAGCGATATTCTACGGCGGGTAAAAAAATTACGGTCGAGCAATTGATAGAAAAGCGAATAATTATGAGACTATCTAGGTATGATCATTGTATATAGGCATCACGTCCGAGACAAGTAGACTGACTCCTGCCTGCATCTACTACTATTACTCCACACATCGACCGCTATCCAGCATGCATCTAGTGTATTGAGTTCATACGAACAGAGTAACGCCTTAAGCAAGATGACATGATGTAGAGGGATAAACTCAAGCAATATGATGAAAACCCCATCTTTTTATCCTCGATGGCAACAATACAATACGTGCCTTGCTGCCCCTACTGTCACTGGGAAAGGACACCGTAAGATTGAACCCAAAGCCAAGCACTTCTCCCATTGCAAGAACTATAGGTCTAGTAGGCCAAACCAAACCAATAATTCGAAGAGACTTGCGAGGATATTATGAGCACGCATAAAAAGTTCAAAGAAGAACCAAATATCTTTCATAGATAACCTTGATCATAAACTCACAATTCATCGGATCTCGACAAACACACCGCAAAAAGAGATTACATCGAATAGATCTCCTCGAAGACCGAGGAGAACTTTGTATTGAGATCCAGAGAGAGGGAAGAAGCCATCTAGATACTAGCTATGGACCCGAAGGTCTGTGGTAAACTACTCACAACTCATGGTGAGGGCGACGATGATGATGATGAAGGCCTCCGTGATGGATCCCCCTCCCGGAACAGGCTCCAAGATGGGATCTCCATGGGAACAGAAGCTACAGCGGTGGAATTAGGGTTTTCTCTCTACGTATGGAGTTTCTGGGGTACGTAGGTATATATAGGAAGAAGGAAGGCACCGGTGGCCGTGTGGGCCAGCCTCGAGGCAGGGGGGCGCGCCCTGGGAAGGGGGGCGCGCCCCCCACCCTCGAGGGCTGGTCCTTCGTCCCCTGACTTGGTCCTGACGTTTCCCGAGCGTGATTTCCTCCAAAAATATCTCTCGCGAAGGTTTCATTCCGTTTGGACTCCGTTTGATATTCCTTTTCTGCTAAACCCTGAAATAGGCAAAAAACAGCAATCTGGACTGGGCCTTTGGGTTAGCAGGTTAGTCCCAAAAATGATATAAAAGTGAATGATAAAGCCCATTAAACATCCAAGACTTCATAAATAATAGCATGGAACAATCAAAAATTATAGATACGTTGGAGACGTATCACCTACGGACCCGTAGGTCTTTGGTAAACTACTCACGCATCCTCGGAGAGGCACCAATGAGGATGATGAACCCCTCCGTGATCATGTTCCCCTCCGGCGGAGTGCAGGAAAAGGGCTATAGACTGGATCTGGTGGTTCTGGAACTTGCGACGGCTGGAACAAAATTTTGCCGACTCCCCGTGTTTTTTGAGGATGTAGGTATTTATAGAGCGAAGAGGTGGTGCGGGAGTCCACCGAGGTGGGCACAACCCACCTGGGCGCGCCCTGGTGGGTTGTGCCCCCCTCGAGGCACCCCCAGGTGCTTCTCTGGCCCATCTAGTGTCTTCTGGTCCAAAAAATCCACAAAAAGTTTCGTTGCATTTGGGCTCCATTTGATATTGATTTTTTGCGATGTAAAAAACAAGGATAAAACAGCAACTGGCACTTGGCACTATGTCAATAGGTTAGTCCAAAAAATGGTATAAAATTATAAAACATCCAGGAATTATAATATAACAACATGGACCAATAAAAAATTATAGATACATTGGAGACGTATCAGAGATCTGGTTGGGTTAATTTCGTTTGACCAGTAAGTGATTGGATGGTCTGCCCGGGCATTTGAGACGGGCATGAGAGGCCCGGTTGTAGATGCTCTTGTTAAGCTACACAAACTTATGCCAGAACCACAAAAGAACATCAAATTCCACACTTTTTGTGTATAGATAGATAGACTTGACGTATAACTAGTTCAATGCTCTTAGTTGGCCGACAATAATTTTAGACATAAATATATCGATTCATGCCAAATTACTGTGAATAAATGGCCATAGTTGGAGTAACTTAAGCATCTCTAGCCGAAACTTAAAATTTAGCCCCACACGCTCTCAAACCTTAACTCCACAATTTGAGTCCCCGCAAGAAAAAAATCCAAAATTTGAGGATTTAAATTAAAGTTGTTCCTTGCCGAACTCCTATAACTTAGAGCATCTACAGCCGTACTTGGCAAATCCGGCCCCTCAAACGCCTGCGGACGCGCGCGAACGCGTCCGCTCGCATTGACTGGGCACTCCCTATATCCGCGACTCCACACCCGCATATTTCATATTCCGTCCTCTATACTCATATTAAACCATGCAACATTGATAAAGGTAACGAGATCATGAGCGGACATACAAATGCACGGTTCACCAAAATATCATAGCCGGATCATCAAAAGATAGACAAAGTTCCTATAATACACATAATATGGCAAACAAGTTCAAACTACGTCTAAAAACTTGGAATTAAGACGGATCTTCACCACTTGCTCGCCGTCCCTTTGCCCTTCCGGTCGTCGACGCAGCTGTATGAGTCTGCGGCAGGAGGTGGCTCCACGCCGGAGCCTTCGGACCCGTCAGAGGAGGAGTAATCGGAGATGACGATGTAGCCTTGCAAGCGCCGGATGACGTGGTTGAAAGAACATGCGGTGCCCTGATACGTCTCCAATGTATCTATAATTTTTTATTTTTCCATGCTATTATATATTTTGTTTTGGATGTTTAATGGGCTTTATTTTACACTTTTATATTATTTTTGGGACTATCCTACTAACCCAAGGCCCAGTGCAAATTGTTGTTTTTTGTCTATTTCAGGGTTTCGCGGAAAAGGAACATCAAACGGAGTCCAAACGGAATGAAACCTTCGGGAGAGTTATTTTTGGAACTGTATCTACCCAGAAGACTTAGAGTACACACGGGGGAACGAAGGAGGTGGCCACGAGGGTCCAGAGCACGCCCCCTCCCCCTGGGCGCGCTCCCACCCTCGTGGGCCTCCTCTGGCTCCCCCGATGCCCTCCTTCCTCCTATATATATCCATGTACCCTGAAAACATCGAGGCAACAAAGAAAACCCTAATTCCACCGATGCAACCTTCTGTTCCCGTGAGATCCCATCTTGGGGCCTGTTCCGAAGCTCCGCCGGAGGGGGGGATCTACCACGGAGTGCTTCTACATCAACACCATAGCCTCACCAATGGGTTGTGAGTAGTTTACCACAGACCTTCGGGTCCATAGTTATTAGCTAGATGGCTTCTTCTCTCTTTCTGGATCCCAATACAAAGTTCTCCTCGATCTTCTAGGAGGTATATTTGATGTAATCTTTTTGCAGTGTGTTTGTCGAGATCCGATGAATTGTGGGTTTATGATCAAGATTGTGTATGAACAATATTTGATTCTTTTCTGAAATCTTTTATGTATGATTATAATATCCTTGCAAGTCTCTTCGAATTATTGGTTTGGTTTGGCCTACTAGATCTATAGTTCTTGCAATGGGAGAAGTGCTTGGCTTTGGGTTCAATCTTGCGGTGTCCTTTCCCAGTGACAGCAGGGGCAGCAAGGCATGTATTGTATTGTTGCCATCGAGGATAAAAAGATGGGGTTTATATCATATTGCTTGAGTTTATCCCTCTACATCATGTCATCTTGCTTAAAGCATTACTCTGTTCTTATGAAATTAATACTCTAGATGCATGCTGGATAGCGGTCGATGTGTGGAGTAATAGTAGTAGATGCAGAATCGTTTCGGTCTACTTGTCACGGACGTGATGCCTATATATAATGATCATGCCTAGATATTCTCATAAATATGCGCTTTTCTATCAATTGCCCGACAGTAATTTGTTCACCCACCGTAGAATTCTGCTATCATGAGAGAAGCCACTAGTGAAATATATGGCCCCCGGGTCTATTCTCAACATATTAATCTTCCATCTATTTACTTTTCTTTATTTACTTTTTGTTCTTATATCAAAAATACCAAAAATATTATACTATACTATCTATCATATCTCACTTTCGTAAGTGACCGTAAAGGGATTGATAACCCCTTATCGCGTTGGCTGCGAAGTTCTTGTTTGTTTGTGCAGGTGCGAGGGAGTCGCGCATGGTCTCCTACTGGATTGATACCTTGGTTCTCAAAAACTGAGGGAAATACTTATGCTACTGTGTTGCATCACCCTTTCCTCTTCGAGGGAATACAATGCAAGCTCGAGAAGTAGCAAGAAGAATTTCTGGCGCCGTTGCCGGGGAGGCTTACGCAAAAGTCATATACCAAGTACCTAAACCATTATCCTTCGCATTACATTATTTGCCTCTCGTTTTCCTCTCCCCCACTTCACCCTTTCCCTTTTATCCGCCCTTCTTTTTCTGTATCTTTACCGTTCGCCTCGTCTTGCCGTCATGGCTAGTCCCTTATCCACTCCTTTGTCTCCTGAGTTTGAAGTTCTTCACTTCAAACAAAAGCAAGGAGAAAACTTAAAAGATGCTTGGTTTAGGATGATGGATTAATATCGTAATTGCACCTTAGAGGTGAATTTTAGAATTTTACTTTGCAATTTTTATGTTGGACTAAATATGTCCCATAGACAACTCTTGGATTGCGTTGCCAAAGGGATTTTTATCGAAATTGATCCTAGTATTGCGCATGAAATTATAGAGGGAATAGTGGGAACACTACCTTAACAAAAATGGTTACATCAGGCCCAGGAAGAGACACAAGTTTTTGAGAAAATTTGCGAAGTAACAAAAATATTACAAAAGTCTCTTGAACCTCTTAAGAGTGTTAGTGGAAATCTCCACCGCATGAATATGTTGATTACCCATTGCAATAAGCGGTTGGATTCATTATATCTAAAGATTTCCGAATATGAAGGGAAATGTAAAGAACCGGCCGGATTTGAACTTGACACTGCCAAAAGGGTAAAGACCCAAGATGACAATACCTAGATCTATTCTTGTATCGTGCCTAGCTAGGGGCGTTAAACGATAGCGCTTGTTCGGAGGCAACCCAATTTTATTTTCTTCATTTTTGCTTCTATTTAGGAATAAATATTGCATCTAGCTTCTGTTTAGATGTGGTTTTGTGTTTTAATTAGTGTTTGTGCCAAGTAGAACCTTTGGGAAGACTTGTGTGAAGTTTATATGATCATGCTGTAAAAAATAGAAACTTTAGTGCTCACGAGTTTGGCTGTGATTTTCTACTGGAGAGTGCTATTTAGTTGATTCCTTTTGCATATGATTAATAGACAAATTCCTCACGTTTAAAAAGTTATTTGAAAAAAATTGGAGTTACAGAAGTATTCGAAAGTTGCAGATTACTACAGACTGTTCTCTTTTTGACAGATTCTGTTTTTCGTGTGTTGTTTGCTTATTTTGATGCATGTATGAGTAGTATTGGGGAATATGAATCATAGAGAAGTTGGAATACAGTAAGTTTAACACCAATATAAACAAAGAACGAGTTCATTACAGTACCTTTGAGTGGTGGTTTGTTTTCTTATACTAATGGAGCTCACGAGATTTTTGGCTAAGTTTTGTGTTGTGAAGTTTTCAAGTTTTGAGTATGGCTTTGATGGACTATGGAACAAAGAGTGGCAAGAGCCTAAGCTTGGGGATGCCTAAGGCACCCCAAGGTAAAATTCAAGGACAACCAAAAGCCTAAGCTTGGGGATGCCCCGGGAAGGCATCCCCTCTTTCGTCTTCATCTATCGGTAACTATACTTTAGACTATATTTTTATTCACCACATGATATGTGTTTTGCTTGGAGTGTCATGTATGATTTGAGTCTTTGCCTTTTAGTTTGCCACAATCATCCTTGCTGGACACACCTTTTGAGAGAGATAAATATGGTTTATAATTTATTAGAATACTCTATGTTCTTCACTTATATCTTTTGAGCTAGATAGTTTTGCTCTAGTGCTTCACTTATATCTTCTAGAGCACAGTGGTGGTTTTTTTGTAGAAATTGTTGATCTCTCATGCTTCACTTATATCCTTTTGAGATTCTTTTAGAACAACATTGTAATGTGCTTTGGTTATAAAGCTAGTCCTAATATGATAGGCATCCAAGATGGGTATAGTAAAAACTTTCATATAAAGTGCATCGAATACTATGAGAAGTTTGATACTTGATGATTGTTTTGAGATATGAGGATGGTGATATTAGAGTCATGCTAGTAGAGTATTTGTGAATTTGATAAATACTTGTGTTAAGGTTTGCAAGTCCCATGGCATGCACGTATGGTAACCGTTGTGTGACAAATTTGAAGCATGAGGTATTTCATTGAGTGTCATCCTTTGTGTGGAGGTCGGGATCGCGCGATGGTTAACTCCTACCAACCCTTCCCTAGGAGCATGCATGTAGTACTTTGTTTTGATGACTTGTAGATTTTTGCAATAAGTATGTGAGTTCTTTATGACTAATGTTGAGTCCATGGATTATACGCACTCTCACCCTTCCACCATTGCTAGCCTCTCTTGTACCACACAACTTTCGCCGGTACCATACACCCACCATATACCTTCCTCAAAACTGCCACCATACCTACCTATCATGGCATTTCCATAGCCATTCCGAGATATATTGCCATGCAACTTTCCACCGTTTCGTTTTTTATGACACACTTCATCATTGTCATATTGCCATGCATGATCATGTAGTTGACATCGTATTTGTGGCTAGGCCACCATGCATAATTTTTCATACATGTCACTCTCGATTCATTGCACATCCCGGTACACTGCCGGAGGCATTCATATAGAGTCATACTTTGTTCTAGTATCGAGTTGTAATATCGAGTTGTAAATCATTATTAGAGCATTGTCCCAAAGAAAAATAAAAAGAAAAAAAGAAGGAAAGGCCAAAGAAAAAAAAGAAAGGCCCAAAAAAAGAAAAAAGGGACAATGCAACTATCTTTTTCCACACTTGTGCTTCAAAGTAGCACCATGATCTTCATGATAGAGAGTCTCTTGTTTAGTCACTTTCATATACTAGTGGGAATTTTCATTATAGAACTTGGCTTGTATATTCCAACGATGGGCTTCCTCAAATGCCCTAGGTCTTCGTGAGCAAGCAAGTTGGATGCACACCCACTTAGTTTCTTTTGTTGAGCTTTCATACATTTATAGCTCTAGTGCATCCATTGCATGGCAATCCCTACTCACTCACATTGATATCTATTGATGGGCATCTCCATAGCCCATTGATACGCCTAGTTGATGTGATACCATCTTCCTCCTTTTTGTCTTCTCCACAACCAACACTCTATTCCACATAGTGCTATGTCCATGCTTCACGCTCATGTATTGCGTGCAAGTTGAAAGAGTTTGAAAAAATTAAAGTATGAAACAACTGCTTGGCTGAAACTGGGGTTGTGCATGATTGGAATATTTTCTGTGACGAAGATGGAGCATAGCCTACCTATATGATTTTGTAGGGATGAACTTTCTTTGGCCATGTTATTTTGAGAAGACATGGTTGCTTTGTTAGTATGCTTGAAGTATTATTATTCTTATGTCAATATGAACTTTTATCTTGAATCTTTCGGATCTGAACATTCATGCCATAACAAAGAGAATTACATTGAGAATTATGTTAGTTAGCATTCCACATCAAAAATTCTGTTTTTATCATTTACCTACTCAAGGACGAGCAGGAATTAAGCTTGGGGATGATTGATATGTGTCCAACGTATCTATAATTTTTTACTGTTCCATGCTATTATATATTCTATTTTGGATGTTTAATGTGCTTTATTATACACTTTTATACTATTTTTGGGACTAAATTACTAACCCAAGGCCCAGTGCAAATTGCTGTTTTTTTTGTCTATTTCAGGGTTTCGCAGAAAAGGAATATCAAACGGAGTCCAAACGGAATGAAACCTTCGGGAGAGTTATTTTTGGAACCGTATCTACCCAGAAGACTTGGAGTACACGCGAGGGAACGAAGGAGGTGGCCACGAGGGTCCAGGGTGCGCCCCCTCCCCCTGGGCGCGCCCCCACCCTCATGGGCCCCCTCTGGCTCCCCCGATGCCCTCCTTCCTCCTATAAATATCCATGTACCCTGAAAACATCGAGGCAACAGAGAAAACCCTAATTCCACCGCCGCAACCTTCTGTTCCCATGAGATCCTATGTTGGGGCCTGTTCCGGAGCTCCGCCGGAGGGGGGATCTACCTTGGAGTGCTTCTACATTGTCGGTGTACTAAGATAGGGGTACCTTAGTACCCCCAACTTGTGCACGGGCAGTAGCAGCTTCCCGTGGCAGGGCTTACCACGTGCTCGCCAAGAACCGTTCTGGTCCCTATGAAGCCATTCAAGAACAAAGTATACAAGTCAGAAGATCAAGGCCCCGGCAAGAGGAGCTTGCCGGGAAGGCCGCACCAGGCTCAAGGTTATCACTTTAGCACAAGACCCTGGCAAGAGGAGCTTGCCAGGAAGGCCAAGGAACACATACCTCAAGAGATGCCTCAGCGCATCATGCGCCCCGGCAGGACCCGGAGAGCGACAAGCTTCCGGGCCCGGCAAGATCACGACCCCGGCAAGGTGCTTGCCGGGGAAACCTACGCCGTGTGCCCGCGCTCCAGCTCATCTGCCCACGCGTCGCCCTGGGGCCTTTACAGGGGCACGTGGCAGACGGCTGTGCAGCCTGGGGGACACGGTGGCAAGCAACGGTGACGAGGCTACCGCCGTGGCGAACAGAGAAGCATGGACGGACGCTTTTGGGGGCGACGGCGACGGGCATTTAATGCCCTTGTCCCCCACTGTCAAAGTTAGGTGAAGACCACTGTTCATATACTGTTCATGCACTGTTGCAACTACCACCAAATTTACACTTTTACCCTCCTCTACGTTGACACTTGTCGGTGACCCCTTTGAGCTATAAAAGGAGGCCCATGCACAACGTAGCGGGGGTTCGAAACCTAGACAACTCTCTCGCTCGGTGTAGCTAGTACTGTAGATCTTCAAGCTCCCGAGCTCAAGAACTCAATCCAACCTAAGCAGGAGTAGGGTTTTACGCGTCCGCGCGGCCCGAACCTGGGTAAAACTGCCCACGTGTGCTCCTCGATCTGCTCTCCGTGCTCCCTCCGCTCCCTTACCACAACGTAGAAGGGGCTCCGGTCCCATAGGTGCTCGTGGGAGGACAGTTTCCCCCGACATCTTTGGCGTGCCAGGTAGGGGGCGTCGAGGTTGTGCGAACCTGATCCGGCGCTCACGCGGGCGCAACCTTCAGCAACTTCACCAGCTTCATCAACCTCATCGACAGCATCAACATGCCTCCGAAGAAGAAGGCTTCGGAGGTCGGAGGCCCGTCTGTGTCGATCCCGCCACCACCAGAACCAACGGTTGGTGGGGTAGACGCCGGCGGAAGGGTGACCGCCGGTGAGGAGACTCACGGCGCCACCAAGTCCAAAGACAAGACGGACGACCGGGCAAACTCCAAAGCCTCGGTGTCAGTACACGCCCCACGTCCCTCCCAGGAGGTGCAAGACCAGCAGCGGCGTGGTACGGGAGGTACCATACGCTTGCTGGGGCGTGGCCAAGCCGGAGAATCACGGGACGCTCAAGGCCACCGCCCCGGCACGAGCAAGGCGCGGTCGCCGGCACGGGAACGTGCTCCTTCTAACGCAGTTAGAAGTCCGAGCATGTCCCGCTCCTCGCACCGTTCGCCACCGTTTCCCTCCTCTCCAGCAGAAGCCCTGGCTAGGGCTCAGCTGCTCCTCGACTTCCCTCCAGCGGCGGACAAGGCCGAAGACTGGAGGGCGACGATCCAGAGCCTCATCGCCTTCGCCAACAACGATGCGCCGCAGCAGCCGGCAACTTCACGGCCCCGGCAAGTCGACCAAGCGAAGGCCGATGGCGACAAGACCACCGGGGGTGCAACTACCGTGCACTCCCCGCCGCGGAAGCAGAAAACGCCGCCCCGCCGGATCAACGTCGACGACGACTCCACGGCGTCGTCGGATCCGTGGGCTCGTCGCGATCAGCGCCAAGTCCTCGACGACAGGCGGCAAGAGGACGCTCGGACTCGCATCGAGCGTCGACGAGAAGCCCGAAGACAGTCAGATCAGCGTGTTGGGACCGCTGTCGACGCGCACGCGCCCGGTGAACCAGGCGACTTGCCGTACGCGGCAGGTTGCCCTGCGTTCACCCGTGAGCTGCGACAAGTCCAGTGGCCCAGCATGAAGAATTTCAAGCCCGACGTACCCGAGAAGTACAACGGCAAGACGCACCCCTCGGAGTTCCTCAGCATCTACACCATTGCAGTGCAGGCTGCCGGGGGACGCGACGAGAAGATCCTAGCCAACTACTTCCCGCTAGTGCTTAAGCCAAACGTCAGGTCTTGGCTTATGCACTTGCCGGAGAACTCCATCTCTTCATGGGCGGATCTGTGCCACCAGTTTGTCGGCGCCTTCACAGGCGGCCGCAAACCCCACGGTCAGGAGAGCGATCTCCACATCCTAGCCCAAAAGGAAGGAGAATCCCTGCGCAAATACATCCAAAGGTTCAGCCGTGTACAACACAACATTCCCGATGTCCACCCTGCCGCGGTTATCAGCGCGTTCCACCAGAACGTGCGTAACCGCCGGATGAGGGAGGAGATGGCCATGACCAAGATCCGGGACGTCAGCGAGCTTTACGCTCTGGCCGACAAATGCGCACGTGCTGAAGAGGGGAGAAGGCTCCCCGGAGAGGATACCGGCGCAGGAGGAAGCGACAGTGAAGATGCCGCCCCGGCAAGGAAAGGCCGGCGGTGGAACAACAGAAAGAAGAAGAGCAAGGAAGTGCTGGTTGTCGAGCAGTCCGGCAAGGAGGCTCCCGCCAAGAAGGCACATGCTGGCGGTTCCGGCAAGGAGCCCGCCCCTGTAGCGGCAGCCGACAAGCAGGACGGCTCCGACAAGCAGTACTGCAAGATCCACCGCACCAAGGGCCACGATCTCCAGAACTGCAAAAGAGTGGAGTACCTCGTAGAGCAGCAGAAGGCTGAATACGAGCGACGTGACAAGGAGAAGGCCCAAGGAGGCGGGGGAGAACCCAGCAAGAAGCGGCCGTTCAATGGCCGGGGAGGACGCCGCGGCAAGGCCAAGCAGCGGCAAGGTGATAGACCTCCCCGGGGCCGCGACAAGGATGAGGATGAAGACGACGATGATGACATGGAAGAAGGAGACAACAGCGAGCAGGAGTTCCAGAAGGCCACAGAGGTTCTGTGTGTCGACGGAGGTGCCTCTGTGCATACTTCCCACCGCCAGCTCAAGCAGTGGGTGCGAGAAGTGAATGCAGCTGAGCCGCCCGTCGAGTCACGCAGGCTGCTGAAGTGGTCCGGCACGCCCATCATCTTTGACCTTGAGGACCACCCTGACCGCACAACTACGGTCGGGTGCTTGCCGATGTTGGTCTCACCAACTATCCGCAACCTCAAGGTCACCAAGATGTTGGTCGACGGCGGGGCCACCCTGACCGCACAACTACGCCCATCATCTTTGACCTTGAGGACCACCCTGACCGCACAACTACAGATCTCAGACGGCGAGCTCGAGGAAACCGGGCCGTTCCAAGGGATCAACCCGGGAAGGAGCAAGCCGAAGGGGAAGATCACGCTGCCAGTGACCTTTGGCGGAGAGCTCAATTTTAGGACGGAGAGGATCACATTTGATGTTACTGATATCCCATTGCCATACAATGGGATACTTGGTCGTCCTGCCCTCGCCAAGTTCATGGCAGCTTCCCACTATGCATACAACGTACTCAAGATGCCGGGGCCGATAAGCGTCATCTCTGTCCCCGGCGACAAGAAGGACGCGCTTATCTGCGCCGACAAGATCTACCGGGATGCAGCAGCCGCAGCAGAGAGCAACACACTTGCCGCTGAAGCTCCCGGGGGGAAGAACAGGACCAAGTCCGGCAAGAGCTCTGGAGCCCACTCCGGCAAACGCACCTCCTCGGAGTGCTGCGCTGCCGTCGAGGACGCGCCATCGAGCTCCGCCGGCAAGTGCAAGAAAGGAATTGCAGCTCCACCGGCAACCAAGAAGGTGTCCGTCAAGGAGGACGGCACTGGTGGTACCTTCACCATCAGTGCTACACTCGACCCCAAATAGGAAAGCACGCTCGTTGCCTTCCTGCGGGCGAATGTCGACGCGTTTGCGTGGCAACCGTCTGACATCCCCGGTGTTCCCAGGAAGGTAATTGAGCACAAGCTTGCTGTTTGTCCTCATGCGTGGCCCGTCAAGCAGAAGGTCAGGAAGCAAGCCGTGGAGCGCCAAGAATTCATCGCCGAAGAGATAAAGAAGTTGGAAGCAGCAGGCCTGGTTAGAGGCGTAATACATCCCACGTGGTTGGCCAATCCAGTTGTCGTGCGAAAGGCTAATGGAAAGTGGAGACTTTGTATAGATTTCACCGACGTGAACAAAGCTTGTCCCAAGGATCCATTTCCCTTGACGCGCATCGACCAAATTGTTGACTCCACCGCCGGATGTGAGTTGCTTTCCTTCCTTGATGCATACTCAGGTTACCACCGGATATTCATGGCCAAGGAAGATTAAGAAAAGACTGCATTCATTACTCCATGCGGCACATATTGCTTCATACGCATGCCCTTTGGATTGAAGAATGCAGGCTCGACATTTGCAAGGGTGGTGCACACTGCTTTTGAGCCACAGATACACAGAAATGTAGAAGCCTACATGGATGACATAGTGGTCAAGAGCAAGAGCAAAGATACCCTGATACAGGACTTAGAGGAAACCTTTGAGAATCTGCGCAAGATCCAACTCAAGCTGAACCCCGAGAAGTGCGTCTTCGGAGTTCCCTCCGGCAAGCTTCTCGGGTTCTTTGTGTCCCAGAGGGGGATTGAAGCCAATCCCGACAAGATAAAAGCCATCGAGCAGATTGAAGCCCCGAAGCGCGTCAAGGACGTAAGAAGACTTGCTGGTTGTGTGGCTGCCCTCAGCAGGTTCATTTCAAAGTCTGCAGAGCGCGCCCTGCCTTTCTTCAAAATTTTGAAAAAGGCAGGTCCCATGAAATGGACTCCGGAAGCGGAGGTAGCGCTGCAAGACTTGAAAGGATACCTGTCCTCCACTCCGATACTTGTCGCACCTAGGCTACAAGAGAAGTTGCTGCTGTACCTAGCGGCAACCAATCAAGTGGTTAGTGTTGCGTTAGTAGCAGAGAGAGAGAGGCGAATGAGGAACCCACATCCCCGACAAGCGAATCCAGCGATAAGCAGGGGGCTTCCCCGACAAGCTCTGGCCCCGACAAGGACAAGTCTGCGCAGGAGCAAGGAGAAGTGCGAAGGAAGATGGTGCAGCGCCCAGTGTATTTCGTAAGTTCCCTTCTGCAGGGGGCTAGATCAAGATACTCTGGGGTGCAGAAGTTGCTTTTCGGCCTCCTCATGGCCTCAAGGAAGTTGCGCCATTACTTCCAAGCACACGAGATAACGGTGGTCACTCGCTTTCCGTTGAAGAGGATATTGCAAAATCCCGAAGCAACAGGCAGGATCGTCGAGTGGGCATTGGAGCTGTCAAGCTTTGGTCTCAAGTTTGAGGGTACTTCAACCATACATAGCAGAGCTTTGGCAGAATTCATAGCAGAATGGACCCCAACGCCAGATGAAGAAGTTCTAGAGACAAGCGCCCCCTCCAAGAAGTGAGCAACGAGTGGATAATGTACTTTGATGGTGCTTTCTCGCTGCAAGGCGCCGGTGCCGGCGTGGTACTCATAGCGCCCACCGGAGAGCACCTCAAGTATGTTGTCCAGATGCACTTTCCCAAGGAGCAAGCGACAAACAATACTGCTGAGTATGAAGGTTTGCTTGCCAGCCTCAGAATTGCGGCCGAGATTGGGATCAAGAAGTTGATTGTGCGGGGAGATTCACAGTTGGTGGTCCGACAAGTGAATAAGAGTTACCAGAGCCCTTTGATGGAATCTTATGTTGATGAAGTGAGGAAGCTTGAAGAGCACTTTGAAGGTCTGCAAATGGAGCACGTCCCAAGAGCTCAGAATGATATTGCAGATGGCCACTCAAAGTGTGCTGCAATGAAGTTACCTGTGGAACCAGGGACCTTCATGCTCAAGTTAACTCAGCCATCCGTTACACCATCAGTTGGGCAAAACAAGAAGAGGAAGTTGGTCTCCAGCGACTACTTGCCGACAGATCTTCCAGAAGCCGCCGCCAAGGTCCCCAAGATCAACAGCCAAGATGCTGAGGAACAGTTTGCTCCTTCAGATCCAAGGGTCTGTACAGTTGAAGCAGGCGTTCCGACAAGCCTTGCCCCGGCAAGCTTGCCGGGGGACCATCAGCTCCGGCAGAGCCGCAGGTTCTTGCCGTAGAAGCTGAGATTCCCGCAGCAGCCCTCATGCCTTTAGTCCTTGTTGTTGAGCCTCGGGCTCCAGCATGGGCACAGCAAATCGTCCGCTTTCTGCAAACTGGAGAACTTCCTGACGAGCCAGAAGAGATAGAGAAAATAACCAGGCAGTCGAGTATGTACCAGTTCGTTGGCAATGAACTGTACAGAAGAAGACTCAACGGTGTCAGGTTGAAGTGTATTTCCAGGGAAGATGGACAGAAGCTGTTGGCAGAGATACATGGAGGCATATGTGGCCACCACATTGGCGCAAGGGCACTTGCCGGGAAGACGTTCCGGCAAGGGTTCTTCTGGCCAGAAGCCCTCCAAGATACAACTGCACAAGTAACCAAGTGTGAAGCGTGCCAGTTCCATGCCAATCAAATTCACCAGCCAGCTCAAGCTCTCCAGACGATCCCTTTGTCCTGGCCCTTCTCGGTCTGGGGGCTTGATATTCTCGGCCCCTTTCCCCGCGCAATCGGGGGCTTTGAGTACTTGTACGTAGCAATCGACAAGTTCACAAAGTGGCCAGAAGTGGAACCAGTGAGAAAGGTGACAGCACAGTCAGCAGTTAGGTTCTTCAGATCGATTGTTTGCCGTTTCGGAATCCCTAACAGGATCATCACCGACAACGGCACACAGTTTACAAGTCGCACCTTCATGCAGTACGTCCAAGACCTTGGCGCCAAGGTCTGCTTCGCTTCTGTTGCTCACCCGAGGAGCAATGGTCAAGCGGAGAGGGCCAATGCTGAAGTGCTGCGCGGACTCAAGACAAGAACCTTCGACAGGCTGCACAAGTGCGGAAGAAACTGGATAGAGGAGTTGCCGGCGGCTCTTTGGTCAATCAGGACGACACCAAATCAAGCCACCGGGCAGACACCCTTTGCTCTTGTCTATGGAGCAGAGGCAGTTCTCCCCACGGAACTCGTATACGGATCTCCTCGAGTGCTCGCTTATGATGAGCTCGAGCAAGAGCAACTGCGACAAGATGATGCATTGCTCCTTGAGGAGGAACGTCTCCAGGCTGATGTACGAATTGCTCGATACCAGCAAGCCTTGCGTCGCTATCATAGCCGCAAGGTCAGGGCCAGGAGTCTCGAGGAAGGCGACCTTGTTCTTCGGTGTGTTCAGTCCGCCAAGAATTCCAACAAGTTGACGCCGAAGTGGGAAGGCCCTTATCGGGTGAGACAAGTCACAAGGCCCGGCGCTGTCCGCCTTGAGACAGAAGAAGGCTTACCGGTGAGCAACTCCTGGAACATAGAGCATCTTCGCAAGTTTCACCCGTAAGGCGCGGTTGCCGTGATCCGCTCCGGCAACCACCTTTTGTGCAAGTCTTGCCGCTGTTGCATGTAAACCTTCGTACAAAGCCGGGCGCAGATCCCGTGCATCAGTAAAGCTTTTATGCTTCGCACTATTTGTCATTTACATGCTTTTCTTTGTTATTTGCATGCATCATCTGACACCTTGTGCAACGCACATCCCCGGTAAGCACTAGCAAGCCATGAGGCCCTATACTTGTTTTTCCTCCTCTTTTTCTTTCCCTCTTAAGCAGAAGGAGTATTCCTCGCGCACAAGTTTGCCGGGGGGGAAGGAGATGGAGGCATGAACCAAGTACTGTTCAAGAAAGAGAAGCCTTGTCGGGGAGCAAACAATCTATGAAAGCTAAGTTACCAAAGTTTGAGTAATTCAAACTTTTCAAAAACAAAATTAGTTGTCTTCCTTGAACAACCACACTTTGTATGGAAAACCTGTGTGCGGAGGAACCTACCCGTGGCTAGCTGCACCCTTACTTTGTTTCGAGCACGCTCAACGACTTAAGTGAGCTGCGACAAGTGTCGCGCCCTTACTTCGTTTTCGAGTTCGCTCAGCAATCTAAGTGTGTTGCGGCTAGCTGCGACAAGGTTTCTTGCCGGCAAAGGTATTGCCAGCAGGCTGCTAAGAGTCCAACACTCAGCGCTCGCGGCAAGGGTCCTTTGCCGGCGAGTTCCCTAAAAACATAGGGTGGAATGCATACAAAGTGAAGGGACCAAAGCAAGGGAGATAACACTGCATTGGTTGCTCAAAATAGGATTGTATATTACAAAGATGACTTGCCGCAATACTAACAGATTCTTGTCCGTAACATGCTTTGCAGCGGCAAAGGAAGCAGAAAGAAAGGAATCTAATCTACGCGGTCGCCTTCACGCCTCGTGATCTTGCCCACCTTGGCGACGATGTGGGCAACTTGCGCCTTCAACGCCTCCTGGTCAGCTTCGGGCGGCAAGGAGCGGAGGACATTGACGAGGTTGATGCCGGGGTTGCGGTAGACGATCTTCGATAAGACCCGCTCCATGGTGCCCGTGCAGAGCCGATGCGCCTCGTCGGCCAGCTGCACGGGGATCTTCTCCCGCAGCCGCGCAAGCGCCGGCGCAATTCCCCTGAAGAACAGACTCAACTTGGCGCTGTGGGGGAGACTCTCGTCCGGGGAGTACACGAGATGCTCCGCCCTCAGCGCCATCATCTCCATGTCAATATTGGCAGCAGAGGTGACCAGCTCATCAGTCCACTGCACCACTGCCCGGTTGAAGTTGTTCTGCGAGACGGCGGCGCTCTCCACCAAGGCCCTTTCCTTGCGGAGTTCGTCCTTCAGCTTCGTCTCGCGGTCCCGGGCGGCGTCGAGCGAGTCAGTCAAGGTGGAAACCTTCAGCTCTAAGTCAGCGATGGAGTTCCTGGCGTCAGTGAGCTCTTTGCCCTTCTCGGAGAGACGTACCTGCAGCTCAGAGTTGGTGTGGGCATCTTTCTCCTGCTCCACGTTGAGCGCAGTGACCCTCTCCTCGCTCGCCCTCAGGTACAGCTCCGTCTGCGCCACCTTGGCCTCCAGGTCCTTCTTGGCGGTCTCTGTGGCGGCTGCGGCGTTCCTCGCCTCCTTCAGAGCCCCGCCAATGGCCTGCTCCCGGGTGGCGAGGTCGTCCTCGTGGGCGTCGAGGTCGACCTTCCGCTGGTTGAGTACTCCTTCCCGCCGAGACAGCTCCTCGGCGGCCAATCGTTGCTGCTCCTCGGCCTCAGCTTTTTCAAGGATAAATGCTTGCTGCGCCCCGGCAAGCTCTTCACGCTCCTCCGCCAAGCTCCGGAGGGCCGCCTGGTAGGCGGCGCAGAGCTCCGCGGCGCGCTTCTCCAAGTCAGCTCCAGCCTTGGCGGCGAGAGCCTCCCGAGACTCCAACTTCGCCTGCCTGGCCCGGTACAAAGCCAGGAGCCGACGAAGGAGTCTCTCCTCTCCGGGCTCGTCGCTGCCGCCGGGCGTTTCAACAATCTTCAATCCGGCGGAGGCGAGGACCTCTCCGTCAAAGGTCTCTCCCTCCGCGGGTGCTCGAGATGAGGACGCCCACGGGACTTGAATGAAGACCCCTTTGGCGGCCTCCAGGTAGACACCCGACCGCTCCGTGGAGGCGGAGGGGTCGGCGGCCGGTGCAGCGTCCGACGCTCCTGCAGCCTCCGGGCCAGCAATGTGGTCGCCGGTCCCTTCCCCAGCCGCAGCATCGGCGGTCGGGGCGGTCTCCTCGACGGCTGGCTTGTCAGCACCAGCCATCTCCTCGGCTGCAGTGGCATTGCCGTCGTCTCCATGCACGCCCTCCTCGACGGTGGTCTCCGTTTCCATCCGCTCCGAGGCGGGAAGATCTAGCGGAAGAAAGAGAAAAGAAAGATCGTCAAGCAAATATCCAAAAAAGACGAATTCGAGAAGAAGAAGTCACAAGGGTTACCTTCGCGGACTTCTTCGACGATGGGGTCCCTCGCCGGGGAATTCTCCCTTGGCGGCGGAGTAGTGGCCGGAGGGCCGCCTGCGCCCTCCCTTGGCGGGCTGCTCACCCTTGTCGGGCAGTTCACCCTTGGCGGGGTACTCGCCCTTGGCGGAGTGCCCGTCCTTGGCGGAGCGTTCTCCCTTGCCGGGGAGTTCATCCTTGGCGGGGACGGTGGAGCAAGTGGCTCGTCGGGGGCGACCTCCTGGTGCTCCTGCGGCTGCGGCTCCACTTCTGCACAAGACAACAAGACATCAACCAAGATGATAACCTCGAGCGCACCCGTCAAGCAGAAAGATAGATACCAGACTTACGCTGGGGGCTGCGCTGGGGGCTGCTCCTCGGAGCAGCAGGCTGATCCGGCGAGCTCGTCGCCGGCGCATCGCTTGTCGCCGCGACGGGCTCGTCGTCCTCGATATTGACCACAGGGATCTTGGCCCTCTTCGCCATCCGCTGGGTCAAGGTCATGCGAAGCAAAACAAAAGCAAGATCAGAACCAAGCAAGGAAAATCAAGACAAAATCAAAGAAACTAAAAGGATTGCAAGTACTTACTCCTCTTCCTCTTCGTCGGAGCTGAGGGCGGAGAAGTCAAACTCCGCCTGGTGTGCTCCCGCGCGAGGAGCTGGAGGAGAAGACTCCCTCGGGCGCTTGGCGGGCTCCGGGGCTGTGGGCTGTGAAGACCCGGCCCCCGTCGTCGCCGAGGACCGAGGGGCACAAGGAGCACCCGTTCCGCTCCGGGAAGATCCCCCTCCGCTTGGCGCTCGAGCACGGGGCGCCTCCTTGACGACTTCGCTCGTCTTGGTGGCGCGTGTCGCACGGCGCGTCGGCTGCTGTCGAGGCGCCTGTGGCCTCGCAGTCTCAGCTGCCTTGCGGAGGCGCCGCCGGAGAGGGGAGAACCGGACTCTACTCTAGGCGTGAAGAAGTGGCGGAAAAGAGCTACATTTGGATGAACCCCAACATAGTTTTCGCACAGATGTGCGAAAACGGCCATCGTAAGGATGGCGTTGGGGGTGAAATCTAGGAGGTGGAGGCCGTACGTATTCATTACATCACAAAAGAACTCCGAGTACGGAGGGCACAGACCACAATGGAAGAATGCGGCAAAGTAAATGTACCCGCCGGGGAACATGACGACGGCGACGGCGGGGAGGACTCTGGTGCGGGGATGAGCTTTGGTCTCCCTCGCCCAGAACAAATAGTATTTGTCCCGCAGCTCCCTCGCGCCAAAGCCTCGGCGCGAAGACCACGCACTTCCTCCGCAGGGCTGCCAGCTTCGCCGCCTGCTCGGACTTCTCCTTCTTGGCCTTGTCACTCTTCGCCTTGTCGCTCTTCAGAGCCATGGCGGGGGCGGCGAGGAAAGAGGCGAGGAGGTCGACGGTGCCGCAGATGCGGGAGATGGCGGAGGAAGGGAGGGGCTGGGCTCTCTGTCGACCTTTGGGAGGCAGAGGGCGACGGGGGTTTCTGGAGAATCAAGGCACAATGAAAACGATGGAGGGAACTGCCCCTGCTTCCTCTGCTTTTAAGGGGGAAGTGGGGGACGTTCCGCATTTCTCATTAAAGAACAGGCCACGATCTCTCCCACAACGCCGCAATCGACACGTGCCGTTAGGGAGGGATGCGGCGGATACGGAAGGGGATACGGCTTGCCGTGGGCCGCGTGTGCCCGTGCACTGTCTTGGGCCTGGCCCAACAGCGCTCGGCACCGTGTGTGGCCTAGGCCCGGGGGCTCCTGTCGGTGTACTAAGATAGGGGTACCTTAGTACCCCAACTTGTGCACGGGCAGTAGCAGCTTCCCGTGGCAGGGCTTACCACGTGCTCGCCAAGAACCGTTCTGGTCCCTATGAAGCCATTCAAGAACAAAGTATATAAGTCAGAAGATCAAGGCCCCGGCAAGAGGAGCTTGCCGGGAAGGCCGCACCAGGCTCAAGGTTATCACTTTAGCACAAGACCCTGGCAAGAGGAGCTTGCCAGGAAGGCCAAGGAACAAATACCTCAAGAGATGCCTCAGCGCATCATGCGCCCTGGCAGGACCCGGAGAGCGACAAGCTTCCGGGCCCGGCAAGATCACGACCCCGGCAAGGTGCTTGCCGGGGAAACCTACGCCGTGTGCCCGCGCTCCAGCTCATCTGCCCACGCGTCGCCCTGGGGCCTTTCCAGGGGCACGTGGCAGACGGCTGTGCAGCCTGGGGGACACGGTGGCAAGCCACGGTGACGAGGCTACCGCCGTGGCGAACGGAGAAGCATGGACGGACGCTTTTGGGGGCGACGGCGACGGGCATTTAATGCCCTTGTCCCCCACTGTCAAAGTTAGGTGAAGACCACTGTTCATATACTGTTCATGCACTGTTGCAACTACCACCAAATTTACACTTTTACCCTCCTCTACGTTGACACTTGTCGGTGACCCCTTTGAGCTATAAAAGGAGGCCCATGCACAACGTAGCGGGGGTTCGAAACCTAGACAACTCTCTCGCTCGGTGTAGCTAGTACTGTAGATCTTCAAGCTCCCGAGCTCAAGAACTCAATCCAACCTAAGCAGGAGTAGGGTTTTACGCATCCGCGTGGCCCGAATCTGGGTAAAACTGCCCGCGTGTGCTCCTCGATCTGCTCTCCGTGCTCCCTCTGCTCCCTTACCGCAACGTAGAAGGGGCTCCGGTCCCATAGGTGCTCGTGGGAGGACAGTTTCCCCCGACATACATCAACACCATAGCCTCACCAATGAGTTGTGAGTAGTTTACCACAGACCTTCGGGTCCATAGTTATTAGCTAGATGGCTTCTTCTCTCTTTTTTGATCTCAATACAAAGTTCTCCTCGATCTTCGAGGAGATCTATTCGATGTAATATTTTTGCGATGTGTTTGTCGAGATTCGATGAATTGTGGGTTTATGATCAAGATTATCTATGAACAATATTTGATTCTTTTCTGAAATCTTTTATGTATGATTATAATATCCTTGCAAGTCTCTTCGAATTATTGGTTTGGTTTGGCCTACTGAATCTATAGTTCTTGCAATGGGAGAAGTGCTTGGCTTTGGGTTCGATCTTGCGGTGTCCTTTCCCCGTGACAGCAGGGGCAGCAAGGCACGTATTGTATTATTGCCATCGAGGATAAAAATATGGGGTTTATATCATATTGCTTGAGTTTATCCCTCTACATCATGTCATCTTGCTTAAAGCATTACTCTGTTCTTATGAACTTAATACTCTAGATGCATGCTGGATAGCGATCGTTGTGTGAAGTAATAGTAGTAGATGCAGAATCGTTTCAGTCTACTTGTCACGGACACGATGCCTATATATAATGATCATGCCTAGATATTCTCATAACTATGCACTTTTCTATCAATTGCTCGACAGTAATTTATTCACCCACCGTAGAATTCTGCTATCATGAGAGGAGCCACTAGTGAAACCTATGGCCCCCGGGTCTATTCTCAACATATTAATCTTCCATCTATTTTACTTTGCTATATTTACTTTCTGTTCTTATATCAAAAATACCAAAAATATTATACTATCCTATCTATCAGATCTCACTTTCGTAAGTGATCCTATAGGGATTGACAACCCCTTATCGCGTTGGCTGCAAAGTTCTTATTTGTTTGTGCAGGTGCGAGGAACTCGCGCATGGTCTCCTACTGGATTGATACCTTGGTTCTCAAAAACTGAGGGTAATACTTACGCTACTATGCTACATCACCCTTTCCTCTTCTAGGGAATACAACGCAAGCTCGAGAAGTAGCAAGATGCCCCCATGTGTGGTTTTGGTAATTGATGAAAATTCCTATAGACTAAAGGTTGCCTTGAGTTATATTTGAAGGGTTTGTCCATAGGCTTTTCTTGGAGTCCATTTGTTGTTTTCAAGGAGAGTTTGTGTTGACCAAGGTGCTATCAAGGAATTATCCAAAGATTGGTCTTGTGAGTGTTGAGCTTATTGCAAGCATGTCTTGAAGAAGAAGAGTGTGTGATCATTCAAGTTTACCTTCAAGACATCATCCCAATGAACAGAGTTGGAAAGATTCAAGGTTGATCAAGACTAAGTCAAAGAGTGAATCAAGTTGATCAACACACAAAGCATAGAAGATGTATCGAGAGGGATCAAGTGATCCCATGGTATGGTAAGCATTGTACATTACGCTTTGTGTACTAATCCATGGTCTACACGAGAGTTCTATGTGGGGATATGTATGTTTCCATGGGCTTGCGGCAAGAGGAAGATATTATACAACCCATGGAGGATGAAATCAATTGTTGATTGTCATCAAGATTGCGGTGTGCAAGTTCAAGTGGAGCATCATGAAGAGGTCAAGTGCTTGAAGCTTTTCGTACATTGTGGTGTCAATGGACTTGTGAAGATGTGCCGAAGAGTGGCTCGCCCATACTGGAGTATGGGGGAGCAATCTACTACTCTTCATCAAGCCAATGCAACCAAGAAAAGTGGTCCAACTTGAGGGAGTCAAGATCGTCATCATCTATCTCAAGTGGATTATGTGCAAGGCAAAGGTTTGTCCTTGATAGGTTTCCTATTTTACCGGTCTCATGGTGTTAGTTGGGAGACCGGATTATAGGATCGATAGCCGTACTATCAAGGGGGCTCTCGAGTGAGTAGCTTAATCATATCATTTGGTGAGAGCTCAAACCATTGCATTCTTGGCATCGTCATATTTCTTGGTTCTTGTTTGGATTTTCTCTTTGTGGGTTTTAGAGCTTGTGGTAATCTACGTGACAAGCTCTAGTTCATCAAAAACTGATTTCATATGCATCTTCTTTTGTGTTTTCGATGTTGGAGTTTTTACTGGTCTTATGTGAGAAAGGTTTCTCGCCATTTTACATTGGGTATTTTTCTTAATTGCTATTTCTTGATATTTCTATCAAGATTGTCTTTGCTCTTCTCTTTAGCTTTCCAACAAACTTGATTTTGTCGAATTCGGAGCTCGTATGCGAAAGTTGTGGCTGATTTGATCTTACCTGTTTTACATAGAGAGGTTGTACCGCCCCATAGAGAGATTGTACCAGTTGACCGGTACAACCGGTGTTTGGAGCGGTTGTACTGCTCCAGAATTGGTCTGAAGGATCTACCAGCCATGTACCGCTCTACCACCAGACTAGTTACTGTTTTGGAGCGGTTCTTGGGCGGTTGTTCACCGGTTGTATCGGTTAGTTCAGTTTAACCGGTCCTACCGGTTCCCCTGGTTGTTGTACCACTTAGGAATTTTTCTGATAGGTTGGTTTTTCCTCTGCTTTGACCAGTTGTACCGGTTCGTGCATCGGTTGTACCGGTCCTACAGTTTTCTGCACATAACGGGCAGATTCGTGGGGACCTATAAAAGGGGGTCTTCTTCCCCATTGGAATCTATCTTTTGAGCTCGTGTTCTTCCCCCATTGTTGACCTTATTCGAGCTTGCTATCTCTCAGTCCCTCCATGGATTCTTGCTAATTTTAGGGGGAAAAGAGAGAGGAGATCTAGATCCACATTTCCACCAATCACTTTCCCATCTATGTGAGGGGAACCCCTTGGATCTAGATCTTGGAATTCTTCGTGTTCTCTTCTCCGTTCTTCCTCTCATTTCTCTCCCTAGCATAAGTTACTTTGGTGGGATTTGGGATAGAATGACTTGGGCACTCCGTGTGTCCTTGCCATTGCATTTGGTGCATTGGTTTGAGTTCTCCACGATGATACATCGAAATTACAAGTTGAGAAGCTTATTACTCTTGGGAGCTTGGTACCCTTGAGCTTGTTCCACTTGGGAGCTTGGGCGCCCTAGACGGTTGAGGTCACCTCGGAGCCATATTCCATTGTGGTGTCGTTGGGGAGATAGCATCAACCTTTGTGGTGTTTGGAGCCCAATCATTGTGGTGTAAAGCTCCGGGCAAGCATCGTGGTCTCCAATTAGGTTGTGGAGATCACCCCGAGCAATTTGACGGGTTCCGGTGACCACCCCCAAGGGTTTCCAAAGTGTACGGGTTCTATCGGGGATATACCCCGTGGTATGAACCGGCCGGAATTATAACCCGGCCGGACTTGGTATTTTACTTAAGACGGTTTATATTTGGCAAGTTACTGGTGACCCGGCAGGTGGATCATGGATGACAAGGCCCAAGGCCCGGAAGGCCGGTTCATATTAATTGTGGGCCGGTTTATGAAGAAAGCATAAGGAATATCCTCTTACAAAGGAAGCAAGACTAGGACTCCTTGTAATAGATCAATCCTAGTCCTACTAGGACTAGTCATGTAACCCGCCCCTTCAACATATATAAGGAGGGGCAGGGCTCCCCAAAGAGGGGAGGTGAAGTGACAAGTTAGAGGAGAGGTTTAGACAAGTTTCTAGGGTTAGACACAAAGAGCCGGTTTACCGGCGACACCACGAGGATCATAATGAGATCTAGCCTCAAACAACACGTAGGGTTATTACCGGATGATATTTCCCGGGGCCCGAAGCTGTCTAAATCCGTGTCTTACATCGTGTCTCTCGATTCCGCTCAACCCCTCTCAAGCTACCACATAGATGCGCGGCCTCACCACTAAGTCCGCTAAACCGGACATCTGACGTGTTAATTCCACGACAGTTGGCGCCCACCATGGGGCCTGCGCATGGTGGTGTTGAGTTCTTGAAGGGATTTCTTCCAGGGTTCGAGAAGTTTGCAATTTATGGATGAAGAAGAACTGGCATCAAGCAAACAGTATTGGAGAGAGTTGCATCCGGCTTAATCAAGTTTGCTGGTCAAACGATGAAGTCAATGTGCAAGTTTTTAAAGTTCAACAGAAGTTTCGGGTTACGTATTGTATGGCACACAAAAACCGGTGATACATCGAATCCGAAAGGCGGGTTGGTTTCCACTACAACAGCCGCTGCGACCCGGAAACAGAGCTGGCCTCGACCCGGATTCATCCATCGTCTACGCCCATGCCCTCGCCTCGTTGGGCCGCTCGCCTGTTCCGAGCCGCTATGGCCTCCCATCGCCTCCGGGCCGATCATTACCGTCGCGCCCTTCGACTTGCCGGTGCCTCTCCGACCGCGCTCTGAGCAGTTTCCCCTCCGCCGCAGCAGAGCTGAGTCGCTATCTGCCGCTGCACCTTGAGCCATCGGGGGCTTCTCATCCACAGCCATCACAGCGAGCGGCCTCCTCTTCGATCTATCCGCCTCCATCGCGATGGCCCTGTCAAAATTAAACACCACTCGGAGGAGGATTTCAGCTTCGACGCTGCGACTCGCCTTGTCCGAGTCCTCCCCGGATCACCTCGTCGCTTCGATTAAGGATTAAACCGACACGGATTGACTGTGCGACAAACCGCCGTCGCTACACCGGAGCTCCGGGTTTGCCTTGCTCCTCCTCTGTTGTGGTCGCCTTCACCTACCCGCCGTCAAGCCGGCCTTGTCTCCGCCACAAGTCGCCAGTCCGCATCTGCCATGGCCCCGCGTCGTTCCTTCGGCTGAGCTGCCCATCCTCGCCAACCCACCCGAGTCCTCGCCTCCTTGACCCGGCCGTAGCCGCCGCAGCAATATCAAAAGCCACAGCCGGGTCTCCATGTCCGCTCCCTCTTGCAAGCCGCCCCGGACTCCCGAGCCACACACGGGCCATTAACGCGCCCCCGCACCGTACCACCTCCGCTGGCTACGCCTCTTGGCCTCGCCGCCACGGACTCATCCGCAAGCTATCGCCTTCATGGCCGGCTTTGGTTTCCACCTTAAAGTCGCCCGGCCTCGTGGCCGACTCCGTCGAGGTTTCAAACCGGCAGCGCCACCATGCGTTTCTGTGTCTGTGCCCTTGTCTGAATCGCGCCCTGAGTCGCCGCTCCAGCGCGCAGCTCCGCGTCGTTCGCCTGTGCGCATCCGCACGCCATCACCTCCTACTGCTCTATGGGCTCGCGCTGAACCGGCCACGACCGCGCCTCTCTGACCCACCGCTGCAGCGGACGCGCCTCATCCACTAAGCCGCCGCGGACCATCCGCTGCTTCAATCGTTGAGTCCTCGCCGTATGAGCCGCCGGCCTTGCCGCACGAATCACCTCACATCAGCTCGATGAGTCATCACGGCCGCTCTGACCTTTTACGGAGGTCTCATCAAGCTGCCGTCTCCCTCGCTGATGTTTCCAATGAGAGGGGATTTTTACCCGATGGGATAAGGAAAGAGTCAGGTTGTTTGAAGACCTCAATCATGCTAGTACTATTACTCATTCTCAACAATACACATCAGATCAATTCTTTTGTGGAATAGTCAAAAAGCACTACGGTGCATTATTCAGCACTGGCGTCTTCATATGATATCAGGTGTTATTTTCCTTATCTATTTTCCAGTATATATATTTTTTATTCTTTGAGGACAATTACTCCTTTCTTGTGATATTTTATACACAGGAAAAATTATTCATGATAAAGGGGTTGTTTACCGCGGAGATGGAAGCCCGCTAGAATAATTCAGCACAAGTGGACATTAAGACTCAACGGACTCTACGCCGGTTTACAATGCCATGGCCATTTCTCGCGACCACACCAGTTTGCAACGCCGTGGCCGTTTCTCATGACTACGCCGGTTCACAACGGGGAAGGCAACGAGCCCGTCGGTGCCGGCCGACCCATCAGCCATTCGAGCATATCAGGAGGACAACTTGTTCATCTCCGCCGGTTTACAACTACGGCCGATTCACATATCTGTGGTGCCACTCATGCTGTGGTCGTTTTACTGTCCACCCTGTGATCCGGTCTATTCAACATACTGGGTCAAATTCACTCAGGTGATATCCATCCAGAGTATAATTTATCTTGTTATATATTATTTTTTAAGAAAATAAGATGATTTGATCAGTTTATCTGGTTGTGCAGGGCATATGCACTCAGAAGCAACAAAACTCCCTGAAGAGCGTAAGATCACATCCGGCTCAAGGAGGACGCTCCACGCAAACCCTCTGGATGGTAATCCATCCAGTGATTGGTTCAAAATTTTCCCATGGTTTCAAGGAACCATGGAGGCCCTATGGAAAGACGGATAATCCGCATCCATCGACCAGCCCTCTGGAAAGACGGGTTACCCGCATCCAGTGATTGGCTAAAATTTGTTCTCTATGGAAAGACGGATAATCCGCATCCATCGACCAGCCCTCTGGAAAGACGGGTTTACCCGCATCCAGTGATTGGCTAAAATTCTTATGGACAGACGGGATTCCCGCATCCATCGACCAGCCCTCTGGAAAGACGGGTTTACCCGCATCCAGTGATTGGCTAAAATTCTTATGGACAGACGGGATTCCCGCATCCATCGACCAGCCCTCTCGAAAGACGGGTTTACCCGCATCCAGTGATTGGCTAAAATTCTTATGGACAGACGGGATTCCCGCATCCATCAACCGGCCCTCTGGAAAGACGGGTTTACCCACATCCAGTGATTGGCTATTTTTTTTTTCTTATGGTTCCTATGGAAAGACGGATAATCCGCATCCACCGGCCCTCTAGAAAGACGGGATTCCCGCATCCAGTGATTGGCTGAACCTTGCTTTGAGCCTGGCAGCTCTTAAAAAGCCTCGACTACATGGTTTTATTTGCAAATTTGCGTTTTCTGATCTTTATGTGTTATGATTCTTTAATCCGGAGTGGGATAATTCAAGAGATTGACCACGCATCTACAAAGTTAAAAGTCTGGGTCATGAATACCAGCATGAGATAAACCGGTGCTCATTATAACCCGGATCATCCGTCAGGCAAAAAGCCAAGTATAAGCTACAAATTTCTGGACAAAGTTTCAGCGTGATATAAACCGGTGTCTTTTATCAAACCCGGGATTATTATTGGGTCTATCAAAGGCTCCTCAGGAAATTGCAAATTTCGCCGGATTAAGAATATCAAGCATACTTGATCGCAGGTATGAAGTATCTTGTTTTTAAATACATATTGGCAGTACATGATCAGTTATAATGACCGATGTTTATTAAACCGGCCTAGTTTTGACTATAAGTCACCAGTATGAGACAAAATAATGACCGGTGTTTATTAACCCGGCCCGATTGTGATCAAACATCATTGGAACTGGTCTTCAAACCGGATTATATTCTTCAATAGCCAACATGGCTGGATTCTTATTATGCTTATAAATATTATGATTGAGGTTTTCAAAAGTCGCTTTAAGCGCAATGGATATTATTTCATCAATGAAAGTGATTTATTCTATAAAGGAAAAGTCCCGAGTCGCTGCAGGCTTACAACCCGGCACTTGGGGGCTACATTATTCAGACTGAGATTACATCAAATACACAAGTCTCAAGCACACGAACAAGTTGTCTACTTGACACTTGGGGGCTAATGGGCAGTTGAAGCAGTAAACAGCAGCAATTCAAAGACAAAAGTCTCAAGCACACAAGCAAGTTGTCTACTTGACACTTGGGGGCTAATGGAAAGATCATTTGCTTCATCTGGAAGTGCCGGTTCACCTTCTAAATGTAGCTAAACCGGAACTTGGGGGCTACCAATCGCTCCTGTCAACAATTCAAGGTACACAAGTATTCATTCATTATATTGAAGGGTCCACTGCTCAGTTGGTAAAGCACAAAGCTCTTAACCTTGTGGACGTGGGTTCAAACCCCACGATGGAAGTTACATCATGTAATGTTGTCCTCAATGATTATATCTACAAAGTCCCTGCTCATTATTGCATAATAACCCGGCACATGGGGGCTACATAATATGGAATATTCAGTGATTGGGATGAATAATCCGGATTTCTTCAAGATTATACAAGGCTATTTTCAATAAAGTATATGCAAAGTCCCTGCTCATTATTGCATAATGACCCGGCACTTGGGGGCTACAGGTAATATGGATATAAAGAAGGAACATCTTCAAATTCTCAGTTTTGGGTAAATCCGGAAGATCAATCATAACCCGGCGTTGGCAACAATCATAACCCGGCGTCCATAAACAGTCGTGACCCGGGAGCGTCAGTTTTTATAACCCGGTAATTTTGAGCATTGAAAGGCTGATTCGAATGAATTCTGGATTTACAGTATTTCTATGCAAACAAGTTGATTATGGAGCTGGTCTATTGATCTGGATTTTCTAGAAGAAGGAGAGGACAAAGGACTTAAGGATGGTCAGATGCCGGTTTACAAGAAATTCTTAACCCGGAGCACAACCTATCAGATTTGCTATTGTGTTTATTTTGCAGCATAAGTTTACCATGGATAAATCCAAGCTAAACTTGGGGGCTAATGTTGGGGATATACCCCGCGGTATGAACCGGCCAGAATTATAACCCGGCCGGACTTGGTATTTTACTTAAGACGGTTTATATTTGGCAAGTTACTGGTGACCCGGCAGGTGGATCATGGATGACAAGGCCCAAGGCCCGGAAGGCCGGTTCATATTAATTGTGGGCCGGTTTATGAAGAAAGCATAAGGAATATCCTCTTACAAAGGAAGCAAGACTAGGACTCCTTGTAATAGATCAATCCTAGTCCTACTAGGACTAGTCATGTAACCCGCCCCTTCAACATATATAAGGAGGGGCAGGGCTCCCCAAAGAGGGGAGGTGAAGTGACAAGTTAGAGGAGAGGTTTAGACAAGTTTCTAGGGTTAGACACAAAGAGCCGGTTTATCGGCGACACCACGAGGATCATAATGAGATCTAGCCTCAAACAGCACGTAGGGTTATTACCGGATGATATTTCCCGGGGCCCGAAGCTGTCTAAATCCGTGTCTTACATCGCGTCTCTCGATTCCGCTCAACCCCTCTCAAGCTACCACATAGATGTGCGGCCTCACCACTAAGTCCGCTAAACCGGACATCTGACGTGTTAATTCCACGACAGGTTCAGTGACCGCCCCCAAGGGTCGCCATTTGCATGGGTTCGGTGACCGCCCTCAAGGGTCCCTTAGTGGAATCACGGCATCTTGCATTGTGCGAGGGCGTGAGGAGATTACGGTGGACCTAGGGGCTTCTTAGGGAGAATTGTTCCTCCACACCGCTCCAAATGGAGATTAGCATCCGCAAGGGTGTGAACTTCGGGATACATCATCGTCTCTGCGTGCCTCGGTTATCTCTTACCCGAGCCCTTTACTTATGCACTTTACTTTGTGATAGCCATATTGTTTCTTGTCATATATCTTGCTATCACCTATTTGTTTATCTTTCTTAGCATAAGTTGTTGGTGCACATAGGTGAGCCTAGTTGTTGTAGGTTTTGTGCTTGACAAATTAACAGCTATGTTTATTCCGCATTTGTTCAAGCCTAAACCGTAATTATTTTAAAGCGCCTATTCACCCCCCTCTAGGCGACATCTACGATCTTTCAATTGGTATCAGAGCCTCGTCTCTCTTTATAGGGCTTAACCACCTAGGGAGTAAGGATGTCACTAGGGGCTTAGGATTCTCTGCCACTCTTAGTTTCGATGGCACAAATTTTGATGTTTGGGTAATTCGCATGCTTAATCTCTTTAGGGTCATGGACCCAAATTTAGAGCAAATTGTAGATATGGGGTTTTCTCCTCCAAAGGATCCCCAAAGATTATATTTAGAGGACGAGAAAAACTCTTATATCAATGCTCAAGCTTCTAATGTGTTTTTCGATGCTTTGAGCAATCTAGTTAAATTTCAACTCATGCCGTTTCGGGATGCTCATGAGTTGTAGACAAAGCTTCAAGATAAATATGGTGTGTCCAAGGTTTGTGTGGATGATTGCTCTTTCTCCACCTCCGGTCGTGTTGTCTTCTCAACTTCTTCTACTTCACCTACATGTGGTCTGCCACAAGGTAATGATATGGTGAGTAGTGTTGGTCATTGCAATGATGATAGTTTGCTTATTGTGGATGATCCTTCATCACTATCTTATTGCAATGCTCCATCTTTGGACTTCAACACTTCTAGCTCTCTAAATGTTTCACATGCTTGTGTTTATAGTCCTTGCATATCATGTAGAAATTGATTGACTAAATCTCATGATGATATGCTTGCCATGTCTTGTTGCCATGATAAAAGTGCATCTATCTCCTCGAATTGTTGTGCTAACAATGTAGAGGAAATCCAACACCCCATGGAACAAGATGTGGCCTTGAATGGTGCTTCGAGGGATCCAACATCATCATCTATTGGATTTTGCCTTATGGCTAAGGCTTCAACGGTATCTCCCACTTTGAATCCCAATATATCATGTGATGATAGTGATGATGACAAGAATAATGATGATGTTGATAGTGATGAAGAGATTGATAATGTTGCCTCCTTAAAAATTAAGGGGCAAATGATTTTGAAATCTCTTCTTAAGAATAAATTAGCTCGTTCCAACTTTATGGAAATCATGTCTATTGCCATTGAGGGCAAGAAATATATTGATGAGTTGGAATCTCGTCTAGATGAGCATGAGGTCACCATTGAGAAAATGTAAGGTCATGAGCGTGATTACGCTAATGAGATCACGGACCTCTCTCAAGCTCTTGAACTTGAACAAACCACCAAGGAATCTCTTGAGGAGACTTTTGCTCTAGAATTGTCTAGAGTGAGGGAATGTCGTGATAGAGCTCTTGAGGTGGCCAATAATTTTGAAACTAAAAATGAGAAGCTTGAAGTTGCACATGTTAAACTCCTTGAGGACCTTGAGCACCTCGAAAATGGCTCGAGGGTGATTAAGAGTGAGCTCATCAAACTCACCGAGTCTCATGCTCAATTTAAAGCTTCATATTCTAAAGAGCTTGCCAAGTTACCTTCTCCTCTTGCTATTATTGATGATGCTTGTGCTACTAACTCTATTTCTAGTGAAGCATACATTTTGAAGGAGAATGTTGAGCTAAGGGCTCAACTTGAGTCGCTATCTAGCAAGTATGGGAAATTGGACGAAAGTCATGTAAAGATCACAAGCTCTCATGATGATCTTCTAGTATACCATAATGTGCTAAAGTTAGCTCATGAGGCTATGATTGCTAAGGTAACATCTAGTGAGTCTCAGGTGGATACTAGCACTACTTCAAGTCAAAATGCTATATTGCCATGTTCTAGTCCTTGTAATTCATCTACTCACAATGTTGGCACATCCTGTGATGAATTACTTTCCTTGCCTTGTTGCTCTAACAATAAAGCTTATACTTCCTCTAGTACTTTTGCTTATACTAGCTATGTAGAGGAAATCAAAGAGCTCAAGGCCCAAGTCACTTCTTTGAAGGAAGACTTGGAAAAGTATCATGAAGGGAAGTCCACACTCAACAATATCTTGAGTGTGCTAAAATCCCCCAATGACGA
Source organism: Secale cereale (assembly GCA_902687465.1). Classification (NCBI taxonomy): domain Eukaryota; kingdom Viridiplantae; phylum Streptophyta; class Magnoliopsida; order Poales; family Poaceae; genus Secale; species Secale cereale. The sequence continues at coordinate 120,884,130 of LR738715.1, forward strand.
AGGTGGACTTGGATTCAACTCCAAGAAGAAGAAGAAGTCCAAGAGCAACAAGAATAAGGGCCAAGAACAACTCAAGAATTCAGCCAAGATTATTTGCTTCAAGTGTAAAATTAAAGGGCATCATGTTAGATCTTGCCCATTGAAGAAGAAGTCCATTAATTACAAGCAACAAGGGAAGATGCCACAAGTTCATTCTCATGCTCAACCTCAAGTTTAAGAAAGGCCTTTTCCCAAGAAGACCCAAGTTCATGCTTCTCTTGTTGAGAAATCAAGTGAGAAGAAAATGAAGATTAGACATTGCTACTTATGTCATAAGAAAGGTCACGTCGCTTCTTCATGCACTAGTGGTAACTTATCCAACCTAATTATTATTGATGATATCTATTCTCTTGGGAAGGATAAGGTTGGCAATGTGTTTGCCAAGTTTGTTGGTACTCAAAGTGGTGTCAAGAAAAGAACCATTTGGGTTGCCAAGCCTATTGTGAATAACCTCTTAGGAACCAACTTGGTTGGGGACCAACAAGTTCAAACTTGATCAATAGGTGTTTTGAGGGCATTGGAGACTTGACTACATTATGAAGATTTAAGGGTTCTTTGTCATTCTTATTGTCTCAAGCCAAGTCATTCGGATTATCTTTCTATCGTATATCCAATGTTCCTCCTTGTGGTAACTCGTGCTTAAATTGCTTACATTGAAAGTTACTTGCCCCTTAGCATGTTGCGGTTTTGTACCTCGCATGTGCTTGTGTATGTTGTGCTTCCAATTTTCTTATCTTGAGAAATCAAGTATGTGTGTGTTTGTTTGCACATCATATACGTGTGTGTCGCGTGTTGAGCCTTTTTGCATCTTGTTTATATCTTAGTTGGCTCTTGTGAGAGATTAATGGAACATCCCATTTTGGGGGAGTGATGTGCTTTGTGCACCTCACAATCCTAAAAATGTGTGTACATGAGGATTACCATCTAGTATTGATATTACAAGATTATCTAGTCTCTATGTGGTATGTATTCTCATGAGAAATTCAAATTCTATTTGGTCCATTAATTATCTCTTGATTGGTTCTCTTTTGCATCTTGTTAATTCTTTCTTTGGTATCACATTATGGGGGAGTAATATGCTATGTGTATATTACAAGCCTAGAAAATGTGTACATTTGAGATATTGTCACCTAGAGTTGATATTGTAAATTATCTTGTTCCTAGGTGGCATGTAGCTCTACAAGTTTCAAATTTGCTTTTATGTTTGGTGTGAAGATGATGTTGGATATGTTTGCAATCTACCACAGAGAATTATTTCCAAATACCTCTTGTCTCTGACAATTGGTAATCATTTATGTGGTGGAAATTATTGATCATCTTTACATTGTCTTTTGGTTTTATTTGTCTTATCTCTTGCAAAGATTGTGTCAACTCCCAGTGCCTTCCGTGCCACTTATGGATCTTGTTGTTTTATTGATTTTGTCAAGCGTTTTCTAGATATAGTGAAAGTGGTGGTCCCACCTTGTGCATTTTGTATTCAAATGCAAATTCTCTTTAATGCACAATTCTAGGGGGAGTTATCCTACTTTTGATAGAACACTCATCTTGTGATCCATATCAAGTGTGTGTTGATTGAAGACAAGCCATTTCTTTTTGGTACTTTGTCCCATCATGAAACTTTGTAGATGTGTTGGTTTGTTTGGAACCATTCTCTCTTTTGGGAGTCCGATATCTTTCCTTTTGCGTGTATTAATGGATATCTCATTCCTTGATGTATCTTTTAAATAGATATCTTCCAAGTGATTATTTCTCCATTTGGTATCCTATTTTCACTTGGTATTTCTTTTTCATTTGGTTTCGTTTCTTGAAAGTCTTGAGCATGCATATTTACTTCATGTATTTTCTTTGGCACGCTTTCTTTCTTTGACCCAATATATAGGGGAAACTCCACCTAGTCTCAATTTGGATAAGATGTGCATGAAATGTATTTTCATATATATATA
>LR738715.1:120886122-120918484 GCA_902687465.1 Secale cereale
TGTGTGTGTGTGTGTGTGCACATATGTATGTGGAGTTTTGTCCTATGTATTTGTGTTTCTAACTCTTTGGTCCCAATGAGTTTGGGTACCATTTTGTTTGTGTTGTTGTTCTAGGAACAGTTGGAGATGCATTGGCTGCTCGGCTCATTCAAAAGGAAGGCAGTGTCACCATGTACTTATTGGAGTCAAGCTAGGATGATAAATGAACTACTATCTACCTCCAATTGGTATCTACTACATCCTTCCAGTGTTATCTCGGTAACAAGTATCATCATCTACTTCATGCACACATTTCTTGCATCAACCTTGTGTAGGTTGTATCATGCCATGTAATTCATTCTTTCTTGTGATACTTGTTTCCTTTCTCAAAGCATCCCAACAATGATCTCTTGTTGCTAGTTGTGATGTCTTTGATGTTTGTGTGGTTGGAATACATTTATATACAATAAGACCATATCTAGCCATGTGCTATGCTTCCAACCAAATATCTTATTGGTATATTTATGACTTCCTTGTGGATATCTTTTTGTTTCCTTTTTGTAACTATTTCGTGTGTACATCCTTCTTTGTGGATTGATATCATCATGATTTTAATCTACCTAGAATCTTATACACTTGAGAGAAATTACATATCTAGAAGATATCCTTTTTCTTCACGTCCACCTTGTCTTTCTTGTATTATTTCTTTGGTGGCTCCGTGAAAGCTTTTGCCATGAGTGCGGGTCGTATCTTGTAGCATCCTGATGCACTCTTGTGTGGTGAAGATTTTTATTCTCTCGCTTGTCTTGATGAGGCTTTTGCCATTTCGATTGGTATCTTTCCTCATGACAAAGCTATCTTTTTCTTTCTTCACCATGGGTTGTGATACGTCTCCAACGTATCTATAATTTTTTATTGTTCCATGCTATTATATATTCTGTTTTGGGTGTTTAATGGGCTTTATTATGCACGTTTATATTATTTTTGGGACTAACCTACTAACCCAAGGCCCAGTGCAAATTGCTGTTTTTTTTGCCTATTTCAGGGTTTCACAGAAAAGGAATATCAAACGGAGTCCAAATGGAATGAAACCTTCGAGAGAGTTATTTTTGGAACCGTATCTACCCAGAAGACTTGGAGTATACGCGAGGGAATGAAGGAGGTGGCCACGAGGGTCCAGGGCGCGCCCCCTCCCCCTGGGCGCGCCCCCACCCTCGTGGGCCCCCTCTGGCTCCCCCGATGCCCTCCTTCCTCTTATATATATCCATGTACCATGAAAACATCGAGGCATCAACAAAAACCCTAATTCCATCGCCGCAACCTTCTGTTCCCGTGAGATCCCATCTTGGGGCCTGTTCCGGAGCTCCGCCAGAGGGGGGGTCTACCATGGAGTGCTTCTACATCAACACCATAGCCTCACCAATGAGTTGTGAGTAGTTTACCACAGACCTTCGGGTCCATAGTAATTAGCTAGATGGCTTCTTCTCTCTTTTTGGATCTCAATACAAAGTTCTCCTTGATCTTCGAGGAGATCTATTCGATGTAATCTTTTTGCGGTGTGTTTGTCGAGATCTGATGAATTCTGGGTTTATGATCAAGATTATCTATGAACAATATTTGATTCTTTTCTGAAATCTTTTATGTATGATTATAATATCCTTGCAAGTCTCTTCGAATTATTGGTTTGGTTTGGCCTACTAGATCTATAGTTCTTGCAATGGGAGAAGTGCTTGGCTTTGGGTTCAATCTTGCTGTGTCCTTTCCCATTGACAGCAAGGGCAGCAAGGCACGTATTGTATTGTTGCCATCGAGGATAAAAAGATGGGGTTTATATCATATTGCTTGAGTTTATCCCTCTACATCATGTCATCTTGCTTAAAGCATTATTCTGTTCTTATGAACTTAATACTCTAGATGCATGCTGGATAGCGGTCGATGTGTGGAGTAATAGTAGTAGATGCAGAATCGTTTCGGTCTACTTGTCATGGACGTGATGCCTATATATAATGATCATGCCTAGATATTCTCATAACTATGCGCTTTTCTATCAATTGCTCGACGGTAATTTGTTCACCCACCGTAGAATTCTGCTATCATGAGATAAGCCACTAGTGAAACCTATGGCCCCCAGATCTATTCTCAACATATTAATCTTCCATCTATTTTACTTCGCTTTATTTACTTTATGTTCGTATATCAAAAATACCAAAAATATTATACTATCCTATCTATCAGATCTCACTTTCGTAAGTGACCATAAAGGGATTGACAACCCCTTATCGCGTTGGCTACGAAGTTCTTATTTGTTTGTGGAGGTGCGAGGGACTCGCACGTGGTCTCCTACTGGATTGATACCTTGGTTCTCAAGAACTGAGGGAAATACTTACGCTACTGTGCTGCATCAACCTTTCCTCTTTGAGGGAATACAACGCAAGCTCGAGAAGTAGCAGGTTGTCACAAGCGTTGGTTATTCATTTTGCATGTTGAGTGTGCTTGTGAACCCCTTTGCTTGGTGTGTGTTGGAAGGACATGTCATGCACCTTGTATCTTATTTTTTCAAGACTATGTTGATGCTTAATTCTCATCCTTATATTAGTCTTCTCAAGTGGTTTGGCATGACTCACACGCATCATTTTGGTTGAGCCTTTTCTAAGTTGCCTCTTTTACTTGTTGCGCAACCATTTGTTTGTTGCTAGTGCTAGGCTTATTTTCCTACATGCTCACTTGCACTTGTTGTGGGTTTCTATTGATTTTGAGGGAGTGATGTTCCTATTTTATGCACTTGGTATCCTAATGCAAATATTCTAAGGAGTGCACAAATCATCGGGAGCTTCACTAGTGTCTTTAGAACACTCCATTGCGATCTTGCACTTGTCATGAGGTTCTATTGATTTTGGGGGAGTGATGATCTTATTTTGTGCTTGTTGTATCCAAATACAAAACTAAATTATGCACTAATCATGGGGAGCTACTCTAGTTTATATAGAACACTTCTTTGCTCTTTTCATAATATATGTTTTCATGTGGCTTGTAGGATCTTCGGCCCAGTTGGTTCAATTGGTATCTTTTGATAGCTTGTTTCAATTGGTATCTTTTGATTGCTTGATTGCTTGTTCCTCTCTCCTATTGGCCTTCTAAGCTTTTCGCCCATTTTGGCAATCGATGCCAATGGGGGAGATGTTTCAGAGAGTTTTGTGGAGAGGTTTAGAGAGTTATCTCTTCTTGCTTTGGTTTGGTTCCTAAGCATTTTCATCTCATACACATGCATTATTGGTTGTTGCGTTGCATGATGATGCATAATTCCTTGTATGAACTCTCTTGAAAGGGATTGTCATCAATTACCAAAATGGGGGAGATTGAAAGAACATGTGGTGCCCCCATGTGTGGTTTTGGTAATTAATGACAATTCCTATGGACTAAAGGTTGCCTTGAGTTACATTTGAAGGGTTTGTCCATAGGCTTTTCTTGGAGTCCATTTGTTGTTTTCAAGGAGATTTTGTGTTGACCAAGGTGCTATTAAGGAATTATCCAAAGATTGGTCTTGTGAGTGTTGAGCTTATTGCAAGCATGTCTTGAAGAAGAAGAGTGGGTGATCATTCATGTTTACCTTCAAGACATCATCCAAATGAAGAGAGTTGGAAAGATTCAAGGTTGATCAAGACTAAGTCAAAGATTGAATAAAGTTCATCAACACACAAAGCATAGAAGATGTATCGAGAGGGATCAAGTGATCCCATGGTATGGCAAGTATTGTACATTACGCTTTGTGTTGGGGATATAACTACTAAGTATAAACCGCCCAGGAGGGGCCGGGTTATACCTGTACTGAGTTATCCATATTGAAGCCCATGAAGACAAGGAGTATGACGTTTTACTATGGAGATATAAAAGCCCAGGGCCCAAAGGTGGACTAGGGACCGTAGACATAAATCTCCATATGGTGTGTAACTTGTGTTGTAAGGTAGGAAAGGGTAAATACCGAGCCGGACATGTTTATGAGCCGACCTCGGGATTCTGTAAACCGGCTCGGGCGTCATCCTGTGTATATAAAGGGACGACCCGGTGGCGGTTCAGGGGGAACATGCAACAACTCGAGAGCCAGGCAAAGCGGATTCGCTCCCTGGTCATCGAAACCCTAGCAATACCACAACAACTAGAGTAGGCCTTTACCTTCACCGCAAGGGGCCGAACTAGTATAAAAATCCTTGCATCCTTTGTCAGCTTTAACCCCTTTAAGCTAACCCGTCGCGATGGATCCACAACTAAGTCCTCACACTAGGACATCTGACATGACAAAACCACGACAGTTGGCGCCCACCGTGGAGCTATCACACGATGGTTTCGAGTTCTTAGAGGGCAGCTTCGAAGGGCTCAAGGGATACGCAGTGGGCCGGATGACCAAGAGTCGTCGCGACAAGATCTACATCAACGACGCATGTTGGGGCCCCGAGGCCGGCTCAATTGAGTACGGGTACCAGGTCCCCTTCGGCGCATTCACGTTTTCATTGGCAAGATTGGCGAACCGGGCCCTGAGCCGGACATCTGCACCGACATCATCGAGATGGCTCAGCGTGCTAGACCTGCCCGGGTTCGGCCTGCCATGAAGCGTGCCTTTGTGGGAGTCGTCCATGGAGCGGAATCTGAGGATAGATCAGCATCTGGTAGCGAAACCGTCATTTACTCTGGTGACGAATCATCCACCGGAGAGACCGAGTCATTGTACAAGTTGCAAGATGGCCGGTTTGGGCGCTGCTCTGATGGTAACAGTATTTCGGACCCCCTTGATCCGCCGAGCCGAGTTGCAGTCTTCATGGCCAGATCACAGTCCGTGCAACATTCTTCGACCGCAGCAGCATTGATCTCTGGTTTAGCGGTGGCAACAACAACCGGGGCAGGAGGCCCTGCAGCCACCGGCTCAGGTTTTGTCCGGTTTATTCGACACTTTGACAGCACTATTGACCGCTGAAGTTAGCCCGAAGGATCAGGAGCGGCATGACGCAGAAGTTGCTAAGGTGAAGGATCAGATAGCTCAAGCCAAGGTAGATCTGGCAGCTGAAAACACCAGGATGGCTGCAGAGCGGGCCGAGTTGGATGCACAGGCTTATCGGCTCATGTTGGATCAAAATGCATCAAATGACGTAATGAGGAGAAGGTACCGGTCTCACCTGCCTCCGGTTTATGAAGCAAGGAATCTCTTTAGCACGCCGGGAGTAGGAACCAGCAATCAACCAGTGGTAAACCGAGCAGAAGCGCCTCGAACGGGGGCATCGGTCCAGCCGCACCCAACAGATCTGCCTCGTCAGATCATCCTGTCACAACATGTACCGACGCCTCTGGGTCATTACTCCAACCCCTTGGATAACATAGTTGCTGCCGCTTCGCGATTGGCAGCCCTCCCTGTTGAAGGTGAGTCCCCCGTAGCGGTTGAGTCGTGACGGGCTAGGGAGCTCCTTCAGACAGCTTTGACTCAGCAGCAGGCTTATTCGTACAGCCGTGAGAGGATTCATTCCACCCCCCCCCCCACCCCGCCCAAGCCAGAGTTACAGCAGGCATATAGATGAACTGGTCGTGTCAAGCAGTGCGCGGAGCCGTAACCCGCCTCGGGGGCATAACCCGACAGGTGGTGGTGCTAATGCCCAGGATGTGGTGGATCACGGTAGACAACGTCGAGGAGCCAAGTTAGCGGCGCAGAACACGACCCGTCAACTTACCCCGGTTCGTCCAACCACTACGGTGGAACCAGGAGTTACTTCCAGTTCTTTGGGGTGCCATGTCTCACTCCCGCTTTACGTAATGTGCGTCTACCCAAGGATTTCAAAGGTCCTCGAAAGGTGCCCAATTAAACTGCCGATTTATCCCCTGAGTCATGGGTTGAAAGCTATGAGATGGCGATGGATATGATAGATGTGGACGATGCGGCGTGTGCTAAATATTTCACCATGATGTTGGAAGGAACATCTCGTACTTGGCTAAAAGGTTTGCCGGCTAACTCCATCGGGTCATGGGCCGAGTTAAGGGCCCGGTTTATCCATAATTTCAAAGACACATGCAAGCAGCCCATGTCAATTGTGGACTTAGATGCATGTGTCCAAGGAGAAAATGAATCAACAAGCCATTGGGTACGCCGGGTTTCAGAGATCTTGCATTCATCAGACCGCATCAATGCTGATACAGCAGTTTTAACGTTGGAAGGCAATTGCCGGTTCATGCCTCTGAAGTTGAAGTTGGGACGGCTCAAACGTCACTGCGATGACATGGGAACGCTCATGGCAGCCCTGGTTAAGTACGCCGACTCCGGTAGTACCAGGGACCCTGAGTCTGATGATGAAAAGTCGGGAAAGGGAAAGAAGAACGGCAAAGGGCAGCAGCATAACCCGGCGGGCCATGGAAGCAGCGGTAAGCGTAAAGCGGATAACAATTCAGATTTTATGGCTAACACCAACACGCAGAATGATGGTCAGCGTCGTAAGGGTAGGCCGCCCCCGTGGAGCGGAGGAGCAAGTATCAATCTTGACCGCCTGTTAAATCAGCCTTGCCCGAGGCACGGGACGAAGGAAAGACCAGCTATGCACCTCTGGAAGGATTGCTTTATTATGCGAGAGTTCAAAAATTCTGATCGTTTCCAATATGATCATGGACCGTCCGGTGGTTCAGGGCCTGGTTCTCAAGGGTCGGGTTATGGTGGAGGCAGTTCTCGCTCAGGATTTCAAGGCAATCAAAGCGGGCATGGAAATCAGGGCGGTCAAGGCAGCCAGGGTGGTTATAATCATCAGGGGAGTCGGCAGCAGCAACAGTCGGGTTACCAGAGCAACCCGAAGCAGTTGAATAGTGGGCAGTATCATGTCTTCACAACTAGCCTATGTAAGCGTGATCAGAAGGTTTATAAAAGGGCAGTGAACTCCATTGAATCGGCGGTGCCTCGTTACTTACGCTGGTCTGAACAGCCCATTATGTGGAGTTGAGAGGATCATCCACCCCGGGTTGATAATCCGGGTCAGCTGGCATTGGTGGTGGCACCTCAAGTTGGGGGGTATAGGTTCACCAAGGTGCTCATGGACGGGGGGAGCAGTATCAACATCCTTTATTATGAAACCTTCCGTCGCATGGGGTTAGCAAATAAAAATCTTAAACCGTCAAACACTGTCTTTCATGGTGTAGTGCCTGGTAAATCGGCATATCCAGTTGGTAAGATAGCTCTGGAGGTTACCTTTGGAGATGACCATGACTCTAGATCAGAGACCTTGACCTTTGAAGTGGTAAAAATCAAGAGCCCGTATCATGCCCTCTTTGGACGGCCTGTTTATGCTAAGTTCATGGCGAGGCCCTATTATGTTTATCTGCAGCTCAAAATGTTGGGTAATAAGGGAACCATCACAGTACATGGGAGTCGTAAGATTGCTTTGGAATGTGAAGAAGGTGATGCAGCCTATGTTGAGTCGGTTTGTACGACAGAGGAGTTGAAGTTCTACCAGGACAATGTTGATCCGGTGGATATGACTTATTTGAAAAAGCCAACTACAGAGCACGATCTGGCCTTGACGTTTAAATCGGCTGATGAGACTAAGCTGGTTGATTTTATTCCTGGTGATTCATCCAAGCAGTTTAGCATCAACGCTAACTTGAATCCGAAATAGGAAAGCGCGCTCATCGAGTTCATCCGTGAGAACCAGGACATCTTTGCATGGAAGCCTTCTGACATGCCAGGTGTACCGAGGGAACTCGCTGAGCACACTCTTGATGTTGATCCCAAGTTTAAACCGGTCAAGCAGTTTCTCCACCGCTTCAATGAAGAAAGATGCAAGGCCATTGGTGAGGAGGTAGCCAGACTCTTGGCGGCTGGGTTTATCGTTGAAGTATTTCATCCAGAATGGTTGGCTAATCCGGTGCTAGTACATAAGAAGAATGGCACTTGGCGTATGTGTGTGGATTACACAGATTTGAACAAGGCTTGTCCAACTGATCCCTTTGCTCTTCCTCGTATTGATCAAATTATTGATGCTACGGCGGGTTGTGAGCGTTTGAGTTTTTTGGATGCTTATTCTGGTTATCATCATATCAAGATGGTAGTTAAGGACCAGGAGAAGACAACTTTTATAACTCCCTTTGGAGCCTTCTGCTATGTATCTATGCCCTTTGGGCTCAAGAGTGGCCAGGCGACTTATCAGCGCTCTGTGCAGAATTGTCTTCATAAACAGATTGGGCGTAATGTTCATGCATATGTGGATGATATTGTGGTAAAGTCCAGAAAGGAGGAGACAATAATAGATGACTTGAAGGAAACTTTTGATAATCTTCGGGTCTATAAGATGATGCTTAATCCGGCCAAGTGTGTTTTTGGTGTACCGGCAGGAAAGCTCTTGGGGTTTCTGGTGCCTAACAGGGGCATTGAAGCTAATCCGGAGAAAATCAAAGCTATTACGTCCCTGGCTAAACCGGCATGTATCAATGACGTTCAACGTCTGGCGGGCCGTATTGCAGCACTGAGCCGGTTTATCAGCCGATTGGGAGAAAAAGCTATCCCTCTCTACCAGATGATGAAAAAGACAAAAAAAATTGTCTGGAGTGATGCTGCTAATGCGGCGTTTGAGGACTTGAAGAAACAGTTGGCAGAGCCACCCGTCCTTGCTACTCCGGTCGATAAAGAGCTGTTGTGTTGTACGTGGCTGCTAATGCCCGGGCCATCAGTGTGGCCATTGTAGTGGAGTGCAAGGAGGCTGGGAAGGAATATCCGGTTCAACGGCCAGTTTACTATATCAACGAGGTGCTTATTGAGTGCAAACAGAGGTACCCACATTGGCAGAAACTGGTGTATGGAGTCTTCATGGCAACCCAGAAACTTAAGCAGTATTTCCAGGGTCATCCCATCACTGTGGTCAGCTCTGCCCCTTTGGGAGATATAATCCGAAACAGAGAAGCAACTGGCCGGGTTGCCAAGTGGGCCATTGAGCTTGGACCTCACGGGTTAAAATATGTGCCTTGTATGGCAATCAAGTCCCAAGCACTTGTGGATTTTATCAATGATTGGACGAAGTTGCAAGCGCCGGAAGAAAAGTCGGATCATACTTATTGGACTATTCATTTGGATGGATCCAGGCAATTGGAGGGCTCGGGGGCTGGAGTCGTGTTGTGATAAATTTTGTTATGTTCTCCGTTTAATGTTCTCTTGCACTAACAATGCAGCTGAATATGAGGCTCTACTCCACGGTCTTCGAATGGCTAAGGAGACGAATTTAAGTCGGGTTAAGTGTTTTGGAGACTCGAACCTGGTGGCTCAACAAGTATCTGGTACTTGGGACTCCAAGGACCCGCTCATGGCAGCATATCGTCGAGAGGTGGATATTGTTCCTGGACACTTCAAGGGTTATCAGGTTGACCATGTGGACCAGCGAAAGAATGAAGCGGCGGACGCCTTAAGCCGTTTGGGTTCCCAACGTAAACCGGTTCCACCCAATGTTTTTCTGGACGTCTTGCACAACCAGTCGGTCAAGCTACATACAGAGGAGGATTTGGCTGTTCCTGATCCGGAGGCTCAGTTGGTGGCGGCTCTTCATGCTATCCCAGATTGGATGGTTCCATATTTGGCGTATATGAACCGAGGCGAATTGCTAGAGGATGAAATTTTGGCCAGGCAGATAATTCGGCGATCCAAGTCAATGACTATCGTCAATGGAGAATTGCATCATTGCATTGTAACAGGGGCATTTCAGGGTTGCGTATCTCCTGAAGAAGGGCGTGAGATTTTGCAAGAGATCCACGAAGGAGATTGTGGTCACCATGCCGGTTCAAAGTCCTTGTTGGCTAAAGCTTTTCATCACGGTTTCTATTGGTTGACGGCTCATGCTGATGCTAAAGACTTGGTCAAAAAGTGTGATGGCTGCCAAAAGTTCTCACGGCGTGCTCATGTACCGGCTCAAGAATTGAGGATGATTCCAATTACTTGGTCGTTTGCAACTTGGGGGCTGGATATGGTTGGGCCCTTTAAGAGATCCCAGGATAAGAAAACCCACCTTTTGGTGGCGGTTGATAAGTTCACCAAGTGGATGGAAGCAGAGCCAGTCAGTAAGTGTGATGCAGCCATGGCGGTTCAGTTCATCAAAAAGTGATTTTCCGGTTTGGCTTTCCACACAGTATTATAACTAATAATGGCACTAATTTGTCCAAGGGTGCTATGAAAGAATTTTGTCAACGTGAGCACATCCGGCTTGACGTATCATCAGTGGCTCATCCTCAATCTAATGGTCAAGCTGAGAGAGCCAATCAAGAGATCCTGAGAGGCATCAAGCCCCAGCTTATGGTTCCCCTGCAGAGGACGCCGGGTTGTTGGGTGGAGGAGTTACCTTCTGTATTATGTAGCATCAATACCACGCCCAACGGATCTACGGGTTACACGCCTTTTTTCATGGTTTACGGAGCAGAGGCAGTTCTCCCTAGTGATATCCGTCATGACTCGCCTCGTGTGGCGGCTTATGTTGAAGCTGACAATGAGAAGGCACGACGGGAAGCACTAGACCTGTTAGACAAGGAATGTGACATTGCAGCAGCTCGATCGGCGATTTACCAGCAAGATCTGCTTCTTTATCACAGCCGTCGGGTTAGAACCAGAACTTTTCAAGAAGGCAATCTGGTGCTCCAGCTCATCCAGGATCAGACTGATATGCACAAGTTATCCCCGCATTGGGAAGGACCCTTTGTGGTCAGCAAGAATCTGCATAACGGGTCATACTACCTTATCGACGTTCTAGAACACAAAGACTCACGCACATCGGAGGAGGAGGCCCACCGGCCGTGGAACATTGCTCATCTTCGGCCTTACTACACCCATAGGCTCCTCTTATGGACATATTTTTGACAATGTATATATTATGATCAATATAATAAACCGGCATCCCTGCTAAAGCGGGGCCTCTGCTGTTTTCCCTTAAGAGTTTTTGATTACATGGGGGCTTCTGTTTATAAAGAGGAGTTCTAACTACCCTCTTGATCCGGCTATCAAACCAATATTATCATAAGAGCACAACTCTGGTTACTTCGGTAATCCGGCTATTAAGCCAATATTATGACAAGGGGCCAAAGAGAGTTTGTTGCACATCACAACTCAAACATAGGCACCCACTGAGCACAGCTCAAAATGTTACCTGGGGGCTCTTTTTGCACAACAACAAAGAGTTTTTAAGACCCTTGTAATAGGCTATCAAGCCAGGCTTGGAAGCCAGGTGTATTCACCTAAAACCGCGGGTTAACCTGCCTTCATCAAGTAAGTCACTCCGCCCAGGTAATCCTGGTATGACCCGCCGAACGTTTGGTAAGTCAGTCTTATACAGACCCTAAACTTGTCAAAGTTAAAACGATGATTGGTTAATGAGAGGTCCATCTTAAATGGCTTTGTAAAATGGTTTAACTCAGTGGCCTCGCAGCCCATGAAAACCTCAATTTTAGGCCTGGCAACCCATGAAAAGCCTCGCATATTCCCATATTTTATTTGACAAGTTTTTCTCTTTCGTTGAGATTTACAACATTTTTATGATAAACCGATGTTTATTGACTCGGCCTGGTTGTTGACTATAAGTCCCTACTATCAAATAATCTGGTGTTTATTAATCGGTCTGGTTTTGATTACAAATCGCCAGTATCACATACGATTAATCCGGTGTTTATCACAACCCGGTACGGTTTTACTATAAACCGGTAAAGTATGGCAGGAGTTATCAATACTCCAGATTGAGGTTATCACCCTTCTACAAAAAGTTGGTGAAACCAACGATGTGATTCAATATCACAGGTATGATATATTTCATATTTAATTATTTCAAAATGCAGCCTTGGTTATAAACCCAGGTTATGTGTTGGGCATTATGACCCATCCGGCGATAAACCGCCAGGACACTTTAAACTTGTTGTATGCAGCAACACGTTGAATAAAGCTGCTAAGAAGGATAAGCAGACATAGTATAATGATGGCGGATCAACAGCATCACACAAAATGAATATGCACGATGGCATAGCAGACCAAGTATTTCAACTAGCCCTATTACAAGGCGCTTTGATGCCCAAGAAGAATAACTGTTTTCAGCAAGTATTGCAGTATGCAGAAGGCTAAACCAACTACCGGTTCATGATTCCCTGCCGGGCTGGTTTGACATCTGTGGGTCGCCTTGCGCCAGTTCATCCTCCTCCTCTCCACCCAGTGGCTGGAAGTCAATGGTTGCTCAATTGATCCCAGTTAGGGCTTGGAATACAGCTTCATCGCTTATAAGCACGGAGGGTTCAACATCAGGGGCATAAGTATTCTTACAAACGGGCGGGATGAGATTTTTCACATCATGAGTTGGCGCGCTAACCCGTTTGTCGTCAGCATCATAAACCGACTGATAGTGGGAAAGATCGACTTCTTCAGCCAACTTGCTAGCCAAGGGGCGCATTTCCTTTGTCAAAGCTCGGAGATCATTATTATCAAAATCTGATTCGTCTTCCTTTAAGCTTGGATAGCCATTCCCCACGTCAGCCGGATCAAGGTCAGGTACCCATGCTTTCGCCCGGGTTAGTGCGGTCAGAGCACCTGCCCTTGCAGCTGATCTTTTTAATTCTTCAAATCGGGCAGGCAGCATTGACAAATTCTCTAAGGTTTCTTTGATCAAAGTTGGGGGTGGTTTGTTATGAGAGGCATTACAAATGATTCGTTGAACGCCGGTATACAGTTGCTCTATAAGAGTATAGGCAGCCTACAATTTCTTTTGCATGTCAGAGCCCAGATGGGTAATGCGGGTTCCTACATCATGACGAACATTGATAAACCGGCAGTTTATGGGATAATACATGTGGAAAGCTTATAAAAAAGATACTTATCAAACACAGCAGTGGTCATGGCGTTTATCTGCCGCTTTAAGCCAGTTAGCTCTTCTACCACCGGTTTAAGGGCTGCCTCTGCATCATCAGCCCTTTTCTGCAATGCGGCTTTCTCTATGTCCCAATCCGCATGTTCCTTCTTAAAATTCTCCTTCAACTTTTCCATAGCTACTAAGGCACTGGTCAGCTCATCCTTGGTTTTGGAGGTTTCTGCTTGCTGGAACTTGAGGTTTTCTGGAAGGCCAGCGGTTTGGGATTCCTTTTTGCTCAGATCAGCCTATAAGAGATATACATATCATGAGTTGGCAGAACATATTTGAAGTCCCAAGCACATAACAAGTTATACACTTGGCACTTGGGGGCTAATGCCTATTTGCTTGTTATCAGAAATTTTTACAAGTCCCAAGCTCAATACAAGTATTGTTCCTGGCACTTGGGGGCTAATGCATATTTTCTCAAAATAAAATTACAGGACAAAAGTCCCGGTTCATCTTGAAAAGAATAAACTGGCCCTTGGGGACTACACAGGCGAAAGTTGCAAGTTTGATATTCTAAAAGTCTTGGTTCATCTTGAAAAGATAAATCGGCCCTTGGGGGCTACACTGGAGTTGATATAAGAAATTTGACAAGGGAGAAACAGTATTGCAGAAGTTAAGCAACAATTACCTCATATCGCTCTTTCATCAGTCTCACTAAACAGGCTTCATAGTCGCGGCTTGTGTACAGGCGGTTCAAAAGTCCAGAGTGAAGGTCATGGGCGCTGAGGTGGGCATAGCTCGACAAATCGGCATTCCATTTACCTTTGTCCATAGCAGAAAATTCCTCCTTGGCACTGTGCTTTGATAAAGCGACAGGATCGCCAGGAGTAGTGTGGCCAAAGCCAGTAATCATAACATCTTCCATCTTATCATCAGCAGCCTTGACTGGGCTTGCCGGTTTATCATTGGCTCGGACTGGGCTGGTTGGTTTATCAACATGGACCGTTGGATTAACTTCTACTTGTTCAACGAAAAATTCCTCATCTTGTGGTGGTGGATCATCAAGCATGGCGTCAGCATTTGCTTCTGCCAGTTCTGGAGTTCTTTTCGGTTCAGTAATCACATTACCATCAGCCGGCTTACTTAATTTGGCCTTTTTGCTGGGTCTAGGCCTGCCACTGAGAAGGATAACCTGACAAATTAGTACATTGGATAAACATAAAGAGTTAGCAGTAAATTTAAAGCATAAGCTCACCCAGGAACCATCTTGAGGGTTGGAAGTTGTGTGGCCGTTGATTCGCCAGATGATGAATGAGGTGTTCCCTGATAATTTGAATCAGATGGATTAAGAGGTTGTCGGAAATGACCCGCTTTGGGATAAGAAACATCAGGAATATATGAGACCTCTGATCGACGTTTCTGGATCAAAGTATTTGGTAAACCGACTGAAGTAATTGCTTGGCCGCTGTGCCGAGTTGTGCGGCGAGCTTCATGTCGCTGCTTCTTCAAAAGAAAGTTTGGGTCTAAGTGAGCTAGGGGTGAGAAAATATTACTTTCCAGTTTGCTTGATGGATTTTCTGTGTTAGCAGAGGATCTAAACCGGAGGAAAGGATAATTACCTCTACGTCATCAGCTTGGCTGCCTTCAGCGTTATCCTGATAATAGTCATTGTCAATGAGGTGTATGAAAAGGGAGCCAAGAGAGTCAAGTTCTACCTCTGATTCCGTTTTATCCAGATCATCATCAACGTTTAATTCGGAGGACTCAGAGGTTTTCTTTTTGGCAGGTTTCTTGACAACCTTAGTCTTGGGGCGAGTTACCTTTGCCGGTTTATCTTGTGCCTTCTTCTTCCAGAACGGATCATCACCCTATCAAAGATTGATGAAATTTAGGGAGTATATTTAAAGGATTGAATTAAAGCAACAAGTTATAGGATCCTTACAGCTGGCGGTTTATTGGACGCACGGAAGGGATTCAGCCCTGTTTTGCTGCAGACAGCCACGGGTTCATCCAGTATCTTCTTAACAGATTCAGTAACTTCATTTTCTGTTAGCTGAGCCTCAGTATGTCATTGAGGATCTTTTAAGTCCCATGTATACTCGCACATTAAACCGGAGCGTTGGCTTAAAGGCAGAATGCTCCAGGATATCCAACAACGAACAAAATCGACGCCCGTTAAACCGTTTGCAACGAAGGCCAGAAGCTTTGAGAGCTGTGGTGCATACTTGGATCGTTCCTTAACGTTAAGCCATTGGGGGAATGGATGGGTATTGGTAAGCCGGTGAGGATGATAACCCGACAAAGGATTCTCATCAGTTGGAGATGTATCTTGGCAGTAAAACCAAGTTTGATTCCAGTCCTTGGGATGACTATGATGCTTGGCGTGAGGGAAGCTGACATCTTTCCTTTTCTGGATTGACATCCCGCCAAGCTCAGTATTGGGTCCGGCTGTAAATTATGTACGACGGTTCAAGTAGAAGAAATCCCTAAACAGTTCAACTGTGGGCTCCTCTTGCAGATAAGCCTCGCAAAATACTTGGAAGTTGCAAATATTGGACACAGAGTTTGGTCCAATATCTTGAGGATGGAGTTGGAAGCTAGCAAGCACATCATGGAAATTTTCTGATCCAGGAGGGCTGAACCCTCGGGCCAGATGATCAACGAACACAATCACTTCTCCATCTTTAGGTTCAGGAGGATTCTCTGGACCAGGGACTCTCTAGTGGATGACATCCTTTTTTGCTAAAGCGCCAATCTTGACTAACCCGTTCAGCTATTCCTCGGTAACCCGGGACGGAACCCAATTGCAGGAATAAAATTGTTTGGCCATTTCGATGAAAATCTGAAATTACAGATAAAATGCCGGTTTATGAATCATGGTTAATAAGTATAAAGCGTCAAAAGGTCAGCCGGAGAAGATGTTGAGGCATATACACACTATTAAACCGGAGTCAGACATTGGAAGCGTTATGAAGATAACCGAAACGATGGTTTAAGTGGGGACTAATGCTACCTACCGGATTATCATTTTCTAAGGTTAAACCGCCTATGTGGGTATGAAAGGTACAGATCTGAAATAACTAGGCGATGGAAAAACAAGTTTCACAGATTGGCATGATAATTTCAGATCTACAGCGTATCAATAAATCCAGGTATATTCAGACCTAAGATAACAGGTACTTAAGCAGGTCATCAGATCCAGATGAGATTATGTTATAGAGAGATGGGCTAATGATGAGAAGGGGGATTATAGCTACAAGCGCACAGGAAAACATAAGATTTATACTCGCCATTTATGCCATGGAGAAGAACATGGAAGAACAACATGAGAGCGTCGATGAACTCGCAGAAAGCCCTAATGGGATTTATGGGAGGAGCAAAGAAAAGACTTACCAGGGCTGTTGAACGCGGAGGCACGTCGGCGGAGCTCTGGTCGAAACAGGTTGATGCAGCAGTCGTTGTTGGCGCAGAGGCGAAGGTCGACAGTGGCGGCATCGCTCAGGCATAGAGGCGTCGCGAGGTGCAAGAAAGGTGAAGAGGCAAGGGGGAAGGAGAAGGACCCCTCGCCTTATTTATAAGACAAAGGGATAAGCGACAGGCACGGGAATCGAGGAACCCAAAAAATGGATATGGGACAGAGCTGTCGCCTCGATTTTCGGAGGCTCATTAATAAAAGTTAAATATCAGCTTTACAAAAACAAGAGAGGTTGAGTTCATACCAGCTTTTCTCATCTCAATTAGTTCATCATATATCATCCTTATTGCCTTTCACAAGCACGACCGAACGGTGTGGATAATAATAATAGTGCACGTGCATTGGACTAAGCTAGAATCTGCAAGCATTTAATACAAGAGAGAAGACAAGGTAATATGGCTCTAGGTTAAATCAACAATAAAGCATATGAGAGCCACTAAGCATTTTAATCATGGTCTTCTACTCTTAACCCCCAAAGAAAAGAAAAGAAACTATTTACACGCGAAAGCTCCCAACAAGCAAAAGAAGAACGGGACATCTTTTTGGGTTTTCTTTTAATTGCAGCTACTACAAGCAAGGAAAGTAAACTAGCTAAAAGCTAAGAGTATATATATATATATATATATATATATATATATATATATATATATATATATATATATATATATATATATATATATATATATATATTGTTTTTCTTAAGGTTTTTTCTAGCACACGAGAAAAAGACTAAGAAAAAGAATTTAAACTAAGCATGGATGGTACAATGAAAGAGTGTGAGCACCTACAACTAGAATAAGTGTGTGAGCATGAATGTAATGTCGGTGAGAAATACGTACTCCCCCAAGCTTAGGCTTTTGGCCTAAGTTGGTCTATGGCCAGGGATCGAAGTTACTCCCTCCAGTGTGCTGAGATGTGTCCTCTGGGTGCCACTGGTTGGCAAGCTCATCCTGGTCCCACCCATAAACAGACTGACGATAAGGATCGACTGGTGGCTCCGGCTCGGACTCTGAAGCTTGTGCCTGGCTCTGGTGCTTGTAGAAAGCATCTGATGTAACAAGATATATGCATGTAGATAGATCAAACAGAGATGGTGCAGGCAAGGTAACAATCTCACAATATTTTTCATCAAACCTTAATTTATAATTAAGCAACATATCCTTGTCTTTAACAGGGGCAAGCAATTTTTCTTCCTTCTCATGATGCCTAATAGGTATTCTAAAATGTTCAGCAAGGCGAGAAGCAAAGATGCCTCCAAAGACGTGCCCCTTTGAGCGGTTCAATCTCAGTCGTTTAGCAACGATGGCACCCAAGCTAAAAGTTGTGTCTTGAACCAAAGCATGGCGTAAAATGACAATATCAGGGGCACTAAGATTCCCACTGTTCCTGCGACCAATTAAACATCTACTAACAAATAAAGCAAAGTAGCACAGAACAGGGAAATGTATACTAGTAATTCTTGCCCCTGAGACTTGTCTAGTTTCCCCTACAGCTATCATGTCAATAAACCCTTCGACATCTTCACGACGTGGTTCATCAAGTCTACCTTCAAAGGGTATCTTGCATATTTCACAAAACTCAAAGAATGATATCTCCTTAACTTCATCATATAAACGAAACTCCATTGTATGTGGTGTTTTCTTAGCATGAAAATGAAAATTATGCGTGAAAATATTAGTCAGTAAGGGATACAGTTCACGCTGGTCATGGAGGAAGTCGGTGAGGCCTGCATTATTTGCCAACCAATAAAAGTCTTCGTAAATCCCGACGGCTCCCATGAACCCATTACAAGGCCATTCACCCAGCCGAACTTCCGCCATGCGAGGAAGATTATATTTGGGCTTCTTATTTTCTTCCTTCCTCTTCTCCTCTGAACTTTTACTGGAGGAACCCCTCAACAATCTCTTTATCATTTTCCTCCTCTGAAAATTTCTAAAAATTTTAGTAACTCAAAATAAAAGTTAACCAAACTCAACAAGATTGATAGCAACAACTCCTACTAGTGCCTAGAGACTATATCATGCATTAGAACTACTTGGAACCAAAGAAATTTGACATGCAAGCTCAAGAACAAGGTCACCACAGCAGCAAAAATTTGCAATAAATAAAGCACTAGAACAAAAACTAATTGGACCAATGGAGGAGTCACATACCAAGGAACAATCTCCCCCAAACAGTTTGGTGAATGGTGCTTTGAGAAAGGAGATCGAAAATGGCAGCAAGATGAGCTAGAACTCGTGCTTGAGCTGGTTGGTGATTTTTTGGGAGGAAGAAGAAGGGTATGGGTGCAAGAATAAGTGGAGGGGGGGCCACATGGGGCCCATGAGGCAGGGGGCGCGCCTGGACCTCGTGGCCAGGTGCTGGCTCCCCTCGCTGTGTGTTCTGTGCCATATATTCTCAAATATTCTAGAAAAAATCATATTAAACTTTCAAGGCATTTGGAGAACTTTTATTTTCGGGGTATTTTTTATTGCACGGATAAGTCTGGAAACAGACAGAAAGTACTATTTTTGCTTCATTTATCCTAATTAACAGAAAGTAAAAGGAGGGTACAGAAGGTTGTGCTATCTAGATTCACCTATCTCATGTTCATCAAAAGGAATCCATTAACAAGGTTGATCAGGTCTTGTTATTAAACTATTTCCGAATAACATGAAACCGGAGAATTTTCGAATAACACTAGGTTACCTCAATGGGGATATGTATGTCCCCAACAATAAGAATGTCATATGTCTTCTTGACAGTAGGAAGAGGAAATTCAAAACCTCCAATATTAATAGTTGAAATTTTTCCAATATAATTGATACTGTGGACCTGAGGTTGTTTCCTCAGAAAGTGTACCATATGCTCATTACCATTGACATGAAAAGTGACATTGCCTTTGTTGCAATCAATAACATCCCCTGCGGTATTCAAAAAGGGTCTACCAAGGATAATAGACATACTATCGTCCTCGGGAATATCAAGTATAACAAAGTCCGTTAGAATAGTAACATTTGCAACTACAACAGGCACATCCTTACAAATGCCGATAGGTATAGCAGTTGATTTATCAGCCATTTGCAAAGATATTTCAGTAGGTGTCAACTTACTCAAGTCAAGTCTACGATATAAAGAGAGAGGCATAACACTAACACCGGCTCCAAGATCACATAAAGCAGTTTTAACATAGTTTCCTTTAATGGAGCAAGGTATAGTAGGTACTCCTGGATCTCCTAGTTTCTTAGGTATTCCACCCTTGAAAGTGTAATTGGCAAGCATGGTGGAAATTTCTACTTCAGGTATCTTTCTTTTATTGGTAATAATATCTTTCATATACTTAGCACAAGGGTTTGTTTTAAGCACATCAGTCAAACGCATACGCAGAAAGATAGGTCTAATCATTTCAGCATAGCGCTCAAAATCCTCATCATCCTTTTTCTTGGATGGTTTAGGAGGAAAAGGCATGGGTTTCTGAACCCATGGTTCTCTTTCCTTACCGTGCTTCCTAGAAACAAAGTCTCTCTTATCATAACGTTGATTCTTTGATTGTGGGTTATCAAGATCAACAACAGGTTCAATCTCTACATCATTATCATTGCTAGGTTGAGCATCATCATGAACATCATCATTAACATTATCACTAGGTTCATGTTCATTACCAGATTGTGTCTCAGCATCAGAAACAGATATATCATTGGGATTCTCAGGTGTGTCAGCTACAGGTTCACTAGAAGCATGCAAAGTTCTATCATTTTTCTTTTTCTTCTTCTTAGAAGAACGAGGTGCATCTAAATTAGCTCTCTGAGAATCTTGCTCAATTCTCCTAGGGTGGCCCTTAGGATACAAGGGTTCCTGAGTCATTTTGCCACCTCTAGTAGCAACTCTAACAACATAGTCATTATTCTTACTATTTAATTCATTGAGAAAATCATTCTGAGCCTTAAGTACTTGTTCTACTTGAGTGGTAACCATAGAAGCATGTATACTAATGAGTTTCAGTTCACCTTTAACTCTAGAAAGATAATCACTCAAACGTTCAATCATATAAGCATTATGTTGCAATTGTCTACCTGAAGGAAATATGCCCTAGAGGCAATAATAAATTTATTATTTATTTCCTTATATCATGATAAATGTTTATTATTCATGCTAGAATTGTATTAACCGGAAACTTAGTACATGTGTGAATACATAGACAAAACAGAGTCTCCCTAGTATGCCTCTACTAGACTAGTTCATTGATCAAAGATGGTTATGTTTCCTAGCCATAGACATGAGTTGTCATTTGACCAACGGGATCACATCATTAGGAGAATGATGTGATGGACAAGACCCATCCGTTAGCTTAGCACTATGATCGTTTAAGTTTTACTGCTATTGCTTTCTTCATGACTTATACATGTTCCTATGACTATGAGATTATGCAACTCCCGAATACCGGAGGAACACTTTGTGTGCTACCAAACGTCACAACGTAACTGGGTGATTATAAAGGTACTCTACAGGTGTCTCCGAAGGTACTTGTTGGGTTGGCGTATTTCGAGATTAGTGTCACTCCGATTGTCGGAGAGGTATCTCTGGGCCCACTCGGTAATGCACATCACTATAAGCCTTGCAAGCATTGCAGCTAATGAGTTAGTTGCAGGATGATGTATTACGGAACGAGTAAAGAGACTTGCCGGTAACGAGATTGAACTAGGTATTGAGATACCGACGATCGAATCTCGGGCAAGTAACATACCGATGACAAAGGGAACAACGTATGTTGTTATGCGGTTTGACCGATAAAGATCTTCGTAGAATATGTAGGAGCCAATATGAGCATCCAGGTTCCGCTATTGGTTATTGACCGGAGATGAGTCTCAGTCATGTCTACATAGTTCTCGAACCCGTAGGGTCCGCACACTTAACGTTTGATGACGATCAGTATTATGAGTTTATGAGTTTTGATGTACCGAAGGAGTTCGGAGTCCCGGATGAGACCGGGGACATGACGAGGAGTCTTGAAATGGTCGAGACGTAAAAATCGATATATTGGACGACTATATTCGGACATCGGAAAGGTTCCGAGTGATTCGGGTATTTTCGGAGTACTAGGGAGTTACGGGAATAGAAGAGAGAGGCCAAAAGGAAGGAGGCGCGTGCCCCCCTTCTGGTCCGAATTGGACAAGGGGTGCAGCCCCCTTTTCCTTCTCCCTCTCCCCCTCTTTCCTTCTCTCCTACTCCGGAAAGGAAAGGGGAATCCTACTAGGACTTGGGAGTCCTAGTAGGACTCCCCACACTTGGCGCGCCCCCTCTATGGTCGGCCTCTCCCTTGCTCCTTTATATACGGGGGCAGGGGGGCACCCTAGGACACACAAGTTGAATTGTTTTAGCCGTGTGCGGTGCCCCCCTCCACAGAAACACTCCTCGGTCATACCGTTGCAGTGCTTAGGCGAAGCCCTGCGCCAGTAGATACATCATATCCGTCACTACGCCGTCATGCTGACGTAACTCTCCCGTGAAGCTCAACTGGATCAAGAGCTCGTGGGACGTCATCAAGCTGAACGTGTGCTGAACGCGGAGGTGCCGTATGTTCGGTTCTTGATCGGTTGGATCGCGAAGAAGTTCGACAACATCAACCGCGTCACTTGACGCTTCCGCTCCCGGTCTACGAGGGTACGTAGACACACTCTCCCCTCTCGTTGCTATGCATCTAGTAGATAGATCTTGCGTGATCGTAGGAAAATTTTTAAATACTACGTTCCCCAACAGTGGCATCATGAGCCAGGTCTATACGTAGATGATATGCACGAGTAGAACACAATGAGTTGTGGGCGATACTAGTCATACTGCTTACCAGCATGTCATACTTTGCTTCGGCGGTATTGTGAGATGAAGCGGCCCGGACCGACATTACGCGTACGCTTACGCGAGACTGGTTTCACCGTTATGAGCACTCGTTGCTTAAAGGTGACTGGCGGGTGTCTGTCTCTCTCACTTTAGCTGAATCAAGTGTGGCTACGCCCGGTCCTTGTGAAGGTTAAAACAGCACATACTTGACGAAATATCGTTGTGGTTTTGTATGCGTAGGTAAGAACGGTTCTTGCTAAGCCCGTAGCAGCCACGTAAAACTTGCAACAACAAAGTAGAGGACGTCTAACTTGTTTTTGCAGGGCATGTTGTGATGTGATATGGTCAAGACATGATGAGTTATACGGTTTTGTATGAGATGATCATGTTTTGTAATGTTAGCGGCAACTGGCAGGAGCCATATGGTTGTCGCTTTATTGTATGAAATGCAATCACCATGTAATTGCTTTACTTTATCACTAAGCGGTAGCGATAGTCGTAGAAGCAATAGTTGGCGAGACGACAACAACGCTACGATGGAGATCAAGGTGTCGCGCCGGTGACGAAGGTGATCATGACGGTGCTTTGGATATGGAGATCAAAAGCACAAGATGATGATGGCCATATCATGTCACATATTTTTGATTGCATGTGATGTTTATCTTATTATGCTTCTTATTTTGCTTAGAACGACGGTAGCATTATAAGATGATCCCTTACTAAATTTCAAGGTATAAGTGTTCTCCCTGAGTATGCACCGTTGCGAAAGTTCGTCGTGCCGAGACACCACGTGATGATCGGGTGTGATAAGCTCTACGTTCAAATACAACGGGTGTAAGCCAGTTTTGCACACGCGGAATACTCAGGTTAAACTTGACGAGCCTAGCATATGCAGATATGGCCTCGGAACACTGGGGACCGAAAGGTCGAGCGTGAATCATATAGTAGATATGATCAACATAAGATGTTCACCATTGATACTACTCCATCTCACGTGATGATCGGACATGGTTTAGTTGATTTGGATCACGTGATCATTTAGATGACCGGAGGGATGTCTATCTAAGTGGGAGTTCTTTAATTAATATGATTAAATTGAACTTTAATTTATCATGAACTTAGTCCTTGTAGTATTAGCATATCTATGTTGTAGATCAATAGCTGACGATGTTGCTCCCCGTTTATTTTTTATATGTTCCTAGAGAAAACTAAGTTGAAAGATGTTAGTAGCAATGATGCGGAATTGTTCCGTGATCTGAGGATTATCCTTATTGCTGCACAGAGAAATATGTCCTTGATGCACCGCTAGGTGACAGACCTATTGCAGGAGCAGATGTAGACGTTATGAACGTTTTGACAAAAGCTCGGTATGATGACTACTTGATAGTTTAGTGCACCATGCTTTACGGCTTATAACCGGGACGTCAAAAACATTTTGAACGCCACGGAGCATATAAGATGTTCCAATAGTTGAAATTAGTATTTCATACTCATGCCCGTGTCGAGAGGTATAAGACTTCTGACAGTACTTTGCCTACAAGATGGAGGAGAATAGCTCAACCAGTGAGCATGTGCTCAGATTGTCTGGGTACTACAATTACTTGAATCAAGTGGGAGTTAATCTTCCAGATAAGATAGTAATTGACAAAGTTCTCTAGTCACTATCACCAAGTTAGTATAACTTCGTGATGAACTATAATATGCAAGGGATGACGAAGGTAATTCCCGATCTCTTCGCAATGCTGAAATCGGCGAAGGTAGAAATCAAGAAAGAACATCAAGTGTTGATGGTTAATAAGACCACTTGTTTCAAGTAAAGGGCAAAGGGATAGAAGGGGAACTTCAAGAAGAATGACAAGCAAGTTGTCACTCCCATGAAGAAACCCAAAGCTAAACTCAAGCCTGAAACTAAGTGCTTCTACTGCAAAGGAAATGGTCACCGGAAGTGGAACTGCCCTAGATACTTGGCGGATAAGAAGGATGGCAAAGTGAACAAAGGTATATTTGATATACAGATTATTGATGTGTATTTTACTAGTGTTCATAGCAACCCCTCGGTATTTGATACTGGTTCAGTTGCTAAAGAGTAGTAACTCAAAGTGGGAGTTGCATAATGAACATAAACTAGTTAAAGGATGAACTGACGATGTGTATTGGAAGCAGTTCCAAGATTTATATGATCATCATCGCACACTCCCAATACTTTCGGGATTAGTGTTGAACCTAAATAAGTGTTATTTGGTGTTTGTGTTGAGCATGAATGTGATTTGATCATGTTTATTGCAATACGATTATTCATGTAAGTTAGAGAATAATTGTTGTTCTGTTTACATGAATAAAACCTTCTATGGTCATACACCCAATGAAAATAGTTTGTTGGATCTCGATCGTGTGATACACATATTCATAATATTGAAGCCAAAAGATGCAAGGTTAATAATGATAGTGCAACTTATTTGTGGCACTGCCGTTTAGGTCATATTGGTGTAAAACGCATGAAGAAACTCCATAATGATGGACTTTTGGAATCACTTGATTATGAATCACTTGGTGCTTGCGAACCATGCCTCATGGGCAAGATGACTAAAACTCCGTTCTCCGGAACTATGGAGCGAACAACAGATTTGTTGGAAATCATACATACTGATGTATGTGGGCCAATGAGTGTTGAAGCTCGCGGCGGGTATCGTTATTTTCTGACCTTCACTGATGATTTGAGCAGATATGGGTATATCTACTTAATGAAGCACAAGTCTGAGACATTTGAAAGGTTCTAAGAATTTCAGAGTGAAGTAGAAAATCATCGTAACAAGAAAATAAAGTTTCTACGATCCGATCGTGGAGGAGAATATTTGAGTTACGAGTTTGGTCTTCATTTGAAACAATGTGGAATAGTTTCACAACTCACGCCACCCGGAACACCATAGTGTAATGGTGTGTCTGAACGTCATAACCGTACTTTATTAGATATGGTGCGATCGATGATGTCTCTTACCGATCTACCACTATCAGTTTTGGGGTTATGCATTAGAGACAACTACATTCACGTTAAATAGGGCCCCATCTAAATCCGTGGAGATGACACCGTATGAACTGTGGTTTGACGAGAAACCTAAGTTGTCATTTCTTTAAGGTTGGGACTGCGATGCTTATGTGAAAAAGTTTCAACATGATAAGCTCGAACCCAAATCGGAGAAGTAAATCTTCATAGGATACCCAAAAGAAACTGTTGGGTACACCTTCTATCACAGATCCGAAGGCAAGGTCTTTGTTGCTAAGAATGGATCCTTTCTAGAGAAGGAGTTTCTCTCGAAAGAAGTGAGTGGGAGGAAAGTAGAACTTGATGAGGTAATTGTACCTTCTTCCGAATTGGAAAGTGGAACATCACAGAAACTAGTTCTAGTGATTCCTATACCAATTAGTGAGGAAGCTAATGATGATGATCATGAAACTTCAGATCAAGTTTCTGCTGAACTTCGTAGATCAACCAGAGTTCGTTCCGCACTAGAGTGGTACGGCAACCCGGTTCTGGAAGTCATGTTACTGGACCATGATGAACCTACGAACTATGAGGAAGCGATGATGAGCCCAGATTCCGCAAAATGGCTTGAGGCCATGAAATCTGAGATGGGATCCATGTATGAGAACAAAGTGTGGACTTTGGTTGACTTGCCCGATGATCGGCAAGCCATCGAAAATAAATGGATCTTCAAGAGGAAGACCGACGCAGACGGTAATGTTACTGTTTACAAAGCTCGACTTGTTGCGAAAGGTTTTCGACAAGTTCAAGGAGTTGACTACGATGAGACTTTCTCACCCGTAGTGATGCTTAAGTCTGTCAAAATCATGTTAGCAATTGCCGCATTTTTATGAAATCTGGCAAATGGATAACAAAACTGCATTCTTTAATGGATTTATTAAAGAAGAATTGTATATGATGCAACCAGAAGGTTTTGTCAATCCAAAAGGTGCTAACAAAATGTGCAAGCTCCAGTGATCCATCTATGGACTGGTGCAAGCATCTCGGAGTTGGAATATACGCTTTGATAAGTTGATCAAAGCATATAGATTTATACAGACTTGCGGTGAAGCCTGTATTTACAAGAAAGTGAGTGGGAGCACTACAACCTTTCTGATAAGTATATGTGAATGACATATTGTCAATCGGAAATGATGTAGAATTTTCTGGAAATCATAAAGGAGTGTTTGAAAGGAGTTTTTCAAAGAAAGACCTTGGTGAAGCTGCTTACATATTGGGCATCAAGATCTATAGAGATAGATCAAGACGCTTGATAAGACTTTCGATAAGTACATACCTTGATAAGATTTTGAAGTAGTTCAAAATGGATCAGTCAAAGAAGGAGTTCTTGCCTGACTTGTAAGGTGTGAATTTGAGTAAGACTCAAAGCCAGACCACGGCAAAAAAATATAGAGAGAATGAAAGTCATTCCCTATGCCTCAGCCATAGGTTCTATAAAGTATGCCATGCTGTGTACCAAACATGTTGTGTACCTTGCCATGAGTTTGTCAAGGGGGTACAATAGTGATCCAGGAGTAGATCACTGTACAGCGGTCAAAATTATCCTTAGTAACTGGATGACTAAGGAAATGTTTCTCGATTATGGAGGTGATAAAGAGTTCGTCGTAAAGGGTTACGCCGATGCAAGCTTTGACACTAAATCCAGATGACTCTAAGTATCAATTTGGATGCGTATTGAAAGTGGGAGCAATTAGCTAGAGTAGCTCTATGCAGAGCATTGTAGACATAGAAATTTGCGAAATACATACAGATCTGAATGTGACAGACCCGTTGACTAAACTTCTCTCACAAGCAAAACATGATCACACCACATTACTCTTGGGTATTAATCACATAGCGATGTGAACTAGATTATTGACTCTAGTAAACCCTTTGGGTGTTGGTCACATGGTGATGTGAACTATGGGTGTTATTCACATAACGATGTGAACTATCGGTATTAAATCACATGGCAATGTGAGCTAGATTATTGACTCTAGTGCAAGTGGGAGACTGAAGAAAATATGCCCTAGAGGCAATAATAAATTTATTATTTATTTCCTTATATCATGATAAATGTTTATTATTCATGCTAGAATTGTATTAACCGGAAACTTAGTACATGTGTGAATACATAGACAAAACAGAGTCTCCCTAGTATGCCTCTACTAGACTAGCTCATTGATCAAAGATGGTTATGTTTCCTAGCCATAGACATGAGTTGTCATTTGATCAACGGGATCACATCATTAGGAGAATGATGTGATGGACAAGACCCATCCGTTAGCTTAGCACTATGATCATTTAAGTTTTACTGCTATTGCTTTCTTCATGACTTATACATGTTCCTATGACTATGAGATTATGCAACTCCCGAATACCGGAGGAACACTTTGTGTGCTACCAAACGTCACAACGTAACTGGGTGATTATAAAGGTACTCTACAGGTGTCTCCGAAGGTACTTGTTGGGTTGGCGTATTTCGAGATTAGTGTCACTCCGATTGTCGGAGAGGTATCTCTGGGCCCACTCGGTAATGCACATCACTATAAGCCTTGCAAGCATTGCAGCTAATGAGTTAGTTGCAGGATGATGTATTACGGAATGAGTAAAGAGACTTGCCGGTAACGAGATTGAACTAGGTATTGAGATACCGACGATCGAATCTCGGGCAAGTAACATACCGATGACAAAGGGAACAACGTATGTTGTTATGCGGTTTGACCGATAAAGATCTTCGTAGAATATGTAGGAGCCAATATGAGCATCCAGGTTCCGCTATTGGTTATTGACCGGAGATGAGTCTCGGTCATGTCTACATAGTTCTCGAACCCGTAGGGTCCGCACACTTAACGTTTGATGACGATCAGTATTATGAGTTTATGAGTTTTGATGTACCGAAGGAGTTCGGAGTCCCGGATGAGACCGGGGACATGACGAGGAGTCTCGAAATGGTCGAGACGTAAAGATCGATATATTGGACGACTATATTCGGACATCGGAAAGGTTCCGAGTGATTCGGGTATTTTCGGAGTACTAGGGAGTTACGGGAATAGAAGAGAGAGGCCAAAAGGAAGGAGGCGCGTGCCCCCCTTCTGGTCCGAATTGGACAAGGGGTGCAGCCCCCTTTTCCTTCTCCCTCTCCCCCTCTTTCCTTCTCTCCTACTCCGGAAAGGAAAGGGGAATCCTACTAGGACTTGGGAGTCCTAGTAGGACTCCCCACACTTGGCGCGCCCCCTCTAGGGTCGGCCTCTCCCTTGCTCCTTTATATACGGGGGCAGGGGGGCACCCTAGGACACACAAGTTGAATTGTTTTAGCCGTGTGCGGTGCCCCCCTCCACAGAAACACACCTCGGTCATACTGTTGCAGTGCTTAGGCGAAGCCCTGCGCCAGTAGATACATCATATCCGTCACCACGCCGTCATGCTGACGTAACTCTCCCGTGAAGCTCAAGTGGATCAAGAGCTCGTGGGACGTCATCAAGCTGAACGTGTGCTGAACGCGGAGGTGCCGTACGTTCGGTTCTTGATCGGTTGGATCGCGAAGAAGTTCGACAACATCAACCGCGTCACTTGACGCTTCCGCTCCCGGTCTACGAGGGTACGTAGACACACTCTCCCCTCTCGTTGCTATGTATCTAGTAGATAGATCTTGCGTGATCGTAGGAAAAATTTTAAATACTACGTTCCCCAACACTACCAACGTAAGCATTGAAGTTTTCTTGTTTCATAATAAAATTGTCAAACTCATCTAAGCATTGGCTAGCAGACTTATAACAAGGAATATCACCTTCATCAAATCTATAAAGAGAATTTACCTTTACTACCTGTGTCGGGTTATCAAGACCATGTATTTCTTCAATTGGTGGTAAATTCTTAACATCTTCAGCTTTAATACCTTTTTCTTTCATAGATTTCTTTGCCTCTTGCATATCTCCAGGACTGAGAAATAGAACACCTCTTTTCTTCGGAGTTGGCTTAGGGGCTGGTTCAGGAAGTGTCCAGTTATTTTCATTGGCCAGCATATTATTCAATAATAATTCAGCTTGATCAACTATTCTTTCCCTGAAAGCACAACCAGCACAACTATCCAGGTGGTCTCTGGAAGCATCGGTTAGTCCATTATAAAAGACATCAAGTATATCATTCCTCTCAAGAGGATGATCAGGCAAAGCATTAAGTAATTGGAGAAGCCTCCCCCAAGCTTGTGGGAGACTCTCTTCTTCAATTTGCACAAAGTTATATATTTCCCGTAAGGCAGCTTGTTTTTTATGAGCGGGAAAATATTTAGCAGAGAAGTAATACATCATATCCTGGGGACTACGCACACAACCAGGATCAAGAGAATTAAACCAAGTCTTAGCATCACCCTTTAACAAGAACGGAAACAACTTAAGGATATAGTAACAACGAATCTTTTCATCGTTGGTGAAAAGGGTGGCTATATAATTCAACTTAGTAAGATGTGCCACAACAGTTTCAGATTCATAGCCATGGAAAGGATCAGATTCAACCAATGTAATTAACTCAGGATCAATAGAGAATTCATAATCCTTATCAGTAACAAAGATATGTGAAGTAGCGAAAGCAGGGTCATGTTTCATTCTAGCATTCAAGGACTTTTCTTTCAGCTTAGCTAATAATTTCTTAAGATCATATCTATCGTTGCAAGCAAGAAAGTCTCTAGCAGTTTCTTCATCCATAACATATCCCTCAGGAACAATAGGAAATTCATATCTAGAGGGAGAAGCTTCACCATCACTTTCATAAATATTATCAGTTTCAATATTTGCATTCTCCCTAACCTAGCAATTTGTTCATCTAGAAATTCACCTAGTGGCACAGTATTATCAAGCATAGAAGTAGTTTCATCATACATAGCAGAAGTGGCATCATCAAGAACATACAATATATCAGATTCAATAGCAGGAGTAGGTGTCGCAAATTTACCCATAACAGATGGTGAATCAAGTGCAGAGCTAGATGGCAGTTCCTTACCTCCCCTCGTAGTTGAGGGTAAGATCTTGGTTTTTGAGTCCTTCAAATTCTTCATAGTGATCAACAGATATAAATCCCAAGTGACTTAAAGAATAGAGCTATGCTCCCCAGCAACGGCGCCAGAAAATAGTCTTGATAACCCACAAGTGTAGAGGATCGCAATAGTTTTCGAGGGTAAAGTATTCAACCCAATTTATTGATTCGACACAAGGGGAGCCAAAGAATACTCTTAAGTATTAGCAGCTAAGTTCTCAATTCAACCACACCTGGAAACTTAGTATCTGCAGCAAGGTAGCTTAGTACCAAAGCAATATGGAGATAGCGGTAACAACAACAAAAGTAACGGTAGTGTTTTTGTAGTTTTTATGATAGTAGCAGCGGAAAAGTAAATAAGCAACAAGCAATATGGGAAAAGCTCGTAGGCATTGGACCGGTGATGGGAAATTATGTCGGATGCAATTCATCATGTAAAAGTTATAACCTAGGGTGACACAGAACTAGCTCCAGTTCATCGATGTAATGTAGGCATGTATTCCGAATATATTCATACGTGCTTATGGAAAAGAACTTACATGACATCTTTTGTCCTACCCTCCCGTGGCAGCGAGGTCCTATTGGAAACTAAGGGATATTAAGGCCTCCTTTTAATAGAGTACCGGACCAAAGCATTAACACATAGTGAATACACTAAGTCCTCAAACTACGGTCATCACCGGGAGTGGTCCCGATTATTGTCACTTCGGGGTTGCCGGATCAAACACATAGTAGGTGACTATAGACTTGCAAGATAGGATCAAGAACACACATATA
The DNA here is from genome assembly GCA_902687465.1 of Secale cereale. Classification (NCBI taxonomy): domain Eukaryota; kingdom Viridiplantae; phylum Streptophyta; class Magnoliopsida; order Poales; family Poaceae; genus Secale; species Secale cereale. The sequence continues at coordinate 120,917,039 of LR738715.1, forward strand.
TTCATGAAAACACAATAGGTTCAGATCTGAAATCATGGCACTCGGGCCCTAGTGACAAGCATTAAGCATAGCAAAGTCATAGCAACATCAATCTCAGAACATAGTGGACACTAGAGATCAAACCCTAACAAAACTAACTTGATTACATGATAGATCTCATCCAACCCATCACCGTCCAGCAAGCCTACGATGGAATTACTCACGCATGGCGGTGAGCATCATGGAATTGGTGATGGAGGAAGGTTGATGATGACGATGGCGATGATCTCCACTCTCCGGAGCCCCGAACGGACTCCAGATCAGCCCCCCCGAGAGAGATTAGGGCTTGGCTGCGGCTCCGTATCGTAAAACGCGATAATTCTTCCTCTCAGATTTTTTTCTCCTCGAAAGTGAATATATGGGGTCCGGAGATACGTCGGTGGAGCGTCAGGGGGGCCACGAGGCAGGGGCGCGCCCTGGGGGAGGGGGCGCGCCCCCACCCTCGTGGACAGGGTGTGGGCCCCCTGACGTAGATCTTTCCGCAAGTATTTTTTATATTTTCCAAAATAATTCTACGTGGATTTTTAGGTCATTCCGAGAACTTTTTATTTCTGCACAAAAACAACACCATGGCAATTCTGCTGAAAACAATGTCAGTCCGGGTTAGTTCCATTCAAATCATGCAAGTTAGAGTCCAAAACAAGGGCAAAAGTGTTTGGAAAAGTAGATACGTTGGAGACGTATCAGGTGCTTGGTACCCTTAAGCTTGTTCCTCTTGGGTGCTTGGGCGCCCTAGACAGTTGAGGTCACCTTGGGGCCATATTCCATTGTGGTGAAGCTTCGTGGTGTCATTGGGGCGATAGCCTCAACCTTTGTGGTGTTTGGAGCCCAATCATTGTGGTGTAAAGCTCCGGGCAAGCGTCGGGGTCTCCAATTAGGTTGTGGAGATCGCCCCGAGCAATTTGACGGGTTCCGGTGACCGCCCCAAGGGTTGCCAAAGTGTATGGGTTCGGTGACCGCCCCCAAGGGTCACCATTTGTACGGGTTCGGTGACCGCCCTCAAGGGTCCCTTAGTGGAATCACGACATCTTGCATTGTGTGAGGGCGTGAGGAGATTACGGTGGCCCTAGTGGCTTCTTGGGGAGCATTCTGCCTCTACACTGCTCCAAACAAATATTAGCATCCACAAGGATGTGAACTTCGGGATACATCGTCGTCTCTACGTGCCTCGGTTATCTCTTACCTGAGCCCTTTACTTATGCACTTTACTTTGTGATAGCCTTATTGTTTCTTGTCATATATCTTGCGATCACCTAGTTGTTTATCTTGCTTAGCATAAGTTGTTGGTGCACATAGGTGAGCCTAGTTGTTGTAGGTTTTGTGCTTGACAAATTAACCGCTAGGTTTGTTCCGCATTTGTTCAAGCCTAAACCATAATTATTTTAAAGCGCCTATTCACCCCCCCCC
>LR738715.1:120918721-120964970 GCA_902687465.1 Secale cereale
CTAGGCGATATCCACGATCTTTCAGCGGTCTTGCTTGCACTTGAGCTTGGCCACCCTCGCCACCTCCCGCGCTGCCTCCGCCGCCACCCACACGGATTGCTCAATGTCGAGCCGGAGCTGCTTGGCGTCGAGCCTCTGGAGCAGCCAGGCCTTCGTCTCCGCCTCAGTCAGTGACCGGCGGCACGCCCACTCGAAGAGACGGTTCTCCTCGTCAGGGACCCAATGGCGGCGGGCAGACCACGCCGACCCATCGGACCCGCCCGCCATCTCCCTTCCCATCTGCTTCTCGCAGCAGGCAGGTCATGCCTCCGACTCCGTAGTCTGCATCCGTTGCGTCGGCTGAGCGGGCACTAGAACCCAGCTTTGCCGTGTGGGGTAGCGGCTGGAGGGGGAGGAGGTCGTCGGGCGGGAGGAGCAGATCGGGTTGGCCTCGCAAATCCGCATGCGGGGCGGGAAAGGCCAGCACCTGCATTGGCGTTGCCGCGAACAGGTGGCGTCGCACCGGAGCCAGAGCTACCGCTTGTATCGACACGCGAGCGCTCGAGCGCGATACGGAGCGCCAGCTCCTCCTTGTCTTCGGATTTACCATCAGACTGGCTGCTGGTGTTGGACATGCTCGCCAGGGTAGGGATTTGGCGGATTCGGGAGATGGGAGCGTCGGGGAGGGGAGGGGAGTGGAGCGGAGTGAGCTAGGGTTTGTGCCGGACGGGGGTTTTGTGGGGTCGGGGTGGGTCGGGCTGACGTGGCGGACGCGCCCGGGCGTGCCCGATCCGCCTCATATCCGCCCTACATTTGGGACGGATATAAGGAGTGCCGGCCAGCCCGAGCGTTTTACGTATGTTTGAGAGGTCCGGTTGGGTCGGTTTTTTGTGACCGGTCGGTGACCGAACGGCCTGCCCGGGCATTTGAGACGGATATAGGACGTTCGACTGTAGATGTTCTTATCTCCCCAAGAAGGTTTAACACAAATTCATTTATTTAGGTCAATGAGTTAAAGCTTCACTACTCAAACTACTTCATGAAATCATATTTTGGGCACATAGTTCATCAGTTCCTTAACATGAGAACTTTACACACTTCAACCTGAACACAACTTACTCCTACCACAAGTGCAATCAACACTTTTTCCATCTCCTTATGTTCATCACCGTTATCACTTTTGCCCTTCGCTGTTGACTTCTTTGTCATGCACACTTGTTTCTTCTCTTAATCCTAATGTAAAAAAATGGACATTGCATCCTTTGTAATCTCATCTCTAGTAACTAGTCCATCCACATCCAATAGACCTACAATAGATTAATGTATTCTACTCCTTCCGTCCCACAATATAAGATGTTTTTGCAGGTTAAAACTTGCATAAACATCTTATATTGTAGGACGGAGGGAGTACTTCCCAATACCAAAAGTTTAAAGTTTTTTGCACAATATTTAAGGCAACAGTGGGCTCACATTGCTTGAAACCTAAAGAAACATCGGCACAATATTGCACTTACTTTATCCTTTTCAGGCTTATAGTGGACCCATCTGGGTTGTTTCTCTGTCGTGGAGACCCGGCGTAGCACCGGTCGCCAACAATCATCGCATTTCATGAGCGGAAGAGGGAGCCAACGACACGCTGGATGACGGTTGTGCCCGGTCGAGCGGCTGATGAGGATGTGTTGACACTCGGAAGAGTGGAGAGAGGCGAACGCTGAGATGAGGAGGACATCCTGGGAGGAGCTCCGGAGGCGACATAGAGGCACTCGGGGTGGTTGCGTGGTTCCGTTCTCGATGAAACGCGGCTTCATGTTGGCCCTTCTAGTTGACAAGCCCGGGGCGGCGGCGGGGCCTAGGAGCGATGATAAGGCTGTGTGGGGCGACCGACGAGTGAATCAAACCGGGGTGGTAGGGCTGCGAGCGTATGGGGTGTCGGTGGAAGTGTGTAGTGGGCGCAGAGGCAATGCTCTAGAGGCCATCGTGGAGGCGGACGGGCGGGGGGGAGACAACCACGCGAGGGGATGGGATATATTTTTGTTGAGAACTTCGTTCATTCGCTCAAATTTGAGATCCGGTGGAGGGTTCTCATTTTTTTATGAGTTATACCGGCTGGTGTTTGGTTAGGTGCGGCTTAACTCCTCAGAAGATAATATTTTGAGGAGATAATCCCATTTTAGGGTTCGCAACTTCGCGTAGAGTTGCTCTTATATTAACATGGCACCACACCCACATGTCAAGTCCTTCCTTCTCACTCCTCAGCTCCCCCCTATCAAGCTACCATAAACATTTCATGTGGATTCGTTCAAGGTCATAACACCGCAATGATGAGAGACGCATTTCGTCGAGTAACAACATCTCCAACCGAAATGGTCTATTTTGTCCCCTCATATATCAATGAACGCACATGTGGGAAGGAGGGTGCTCGTCCTCGAGTAGGTAAATGATAAAAACATAATTTTTGATGTGGAATGCTACCTAAGATAATTCTCAAGGTAATTCTTTTTATTGTGGCATGAATGTTCATATCCGAAAGATTCAAGACAAAAGTCTATATTGACATAAGAATAATAATACTTCAAGCATACTAACAAAGCAATCATGTCTTCTCAAAATAACATGGCCAAAGAAAGTTATCCCTACAAAATCATATAGTCTGGCTAAGCTCCCTCTTCATCACACAAAATATTCATATCATGCACAACCCCGGTTTTAGCCAAGCACTTGTTTTCATACTCAAATTTTTTCAAACCTTTCAACTTTCACGCAGTACATGAGCGTGAGCCATGGATATAGCACTATAGCTGGAATAGAGTGGTGGTTGTGGAGAAGACAAAAAGGAGGAAGATAGTCTCACATCGACTAGGCGTATCAATGGGCTATGGAGATGCCCATCAATAGATATCAATGTGAGTGAGTAGGGATTGCCATGAAATGGATGCACTAGAGCTATAAATGTATGAAAGCTCAACAAAAGAAACTAAGTGGGTGTCCATCCAACTTGCTTGCTCACGAAGACCTAGGGCATTTGAGGAAGCCCATCGTTGGAATATACAAGCCAAGTTCTATAATGAAAATTCCCACTAGGATATGAAAGTGACTAAACAAGAGACTCTCTATCACGAAGATCGTGGGCCTTTCCTTCTTTTTTCTTTTTTTTCTTTTTTCTTTTTCTTTGGGGCAATGCTCTAATAATGATGATCATCACACTTATATTGATTTACAACTCAATATTACAACTCGATACTAGAACAAAGTATGACTCTATATGGATGCCTCTGGCGGTGTACCGGGATGTGCAATGAATCAAGAGTGACATGTATGAAAAAATATGCATGGTGGCCTAGCCACGAATACGATGTCAACTACATGATCATGCATGGCAATATGACAATGATGAAGCGTGTCACATGAACGGAACGGTGGAAAGTTGCATGGCAATATATCTCGGAATGGCTATGGAAACGCCATGATAGGTAGGTATGGTGGCTGTTTTGAGGAAGATATATGGTGGGTGTATGGTACCGGCGAGAGTTGTGCAGTACAAGAGAGGCTAGCAATGGTGGAAGGGTGAGAGTGCGTATAATCCATGGACTCAACATTAGTCATAAAGAACTCATATACTTATTGCAAAAATTTACGAGTCATCCAAACAAAGTAATCAACGCAAACTCCTAGGGGGGAGGTTGGTAGGAGTTAACCATCGCGCGCCCCCGACCTCCACACAAAGGTTGGCACACAATAAATACCTCATGCTCTAACTTCGTCACATAGCGGTTCACCATACGTGCATGCTACGGGAATCACAAACTTTAACACAAGTATTTCTTGAATTCATAATTACCCTGCTAACATAACTCTAATATCATCATCCTCATATCTCAAAACAATCATCAAGTATCAAACTTCTCATCATATTCAATGCACTTTATATGAAAGTTTTTACTATACCCATCTTGGATGCCTATCATATTAGGACTAGTTTCATAACCAAAGCACTTTACCATGCTGTTCTAAAAGACTCTCAAATAGATATAAGTGAAGCATGAGAGATCAATAATTTCTACAAAATAAAACCACCGCCGTGCTCTAAAAAGATATAAGTGAAGCACTAGAGCAAATGACAAACTACTCCAAAAGATATAAGTGAAGATCAATGAGTAGTTGAATAATTATGTAACTATGTGGAGACTATCTAACATTTAAGAATTTCATATCTTGGGATATTATTCAAACAGCAAGCAAAACAAAATAAAACAAAATGACGCTCCAAGCAAAACACATATCATGTGGTGAATAAAAATATAGCCTCAAGTAAAGTTACCGATAGACGAAGACGAAAGAGGGGATGCCTTTTCGGGGCATCCCCAATCTTAGGCTTTTGGTTGTCCTTGAATTTTACCTTGGGTTGCCTTGGGCATCCCCAATCTTAGGCTCTTGCCACTCCTTATTCCATAGTCCAACGAATCTTTACCCAAAACTTGAAAACTTCACAACACAAAACTTAACAGAAAACTCGTAAGCTCCGTTAGTATAAGAAAATAAAACCACCACTTAGGTACTGTTATAAACTCATTCTAAATTCATATTTGTGTAATATATACTGTATTCCAACTTCTCTATGGTTCATACCCTATGATACTACTCATAGATTTATCAAAATAAGCAAACAACACATAGAAAACAGAATCTGTCAAAAACAAAACAGTCTGTAGCAATCTGTAACTTTCGAATACTTCTGTAACTCTAAAAATTCTCAAATAAATTGGCATACCTGAGGAATTTGTCTATTAATCATCTGCAAAAAGAATCAACTAAAAAGCACTCTTCAGTAAAAAAAAATGGTAGCTAATCTCGTGAGCGCTAAAGTTTCTGTTTTACAGCATGATCGCATAAACTTCACACAAGTCTTTCCAAAGGTTCTACTTGGCACAAACACTAATTAAAACACAAAACCACATATGAACAGAAGCTAGATGCTATATTTATTCCTAAACAGAAGCAAAAAGCAAAGAACAAAAATAAAGTTGGGTTGCCTCCCAACAAGCGCTATCGTTTAACGCCCCTAGCTAGGCATGATGATTTTAATGATGCTCGCATAAAAGATAAGAATTGAAACATAAAGGGAGCATCATGAAGAATATGACTAGCACATTTAAGTCTAACCCACTTCCTATGCATAGGGATTTTGTGAGCAAACAACTTATGGGAACGATAATCAACTAGCATAGGAAAGCAAAACAAGCATAACTCCAAGATTTTAAGCACATAGAGAGGAAACTTGATATTATTGCAATATGTAGAAGCATATGAACCTCTCTCATAATAATTTTCAGTAGCATCATGAATAAATTCAACCATATAACCAGCACATAAAGCATTATTTTCATAATCTACTTGCATAGAAATTTTACTACTCTCCACATAAGCAAAATTCTTCTCATCAATAGTAGTGGGAGCAAACTCAACAAAATAACTATCATGTGAGGCATAATCCAATTGAAAACTAAAATCATGATGACAAGTTTCATGGTTATCTTTATTCTTAATAGCATACAAGTCATCACAATAATCATCATACATAGCAACTTTGTTCTCATAATCAATTGGAGTCTCTTCCGAAATAGTGGAATCATCACTAAATAAAGTCATGACCTCTCCAAATCCACTTTCATCAATATAATCATCATAAATGGGAGGCATGCTTTCATCATAATAAATTTGCTCATCAAAACTTGGGGGACTAAACATATCATCTTCATCAAACATAGCATCCCCAAGCTTGTGGCCTTGCATATCATTAGCATCATGGGTATTCAAATAATTCATACTAACAACATTGCAATCATGCTCGTCATACACATATTTTATGCCAAGCATTCTATGTAATTCTTCTCCTAGTACTTGAGCACAATTTTCCTTCCCATCATTTTCACGAAAGATATTAAAAAGATGAAGCATATGAGGTAACCTTAATTCCATTTTTTTGTAGTTTTCTTTTATAAGCTAAACTAGTGATAAAACAAGAAACTAAAATATTCGATTGCAAGATCTAAAGATATACCTTCAAGCACTCACCTCCCTGGCAACGGCGCCAGAAAAGAGCTTGATGTCTACTACGCAACCTTATTCTTGTAGACGTTGTTGGGCCTCCAAGTGCAGAGGTTTGTAGGACAGTAGCAAATTTCCCTCAAGTGGATGACCTAAGGTTTATCAATCCGTGGGAGGCGTAGGGTAAAGATGGTCTCTCTCAAACAACCCTGCAACCAAATAACAAAGAGTCTCTTGTGTCCCCAACACACCAAACAGCAAGGTAACTAAAGGTAAAAGTGAGCATAAACGGTGTTGCAATGATAGGAAACAAGGCCTAGGGTTCATACTTTCACTAGTGGAAGTTATCTCAACAAGGATAACATAATTGGATCATATTACTAGCCCTCAACATGCAACAAAGAGTCACTCCAAAGTCACTAATAGCGGAGAACAAACTAAGAGATTATGGTAGGGTACGAAACCACATCAAAGTTATTCTTTCTGATCAATCTATTCAAGAGTTCGTAGTAAAATAACACGAAGCTATTCTTTCCGTTCGATCTATCTTAGAGTTCGTACTAGAATAACACCTTAAGATACAAATCAACCAAAACCCTAATGTCACCTAGATACTCCATTGTCACCTCAAGTATCCGTGGGCATGATTATACGATATGCATCACAGAATCTCAGATTCATCTATTCAACCAACACAAAGTACTTCAAAGAGTGCCCAAAAGTTTCTACCGGAGAGTCAAGACGAAAACGTGTGCCAACCCCTATGCATAGATTCCCAAGGTCACGGAACCCGCAAGTTGATCACCAAAACATACATCAAGTGAATCAATAGAATACCCCATTGTCACCACAGGTATCCCACGCAAGACATACATCAAGTGTTCTCAAATCCTTAAAGACTCCATCCGATAAGATAACTTCAAAGGGAAAGATCAATCCATTACAAGAGAGTAGAGGGGGAGAAACATCATAAGATCCAACTATAGTAGCAAAGCTCGTGATACATCAAGATCGTGCCATCTCAAGAACAAGAGAGAGAGAGAGAGAGAGAGAGAGAGAGATCAAACACATAGCTACTAGTACATACCCTCAGCCCCGAGGGTGGACTACTCCCTCCTCGTCATGGAGAGCGTCGGGATGATGAATATGGCCACCGGAGAGGGATCCCCCCCTCCGGCGGGGTGCCGGAACGGGTCTAGATTGGTTTTCGGTGACAACAGAGGCTTTCGGCGGCGGGACTCTCGATCTAGGTTATTTTCCAAAGGTTTCAGTATTTATAGGATTTTTTGGCGTAGGGCACAAGTCAGGGGGGTCTCTGGGCTGTCCACGAGACAGGGGGCGCCACCACTTGGGGTGGGCGCACCCCCCACCCTCGTGGGCAGCCCGTGGCTCTCCTGGCCCAACTCTTTTACTTCGGGGGCTTCTTTTGGTCCAGAAAAAATCATCAAAAATTGGCTCGTCAATTGGACTCCGGTTGGTATTCCTTTTCTGTAAAACTCAAAAACAAGGAAAAAACAGAAAACTGGCACCGGGCTCTAAGTTAATAGGTTAGTCCCAAAAATCATATAAAAGTGTATATAAAAGCCCATAAAACATCCTAGAACGATAATATAATAGCATGGAACAATAAAAAATTATAGACACGTTGGAGACGTATCAGAGGGGTCGACCCCTATTTTCACAACCCAACAGTCTGTTGGGGAATGTAGCATAATTCAAAAAAAAATCTATGCTTCACAAAGATCAATCTAAGGAGTCATCTAGCAACGAGGGATAAAGGAGTGTATCTACATACCCTTGTAGATCGCGAGCGGAAGCGTTCAAGAGAACGTGGATGATGGAGTCGTACTCGTCGTGATCCAAATCACCGATGGTCCCAGCACCGAACGGACGGCACCTCCGCGTTCAACACACATACGGTGCAGCGACGTCTCCTCCTTCTTGATCCAGCAAGGGGGGAGGAGAGGTTGATGGAGATCCAGCAGCACGGCGGCGTGGTGGTAGATGCAACGGAATTTCTGCAGGGCTTCGCCAAGCACCGCGGGAGGAGGGAGAGGGAGGCGCCAGGGGCAAGGGTTCGGCTGCCCTCCCTCCCCCCACTATATATAGGGGCCCAGGGGGGCGCCGGCCCTAGGAGATCCAATCTCCTAGGGGGCGGCGGCCAAGGGGGGAAACTTACCCCCCCAAGGCATGTGGGGCGCCCCCACCCCTAGGGTTCCCAACCCTAGGCGTAGGGGGGAAGCCCAAGGGGGGCACACCAGCCCACTATGGGCAGGTTCCCCTCCCCCTTCGGCCCATGGGGCCCTCCGGGATAGGTGGCCCCACCCGGTGGACCCCCGGGACCCTTCCACTGGTCCCGGTACACTCCCGGTGACCCTCGAAACTCTCCCGATGGCCAAAACTGGACTTCCTATATATAATTATTTACCTCCGGACCATTCCGGAACTCCTCGTGACGTCCGGGATCTCTTCCGGGACTCCGAACAACATTCGGGTTACCGTGTGCATATATCTCTACAACTCTAGCGTCACCGAACCTTAAGTGTGTAGACCCTATGGGTTCGGGAGACACGTAGACATGACCGAGACGACTCTCCGGTCAATAACCAATAGCGGGACCTGGATACCCATGTTGGTTCCTACATGTTCCTCGATTAGCTCATCGGACGAACCACGATGTCAAGGATTCACTCAATCCCGTATGCAATTCCCTTTGTCTATCGGTATAGTACTTGCCCGAGATTCGATCGTCGGTATACCGATACCTTGTTCAATCTCGTCATGGCAAGTGTCTTTACTCGTTCCGTAATACATCATCCCATGACTAACACCTTAGTCACATTGAGCTTATTATGATGATGTCTTACCGAGTGGGCCCAGAGATACCTCTCCGTCATACGGAGTGACAAATCCCAGTCTCGGTTCGTGCCAACCCAACAGATACTTTCGGAGATACCCGTTGCATACCTTTATAGCCATCTAGTTATGTTGTGACGTTTGGCACACCCAAAGTATCCCTACGGTATCCGGTAGTTGCACAACCTCATGGTCTAAGGAAAAGATACTTGACATTGGAAAAGCTTTAGCATTACGAACTACATGATCTTGTGCTAGGCTTAGGATTGGGTCTTATCCATCACATCATTCTCCTAATGATGTGATCCCGTTATCAATGACATCCAATGTCCATGGTCAGGAAACCGTAACCATCTGTTGATCAACGAGCTAGTAATTAGAGGTTTACCAGGGACACGTTATGGTTCGTGTATTCACACATGTATCACTGTTTCCGGATAATACAATTCAAGCATGAATAACAGACAATTATCATGAACAAGGAAATATAATAATAACCATTTTATTATTGCCTCTAGGGCATATTTCCAACAGTCTCCCACTTGCACTAGAGTCAATAATCTAGTTACATTGTGATGAATCGAACACCCATAGAGTTCTGGTGTTGATCATGTTTTTCCCGTGGAAGAGGTTTAGTCAACGGATCTGCGACATTCAGATCCGTATGCACTTTACAAATATCTATGTCTCCATCTTGAACATAATTCCGGATGGAGTTGAAACGGTGCTTGATGTGCTTGGTCTTCTTGTGAAACCTGGGCTCCTTGGCAATGGCAATAGCTCCAGTGTTGTCACAGAAGAGAGTCATCGGGCCCGACGCGCTTGGAATGACTCCTAGGTCGGTGATGAACTCCTTCATCCAGACTCCTTCCCGCGCTTCTTCGCAAGCAGCTATGTACTCCGCTTCATATGTAGAATGCGCCACGATGCTCTGCTTGCAACTGCACCAGCTGATTGCCCCACCATTCAAAATATACATGTATCCGGTTTGTGACTTGGATTCATCCAGATCTATGTCGAAGCTAGCATCGACGTAACCCTTTACGACGAGCTCTTCGTCACGTCCATAAACGAGAAACATATCCTTAGTCCTTTTCAGGTACTTCAGGATGTTCTTGACCGTTGTCCAGTGTTCCATACCGGGATCACTTTGGTACCTCCCTACCAAACTTATGGCAAGGTTCATATCAGGTCTGGTACACAGCATGCATACATAATAGAACATATGGCTGAGGCATAGGGGATGACACTCATCTTTTCTCTATCTTTTGTCATGGTCGGGGATTGAGCTGTGCTCAATCTCATACCTTGCAATACAGGCAAGAACCCTTTCTTGGACTGATCCATATTGAACTTCTTCAATATCTTTTCAAGGTATGTGCTTTGTGAAAGACCAATGAGGCGTCTCGATCTATCTCTATAGATCTTGATGCCTAATATGTAAGCAGCTTCTCCAAGGTCCTTCATCGAAAAACTCTTATTCAAGTAGGCCTTTATGCTCTCCAAGAATTCTACATCATTTCCCATCAGCAATATATCATCCACATATAATATGAGAAATGCTACAGAGCTCCCACTCACTTTCTTGTAAATAGAGGCTTCTCCCCAAGTCTGTATAAACCCAAACGCTTTGATCACATCATTAAAGCGAATATTCCAACTCCGAGATGCTTGCACCAGCCCATAGATTGAGCGTTGGAGCTTGCATACCATGTTAGCATTCTTAGGATCGACAAAACCTTCCGGCTGCATCATATACAGTTCTTCCTTGAGGAAGCCATTAAGGAATGATGTTTTGACGTCCATTTGCCATATCTCATAATCATAGTATGCGGGAATTGCTAACATGATTCGGACGGACTTTAGCATCGCTACGGGAGAGAAAGGCTCGTCGTAGTCAATCCCTTGAACTTGTCAATAACCTTTAGCGACAAGCCGAGCCTTATAGATGGTCACATTACCATCCGCGTCAGTCTTCTTCTTAAATATCCATTTATTTTCTATGGCGTGCCGATCATCGGGCAATTCCACCAAAGTCCATACTTTATTTTCATACATGGATCCTATCTCGGATTTCATGGCTTCAAGCCATTTGTCAGAATCCGGGCCCGCCATCGCTTCTTCATAGTTCGAAGGTTCACCGTTGTCCAACAACATGATTTCCATGACAGGGTTGTCGTACCACTCTAGTGCGGAATGTGTCCTTGTGGACCTTCGAAGTTCAGTAGTAACTTGATCTGAAGCTTCATGATCATCATCATTAACTTCCTCCCTAGTCGGTGTAGGCACCTCAGGAACAACTTCCTGCGCTGCGCTACTTTCCGGTTCAGAAGGGGTGACTGTCACCTCATCAAGTTCCACTTTCCTCCCACTCACTTCTTTCGAGAGAAACTCTTTCTCCAGAAAGGATCCATTCTTGGCAACGAAGATCTTGCCTTCAGATCTGAGGTAGAAGGTGTACCCAATAGTTTCCTTTGGGTATCCTATGAAAACGCATTTTTCCGATTTGGGTTCGAGCTTTTCAGGTTGAAGTTTCTTGACATAAGCATCACAACCCCAAACTTTCAGAAATGACGGCTTAGGTTTCTTGCCAAACCAAAGTTCATACGGTGTCGTCTCAACGGATTTAGACGGAGCCCTATTTAAAGTGAATGCAGCAGTCTCTAAAGCATAACCCCAAAAAGATAGCGGTAAGTCAGTGAGAGACATCATAGATCGCACCATGTCCAACAGAGTACGATTTCGACGTTTGGACACACCATTACATTGAGGTGTTCCGGGCGGTGTCAATTGTGAAACAATTCCACAGTTCCTCAGGTGCGTGCCAAATTCGTGACTTAAATATTCTCCTCCACGATCCGATCGTAAGAACTTTATTTTTCTATCACGTTGATTCTCAACCTCATTCTGAAATCCCTTAAACTTTTCAAAGGTCTCAGACTTGTGTTTCATCAAGTAGACATACCCATATCTACTTAAGTCATCCGTGAGCGTGAGAACATAACGATAGCCTCCGCGAGCTTCAACACTCATTGGATCGCACACATCGGTATGTATGATTTCCAATAGGTTGGTCGCTCGCTCCATTGTTCCGGAGAACGGAGTCTTGGTCATCTTGCCCAAGAGGCATGGTTCGCACATATCAAATGATTCATAATCAAGAGATTCTAGAAGTCCATCTGCATGGAGCTTCTTCATACGTTTGACACCAATATGACCAAGGCGGCAATGCCACAAGTATGTGGGACTATCATGATCAACTTTACATCTTTTGGCATTCACACTATGAATATGTGTAACATCACGTTCGAGATTCATCAAGAATAAACCATTGACCAGCAGGGCATGACCATAAAACATATCTCTCATATAAATAGAACAACCATTATTCTCGGATTTAAATGAGTAGCCATCTCGCATTAAACGGGATCCCAAAACAATGTTCCTGCTCAAAGTTGGTACTAAATAACAATTATTAAGGTTTAAAACTAATCCCGAGGGTAGATGTAGAGGTAGCGTGCCGACGGCGATCACATCGACCTTGGAACCATTCCCGACGCGCATCGTCACCTCGTCCTTCGCCAGTCTCCGCTTATTCCTTAGCTCCTGCTTTGAGTTACAAATGTGAGCAACTGCACCGGTATCAAATACCCAGGAGCTACTACGAGCGTTGGTAAGGTACACATCACTAACATGTATATCATATATACATTTGACGTTGCCGGCCTTCTTATCTGCTAAGTATTTGGGGCAGTTCCGCTTCCAGTGACCCATTCCCTTGCAATAAAAGCACTCAGTCTCAGGCTTGGGTCCATTCTTTGGCTTCTTCCCGGCAATAGGCTTACCGGGCGCGGCAACTCCTTTTTCGTCCTTCTTGAAGTTCTTCTTACCCTTGCTTTTCTTGAACTTAGTGGTTTTATTCACCATCAACACTTGATGCTCTTTCTTGATCTCCACCTCCGCTGATTTCAGCATTGAATACACTTCGGGAATGGACTTCTCCATCCCTTGCATATTGAAGTTTATCACGAAGCTCTTGTAGCTAGGTGGGAGCAACTGAAGGATTCTGTCAACGACCGCTTCGTCTGGGAGATTCATTCCCAACTGAGACAAGCGATTGTGCAACCCAGACAATTTGAGTATGTGCTCGCTGACAGAACTATTCTCGTCCATCTTACAACTATAGAATGCGTCGGAGACGTCATATCTCTCGACTCAGGCATGAGCTTGGAAAACCATTTTCAGCTCTTGGAACATCTCATATGCTCCGTGGTGCTCAAAACACTTTTGGAGCCCCGATTCTAAGCCATAAAGCATGCCGCACTGAACCAGGGAGTAATCATCACAATGCGACTGCCAAGCGTTCATAACGTCTTGGTTCGCTGGGGCGGGAGCGTCACCTAACGGTGCTTCAAGGACATATGTTTTCTTGGCAGCTATGAGGATGATCCTCAAGTTACGGACCCAGTCCGTATAGTTGTTACCATCGTCTTTCAGCTGGCTTTCTCTAAGAACGCGTTGAAGTTGAGGGTAACATGAGCGTGGGCCATTTGATCTACAAGACATATTGTAAAGATTTTAGACTAAGTTCATGACAATTAAGTTCATCTACACAAATTTAATGAACTCCCATTCAGATTGACATCTCTCTAGTCATCTAAGTGATACATGAACCGAATCGACTAAGCCGTGTCCGATCATCACGTGAGACGGACTAGTCATCAACGGTGAACATCTTCATGTTGATCGTATCTTCTGTACGACTTATGTTCGACTTTTCGGTCTTCCGTGTTCCGAGGCCATGTCTGTACATGCTAGGCTCGTCAAGTGAATCCTAAGTGTATTGCGTGTGTAAATCTGGCTTACACCCGTTGTATGCGAACGTTAGAGCCTATCACACCCGATCATCATGTGGTGCTTCGGAACAACGATCCTTAGCAACGATGCACAGTCAGGGGGAACACAATTCTTGATATTTTAGTGAGAGATCTGTTGGGGATCGAAGCAGAAAATCAATTTTTTTTCTACGCATCACCAAGATCTATCTATGGAGTAATCTAGCAACGAGAGGAAGGTGAGTGCATCTACATACCCTTGTAGATCGCGAGCGGAAGCGTTCAAGAGAACGGGGATGATGGAGTCGTACTCGTCGTGATCCAAATCACCGATGATCCTAGCTCCGAACGGACGGCACCTCCGTGTTCAACACACGTACGGAGCGGGGACGTCTCCTCCTTCTTGATCCAGCAAGGGGGGAGGAGAGGTTGATGGAGATCCAGAAGCACGACGGCGTGGTGGTGGAAGTAGCGGGATTCCAGCAGGGCTTCGCCAAGCGCTGCGGGAGGAGGGAGATGTGTCACGGGAGGGAGAGGGAGGCGCCAGGGCTTGGGGTGCGGCTCCCATGCGCCTCCCCACTATATATAGGGGTGGAGGGGGCTGGTTTCTTGCCCTCCAAGTCCATTGGGGCGTTGGCAAAGGTGGGGGAAAGAAATCCCATCATTTCCTTTCCCCACCGATTGTTATCCCCCCTTTTTAGGGATCTTGATCTTATCCCTTCGGGATATGATCTTATTCCTTCTAAGGGGGGATCTTGGTGCGCCTTGACCAGGGGTGTGGGGCCTTGCCCCCACTACCCACGTTCATGTGGGTCCCCCCATGTAGGTGGGCCCCACTTCGGAACCTTCTAGAACCTTCCCGGTACATTACCGAAAAATCCCGAACATTTTCCGGTGGCCAAAATAGGACTTCCTATATATAAATCTTTACCTCCGGACCATTCCGGAACTCCTCGTGACGTCCGGGATCTCATCCGGGACTCCGAACAACTTTCGGGTTTCCGCATACTTATATCTCTACAACCCTAGCGTCACCGAACCTTAAGTGTGTAGACCCTACGGGTTCAGGAGACACGCAAACATGACCGAGACGACTCTCCGGTCAATAACCAACAGCGGGATCTGGATACCCATGTTAGCTCCCACATGCTCCACGATGATCTCATCGGATGAACCACGATGTCAAGGATTCAATCAACCCCGTATACAATTCCCTTTGTCTATCGGTACAGTACTTGCCCGAGATTCGATCGTCGGTATCCCGATACCTTGTTCAGTCTCGTTACCGGCAAGTCTCTTTACTCATTCCGTAACACATCATCCCGTGATCAACTCCTTGATCACATTGTGCACATTATGATGATGTCCTACCGAGTGGGCCCAGAGATACCTCTCCGTCACACGGAGTGACAAATCCCAGTCTCGATTCATGCCAACCCAACAGACACTTTCGGAGATACCTGTAGTGCACCTTTATAGCCACCCAGTTACGTTGTGACGTTTGGTACACCCAAAGCATTCCTACGGTATCCGGGAGTTGCACAATCTCATGGTCTAAGGAAAAGATACTTGACATTTAGAAAAGCTTTAGCATACGAACTACACGATCTGTGCTAGGCTTAGGATTGGGTCTTGTCCATCACATCATTCTCCTAATGATGTGATCCCGTTATCAACGACATCCAATGTCCATGGTCAGGAAACCGTGACCATCTGTTAATCAACGAGCTAGTCAACTAGAGGCTTACTAGGGACATGGTGTTTGTCTATGTATCCACACATGTATCTGAGTTTCCTATCAATACAATTCTAGCATGGATAATAAACAATTATCATAAACAAGGAAATATAATAATAACCAATTTATTATTGCCTCTAGGGCATATTTCCAACAGTCTCCCACTTGCAC
Organism: Secale cereale; assembly: GCA_902687465.1. NCBI lineage: Eukaryota > Viridiplantae > Streptophyta > Magnoliopsida > Poales > Poaceae > Secale > Secale cereale. The sequence goes on from LR738715.1 coordinate 120,934,346, forward strand.
TAGAGTCAATAATCTAGTTCACATCGCCATGTGATTAACACCCACAGGTCACATCGCCATGTGACTAACATCCAAAGAGTTTACTAGAGTCAGTAATCTAGTTCACATCAATATGTGATTAACACTCAATGAGTTCTGGGTTTGATCATGTTATGCTTGTGAGAGAGGTTGTAGTCAACGGGTCTGCAACATTCAGATCCCTATGTACTTCGCAAAAACTTTATGTCATATCGCAGATGCTGCTACCACGTTCCACTTGGAGCTATTCCAAACTGTTGCTCCATTATACGTATCTGGTATCTCCACTTAGAGTTATCCGGATAGGTGTTAAGCTTGCATCGACGTAACTATTTACGTCGAACTTTTTATCACCTCCATAACCGAGAAACATTTCCTTATTCCTCTAAGGATAATTTTGACCACTATCTAGTGATCCACTCCTGGATCACCTTTGTACCCTCTTGCCAGACATGTGGCAAGGCACACATCAGGTGCGGTACTTAGCATGGCATACCGTATAGAGCCTATGACAAAAGCATAGGGGACGACCTTCGTCCTTCCTCTTCCTTCTGCCGTGGTCAAGTTTTGAGTCTTACTCAACTTCACACCTTATAACTCAGGTAAGAATTCCTTCTTTAACTGACCTATTTTGAACTCCTTCAAAATCATGTCAAAGGTGTGTGTTCCTTTTGAAAGTATCATCAGGCGTTTTGATCTATCTCTATAGATCTTGATGCCCAATTATGTAAGCAGCTTTATCCAGGTCTTCCTTTGAAAAACTCCTTTCAAACAACCCTTTACGCTTTCCAGAAATTCAACGTCATTTCGGATTAACCATATGTCATTCACATATACTTATCAGAAATGTTGTAGTGCTCCCACTCACTTTATTGCAAATACAAGTTTCTAACAAACTTTGTATACCCAAGAACTTTGATCACTCCATCAAAGCATATATTCCGACACCGAGATGCTTGCTCCAGTCCATGGAAGAATCGCTGGAGCTAGCATATCTTTTAGCATCCTTAGGATCGATAAAACCTTTCTGATTGTATCACATACAACCTTTCCTTACGAAAATTGGTAAGGAAACTTGTTTTGACATCCATCTGCCAGATTTCATAAATGCAGCTAATGCTAACTTGATTCCGACGGACTTAAGCATCGCTACAGGTGAGAAAATCTCATCGTAGTCAACTCCTTGAACTTGTGAAAAAACTCTTTGCCACAAGTCGAGCTTCATAGACGGTGACATTACCGTCCACGTCCGTCTTCTTCTTAAAGATCCATTTATCTCAATGGCTTGCCAGTCATCGGGCAAGTCCACCAAAGTCCATACTTTGTTTCGATACATGGATCCTATCTCGGATTTCTCGGCTTCTAACCATTTGTCGGAATATGGGCCCACCATCGCTTCTCCATAGTTCGTAGGTTCATCGTTGTCCAACAATATGACCTCTAAGACAGGATCACCGTACCACTCAGGAGTAGTACATATCCTTGTCGACCTACGAGGTTCGATAGCAACTTGATCTGGAGCTTCATGATCACTATCATTAGTTTCCTCTTCAACTGTCGTAGGTTCCACAGAAACATCTTTCTGTGTTGCACTACTCTCCGGTTGAAGTGAGGGTTCGACAACCTCATCAAGTTCTATCTTCCTCCCACTCAATTCTTTCGAGAGAAACTCCTTCTCGAGAAAGGACCCGTTCTTAGCGACAAACATTTTTGTCCTTGGATCTGAGATAGAAGGTATACCCAACCGTTACCAGTGGGTATCCCATGAAGATGTATTTGTCCGCTTTGGGTTTGAGCTTTTTCCGGCTAAAGCCGTAAGCATCGCAGCCCCAAACATTGAGAAACGACAACTTTGGTTTCTTGCCAAACCTTAGTTCATACGGCGTTGTCTCAACGGACTTAGATGGTGCCCTATATAAAGTGAATGCAGTTGTCTCTAATGCATAACCTCAAAACAATAGCGGTAGATCGGTAAGATACATCATAGATCGCACCATATCTCATAAGGTTCAATTATGACGTCCGGACACACCATTACGCTATGGTATTCCAGGTGGCTTCAACTGTGAAACATTTCCACAATGTCTTAAGTGATTGCCAAACTCATAATTCGGAAAATCTCCCCTTGATCAGATCGTAGGAACATGATCTTCTTGTTATGATGATTCTTAATCTTCACTCTGAAATTGCTTGAACTTTTCAAACGCTTCAGACTTTTGCTTCATTGAGTAAATATACCATATCTACTCAAATCGCCAGTGAAGATGAGAAAATAACGATATCCACCACACGCCTTAATTCTCATTGGATCACATACATCAGTATGTATGATTTCCAACAAGTCACTTGCCCGTTTTATTGTACCTGAAAACGGGATCTTAGTCATCCTGCCCAAGAGGCATGGCTCGCATGTGTCAAGCGATTCAAAATCACGTGACTCCAAACATCCATCAGCATGGAGTTTCTTCATGCATTTTATGCCAAAATGACCTAAGCGGCAGTGCCACAAGAAAGTGGTACTATCATTATTAACTCTACATATTTTGGCATTAATATTATCATCATGTGTATTACTATGATCGAGATTCAACAAACCATTGGGTGCATGACCATAAAGGTATTACTCATGTAAACAGAATAACCATTATTCTCTGACTTAAATGAATAATCGTATTGCAATGAACATGATCTAATCATATTCATGCTCAACGTAGACACCTGATAACATTTATCTAGGTTCAACACTAATCTCGAAAATAGAGGGAGCGTGCGATGGTGATCTTATCAACCTTGGAAACACTTCCAATACACATCGTCACCTCGCCCTTGGCTAGTCTCCGTTCAGTCCGTAGCTTTTGCTTCAAGTCACTAATAATAGCAACTGAACCGGTATCCAATACCCAGGTGCTACAAGGAGTACTACTAAGGTACACATCAATAACACGTATATCAAATATACTTTGTTGAAGTTGCCAGCTATCATATCTACCATGTATTTGGGGTGGTTCCGCTACCATGTGACCGTTCCCCTTACAATAGAAGCACTTAGTCTCGAGGTTTGGGTTCAACCATGGGTTCCTTCATCAGAGCGACAACAGGTTTGCCATTCATGAAGTTTCCCTTCTAGCCCTTACCCCTTTTTGAAACCAGTGGTCTTGTTAAACCATCAACACTTGATGCTCCTTCTTGATTTCTACTTTTGCGGTACTAAGAACCGCTAACAGCACCGGGATCATCTCCATCCTTTGCATGTCATAGTTCATCACGAAGTTCTAGTAGCTTGGTGATGGTGTCTAGAGAATTCCGTCAACCACTATTTCATCTGGAAGATTAACTCCCACTTGGTTCAAGTGATTTTAGCACCCAGACATTCTGAGCACATGCTCACTAGTTGAGCCATTCTCCTCCATCTTTTTGGCAAAAGAACTTGTCAGAGGTCTCATACCTCTCAACACGGGCATGAGCCTGAAATCCCAATTTCAGCTCTTAGAACATCTCATATGTTCTATGGCGTTCAAAACGTCATTGGAATCCCGATTCTAAACCGTAAAGTATGGTGCACTAAACTATCAAGTAGTCATCAGGACGTGTCTCTCAGGTGTTCACAACATCCACAGACAACGTTGTAGGGGTTTGCACATCGAGCGGTGCATCAAAGACGTAAGCTTTCTGTGCAGTAGTGAGGACACTCCTCGGACTACGGACCCAGTCCGCATCCTTGCTTACAATATCTTTCAACTTAGTCTTTCTCTAGGATCGTATTAAACAGGAGCTACAACGCAGTTATTGGTCTACAACATAATTTGCAAAGACAACTTAGACTATTGTTCATGACAATGAAGTTCATCTAATGAACTCCCACTCAGATAGACATCTCCCTAGTCATCTAAGTGACACATGATCCGAATCGACTAGGCCGTGTCCGATCATCACGTGAGACGGACTAGTCATCAACGGTGAACATCTTCATGTTGATCGTATCTTCTATACGACTCATGTTCGACCTTTCGGTCTTCCGTGTTCCGATGCCATGTCTGTACATGCTAGGCTCGTCAAGTCAACCCTAAGTGTATCGCGTGTGTAAATCTGGCTTACACCCGTTGTATGCGAACGTTAGAACTTATCACACCCGATCATCACGTGGTGCTTCGGAACAACGAACCTTAGCAACGGTGCATAGTTAGGGGGAACACAATTCTTGAAATTTTAGTGAGAGATCATCTTATTCACTACCGTCGTTCTAAGCAAATAAGATGTAAAACATGATAAACATCACATGCAATCAAATAGTGACATGATATGGCCAATATCATCTTGCTCCTTTGATCTTCATCTTCGGGGCTCCATGATAATCATCGTCACCGGCATGACACCATGATCTCCATCATCATGATCTCCATCATCGTGTCTTCATGAAGTCGTCTCGCCAAACATTACTTCTACTACTATGGCTAACGTTTAGCAATAAAGTAAAGTAATTACATGGCGTTATTCAGTGACACGCAGGTCATACAATAAATAAGACAACTCCTATGGCTCCTGCCGGTTGTCATTATCATCGACATGCAAGTCGTGATTCCTATTACAAGAACATGATCAATCTCATACATCACACATATATCATTCATCACATCCTTCTGGCCATATCACATCACACGGCACATGCTGCAAGAACAAGTTAGACGTCCTCTAATTGTTGTTGCAAGTTTTTACGTGGCTGCTATAGGTTTCTAGCAAGAACGTTTCTTACCTACGCCAAAACCACAACGTGATATGCCAATTTCTATTTACCCTTCATAAGGACCCTTTTCATCGAATCCGATCCGACTAAAGTGGGAGAGACAGACACCCGCTAGCCACCTTATGCAACTAGTGCATGTCAGTCGGTGGAACCTGTCTCACGTAAGAGTACGTGTAAGGTCGGTCCGGGCCGCTTCATCCCACGATGCCGCCGAATCAAGATAAGACTAGTAACGGCAAGTAAATTGACATGATCTACGCCCACAACTACTTTGTGTTCTACTCGTGCAAGATACTACGCATAGACCTAGCTCATGATGCCACTGTTGGTGATCGAAGCAGAAAATCAATTTTTTTTTCTACGCATCACCAAGATCTATCTATGGAGTAATCTAGCAACGAGAGGAAGGTGAGTGCATCTACATACCCTTGTAGATCGCGAGCGGAAGCGTTCAAGAGAACGGGGATGATGGAGTCGTACTCGTCGTGATCCAAATCACCGATGATCCTAGCGCCGAACGGACGGCACCTCCGTCTTCAACACACGTACGGAGCGGGGAAGTCTCCTCCTTCTTGATCCAGCAAGGGGGGAGGAGAGGTTGATGGAGATCCAGCAGCACGACGGCGTGGTGGTGGAAGTAGCGGGATTCCAGCAGGGCTTCGCCAAGCGCTGCGGGAGGAGGGAGATGTGTCACGGGAGGGAGAGGGAGGCGCCAGGGCTTGGGGTGCGGCTCCCATGCGCCTCCCCACTATATATATGGGTGGAGGGGGCTGGTTTCTTGCCCTCCAAGTCCATTGGGGCGTTGGCAAAGGTGGGGGAAAGAAATCCCATCATTTCATTTCCCCACCGATTGTTATCCCCCCTTTTTAGGGATCTTGATCTTATCCCTTCGGGATATGATCTTATTCCTTCTAAGGGGGGATCTTGGTGCGCCTTGACCAGGGGTGTGGGGCCTTGCCCCCACTACCCACGTTCATGTGGGTCCCCCCATGCAGGTGGGCCCCACTTCGGAACCTTCTAGAACCTTCCCGGTACAATACCGAAAAATCCCGAACATTTTCCGGTGGCCAAAATAGGACTTCCTATATATAAATCTTTACCTCCGGACCATTCCGGAACTCCTCGTGACGTCCGGGATCTCATCCGGGACTCCGAACAACTTTCGGGTTTCCGCATACTTATATCTCTACAACCCTAGCGTCACCGAACCTTAAGTGTGTAGACCCTACGGGTTCGGGAGACACGCAGACATGACCGAGACGACTCTCCGGTCAATAACCAACAGCGGGATCTGGATACCCATGTTGGCTCCCACATGCTCCATGATGATCTCATCGGATGAACCACGATGTCAAGGATTCAATCAATCCCGTATACAATTCCCTTTGTCTATCGGTACAGTACTTGCCCGAGATTCGATCGTCGGTATCCCGATACCTTGTTCAGTCTCGTTACCGGCAACTCTCTTTACTCGTTCCGTAACACATCATCCCGTGATCAACTCCTTGATCACATTGTGCACATTATGATGATGTCCTACCGAGTGGGCCCAGAGATACCTCTCCGTCACACGGAGTGACAAATCCCAGTCTCGATTCATGCCAACCCAACAGACACTTTCGGAGATACCTGTAGTGCACCTTTATAGCCACCCAGTTACGTTGTGACGTTTGGTACACCCAAAGCATTCCTACGGTATCCGGGAGTTGCACAATCTCATGGTCTAAGGAAAAGATACTTGACATTTAGAAAAGCTTTAGCATACGAACTACACGATCTGTGCTAGGCTTAGGATTGGGTCTTGTCCATCACATCATTCTCCTAATGATGTGATCCCGTTATCAACGACATCCAATGTCCATGGTCAGGAAACCGTGACCATCTGTTAATCAACGAGCTAGTCAACTAGAGGCTTACTAGGGACATGGTGTTTGTCTATGTATCCACACATGTATCTGAGTTTCCTATCAATACAATTCTAGCATGGATAATAAACAATTATCATAAACAAGGAAATATAATAATAACCAATTTATTATTGCCTCTAGGGCATATTTCCAACAGTCTCCCACTTGCACTAGAGTCAATAATCTAGTTCACATCGCCATGTGATTAACACCCACAGGTCACATCGCCATGTGACTAACATCCAAAGAGTTTACTAGAGTCAGTAATCTAGTTCACATCAATATGTGATTAACACTCAATGAGTTCTGGGTTTGATCATGTTATGCTTGTGAGAGAGGTTGTAGTCAACGGGTCTGCAACATTCAGATCCCTATGTACTTCGCAAAAACTTTATGTCATATCGCAGATGCTGCTACCACGTTCCACTTGGAGCTATTCCGAACTGTTGCTCCATTATACGTATCTGGTATCTCCACTTAGAGTTATCCGGATAGGTGTTAAGCTTGCATCGACGTAACTATTTACGTCGAACTTTTTATCACCTCCATAACCGAGAAACATTTCCTTATTCCTCTAAGGATAATTTTGGCCATATCACATCACACGGCACATGCTGCAAGAACAAGTTAGACGTCCTCTAATTGTTGTTGCAAGTTTTTTACGTGGCTGCTATAGGTTTCTAGCAAGAACGATTCTTACCTACGCCAAAACCACAACGTGATATGCCAATTTCTATTTACCCTTCATAAGGACCCTTTTCATCAAATCCGATCCGACTAAAGTGGGAGAGACAGACACCCGCTAGCGACCTTATGCAACTAGTGCATGTTAGTCGGTGGAACTTGTCTCACGTAAGCGTACGTGTAAGGTCGGTCTGGGCCGCTTCATCCAACGATGCCGCCAAATCAAGATTAGACTAGTAGTGGTAAGTGAATTGAACAAATCTACGCCCACAACTGCTTTGTGTTCTACTCGTGCAAGATACTACGCAAAGACATAGCTCTGATGCCACTGTTGGGGAACGTAGCAGAATTCAAAAAAATTCTACGCTTCACCAAGATCAATCTAAGGAGTCATCTAGCAACGAGGGATAAAGGAGTGCATCTACATACCCTTGTAGATCGCGAGCGGAAGCATTCAAGAGAACGTGGATGATGGAGGCGTACTCGCCGTGATCTAAATCACCGATGATCCCAGCGCCGAACGAACGACACCTCCGCGTTCAACACACATACGGTGCAGCGATGTCTCCTCCTTCTTGATCCAGCAAGGGGGGAGGAGAGGTTGATGGAGATCCAGCAGCACGACGGCGTGGTGGTGGATGCAACGGAATTTCTGCAGGGCTTCGCCAAGCACCGCGGGAGGAGGGAGAGGTGTAACGGGAGGGAGAGGGAGGCGCCAGGGGCAAGGGTTCGGCTGCCCTCCCTCCCCCCCACTATATATAGGGGCCTAGGGGGGCGCCGGCCCTAGGAGATCCAATCTCCTAGGGGGTGGCGGCCAAGGGGGGAAACTTACCCCCAAGGCATGTGGGGCGCCCCCACCCCTAGGGTTCCCAACCCTAGGCGCAGGGGGGAAGCCCAAGGGGTCGCACCAGCCCACTATGGGCTGGTTTCCGTCCCCCTTCGGCCCATGGGGCCCTCCGGGATAGGTGGCCCCACCCGGTGGACCCCCGGAACCCTTCCAGTGGTCCCGGTACACTCCCGGTGACCCCCGAAACTCTCCTGATGGCCGAAACTGGACTTCCTATATATAATTCTTTACCTCCGGACCATTCCGGAACTCCTCGTGACGTCCGAGATCTCAATCGGAACTCCGAACAACATTCGGGTTACCGTGTGCATATATCTCTACAACCCTAGCGTCACCGAACCTTTAGTGTGTAGACCCTACGGGTTCAGGAGACACGTAGACATGACCGAGACGACTCTCCGGTCAATAACCAATAGCGGGACCTGGATACACATGTTGGTTCCTACATGTTCCTCGATTATCTCATCGGATGAACCACGATGTCAAGGATTCACTCAATCCCGTATGCAATTCCCTTTGTCTATCGGTATAGTACTTGCCCGAGATTCGATCGTTGGTATACCGATACCTTGTTCAATCTCGTCATGGAAAGTCTCTTTACTCGTTCCGTAATACATCATCCCGTGACTAACACCTTAGTCACATTGAGCTCATTATGATGATGTCTTACCGAGTGGGCCTAGAGATACCTCTCCGTCATACGGAGTGACAAATGCCAGTCTCGGTTCGTGCCAACCCAACAGATACTTTCGGAGATACCCGTTGCGTACCTTTATAGCCACCCAGTTACGTTGTGACGTTTGGCACACCCAAAGTATCCCTACGGTATCCGGGAGTTGCACAACCTCATGGTCTAAGGAAAAAATACTTGACATTGGAAAAGCTTTAGCATTACGAACTACACGATCTTGTGCTAGGCTTATGATTGGGTCTTGTCCATCACATCATTCTCCTAATGATGTGATCCCATTATCAATGACATCCAATGTCCATGGTCAGGAAACCATAACCATCTGTTGATCAACGAGCTAGTAACTAGAGGTTTACCAGGGACACGTTATGGTCTGTGTATTCACACATGTATCACTGTTTCCGGATAATACAATTCAAGCATGAATAACAGACAATTATCATGAACAAGGAAATATAATAATAACCATTTTATTATTGCCTCTAGGGCATATTTCCAACACAGTCCCCCCCCCCCCCTCATATCTGAACACTTAGATTCATACAAGCCATGCAACGACCATGGCCACATACATAGTTCATACATCATACGACATAGGACAACGAATGACAACATTAAACAAAGACTAGGATAGTGAGATAGCAACATTAAAATAAGAGCATGTTCGGCAACTGCCCAACTCACGACTTCTCTGGATCAGAGGGCGAAGCTTGGTCGAACGGGTCAGCTCCATGAAGCTAGCTTCTCATATCTAAGGCGGGTTGCAGTGCAAAAACGAGGAGCTGGTGTTTTGGCGATCCCTTGAATTGCAAAACGAGGAGTTCACTTTATTTATGGGAAGTTGTCACCGAGAAGTGAAACTGAAGACAATTAGTACCAGGGAAGAAAAGAACGAAGCAAGTACCTTCCCTCCCTACCAGGCCAGAATCAAGTTTGATGGGCTAAGCGGCTACCGGCCCAAGATTAGCCATTGGGGATCTTGGAGTTCTGTTGCCGAACTATTCTTCCGAGCCATGGTTTTCGTTGGAAAGTTGGAAGCGAGATCAAGGAGCTGGATTTGAGGATTTATTGGTGCTAGGCAGTTGTTGAACAGGCACTACGACTAGATAGTTTGATGGCAACATTAAACTAAGACTAGATAGTTCGATAGCATAAACTAAACTAGGACTAAGGAGAAGTTCATTGAAGAACACCCTTCGTCATGGTCGCTGAAGTAGCGCTCCAATGCCACATGGGGGGGGTGAAGCTCATCTTCCCGTCGTTGTAGCCGGATGTGTCAGAGGCACCAGACATATTTTCGCCTTTCTTGGACCTCGGAGTAGCTGCCGCAAGTATCACGTCCTTCGCATCTGCGGCCATCGTTGTTGTCGCTGGCCTCGGACAAGCACTCCGAGGCCAACGTCGCGGAGACAAGCAACCAGTGTTAGGGCGGCGACGCATTGTGAGCTTTTAGCAGACACGACTCTACTGCTTGATTCGTGTCGGACCGACGGAGAAGAAGCCCGGTTGTTAAATGCACGTCAGGGCGGCTCCAACGACAAAGCTCAAGTCTTGAAAACCACTTAGGCAATATACAACGATAAGTGCTTAGAAAACAAATTGGTTTTTTGTTTGAGTGTCAATGCCAATTTGTGTAGTGTAGACCCTTAATTAGGCATCTCTACTACACAAACTTGCTACATTAGCTAGTTTTTTTATTTCTGATTAGCTTAAGGAGCCTTTAAATGAAATTGTATCAATCCTCATAAACGATGTAATGATTATTACAAATGAATAAAGTTTTGTATGTTTTTTAAGGAAAGGCACCTCCACTACACAAATAAGAGCCTGCTTTAAGGGGAAAAGTTTAGCCGTAGAACATGTGGTTTTGCGCAACTAGTTTTCCCCATGGCATAGTGAAGCTCAAATTTTAGCGGCTATAGCTCGGTCCCAGGCTCATTTGCACCCGGTGAACAATAAGTTTAAAAAAATACTAACTTTTTAAAATATATCGGAAAAAATCAGGTGGAAGAAATTCCAATGCGTGATGTTCGAGCCAAATTCAGTTTGTTCGGACATCTGAGGAGCTCATGGCAAAAAAGACAAATCGGCCAAAACAGTACGTGAAAAATAAACTTTCTTGCAACCAGAACATTTGTCTTTTTCGCTGATAGCTACTGAAATGTCCGAACTCCATGAAATTCGACATGGACTTCACACACATGAGCATCTAGAATCACAAAAAAAAAAAACAGAATTTCTTGAATCTTTCACTACTATTTTAAATGAATTTACTGTTCAGGTCCTATCATTTTCAACAAGACGGTGGAGCCAATATTTAGCCGTGCAGTCATTGGCAGCATACCTGGAGAACGTGTTGGTCCCATCCTAGATCCTAGTGCAGCACGCTAGTTAATTGGGCGGGCGGGTTTTTTTTTAAAGAAAAAATTGGGCGGGCGTGCAAACATGACACCCAGTCGCCTACTTGGCTTGTGCTTGGCGGGCGGATTAACCTACGCCGCGGCGGCGTGGCCACATCGAAGAATCATCATAGTAGAGGTCAGCCGGTGCGCCAGCGCGCACCGAGCGAGCCTGGCGTGCGGTGTGGTGCGGGTTGCGCGGCCGGCGATGGCAAAGCAGCGCGTTGCATCCGCGGTGGCGTCATCGAAATGACAATTTTGGTTCATCTGGATCGAGTCAATTCGGTCTCCTGCAAGCACTGCGTGCCTGTTTATTACAGTGAATTTTTTTTAAGCATCAGTATAGACACAAGCGCTAATATACACGCGCATACACTCACCCTTATGAACGCACACACGCACATCCTACCCCTATGAGCACCTCCGAGAGACTGAGCCGGCATATTATCTTGAATTTTTTTTAAGCATCAGTATAGACACAAGCGCTCATATACACGCGCATACACTCACCCTTATGAACGCACACACGCACATCCTACCCCTATGAGCACCTCTGAGAGACTGAGCCGGCATATCATCTTGAGATTTACGAAGTCATCGTAGGCGCCTCGTCGTCGACGGGAACGTCTCCTCTCACTGAAAGCGCATCACCGGAAATCCTAAAATAAATCCAGGAATAATGCGAGCATCATGATTTGAACCCTATTGGGTTGGGGATATCACTGTCCACCTAACCATCTCAACCACAGATTGATTCGCTGTTGAAATGGAAACGTCCTAAGTATTGAACGAATTCGAGGAGCAGCAGCGGCTCTTTGATGACTGCGTGCGGTTGCAGCTCCAGGTGAGAAATGTATGGCTCCATGAGACACTGAGTCGAGAACGAATGCCTGTGTAAAATACTCCTTTTCTTTAGAATGTAAAATACTGCTACTTTGGGCCAGCCTATATTGCCTGTGTAATTTAAGAACAGAGAAATTTCTGTATGCGGCCTGGTCAGCCCAGTTAGTGAACTTTGAAGAAGCTTGTTGCCCACCTAAGATGACGACTGACATGGAAAGCGCGTTCAGCGCCGCCTAATCAAACCGGCGCTCACTGCGGCGCCACCTCATACTACTAATACATACTCCCTCTGTTCAAAAAAAACGTGTCCTTCAAATGAATGTATCTAGCATCAAGTTAGTGCTAGATACATCCATTTGAGGAACAAATTTGGGACAAGCGTTTTCGGACGAAGGGAGTAGTACAGCAAGATGTTTAAGGACAATTGCAGCTGGGCTGGTCCAAAATTTACAAGTTCACATGTAAAAAAAGCATGAATTTGTTTCAAAAATAAAAGATTCAGGTATTAAAGAAAGCTCACGAAAATTGAAATGTTTTCACTAATTAAAGAAAAAAGTTCATGGAATTCGAAAAGGTCCGCTAATTTAAGAAAAGTTAACGAATTTATAAAAAGTTCACGAGTTTGAAAAAAGTCCATGGATCGAAAAAGTTCATGAAATTCAAAATAGTTCTCACGAAATCTAATGTGGATGCCCACAACATGGCTAGAACTTCTTTAGAGTTGCAGCCCGGTGGCCATGTGTGGCTTTTGGATCCTCCAAATTATGTAAACAACAGTATTATTCGGTAATAAAGTCCGGATGTTCCCTAAAAAGGGAAAAGGGGAGGTCCTTATAGACATAACTAAAACCTCGACCTGCCGCATATGCCATAGCTGCGAGCAAACTGTAGCGAGCCGGTCATGATAAAAAAAAGGCTATAGTGGCAGCCGCTTTTTGTAGGATGTTTTTTCCATTCAATTTTCCTAAAAACGTGTAAAAACTTATTTTTAAAAGTTCAAACTTTTTCGAAAATTTCATAAATAGTTCGCAAAACACTTTTTTTAAACGAGAATATTTGTAATTTCTGAACATTTCGTGAAAACTTTGAAAGTTTTTTGAACTTGCGAACAGTTATTTGAAAATTTGAAGATTTTAATAAGATGCAAACAATTTTCAATATTACATTTAGAAAACATGAAGATTTTTTAAAAATGTAAACATTCCTTGAAGCCCCAAGAAAATTTAGAAATTCCACATAATTTCTGAAATTCTAAACATACCAAAATAGTTCGAATATTTTTTTAATTTTTGGAATTTACGAAGAAAAAAACTCCTAATTATATTTAAACTGAGAAAATATCTTATATTTAAAAATAGAGGTAGTAATTATAAATCCGGTTAACTAATAAACAAAGTAAAAGAAAACAGAAAACTGATTCAGAAACCTTCTAGAAATTTTCCAAAACCAGAACCAGAACCCTCTGCTTATAGCTGAAATGGGCTGGCCCACTCGCTTGCTTGAGGGTGCACGTTGCCACGACATTGTGCTACAACGTGCGGCATTTAGGAAAGGAAGATGATTCCACTCCGAGCCCATGGATGTACAAGCGTTATTTAGCCTTGTAAGGCCACTCTATTTTAAAATAATCATTTTTTGATAAAGGATCTTTTAATAACCCATCATGCAGCATTAAGCCGATACAAAAGATGATGAGGTGGAATTGGATACCGCTATCTGTCCATCTACAAGAACCGCCTCCAAAGGTCGATTTTGTAGTAGGGTAGCACGCAACGATATGCGCACGCACATTTGTGACGGCACGTCCGCGTTTAGATTGGGAAAATTGGTTGGTTCCTTGCATGTGTTTTGCACTTGATTACATGCATGCTTTTGACAGAGAATGCATGCTCCATCCGCCTCATTTTTCATTTGATTTTCAAATTTGATCTATTATATCTTTTGGATCAAAAGTCTCTTTATGTTTTCCAATGCATATTTTGTTCTTTGCGACATTATTTTGAAACGAAATCACTTTTTAAATATGTTTTGACAAGTTTTAAAAGTTTCACCAAGTTTCAACAATTAAAACTTGATATGGATGACTTATAAAATCATCAAATTTCAAATATTATAACTTAAAACCTAAACCTAAGCAGAAATTTAATAGTAATACCAGTCAGCCCACGGTACTTTATCGTTTTCTTTCTTTCCGTGGAAGAAAGAGGACCCTTTGTGTAGGGTTTCTTGTGCCTCTCGTCGGTGCTGATGTCGGTCTACCTACTCTCCTGTCGTCTTAGGGGCATGGTGGTGCGGTGGATCCTGTCCCTTGCCGGCGGGAGGGCTCTATTTTTCAATGCTTTTCTGAGTTTTCTAAGGGTTTGTGTCTTGCTCGGAGAGGTGAGGCGACTGCGGCTCTCTGAAGATGGAATACGGTTCTCCCCGCCTAGTCCTCGTCCCGGTGATGTTTCTAGCATCGTCGGAGAGAGTGTGGAGGTTTGCCTCTGGCGGATCTCGTGGGATCCAGTCGGCGTTTGTCTTCTATGGATCCAAGTCGAAGTTGTCATTGTTTGTGTTGTTCTGGTGCGCTAATCCTATGGGGCCTTGGCACGACGACTTCCTAATTGTCTATCACAACAAGATTTGTCCGGCTCTGATGAGGGAAGGGCGAATACGGCGGCGCGCCTTCGACTCACTCTAGTGTTTGTAGTCGTCGCTAGGTGATCTGCGTACACCGGTGTATTTTTTTTTAATACTTTTGGCAGTTGATGAATAAATCGGAAAATTTTCCCTGAAAAAAAAATACCCACAAAGTTTCGGTTGATCAGAGCTTATCGTGTACCAACAGTTTTGTTTAAACTAGTTCGTGTACCAACAGTGAACCCGCAACTGAAGCAAGTGACGAGGCAAAGCAGCAAGTGACACCATAGCCACATCCAAGCTTGAATCCGTCTCGATAGCCACGGGCAATTCGGATCTTTGTATCGCCAGAGATAAGCCTTCCATGATTGCCCCTAGTTCCGCTTCAACCGCATCTCTGCATGAAAATAAAGATCTGCATGCCGAAAAGATTATCCCCCAGTGGAGTTCCTTAGAATCATACCAGCACCCGCATTGTCAGGATCAACAAAAGAGCCATCCGTATTCAGTTTTACCCAGCCCTCGCTGGGAGGTTTCCACTTGCACACAGGGCCTACTCCCTGCCTGATGACTGCCGCGTTAGTCTGAGCAAAAGTTAGATATCCTTTGCCTTTAACCGGATCCATTCCTTGATTCAGTTTGATCCCTACTAGTTCATCCAAGTATCTCAACAGAAAATTGACACAGACATCCATGGCCGGCGCCGGTTTTTGATGTATGATTTCATTTCTCACATACCAACTTCTCCAGAAAATGAGCAGCACCTTACACCGATCAAGCTCACATAATGAATCCAGCGCATGAAGGAGCCACTCTTTCCCATTGGCCACAAATGTTTCAATGGCCGGCAGTTTCCAGATCTTTGCCATCTCCTTATACAAATCCCTCCCCCGCTGACATCTCAAAAAAGGGTGGAAATTATCCTCGGTGTCCATTCCACAAACCGGGCATCTGTTGACAGTCTCGAGCCCTCTCTTGTTCTTGTTTTGCCAAGTAGGTAGAGCGTCCATCGCCAAGCGCCAAGCGAAGTTTCGGATGGTTGGGGTGACTGCACTATTCCATATAAGTTTCCAGCAGCTCCTCCCTCCTGAAGATGGCGTACTAGAAGAGGATGTGACCACTCCAAACACTTTCTGGAACGCAAAGTGATACGCCGATTTGACAGAGAAGACTCCATGTCTACCGGGCGCCCATGCAATCACGTCCTCAGCTAACCTTGGCGAAGCTCTAATCTTTAAAATCTCAACCACATCTACCGGCAAGAAATACTGCTGAAGTGTCTCCACATTCCAAGATCCATTTGCATTCAGCAAATCTGCAACAAAGCAGATGCGGCATCTTCCGTGTAACGAGACCGGCTTGTAGGAGAACGGCCTCGGTATCCAGTTGTCCCTCCATACTCTGATATTCCTACCATTCCCCACTCTCCATATCAGTCCTCTATTTAACAAGTCTAGGCCATGACTAATTGCTTGCCAAGACGGCGATGCATTACCTGTGAAGACCGTATCCTCAAGCTTACCGGACGGATAATATCTTGCTTTAAGAACCTGGGCGCAAAGGCTATCCGGACTGGACAGCAGCCGCCAAGCCTACCGAGCTAGCAACGCTTGATTGAATAACCGGAAGTCTCGAAAACCCACACCTCCTCTGTCCTTTGGCTGAAGGAGATGGTCCCACCCTCTCCAATGCACCTTCTGTTTCCCATCTGTAGATCCCCAATAAAAGTTCCTAACCATTCTAGTCAGGTCATCGCACACTGAGAAGGGGAGTTTAAAGACCCCCATAATGTATGTTGGCAAGGATTGTGCCACCGACTTAATCAGAACCTCCCTCCCTGGTTGAGCCAACAGGCCATCTCCCCATTGCAACAATCGCTTGGTTAGGCTTGCTTGAAGGTTCTGGAACCTGCCCTTGGACATGCGGCCATCCGGGGTCGGAAGGCCAAGGTACCTTTCATCAAAAGCCGTGTTTGTAACCAGCAAGGCATTCCGGACCTGCTCCTGAATTGTATCAGGGCAAGCACTCCCAAACAAAACTGAGCATTTATCATAATTTAGCTTCTCCCCCGTAGCCGCGCCATTCTCCTCCAGAGCGGCCCGCACACACTCTGCTTGGTTCGTTGAGGCCTCAAAAAACAGCAATGTATCACCCGCAAACAAAAGGTGGGATATGCCCGGAGCTCTTCTACATACTTTCACCGGTGTGATCACCTCCGTAGCTACCTTGTTTTTCAGAATAGTAGACAATCCATCCGCCACAAACAGGAATAAGAATGGTGAAAGTGGGTCACCTTGCCGAAGTCCACACGACGGTGCAAACGAATCCAAGAGGGTTCCATTAAACTTGACTGAATATCTCATCGATGTGACACATGTCATAACCCAATCAACCCATCGATGAGAGAAACCCAACTTTTGCATCACCTGCCTCAAGTAGACCCAATCCACACGATCATATGCTTTGGATAGATCAAGCTTATACGCACAAAAGCTTTTTGTGGGATCCTTTTCCTGCTTGATATAATGAATACACTCAAAGACTATCAAAGCATTATCTGTAATCATCCTTCTCGGGATAAAAGCACTTTGCTCCGGAGAGATGAGGTCATCCAACAAGGGCCTCAAACGGTTAACCAAACATTTGGATATAACCTTATATATAACATTACATAAGCTGATGGGCCTGTAATCAGACAACTTCGAAGGATTAGTAATTTTAGGGATAAGAACAATAGAAGTGGAGTTTACCCCTTCTGGCATAATGCCTGTTTGAAAAAAATCCTTGACCGATGCAATAACATCATCCTTCAGTGTACTCCAATTTCTCTGGAAAAAAAACAAGCCGGAAAACCGTCCGGTCCCGGTGCCTTCAAGGGGCCAATCTGAAAAAGAGCATCTGAAATCTCCTTATCAGAGAAAGGAGCAACCAGCCTAGCATTATCATCCTCTGTTACTTTTGCCACCACATGGTCCAGTATTAGAGAAGGGTTTATAGTTGGGTCGGCCTTAAAGATGTTTTGAAAATACTCATTCGACATCTCCCCCATCACCACACTATCTGTATGCACCACCCCAATGCTATCAGTGAGCTCCCGAATTTTATTCTTCCTCGCTCTCCAAACAGCCTTGCTTTGGAAGTACTTTGTGTTCCTATCACCTTCCTTCAGCCACGTAATTCTTGAGCGATGTAACCATAGCATTTCCTCATGGTACAAGAGTTCGTTCATTTTGTCAGTAATCACCCTGATTTCCGCTTGATCAGCGTTCATGTGCATCAATTCTTCTAGTTGTGTTCGAGACTTTGCCAGCTCTCTCCTTATATTTCCAAATTTCCTACTCCAAACCCCCAGCGAGTTCATGGTCTTGGATAAAGCATCCCGCAACTGTGACAGATTATGAGCACCGCCTACCGCCTCCCATGCCTCCCTTACTACCTCTGGCAGCGTAGAATCTCGTTCCCAAAAGAGCTCGTACCTTCTGCTGCTCTTCCCCACCGGACCCGGGTCAGTTGCACCTCTCACCAGAATAGCTACATGATCCGAACAAGGGGAAGGAATGTGAACAACCGAAGAGTACGCAAATAGATTCCTCCAAGTATTGGTTGCCACTGCTCTGTCCAACCGGACTTTTACATTACTTGCACCACTTCGTTTATTGTCATAAGTGAATGGAACTCCAATAAACCCTAGATCAATCAAGCCATAGACCTCCAAAACGTCTCTAAATGCCACCATTTGCGCCTCGGGTCTCGGTGTGGAAGACATGTGTTCAAAGTTCCATAACGCCTCATTGAAGTCACCGACAACTAGCCATGGCATATTATTAACACTCCTCAAGTCCTGTAACGTCGACCACATAAAAGGTCTATTTTCCACTCTAGGTTCTCCATACACAAAAGTGACTCTCCACTGCTCAGCATCCGGATGGATTCGCACCAAGGCATCAATATATCTGTCTCTCTTGTCCAAAATCTGAACGTCATAAGATTCATGCCAATATAAGGCTAGACCACCACTCATACCGTTGCTATCCACGCCGCAAAAACCCTTCAACCCCAATCTTCATCGACACCTTTTCATCTTGTCTGCCAACTGCCTTGTCTCACATAAGAAAACCAACGTGGGGGAATGCGACTGACAAAGAGTCACGAGCTCACAAACTGTCCGGGTATTCCCCCCTCCCCGGTAGTTCCAACTTAGGAGAATCATTGGGCCCGACGGTCCTCCGAGCCGGAGGCCGCCTCATTTTCACCATCTTCACCTTCTCCTTGCTTCCTTCTCTTAACGACAGGATGTTTCCCCGGAGTGGAGTTTGAGGGCCCCGATTCCGACGGCACCCCTTTGTCTCCCCCACTCTCTATCATAAGTATTGTATTGGTTACCTTCCCAGCTAGGTTCTGCATCGGTTGGCCCCGTACTGTGATTGTGCCATCTTGACTTACTAGCCTCTTGCGGGCACCCCTCCCATCCTCACCCAGGGCCAAGAAGTTGCCAACTTGGAGGTCCATGTCAGCTAACCCTTGGCTTTCCACACCATCTCCGCCTCCCCCCATAGCTCCTGTACCTCCAGCTCTGCCCCCTCTACCCCCATCACCACTTCTACCTCCACGGGGAGGGACATTACCGGTTCCACTCCCTCTGCCTACACCTGTTCTTCCACCACCGCCTCCTCTACCTCCTCTTGCCCCTCCTCCCGCAGGTTCATTAGACCATTGTAACCAATCACCCCACTCACAGGAGGCCAAATCATGTGTGCCATCTCCACATTCCTCAAGCACATGGCCCATACAACCGCAAAAGAAGCAAAAATCCGGTAGTTTCTCATAGCTGACCGGGTATTTCTTCCTCTCTTTGAGCGTGATTGGAACGAATCTTACCAGCGGCTGATTGACATTAACAAACACTCTAACTCATAGGTGACTTGAAGGGTTTATCTTCCCCTCATTAACAATGACTGTGAAATGTGGATTGCCTACTTTTTTGCCACCCTTTCCGCTAGCTCCTTCTTCCTCGTTAAACCATCCGGCAATCCTTTAACTCTTGCCCATAATGGGTACATGTCTAGGGCATACTCAGCCACGTTTGTGAATCCATCATACTCCACTAGAATCACCGGATCTCTTCTAAATTGCCACGGCCCCCCATCCATAATCCGTTTCCAATCCCCCAAACAATGAACCTGAGCCAGGAAGAGGTTTGGCCCTTTAATGTTGAAGGTTACTCCTTGTGCACAGGCCCAGGCGTTCCTCATAGAATTCAGAAGAGCTGCATGGCTGAAGAGTCTCATGGTATGAACCCTAAATAAAGCCAGCCACCGAACCTCCCTGATTAGATCATCAACTTCCTCTGATAAATCCATGTCATCTACCTCCTCACCATGCAGATTCATACCATCAAAGGCATCTTCTAGGGTTGGCTCTGATCCGCGATGAACCCAGTACTCGCCATCATCGTCCTCCAAATCGTCTTCCTGCGCGCGCTCCGGCGTCCCCGCCGATGGAACACCACCAGATGTTGCCGCCTGGCCGGTCCCCGATCCGCCTCCCTCCTGCCTTCCTTCTCCCGACTGCATCGTCTTCTTCACTTCCTTCAGTCCTCCCGCGCCTTCAAGTTCCTTGCGACCCCCCCATGCAACCTCGTCTCAAAGTAGTACGGATGTCTGTTGCCCTCACCTCGCTCAAGTTTAGTCACGAACGACGGTAGATTTATGTGGACTCCAGCGGCGGCGGCGGCAGAGGATAGGTAGACCCTAGGGAAACCCTAGGGGAAAGCGCCTGCTTCTTTCTTTCTTACATCAATATATGCTGCTTTGGTGAATGAAATAAGACTACTCATGCATCTTAGGCAAACTTGTGTTACTCATGTTGTGAGAGGCCAGAATAAAGCTGGTGATAGTTTGGCTAGATTTGCTCGTGTTGAGCGACGAACTATCGCTTGGTTGGGATCTGGTCCAGACGAAGTCTTGGGTATTTCCCTTGATGATTGTAAAGACATTATGATCTGAGTAATACAAGTGTTCTCGCAAAAAAAAAAAGCAGCAAGTGACACGCGCCACATGGAATAAACCCCAACTGCAAAAGCGAGTATTAACTTGAGCATTAATCCACTAACAAACGCCGGGAAACAATGGACATATAATAACGCGCGGGCACGTCCGCCACACTAAACGCACAAAGATCGTGCTGTTGCCGACCGAGGACGGACCGGACCGGCCGGGACCATCACGCACGCTCCAACCTCCACGGCGATGGATCGATCGAGTTGTTGCCTTGCTTGCTTCGCCCCGCAAATTCTTACTCCCTACTACTAATCCCTATCTACGCGCGCTTTTTCTCATCCGCCCGCCCCACGTGTTGTGCCCTTCACCGCGTGCGCGTCACCCTTCACGCACAAGAAAGTGCCCTTTCCCTTGTCCCCTTGCTGCCACCATGGACGACGGAGGCTGCTGCTTGCCGGGAGACGCAACCGAGACGGGCACCGTTGCTTGCGCGCCAATGCACCCGTCGCCGTTCATGTGTGCGGGCGCGGCAACGGGACAAGCGCAAGGTGGCCGCCGGTTGATGGTTGATACGGCCATCTCAACCTACGGATCGGCCGATTCCCCGGACGCGCGCGCCCGGAAAATTACTTCTTTGGGGTGTTCTCCGGCGCTTTCACTTTTCCAGGGGGGCGATTGATCGATCGAGATCGACTTGGCGTCCCTAGCGGACGCCGCTTTAGCACGGAAAAGCCAACTGCCTCTTCCAGAGGTGAAAGCAATGAGGTAACCACCGCCGCTAGGAAATACTACTCCTGTACTAGGAGCTAGGAGGCGGCCGGCCGGGAGATGGAGATCGGATCGTCCAGGTTGGTTGCTTGCTGCAGGCTCCCGTTGGAGCAGCGTTCGGTGCATGTAATGTATGTATGCCTGCATCTGCATGCGCCGGTCATGCGTGAGCGTGATGCACGGAAGTTCATGCCCATCTGTGTTGGTACCATTTTTTTCTCTCTCTTTCGGGTAAACAGGGTTCATCAACAATAGAGATCCCCGGGCCTCCACTCCCCTACTTGTACGAGAATACTACCAGTATTTTATGCGATTCGCAGGTTCACGGAGATTAATTATGAGCTAACTATGCGATTATGTTGGCTCTTCGCTTTCTTAACCGAAACCCTCGGAGCTAGCTAGTGGAGTATGCCCACACGCACGGCCAAGTTGGCTTGATTGCCGAACTGAAATCGTGGCATGATGAGCGATTGAGAGCCGAGGTTGATCAGCTGTCCACGGGGCTTTTCTTCTTCGATCGAACGGTCTCCCAGATCTACTAATAGAAATATGGTGGCTGTCCAGAAATAGTAGACCGCTCAGCGGCGCCAAACTGGCTCAGAATTAATAAATACAGCCAACAAACAGACCATGTAGTGCTTCTTGCCCAAGACACCGCATTTTCCAGACACGTCCGCCACCAACTTTACTGTCTCGGGGCCAAACAGTCGTCCGGTCGTCCCGTTCTTAGTAGAGCTACAAAGAGACGGAGGTGGGGAGGCACATAAAAGAATCATGGAGACGGCCGAAGTACACACAATGCATTCGCCATCACATTACACCCTTGTTTGGCTAGATAACACTACTAACAGTCCTCTTGACTACTGACAAGTCATGTCGAAATTAATCTACACGCAGCTATGACGTTGATTGTGGGATAGCTTATTGTGCCAGCGATGTATTTTACGGGACTCCTTTTTTTGTTAGAATTATTCTAGACGCAAAGACGGTTCATTTTCATCTCAAGATGGAAGCAATGACCCATATTTCTCGCACATATGTCATGAAGTATTGTTTTATCAACCGCAAAGTACTGTTTATCACCAGCAAAGTACCATGTCCGGTACAGATCCCCAGAAGTGGAGTGGAGTTTCTCCAAAGTACAAGAAAATGTCTCTATATACTTTATACTACTGTATGTATAGTCGCTTTTGCTATTTCTCATACGACCGATAAGTTACTGTTTTGACGCTAAAATCAATCAATGGGATGATTAAAATTGAAGCAAGCACAAAGGGATGAGAAGTCCTTAAACCGCTATGAATGACGACTAAAAAAGTACTCCCTCCGTCCCGAAATTCTTGTCTTAAATTTGTCTAGATACATATGTACCTAATACTAAAACGTGACTTGATACATTCGTATTTAGAAAAATCTAAGACAAGAATTTTGGGACGGAGGGAGTAATAACCAATCCAAATCTACCTAGAAATAGCTGATACCTTTTGTAATAGTGGTTTATCCTTTTTTTGGTGATTGCATGGAACGAGGTACACATGAGCTTGCATGCGTGCAACACGTGCACACACTTGTGTTCTTTTAATCACACATTAGAATGATCAATGAAAGAGGTTATCGTTCCTCGGTGGCGTTCGTTTGTGGTGACAAAAACTGTAGGTTTTGTTGCCGGCTAAGGGCACGTACAATTGTTCTATCTTAGCAGGTAGGATAACACTAGTAGAAAACAGGGCTTTGGTTCGGGCCATTCGAGCCCATTAGTCACGGTTCATCCATGAATCGGGACCCATGGGTGCATACGTCCCGGTTCGTGCGGTCAAGGGGCCGGCCGGGCCTCGTTGGGCATCTGTCTCGGTTGGTCTGGGCCCATTTGTCCCGGTTCCAGGCACGAACCGGGACCAATGGGCCTCGCTCCTGGCCCACACCCATTGGTCCCGGTTTGTAACAGGAACCGGGACAAATGTGTGGCCTTTAGACCCGGTTCCTGTAACGAACCGGGACAAATTGTTTGCTTATATATACCCCATCGCCGGCGAGCCCACACTGCTCTGTTTTTTCTGGCCGGCGAGGGGAGTTGTGTGGTGCTCTAGCTCACCTCCCATATATGCACATGAGGTGCTCGATGAAATGCCCGAGCCACACTAGTTAAGCTTTCTCCTCTCGAAGCTCTATTTTCTTCGAGATTTGGCTAGGTTGAGTGGTCCGTCGTACGTCCCGTTCCCGTCTTCACCGCCGTCAATCGCCCGCGCCGATCTCGTCGCCGGCACCACCGTGGTGAGCTATATATGCATGTACTTTGAATATAATTAATGTGATGATGAACTTATATTAATTTGATCACTTATGTATCCATGATGTTCTGTAATGGTTTTTGACACACTTTATATATAAATGCAAGCAGATGAACCGGCAATGGATGTACGGTGACAGACGCACCTCAGAGTACATTAATGGCGTGCATAATTTTTTCGAAGTGGCTAAGGCAAACCAGCAGAATGGTTTTATGTGCTGTCCATGCACTATCTGTGGGAATACAAGGTCTTACTCCGACTCGAGCACCCTTCACACCCACCTGCTTTGTAAGGGTTTCATGCCACACTATAATGTTTGGACCAAGTACGGAGAAATAGGGGTTATGATGGAAGACAACGAAGAAGAAGAGGACGATGACAACTATGTGCCCCCGGAATATGGTGATGTTGCAACGGGGGAAGCTGCTGAAGGTCAAGAGGAACCAAACGATGTTGTGCCCGACGATGATCTCCGCCGGGTCATTGTTGATGCAAGGAGACAGTGCGAAAGTGAAAAGGAGAAGCTGAAGTTCGATCGCATGTTGGAGGATTACAAAAAAAGGTTGTACCCCAATTGCGAAGATGGCAACACGAAGCTCGGTACCGTACTGGAATTGCTGCAGTGGAAGGCAGAGAATGGTGTCCCTGACAAAGGATTTGAGAAACTACTCAAAGTATTGAAGAAGAAGCTTCCAAAGGATAACGAATTGCCCGACAATACGTACGCAGCAAAGAAGGTCGTATGCCCTCTAGGATTGGAGGTGCATAAAATACATGCATGCCCTAATGACTGCATCCTGTACCGCGGTGCGTACGAGCATTTGACGCATGCCCGGTATGCGGTGCCTTGCGGTATAAGATCAGACGAGATGACCCTGGTGATGTTGACGGCGAGCGCCCTAGGAAGAGGGTTCCTGCCAAGGTGATGTGGTATGCTCCTATAATACCACGGTTGAAACGTCTGTTCGGAAACAAAGAGCATGCCAAGTTGATGTGATGGCATGCAGAGGACCGTAAGAAAGACGGGAAGTTGAGAGCACCCACTGACGGGTCGCAGTGGAGAAAAATCGAGAGAACATACTGGGAGGAGTTTGCAGGTGACGCAAGAAACGTATGGTTTGGTTTAAGCGCGGATGGCATTAATCCATTTGGGGAGCAGAGCAGCAATCACAGCACCTGGCCCGTGACTCTATGTATCTATAACCTTCCTCCTTGGCTGTGCATGAAGCGGAAGTTCATTATGATGCCAATACTCATCCAAGGCCCTAAGCAACCCGGCAACGACATTGATGTGTACCTAAGGCCATTAGTTGAAGAACTTTTACAGATGTGGAATGGACAAGGTGTCCATGCGTGGGATGAGGCCAAACAGGAGGAATTTGACCTACATGCGTTGCTGTTTGTAACCATTAATGATTGGCATGCTCTCAGTAACCTTTCAGGACAAACAAACAAGGGATACCACGCATGCACGCACTGTTTAGATGACACCCAAAGTATATACCTGGACAGATGCAGGAAGAATGTGTACCTGGGGCATTGTCAATTTCTTCTGACCAATCACCAATGTCGAAAGAAAGGCAAGCATTTCAAAGGCGAGGCAGATCACCGGAAGAAGCCCGCCATGCGTACCGGTGATCACGTACTTGCTATGGTCAATGATTTACAGGTAATCTTGGAAAGGGTCCCGGCGGACTATCTGTTCCGAATGACGATGAGGGACGCACACCCATGTGGAACAAGAAATCTATATTTTGGGATCTACCCTACTGGAAAGACCTAGAGGTCCGCTCTTCAATCGACGTGATGCACGTGATGAAGAATCTTTGCGTGAACCTGCTAGGCTTCTTGTGCGTGTATGGGAAGACAAAAGATACACCGGAGGCATGGGAGGACCTGCGACGTTTGCACGAAAAAGACAGCCTGCCTCCAAAGCAGTATGAAGGTCCTACCAGCTATGCTCTTACCAAAGAAGAGAAGGAAATCTTCTTTGCATGCCTGTTCGGTATGAAGGTCCCGTCTGGCTTCTCGTCGAATATAAAAGGGATAATAAATATGACAGAGAAAAAGTTCCAGAACCTAAAGTCTCATGACTGTCACGTGTTTATGACGCAACTGCTTCCGGTTGCACTGAGGGGGCTTCTACCGGAAAACGTCTGATTAGCCATTGTGAAGCTATGTGCATTCCTCAATGCAATCTCTCAGAAGGTGATCGATCCAGAAATCATACCAAGGCTAAGGAGTGATGTGGCGCAATGTCTTGTCAGTTTCGAGCTGGTGTTCCCACCATCCTTCTTCAATATCATGACGCACGTCCTAGTTCATCTAGTCGACGAGATTGTCATTCTGGGCCCCGTATTTCTACACAATATGTTCCCCTTTGAGAGGTTCATGGTAGTCCTAAAGAAATATGTCCGTAACCGCGCTAGGCCTGAAGGAAGCATCTCCATGGGCCATCAAACAGAGTATGTTATTGAGTTTTGTGTTGACTTCATTCCTGGCCTTAAGAAGATTGGTCTCCCTAAATCGCGGTATGAGGGGAGACTAACTGGGAAAGGCACGCTTGGAGGGGAGTCAATAATATGCAGGGACGGGCATTCTTGGTCTGAAGCACACTACACAGTTCTACAAAACTCTACCCTAGTGACCTCGTATGTCGATGAACACAAGAACAGTTTGTGCTCCAAACACCCGGAGCGGTGTGACGGTTGGATTACATGTGAACACATCAAGACTTTCGGCAGTTGGTTGGAAACACGTCTCAGAGGTGACAACACTGTTTGTGATGAGATGTACTCATTGTCCACGGGACCATCTTCGACTGTATTGACTTACAAAGGATACGAGATAAATGGGAACATATTTTACACGATCTCCCAAGATAAAAAGAGCACCAACCAAAACAATGGTGTCCGCTTTGATGCAGCAACCAATAAGGGAAAGGACACATATTATGGTTACATAGTGGACATATGGGAACTTGACTACGGACATGATTTTAAGATCCCTTTGTTTAAGTGCAAATGGGTAAATCTGTCAGGAGGCGGGGTACAGGTAGATCCAGATTACGAAATGACAACAGTGGATCTGAACAAACTTGGGTACACAGACGAACCGTTCGTCCTAGTCAATGATGTGGCGCAGGTTTTCTATGTGAAGGACATGTGTACAAGAACCAGAAAAAGAAAAGATATGGAAGCGAACACATCAAATGATGAACCAAAGCGCCACAAAGTTCTTTCAGGAAAAAGAGACATCGTGGGAGTGGAGGACAAGACAGACATTTCCGAAGATTATGAAAAGTTTCATGAAATTCCCCCCTTCAAAGTCAAGGCTGATCCAAGCACCCTGATAAACGATGAAGATTACCCATGGTTACGGCGCAATAAGCAAAGGACACAAGCGAAGAAAGAGTGAAGACTTTTTCTCCACAACTATTGTGATGATGCCTTTAATCTAGAATATCACTTTGTAATTGTGCATTTTGAATACACAAGTAGTCTGTAGTTCAAATAAGTTAAAAATTTGAAATCCAGTTGTAACAGATGAGTTTTCGTCTGAAACCCTGATACCTCGAAACAGATAGTACGTTTTGTATTAGTGAAAATAGAATTATATAATATTTATGCAACTAAAAATATGAAAGTATTTTCTATTCTAAAAGCAAAAAAATCATAAAATAAATAAAAAAGCAAAAAATAAAATAAAATAAATAAGTAGAATAAAAATAAAATAAATAAGTAGAAACAAAATAAACTTTAATAAATAAAATAAATAAACTTTAATAAAATAAATAAAACAGCAACAGTAAGTATTTTGTTGAAAGTAGAAACAAAACTAAAAAATAAAGCAACAAAGAAAAAAAAATAAAAATGCCACCAACTGGGCCAACACGGCCTGAATACGACTAGAAACCCAACAATGGGCCAGGATTCAGGCCCGTAGAAAGTCCAACAAGCCCACAGGCATAGCAGTGTCAGTTTAGACCCATAGGCCTGCAGTTCAGAGGAGTTCGAGATGGAGGAGGCAGCGGGGCTTATAAACATGTGCTGAGCGCTCTCAGCTAGCGAGGTGGGACTAAACTCCCACCACCACGCCGTTCTGCACAGTCTATTGGTCCCGGTTGGTGGCTCGAACCGGGACCAATACCCACCTTTGGTCCCGGTTAGTGGCACCAACCGGGACCAATACTGTCGGGGATATACCCCGCAGTATGAACCGGACGGAATTATAACCCGACCGGACTTGGTGGTTTACTTGAGAGACGTTTTACACTTGATGATTCACTAGCAACCTGCCTAAATACATACCACTCACTGGTAACCCGGCAGGCGGATCATGGATGACAAGGCCCAAGGCCCAGAAGGCCGGTTCATATTAATAGTAGGCCGGTTTATGAAGAAAGCATAAGGGATATTCTCCTGCAAAGGACGCAAGACTAGGACTCCTTGTAATAGATCAATCCTAGTCCTACTAGGACTAGTCATGTAAACCGCCCCTTCAACA
This sequence comes from Secale cereale, assembly GCA_902687465.1. NCBI lineage: Eukaryota > Viridiplantae > Streptophyta > Magnoliopsida > Poales > Poaceae > Secale > Secale cereale. The sequence goes on from LR738715.1 coordinate 120,962,656, forward strand.
TATATAAGGAGGGGCAGGGCTCCTCAAGGAGGGACAAGTTCTCACAAGTTAGACAAGAGACAAGTTTAGACAAGCCACAAGCAGACAAGTTTCTAGGGTTAGACACCAAGAGCCGGTTTACCGGCGACACCACGAAGATCATAATGAGAACTAGCCTCAAAAAACACGTAGGGTTATTACTGGATGATGTTTCCCGGGGCCCGAAGCTGTCTAAATCCGTGTCTTGCATTGCGCCTCTTGATTCCGCTCAACCCCTCTCAAGCTACTATATAGATGCGCGGCCTCACGACTAAGTCCGTAATCCGGACATCTGACGTGTTAATTCCACGACAAATACCCCCCTTTTAGTCCCGGTTGGTGCCACCAACCGGGACCAAAGGCCTCAGCTTCCCGCCCTCTGGGCTGCTGAAAAGAGACCTTTGGTCCCGGTTGGTGCCACGAATCGGGACTAAACGGGGGCATTGGTCCCGGTTGGTGCCACGAACCGGGACCAAAACTCCGTCTATATAAGCTGGCACTTAGGAAAATTTCAGTTATCTTCTTCCCCCCGTCCCGACGACGCCGCCAGGATGCCCCTCTGCCTCGTCGTCGCCGTCGTCGCCCCTGCTTCCGACGCCGTCCCGCGCCGCCCCGACACCGTCACCGCCCCGCGTCGCCCCGACCCCGACGTCGCTGCCCCGCACCGATCCCTGCCGGCTCCGACCTCTGTGAGCCTCACCGCGCCGTTTCCCTCCTCTCCCCCTTCCCCCCGCGCCCCAAAACCACCGCGAGGCCGCCCCAATGCCGCCGCCCGCCCCGACGCCGCAGACGAGCTGTGCATAGATTTTTTTCTGTTTCTTATATTGTAGTGTATATGATGATGATGATGATGTATGTATGCTCATATGCAAAAGTTAGAATTTTTCATAGAAGTTTTATGATTTTTATTTTGTTCATATAATTTTTATGTTTTTTTTCTGTTGTAATTTTGTTCATAAAGTTTTAGGATGAAAAAAAAAGAAGAAGAAAAAAAAGGAGGAGGAGAAGTTTCGTTTAGTTTTAGGATTATTTTAGTTTATGTTTAGGTTAGGAAGAAGGAAAAGAAAAAGGAGAAGAAGAGGAGAAATAAATAAGTTTTTAGATGTATAATATATGATGATGATGATGATGTAATTTTATTTGATGATATATGATGATGTAATTTTGTCGATATACCCCTGCCCGATAACTTCGACATGAGGGGGGTCGATCGATATCTACCCCCTACCCTATAACATTTTCTACGTATATGTCGTCGTTCTCGATATATATATATATATATATATATATATATATATATATATATATATATATATATATATATATATATATATATACAGCCGGTCTATTCTCATAACATTATGAGAATAATATTCTCATAACACTTCCGAACTGCATTGCAAAATTGCATTGGAGAGCTAAACGCACCGCACCACAGAGACCAGCGAACTTCATGTTGGAAAAACTGTACGTGTTGTTTTTTCGGTACCTTTTTTGCTCTAGTTTTTTAACCGTTTATCGGAATTATGCGTGTAATATACCGTTGAAAAGCTATGGAGTAGACGCATATTCGCCATGTTGAACACTTTTCAAGATTCCGCACGGTTTAAGAGCAGTTTCGAAAATCGTGCGGCTCACAACGAATGGCAGCGAGCGTTTTTTGGCGTTTGTTTCTAAACCGCTCGTCGGAACGAAACATATGATACACCGTTGGAAAGGTATCGTCGCCACGCATCTTTTTCGTATCTATTATTTTTTCTAATTCGCTACGGTTTAAGAGCAGTTTTGAATTTACTAAATCGCGGAATTGTGTTTTTCGAATTTTTTCAAATTTTCGGTACTGTTTTCACTCTAGTTTTTTAACCGTTTGTCGGAACAAGGCGTGTAATATACCGTTGGAAAGCTACGAACGAGGCGCAACTTTCATATGTTGAAATGTTTTTGAGATTCCTTACGGTTTTTAGTTAAATTTGAAAGTCATGCGGCTGGCTACGAACTGCAGCGCGTTGAGAAGTGTTTGAGAAGTGAGCTGCTTTCCGATGTGTGTTTTGTTTTTTGATCACGAAGTGAACCGCATTACTCTTTTTGTGTTGTTTTTTGCGCTAGTTGAGAAGTGTTTTGAGAAGTGAGCTGCTTTCCGATGTGTGTTTTGTTTTTTGATCACGAAGTGAACCGCATTACTCTTTTTGTGTTGTTTTGGTAACAATTTTTTTTTGAGATTCCGCTATTTTTTTTTTTGCATTTTCATGTTTGAGAAGTGAGCTGCTTTTCCGATGTGTTTTTATTTTTTGATCACC
>LR738715.1:120965007-120976049 GCA_902687465.1 Secale cereale
TGAGCTGCTTTCCGATGTGTGTTTTGTTTTTTGATCACGAAGTGAACCGCATTACTCTTTTTGTGTTGTTTTGGTAACAATTTTTTTTGAGATTCCGCTATTTTTTTTTTTGCATTTTCATGTTTGAGAAGTGAGCTGCTTTTCCGATGTGTTTTTATTTTTTGGATCACCAAGTGAACCGCAATGTTTTTTTATGGCCAACTTCGTGGAGAAAAACAAAGTGAGCTTCAAAGAGTCCTTTGCAATGGACTTTTTTTAGACCAAAGTGCACTGCATTTTTGCATGTTTTTAAATACATTCTGTTTGAAATGGACAGTATCGAAGAGTCTTTCGTAGTGGATATTTTTTTTTACCAAAGTGCACCGTACTGCTCAGTACTTTCAAGCGAACATCTTCAGTCCAAATGACTTTAGTTTTTGTGATATTGGCTTCAACTTCTCTCAAAGAGCACTGCATTTTTGTTTGAGTAATTTACACAAACAGCAGAGGAAAAATTAAAAAACAATTACAACAAGGAGGACTGCATTTGTTCAAGTAATTAAAAAAGGGCCGAACTGCACGCTCCGTTAGTCGAGCTGCACTCCCCCGTGGGCAAAGCTGCACGCCCGTGTGAAGAGTTGCAGTCGCCGGAAGCCGTCAACCTCATGGGCCGAACTGAACAGGGGCAAGATGCCGAGCTGCAGCAACAACGACGGTGCACCGCACACGCAACCATGTCGTCTAGTTCGTCAATGTAGCGAGCAGCTCAGTGGCCGGGGTGCTTGCAGTTTGGTATATCGGCTTAGCAGCGTGCGGCTCCTTTAATTTTCAGCATGTTCCTGCCTTGTACAGAAAAACCATCACAAAAGCTTTCCATTGCTAAATTAGTGTGTGCATTGCTGATACGTACAGTACTACTTAAATATGCAAGTTCAGAAGATGGTGCGTTCTGAATACTGAAGATAAATGTGGTACAGACAGAATTAACCAAAGTTTCAGACTTGACTGTCAACTTCCATTTGTGATCTTGAGTCCATTCTGAGAAAGCTTTTGCATGCTAACTAATGTGTGCTGATACATACATTGTCTAAACTCTTAACAGTAGTCTCCGAATGTTTCGCAAATGCGGTAACAAGCGTCGAAATGACAGATTCTGCGAGCGGGGTATACCTTGAGAGGCTCGGCGCTGCCCTCGGCCACCGGCACATCGGGGCGGCCTGCCTTCTCACACTGCCAAGCCAATCAAACAGGGGTGTTTCCTTATCAGCAGAGTTATCAGTAAGAATTCAGCAACATGTAAATGGCATTGGCAATGCAGGGTTGCTGCTAGTACTTGCCAAAATCAGGGCGTTGCGGGTGGCGTAGGCGGTGGTGCAGTTGCCGAAGATGGTGGTGATCCATCTCCAGCGAGGGAAGGAGGAGCTTGGGGGAGGCAGCCGTGGCCCATATCTAAAAGGACAGAGCGTTGCAACAACCATGGCCTCCAGGAGAAGCAGGAGAGCCCTGGATCCAGCCCAAACTGCACGGCAAGCGCGCTCACCGCCGGACCGCACTGCAAGGTTGTTGGAAATATGCCCTAGAGGCAATAATAAATTGGTTATTATTATATTTCCTTGTTCATGATAATTGTTTATTATCCATGCTAGAATTGTATTGATAGGAAACTCAGATACATGTGTGGATACATAGACAAACACCATGTCCCTAGTGAGCCTCTAGACGACTAGCTCGTTGATCAATAGATGGTTACGGTTTCCTAACCATGGACATTGGATGTCGTTGATAACGGGATCACATCATTAGGAGAATGATGTGATGGACAAGACCCAATCCTAAGCCTAGCACAGATCGTGTAGTTCGTATGCTAAAGCTTTTCTATATGTCAAGTATATTTTCCTTAGACCATGAGATTGTGCAACTCCCGGATACCGTAGGAATGCTTTGGGTGTACCAAACGTCACAACGTAACTGGGTGGCTATAAAGGTGCACTACAGGTATCTCCGAAAGTGTCTGTTGGGTTGGCACGAATCGAGACTGGGATTTGTCACTCCGTATGACGGAGAGGTATCTCTGGGCCCACTCGGTAGGACATCATCATAATGTGCACAATATGTGATCAAGGAGTTGATCACGGGATGATGTGTTACGGAACGAGTAAAGAGACTTGCAGGTAACGAGATTGAGCAAGGTATCGGTATACCGACGATCGAATCTCGGGCAAGTGCTATACCGATAGACAAAGAGAATCGTATACGGGATTGATTGAATCCTTGACATCGTGGTTCATCCGATGAGATCATCGTGGAACATGTGGGAGCCAACATGGGTATCCAGATCCCGCTGTTGGTTATTGGCCGGAGAGTTGTCTCGGTCATGACTACATGGTTCCCGAGCCCGTAGGGTCTACACACTTAAGGTTCGATGACGCTAGGGTTGTAGAGATATAAGTATGCGGAAACCCGAAAGTTGTTCGGAGTCCCGGATGAGATCCCGGACGTCACGAGGAGTTCCGGAATGGTCCGGAGGTAAAGATTTATATATAGGAAGTCCTATTTTGGCCACCGGAAAATGTTCGGGATTTTTCGGTATTGTACCGGGAAGGTTCTAGAAGGTTCCGAAGTGGGGCCCACCTGCATGGGGGGACCCACATGAACGTGGGTAGTGGGGGCAAGGCCCCACACCCCTGGTCAAGGCGCACCAAGATCCCCCCTTAGAAGGAATAAGATCATATCCCGAAGGGATAAGATCAAGATCCCTAAAAAGGGGGGATAACAATCGGTGGGGAAAGGAAATGATGGGATTTCTTTCCCCCACCTTTGCCAACGCCCCAATGGACTTGGAGGGCAAGAAACCAGCCCCCTCCACCCCTATATATAGTGGGGAGGCGCATGGGAGCAGCACCCCAAGCCCTGGCGCTTCCCTCTCCCTCCCGTGACACATCTCCTCCCGCAGCGCTTGGCGAAGCCCTGCTGGAATCCCGCTACTTCCACCACCACGCCGTCATGCTGCTGGATCTCCATCAACCTCTCCTCCCCCCTTGCTGGATCAAGAAGGAGGAGACGTCCCCGCTCCGTACGTGTGTTGAACACGGAGGTGCCGTCCGTTCGGCGCTAGGATCATCGGTGATTTGGATCACGACGAGTACGACTCCATCATCCCCGTTCTCTTGAACGCTTCCGCATCGCGATCTACAAGGGTATGTAGATCCACTCTCCTTTATGCTCGTTGCTAGATTACTCCATAGATAGATCTTGGTGACGCGTAGGAAAAATTTTGATTTTCTGCTACGATCCCCGACAGTGGCATCATGAGCTAGGTCTATGCGTAGTATCTTGCACGAGTAGAACACAAAGTAGTTGTGGGCGTAGATCATGTCAATTTACTTGCCGTTACTAGTCTTATCTTGATTCGGCGGCATCGTGGGATGAAGCGGCCCGGACCGACCTTACACGTACTCTTACGTGAGACAGGTTCCACCGACTGACATGCACTAGTTGCATAAGGTGGCTAGCGGGTGTCTGTCTCTCCCACTTTAGTCGGATCGGATTCGATGAAAAGGGTCCTTATGAAGGGTAAATAGAAATTGGCATATCACGTTGTGGTTTTGGCGTAGGTAAGAAACGTTCTTGCTAGAAACCTATAGCAGCCACGTAAAAACTTGCAACAACAATTAGAGGACGTCTAACTTGTTCTTGCAGCATGTGCCGTGTGATGTGATATGGCCAAAAGGATGTGATGAATGATATATATGTGATGTATGAGATTGATCATGTTCTTGTAATAGGAATCACGACTTGCATGTCGATGAGAATGACAACCGGCAGGAGCCATAGGAGTTGTCTTATTTATTGTATGACCTGCGTGTCATTGAATAACGCCATGTAATTACTTTACTTTATTGCTAAACGTTAGCCATATTAGTAGAAGTAATGTTTGGCGAGACGACTTCATGGAGACACGATGATGGAGATCATGATGATGGAGATCATGGTGTCATGCCGGTGACAATGATGATCATGGAGCCCCGAAGATGAAGATCAAAAGGAGCAAAATGATATTGGCCATATCATGTCACTATTTGATTGCATGTGATGTTTATCATGTTTTACATCTTATTTGCTTAGAACGACGGTAGTGAATAAGATGATCTCTCACTAAAATTTCAAGAATTGTGTTCCCCCTAACTGTGCACCGTTGCTAAGGTTCGTTGTTCCGAAGCACCACGTGATGATCGGGTGTGATAGGTTCTAACGTTCGCATACAACGGGTGTAAGCCAGATTTACACACGCGATACACTTAGGGTTGACTTGATGAGCCTAGCATGTACAGACATGGCCTCGGAACACGGAAGACCGAAAGGTCGAACATGAGTCGTATAGAAGATACGATCAACATGAAGATGTTCACCGTTGATGACTAGTCCGTCTCACGTGATGATCGGACACGGCCTAGTCGATTCGGATCATGTATCACTTAGATGACTAGAGAGATGTCTATCTGAGTGGGAGTTCATTAGATGAACTTCATTGTCATGAACAATAGTCTAAGTTGTCTTCGCAAATTATGTTGTAGACCAATAACTGCGTTGTAGCTCCCTGTTTTAATACGATCCTAGAGAAAGACTAAGTTGAAAGATATTGTAAGCAAGGATGCGGACTGGGTCCGTAGTCCGAGGAGTGTCCTCACTGCTGCACAGAAAGCTTACGTCTTTGATGCACCGCTCGATGTGCAAACCCCTACAACGTTGTCTGTGGATGTTGTGAACACCTGAGAGACACGTCCTGATGACTACTTGATAGTTTAGTGCACCATACTTTACGGCTTAGAATCGGGATTCCAATGACGTTTTGAACGTCATAGAACATATGAGATGTTCTGAGAGCTGAAATTGGGATTTCAGGCTCATGCCCGTGTTGAGAGGTATGAGACCTCTAACAGGTTCTTTTGCCAAAAAGATGGAGGAGAATAGCTCAGGTAGTGAGCATGTGCTCAGAATGTCTGGGTGCTAAAACCACTTGAACCAAGTGGGAGTTAATCTTCCAGGTGAGATAGTGGTTGACAGAATTCTCTAGACACTATCACCAAGCTACTAGAACTTCGTGATGAACTATGACATGCAAAGGATGATGATGATCCCGGAGCTATTAGCGGTTCATAAGACCGCGAAAGTAGAAATCAAGAAGGAGCATCAAGTGTTGATGGTTTAACAAGACCACTGGTTTCAGAAGGGCAAGGTCTAGAAGGGAAACTTCATGAATGGCAAACCAGTTGTCGCTCTAATGAAGGAACCCAAGGTTGAACCCAAACCTCGAGACTAAGTGCTTCTATTGTAAGGGGAATGGTCACATGGTAGCGGAACTACCCCAAATACATGGTAGATAAGAAAAGCTGGCAACTTCAACAAAGTATATTTGATATACGTGTTATTGATGTGTACCTTACTAGTACTCCTTGTAGCACATGGGTATTGGATACCGGTTCAGTTGCTATTATTAGTGACTTGAAGCAAAAGCTACGGACTGAACGGAGACTGGCTAAGGGCGAGGTGACGATGTGTGTTGGAAGTGTTTCCAAGGTTGATAAGATCACCATCGCACGCTCCCTCCATTTTCGAGATTAGAGTTGAACCTAGATAAATGTTATCGGGTGTCTACGTTAAGCATGAATATGATTAGATCATGTTCATTGCAATACGGTTATTCATTTAAGTTAGAGAATAATGGTTATTCTGTTTACATGAATAATACCTTTATGGTCATGCACCCAATGGTTTGTTGAATCTCGATCATAGTAATACACATGATGATAATATTAATGCCAAAAGATGTAGAGTTAATAATGATAGTACCACTTTCTTGTGGCACTGCCGCTTAGGTCATTTTGGCATAAAATGCATGAAGAGACTCCATGCTGATGGATGTTTGGAGTCACTTGATTTTGAATCACTTGACACATGCGAGCCATGCCTCTTGGGCAGGATGACTAAGATCCCGTGTTCAGGTACAATGAAACGGGAAAGTGACTTGTTGGAAATCATACATGCTGATGTGTGTGATCCAATGAAAATTAAGGCGTGTGGTGGATATCATTATTTTCTCATCTTCACTGACGATTTGAGTAGATATGGTATATTTACTTAATGAAGCAAAAGTCTGAAACGTTTGAAAGGTTCAAACAATTTCAGAGTGAAGATTAAGAATCATCGTAACAAGAAGATCATGTTCCTACGATCTGATCAAGGGGATATTTTCTGAATTATGAGTTTGGCAATCACTTAAGACATTGTGGAATTGTTTCGCAGTTGAAAGCCCCCTGGAACACCACAGTGTAATGGTGTGTCCGGACATCGTAATCGAACCTTATGAGATATGGTGCGATCTATGATGTATCTTACCAATCTACCGCTGTTATTTTGAGGTTATGCATTAGAGACAGCTGCATTCACTTTAGATAGGGCACCATCTAAGTCCGTTGAGACGACGTCGTATGGTTTGGCAAGAAACCGTAGTTGTCGTTTCTCAATGTTTGGGGCTGCGAGGCTTATGGCTTCAGCCGGGAAAGCTCGAACCCAAAGCGGACAAATACATCTTCATAGGATACCCAAAGGTAACAGTTGGGTATACCTCCTATCTCAGATCCAAGGGCAAAAATGTTTGTCCCTAAGAACGGGTCCTTTCTCGAGAAGGAGTTTCTCTCGAAAGAATTGAGTGGGAGGAAGATAGAACTTGATGAGGTTGTCGAACCCTCACTTCAACCGGAGAGTAGTGCAACACAGAAAGATGTTTCTGTGGAACCTACGACAGTTGAAGAGGAAACTAATGATAGTGATCATGAAGCTCCAGATCAAGTTGCTATCGAACCTCGTAGGTCGACAAGGATATGTACTACTCCTGAGTGGTACGGTGATCCTGTCTTAGAGGTCATGTTGTTGGACAACGATGAACCTACGAACTATGGAGAAGCGATGGTGGGACCATATTCCGACAAATGGTTAGAAGCCGAGAAATCCGAGATAGGATCCATGTATCAAACACAAAGTATGGACTTTGGTGGACTTGCCCGATGATTGGCAAGCCATTGAGATAACTGGATCTTTAAGAAGAAGACGGACGTGGACGGTAATGTCACCGTCTATGAAGCTCGACTTGTGGCGAAGAGTTTTCCACAAGTTCAAGGAGTTGACTACGATGAGATTTTCTCACCCGTAGCGATGCTTAAGTCCGTCGGAATCATGTTAGCATTAGCTGCATTTATGAAATCTGGCAGATGGATGACAAAACAAGTTTCCTTACCAGTTTTCGTAAGGAAAGGTTGTATGTGATACAATCAGAAAGGTTTTGTCGATCCTAAGGATGCTAAAAGGTGTGCTAGCTCCAGCGAACCTTCCATGGACTAGAGCAAGCATCTCGGAGTCGGAATATACACTTTGATGGAGTGATCAAAGTTTTTTTGGGTTTGTACTAAGTTTTTTAGAAACTTGTATTTACAATAAAGTGAGTGGGAGCACTACAACATTTCTGATAAGTATATGTGAATGACATATGGTTGATCCGAAATGATGTTGAATTTCTGGAAAGCGTAAAGGGTTGTTTTGAAAGGAGTTTTTCAAAGGAAGACCTGGATAAAGCTGCTTACATATCGGGCATCAAGATCTATACAGATAGATCAAGACGCCTGATGATACTTTCAAAAGAACACACACCTTGGCATGATTTTGAAGGAGTTCAAAATAGATCAGTCAAAGAAGGAGTTCTTACCTGAGTTGTAAGGTGTGAAGTAGAGTAAGACTCAAAGCTTGACCACGGCAGAAGAAAGAGGAAGGACGAAGGTCGTCCCCTATGCTTTTGTCATAGGCTCTATACGGTATGCCATGATGAGTACCGCACCTGATGGGTGCCTTGCCACATGTCTGGCAAGAGGGTACAAAGGTGATCCAGGAGTAGATCACTGGATAGTGGTCAAAATTATCCTTAGAGTAATAAGGAAATGTTTCTCGGTTATGGAGGTGATAAAGAGTTCGACGTAAAGAGTTACGTCAATGCAAGCTTAACACCTATCCGGATAACTTTGAGTAGAGATACCGGATACGTATAATGGAGCAACAGTTTGGAATAGCTCCAAGTGGAACGTGGTAGCAGCATCTACGATATGACATAAAGTTTTGCGAAGTACATAGGGATCTGAATGTTGCAGACCCGTTGACTACAACCTCTCTCACAAGCATAACATGATCAAACCCAGAACTCATTGAGTGTTAATCACATATTGATGTGAACTAGATTACTGACTCTAGTAAACTCTTTGGATGATTGGTCACATGGCGATGTGACCTGTGAGTGTTAATCACATGGCGATGTGAACTAGATTATTGACTCTAGTGCAAGTGGGAGACTGTTGGAAATATGCCCTAGAGGCAATAATAAATTGGTTATTATTATATTTCCTTGTTCACGATAATCGTTTATTATCCATGCTAGAATTGTATTGATAGGAAACTCAGATACATGTGTGGATACATAGACAAACACCATGTCCCTAGTAAGCCTCTAGACGACTAGCTCGTTGATCAATAGATGGTTACGGTTTCCTAACCATGGACATTGGATGTCGTTGATAACGGGATCACATCATTAGGAAATGATGTGATGGACAAGACCCAATCCTAAGCCTAGCACAGATCGTGTAGTTCGTATGCTAAAGCTTTTCTATATGTCAAGTATATTTTCCTTAGACCATGAGATTGTGCAACTCCCGGATACCGTAGGAATGCTTTGGGTGTACCAAACGTCACAACGAAACTGGGTGGCTATAAAGGTGCACTACAGGTATATCCGAAAGTGTCTGTTGGGTTGGCACGAATCGAGACTGGGATTTGTCACTCCGTATGACGGAGAGGTATCTCTGGGCCCACTCGGTAGGACATCATCATAATGTGCACAATATGTGATCAAGGAGTTGATCACGGGATGATGTGTTACGGAACGAGTAAAGAGACTTGCCGGTAACGAGATTGAGCAAGGTATCGGTATACCGACGATCGAATCTCGGGCAAGTGCTATACCGATAGACAAAGGGAATCGTATACGGGATTGATTGAATCCTTGACATCGTGGTTCATCCGATGAGATCATCGTGGAACATGTGGGAGCCAACATGGGTATCCAGATCCCGCTGTTGGTTATTGGCCGGAGAGTTGTCTCGGTCATGTCTACATGGTTCCCGAGCCCGTAGGGTCTACACACTTAAGGTTTGATGACGCTAGGGTTATAGGGAAAGTATGTACGCGGTTACCGAATGTTGTTCGGAGTCCCGGATGAGATCCCGGACGTCACGAGGAGTTCCGGAATGGTCCGGAGGTAAAGATTCATATATGGGAAGTCCCGTTTTGGTCACCGGAAAAGTTTCGGGCGCTATCGGTAGCGTACCGGGACCACCGGGAGGGTCCCGGGGGTCCACCGGGTGGGGCCACCAGCCCCAGAAGGCTTCGTGGGCCAAGTGTGGGAGGGGACCAGCCCCAGGTGGGCTGGTGCGCCCCCCTAACAAGGCCCAAGGCGCCCCCAAGAGGGAAAGGGGGCAAACCCTAGGGCAGATGGGCCCTAGGGCCCAAACTGGTGCGCCCCCTCTCCCTCTCCCCCTCTGGCCGCCACCCCTAGATGGGATCTAGGGTGGCCGCACCCCAAGGGGTGGGAAACCCTAAAGGGGGCGCAGCCCCCCCTTCCCCCTATATATATGTGAGGTTTAGGGCTGCCCAGAACACGTTTTGACCTCTGTCTCTTGGCGCAGCCCTACCCCTCTCCCTCCTCGTCTCTTGCAGCACTTGGCGAAGCCCTGCTGGAGTCCCGCGCTCCTCCACCACCACCACGCCATCGTGCTGCTGTTGGATGGAGTCTTCCCCAACCTCTCCCTCTCTCCTTGCTGGATCAAGGCGTGGGAGACGTCACCGGGCTGCACGTGTGTTGAACGCGGAGGCGCCGTTGTTCGGCGCTTAGATCGGAATCAACCGCGATCTGAATCGCAGCGAGTACGACTCCTTCATCCGCGTTCTTGCAACGCTTCCGCATCGCGATCTACAAGGGTATGTAGATCCACTCTCCTTTATGCTCGTTGCTAGATTACTCCATAGATAGATCTTGGTGACGCGTAGGAAAAATTTTGATTTTCTGCTTCGATCCCCAACTGCTGCCCGCGCCCACGACGATGAAAAGCACAACTCCGACGCCCAAAGCGAACTGCGGCAGTTATGCCCAAGTGAAATCTGAAAAAGCAAAAAAATATTGAAAGGGAAGAGCAGACACTCGAGCCCGGTGGCTGCGGCACCGTGGCCGACGACGAGGGGAGGGCGTCGCTGGTTGAGGACGCGACCATGAGGTAGAGATGAGGGGGCCCGTGGTGGCCGCGAACTGCACGACCATGCGCCGCCGCACCGCATCGCACGACCTGACGCACTTCAAGTCAGGCAGCCGAGCTGCACGAGCTCACCGGGGGGATGGGAATCCCGCGCCATGGAGAAGACCGCACGGTGCCACACCGCCTGTGAGAGAAGAGATGGTGGTGGATCCCGCCGGATCCGTGTTGGGGGCGCCCCGGGCCTCGCGGATCTGACGCGGGGGGCGGAGGGGTCCGGCGGCGCCTCAAACTGGAACGCAGCGACGCGTCAAACTGGAAGGCCGGCGGCCGTAGTTGCCGGCGGCATTAAAGGAAGGCTAGCGCCGCGGGGCATCGGAAAGAGGAGTGGGGCGACGGTTCCCTGGGGCGACAGGGGGGATGCGGCCGCTCGGAAATTGGAGGCGCATTTTGACCGGGGACGCCTGGGTCCGCCGCCGGAGCACCGTGCTCGTGGGGGTGGGGCTCGGGTGATAATCTCGGATGGGAGGTGTAGGAGGCGGGGCGCCGCCGCGCAAGGAGGCAGGGAGGGGAGGGGGAAGCTGTCGGGCACTCCGCGCTAGAAACTGGGGGTGTTATGATAATAACGTTTTTGTTATGAGAATAGACTCTTAAGGGGTGTTATGAGAATAGACCCACCCTATATATATATATATATATATATATATATATATATAT